>LR738712.1:369283151-369311876 GCA_902687465.1 Secale cereale | reverse complement strand
CATGTAATGCTTCCTGTATAGACTTGTTGTGCTTCCTGTATAGACTTGTCATGCATCATACCTTGCCATGTATTGCATCATATAGACTTGTGTTGTTTTTCTGTGCTTCCTACCTTGCCATGTTATGCTTCCTGTATAGACTTGTTGTGCTTCCTGTATAGACTTGTCATGCATCATACCTTGCCATGTATGCATCATATAGACTTGTGTTGTTTTTCTGTGCTTCCTACCTTGCCATGTTGTGCTTCCTGTATAGCCTTGTTGTGCTTCCTATGTAGACTTGTTTTGCATCATACCTGGTTGAGCATATTGTCATGTTCTTGTGTTGTGTGTTTACCGTGTTGCTTGCTTCTTCTCATTAGTGCTTGTTCCGTTGCGTTCGTGAGGATTCGTTCGTCTACCTGTGGTTCTTCTTCAAGGCTTCTTCTCCGTCTTCTTCACAGAACCGTTCTTCTTCCTTGCGGGATCTCAGGCAAGATGACCATACCCTTCGATACCTTTACTATCATTGTCATGCTTAGTGTCTCGATGCTATCGTTACATGTCGCGCTACCCATCATTATTGTCAGCCTCTCCTTGTTGCCATGAAACCTCTAACCTTTGAAACCTTCCTAGCAAAAAGCATTGTTTGGCTATGTTACCCGCTGGCTCAGCCCCTCTTATAGCGTTGTTAGTTGCAGGTGAAGATGAAGATCGTTCCAGGAGGGAACTTGTTGTTGGAATATCACAATATCTATTATTATTATTAACACACCTATATACTGGGCATGGGTGGAAGGCTTGGCCTTTTGCTCGGTGTTTTGTTCCACTCATGCCACCTTAGGCGCCGATAAACCGGCATTATGTTCCTTGATTTTGCGTTCCTTACACGGTTGGGTATATGGGGACCCCTTGACACTTCGTCTTTGAATAAAACTCCTCCAGCAAGGCCCAACATTGGTTTTAATTTGCTCATAATAACAACTTAATTAATTAATTAAATTGCATAGGGAGTTAGCGCTACCCGAGGATTCTTTCTACATAGCAGGGGGGCCAGTGCTGATGGTGTTGGTCCCAAACGGGGGTTCTGCGGGGCCACCATGGGGAAACTCGAGGATTGGTTTTACTCATACTATCGCCCATCCGGACGTGGCCTGAGACGAGATACGCGCGACTACTATCAGGGTGTCGGCACGCCGGGAGGTCTTGCTGGACTTGTTTTACCATTGTCTAAATGTCTTGTGCACCGGGATGCCGAGCCTGATCGGATTTCCCTAAGATAAGGGGTGATGATATTATATTTATCACTTCAGCTGATCGTGAGAGCTTGTGATGGGCTAAGTTGGGACACCCCTGCAGGGTTATGATCTTTTGAAAGCCGTGCCCGCAGTTATGTGGCAGATTGGAATTTGTTAATGTCCGGTTGTAGAAAACTTGACAGAGGATCCGAAGTAAAACACACAACTGTGTGAGTAACCGTGACTGTCTCTTTTCACTTTGAGAAGAGAACACGGTGGGGTTATGTTTGACTCGTATGTAGTTCAGGATCTTTAGCGATCACTACTAGTTGCGATCGTTTGCGTAGATGCTCATCTTATTCTTGTACTCGTAAGTTAGCCACCATATATTGCTTAGCCGCTGTTGCAACCTCACCACTTTACCTCTTCCTATCTATTAAGCTTTGATAGTCTTGTTACCCATGGTTATGAGATTGTTGAGTCCTTGTGGCTCACAGATACTACAACAACAGTTGCAGGTGCAGGTTTCTGATGTCTTAACGTGAGAGCGTTGATCGTTGTGTTGGAGTTCTTTCTTCTTCTTCTTCTTTAGTCTTGGGTTAGGTTCCGGGTCGGCAGCCTGGGATAGCAGATGGATGTCTTTGTGCTTTTCATGTTTGTATCCGTAGTCGGATACTTTGTATTGATGATACTATATTCATGTGACTTGTATGTATTGTTGTATCCCCCATGTATGTATGTAATGGTACGATGTAATGATATCCATCTTGCTAAGCGCCCGAAATGCGGTTGTGCCCCAATCACGTAAGTATCACGTGATCGGGATAGAATCGCATCTTGGGCCTGACAAGTTGGTATCAGAGCCTTGACCGACCATAGGAGCCCCCTTGATTGATCGTAGTTTGGCCGTTGTTGAGTCTAGAAGAAAAAAAATTGGAGTCTAGTTATATCGGAGAGTAGGAATTCTTTTTATTCCTCTGCCCCTTTGTCGCTCTAGTGAGGAATCTTGACGTAGGTGTTTTGAAATTACTCCTCTTCCCCTTCAAATTTTTTTAGGATCACGTGGATAGTTTTCGTTCGTTGCGTTGTTAGTTCTTTCATCTGGTGCATATCTCGTCAAGTGTTTCAATCCTCTTCTTCTTGCAAGTTCAACCCTCAGTTCATTTCAACCAACGGTGTTTTCCCCGTCCGTTGTGGTCTTTTCTTTTCCCACCCTCCCACCCTTTTGCTTCTCGTGTGATCCTCTGCATTCTTCCTCAGTTATTCCAACTGGTGAATTCTCGTCTAGCTCGTCATCATTCTCTTCTTTTCTTCTCCGATGAGTTCTTCTCTCGCTTGATATTTTTCATCTCTTTTCTTTTCCGGTGGATTCAATTCAAGTATTCGGTGTTGTTCATATTCTTTTCCCTCGGCTCGGATATTCCTCTTGCTCGTTCGCCTCTCGCCATTTAATTATTCCGGAGTTCCAAAGAAATCTCAGGATATTCGTCGGTGTTCTAATTAATTCGAGGTGGTCATCTACTTCGAGTCTTTGAATCATTTCCGGTGCATCATCTCCTCTTGTAATCAATGCTCAACGGTGGTTTTCTCTTCGGTGGGCTCATAACCCACAGGTTTTTTCCCAGGATCTTACCTGACTCGTCTTATTTTCCCGGTGTGTTCTGAAATTCTTTTCAAGTGTGACATAAGTATGAATTTCATCAGTCATATGCCTTCTCCAAGATCGTTTGTAATTCTTTTCATCATTGGTTCAACCTTCCTCTTTTAATCCTTCCGGAGTATTTTCATTAATTCTTTTCTTTGTGTTCCTCCGAAGGCCATCATTTCAGAAGATTTCTTCGTTCTCGGTTTTCAACTTCGTCCTCCAAATATTCTTCATTGATGCCTCTTCGTTCGTCTCACATTCTCCCGGTGCTTCGTTCAAGCATTCTTTAATCCGTCTGTGATCTCTTCATTCTCTTGCATCTAAATTCCCCAAGTGCTTATTCTTCCCAGCGATTCATCCTCTTGTATTCATTCGATTTTAATTCATCCCGGTGGCTTGTTCTTTTTCATCACTCGATTTTAATTCTTCCCGGTGGTTCATTCTCTTATCGCGTTGGCTACGAAGTTCTTATTTGTTTGTGCAGGTGCGAGGGACTCGCACGTGGTCTCCTACTGGATTGATACCTTGGTTCTCAAAAATTGAGGGAAATACTTACGCTACTGTGCTGCATCACCCTTTCCTCTTCGAGGGAATACAACGCAAGCTCGAGAAGTAGCACACGCAAGTGCGCATCATGATGGATGATGTGTACATATACCACGCACACACAATTTTTCCTTTGTATTTGTTTTGTGTAGGTACTCCTGAATATTGGTCAACCTCACAATCCCATGAGTTGACAAAGTGAGCTCTTGAGAGCGACGCTTTGGGGTCCCGTGGATTGTGCCTACCCCCGTTCTCTTTGCGCAACGACTATGCGCATCTCTTTTACTTGGCTCTCACACGGCTATGGGTTATTTGCCACTTATCACATTATGCCCATACTATCGTGTTCACTTTGCATGTTATGCCTCTTGCTATGACTTTGCCATGTAATTGTGACCATTGCTTGCATTTACTCATGATTCGCCATTATGATACTCCTATGTGTATTTGCATGCTTGGTGGAGATACTAGTAGCTTTTACCATGATTTCTTTGTGCCCCATTCTATTGTTGATTCTTGTGTTGGGAGAGTCATGATACTCCATTGCTATTTACATAGGACTCCTTGCCGCCACAATGATGAGACTTTGCCCATACCTTGCTTTCATGCTTGTGATATGTCATGTGCATCACGTATGCTCATGATTTGCACACATGACATGCTTGCCATGATTACCTCTAGTATGTTGCATCTTCGCACTACTAGCTTGTATGACTTGATTACTATGATTGCTTGCTATGTTGCATCACCCATGATCCATTATTACTTGCTTTTTTGGGTTGATGACATATATGTTCATGTCATTCACATGATTCACATTGATCATTGTCATTTGTCTCCACTAGTTGCATCACTCATCACTTGTATTGAGTGCAACAATGATACGTTTGTTGATCTTGGAGACTTGGACACCATACTTGTGATGCAGGCTTGCTTGTTTGAGCCTAATGCCTTTGGTTGTTATCGCATCATACACTTACATGCCATGCCACATTACCTTGTCCTTTCTTATGATAAGAATGATGCAAGCACTTGTTGGGTATTTTCCCTCACGAATGCTAGGTTTTGCATTCACGCTAAGCTCATTTGTTTTCCCGAGTGTTTGTGATGTTCTTTCATTTTGAAGGATTCAAAAGGTAGTGCCGTCATGCGACAACTTGGTCATGCAAAGGCATACATGATGTGCAACACCAATGATAGAGGCAAAGGTGTCCCGTCTTTCGATGAGATGGTGGCTATCGTTTTCGGTGGAGTAGACACTTGACGATCTGACTACGAACGTGTGAGGACGTCGCGCCTTATAAATCGCTAAACCAACTCCGAGAGGTTATTGACCACGCCGGAGCACGATCAACCTGACCACGAGGGTCTATTTCTTGCAAGCATACGAAGAACAAGCAAAAACTCATATTGCAATTTGGATATTGCGAATATAAGAGGAAAGCTTTATTGATCAAGGTGGGGTTCTGTGACGTCTTTGTCTGGTCATTGAACACAAACGAAGTACGCGAAGTTGCAGCTATGGCGAACTTTAATCTAAACAAAACCCAAAGTCTAAACGACGTCCTAAGGGCTGTATATATGGGGGAAGAGGGGGGAATTTCGTGGCCCTTGGAGGAGGGGTCCGAAACCAACCCTAAATCTTGTTTCCCCACACATACCGACTCTAAAAACAGCCTATACTCAAGTATTTCGAAATTACATGGGCCTGGCGCAATAATAAGGTGACGCGGCACCTATAATAGCCTCTGGACGAAATTTATGAAGTGGCATCTTGTATATTTCATCCAAGGCCTCACGCACTCATTATGGTGGCTTCAAAGTTCTCAAATCATCACTTGTAACTCCGTTCTTGTTCCCCTTGCGCATGCCATCATCTCCATGCTTGATCTTGCTCCAATGTTCATCCTTCTTGTCCAACCTAGGCCCTTCATTTGTAAGCAAGATAAATATATCCAATTTAGGCAACATCATATTCTCATGAACATTAGAATCATTACCAAGAAATGAAAGTACCTGGTAATTTAATTGGTGTGTCGGAGCTCTAGTAATTGGTCTTGTATATGTGTCAGTTGGGGTTGTGGGTGTAACCTTGTTAGTGATGTCCTCATCAACCAACATTCGCGAGAATCTCGTAAAGGTGAACTCCTTCCCTTTGCGCCATCCTCACATATGCATATTGGATGGGTCATTCTTTCATGGATGTATTCTTCGTATTGTATACATGATACATCTATTGGAGAGAGGACCGACATTGGAGATGGACCTTCAAGATGAGGAGCGCTCGGACTTGGATTCACCTTCGGACCTTCACTCATGCCACGACATCGAGCATTGGTATATCAAAACTCCTTTGGCACATTGCACCAAAACCTTCATAATTGTTGATTGTGTGCTCACATGCCATGCTCCATGTACATATCATTCCCATAACAAATTTGCATCTTGCGCATGGATTGACTCACATTAGGATTGCCTTGTTGCATTTTGTATTCCCATGTCATCCATGATATATGAGCTTGTGCATTTCCTTAGCAAATTTGTTGTGATATTTTTTGATGGCATATTCATACATCATGATCATATATTGTCCTCCATCAATTGCATGATAACATACACATATTGAGCATCCATTGCCATTTTCATGCTCTTGATAAACCATCACACTATGACATCATTTTGCATAATGGTTGCATTGATCACATTCACAACACCTTTGTGTGCACCACAAGTGCATTTGATCACATGAATGCTTTACATCTCATACTATATCATCTTGCAAAGCTTCATGTACCTTGTCACACGGACTCATTCTTACATGATGGACACTTTGTGTGCGCTAACCATTGTATTTCCAAGTGTACTTTGTGTTTGCTCATTTTGCATGTACCACATACCGGAGACACCTTGGACTACTTGGATTGTGACATGCCCACAACTTCGTCCAACTACAAGTCTGTTCACGACTACCGTTTACATGGTGATCAGGTTTCGGATCCGAGGTCAGATCTTTCCCAAGAGAGGGGAGATGATGCGGAGCATCCTTCGTTCATCCACATGTACACTACGACTACTACCCAAGCCCCAAGTGGACACAAGGTGAACCCGTTCCTCGATGCTTCCCTTTTCATTCATGTAAGACTTGGTTGCTACCTAATGCAAAGACACTATATGTGCTTAGGAACCGAGGAGACGACCAAGGAGATGCTCGAAGCATAGGATAAGTCCACACGAAAGCGGATCAAGAAGTGCCTCAAGTGGAGTCGCCGCGGAGCTACAGCGACCGGACAACTGGCCGACCCTCGAACATCCGGCGCCTCGCATCGGGCCGGACATCCGGTGCCAGCCCAGAAATCCGGCGCCCATCACAGAAGCTGGACCATGCCAGCCCGGACATCCGGCCCCAGCGCCCAGACATTCGGCGTCTCGGGAAGGCCCGGACATCCGGCCCCCGCCCGGACATCCGGCCCCTGTCTGCGCATAGTGTATCAGCCCTGAGGCCCATGTATCCCTCTCCCACTTAACCCTTCGTGGACCTAGACTATATATACTCCTCCACCTCCTCCTAGTTAGGGTTAGCTTAGGTTAGCTCATTTGAGACAGAGCTTTGCTCATCCACTAGTGGTTCATCTCCTTGTGAGTGATTGCGGCCCCTCCACGAAGAAGATCCACACGGGTTCAAGACCTCCTCACGGAGAAGATCCCGCGGGATACCCTCAAGACCTCCTCACGGAGAAGAACCGGTTACCCTTTGTATCGTCCCTTGTTGATCATGGATCTTATATCTATTTGTGTTTCGAGGATCTAGCATATGTGTGACTTGTTCTTGTTAGTTTGAGTGATTCTCTCGTGTTTCCCCTCGTGTTCCCTCCTGTGTTATTCGTGTTCTTCATGGGATCCCCTCCATTTCGTGAAAGATCAGCCATCTAGGGTTCCACCCTACATCATTCTCTTTGCCTTTGATGTATTTGATGACATAAGGAAAAGACTCTATGAACTCACTCCACTTAGCATGACTCTTGTTCAACTTAGATTGACCCTTGAGATACTTGAGCGTCTCATGGTCCGTGTGAAGAATGAATTCATGAGGTCGAAGACAGTGTTCCCAAAGACGCAAAACTCACTAAGGCATAGAGCTCTTTATCATAGATGGGGTAGTTAAGTTGCGCTCCAGAAAGTTTTTCCCTAAAATACGCAATCAGGCGCTTTTCTTGCATTAACACGCCTCCCATGCTGGTACCGCTAGCGTCACAATGTATCTCAAATGGTTTGTCAAAGTTTGGTAGGGCAAGAAGAGGTGCGTGAGTAAGAAAGGTTTTTAGCTCATTCAACGCGGTGTCTTGGGAAAGACTCCAAATAAAGGGTGTGTTCTTCTTGCTCAAGGCGTGTAGAGGTATAGCAATTGTGCTAAAGTCCTTCACAAAACGTCGATAGAAATCGGCTAAACAAAGAAAGCTACGCACTTGTTGGAGATTCGTTGGTTGGGGCCAAGTTTTAATTGCTTCAATTTTAGTTTCATCAACATGAACACCTTGCGAAGAAACGACAAATCCTAGGAAAACAACCTTATCAACGCCAAAAGTGCATTTATCCATGTTAGCATATAAGCGTTCTTTCCGAAGGGTTTGCAAAACCATACGGATGTGTGTGACGTGATCTTCAAGCGATTTGCTAAAGACTAGGACGTCATCAAAGTAAACCACTACAAAGACGCCTATAAAGGGTCGAAGAACAAAATGCATGAGACGCATGAACAAGCCGGGCGCTTCCGATTAGCCCACTACTACCTCTTGAGCTTGCGTTGTATTTCCTCGAAGAGGAAAGGGAGATGCAGCACAGTAGCGTAAGAATTTCCCTCAGTTTTTGAGAACCAAGGTATCAATCTAGTTGGAGACCACGCGCGAGTCCCTCGCACCTGCACAAACAAATAAGAACTTCGCAGCCAACGCGATAAGGGGTTGTCAATCCCTTTACAGTCACTTACGAAAGTGAGATATTATAGATATGATAGTTCATATTTCTGGTATTTTTAGTTTAATAAAACAGCAAATAAAATTGGTAAAAGTAAAGTATATGTAGATTGATATGTTGAGAATAGACCCGGGGGCCATAGTTTTCTCTAGTGGCTTCTCTCATGATAGCGATATTCTACGATGGGTAAACAAATTACTGTCGAGCAATTGATAGAAAAGCGAATAATTTTGAGACTATCTAGTCATGATCATTGTATATAGGCATCACGTCCGAGACAAGTAGACCGACTCCTGCCTGCATCTACTACTATTACTCCACACATCGACCGCTATCCAGCATGCATCTAGTGTATTGAGTTCATACGAACAGAGTAACGCCTTAAGCAAGATGACATGATGTAGAGGGATAAACTCAAGCAATATGATGTAAACCCCATCTTTTTATCCTCGATGGCAACAATACAATACGTGCCTTGCTACCCCTACTGTCACTGGGAAAGGACACCGCAAGATTGAACCCAAAGACAAGCACTACTCCCATTGCAAGAACTATAGATCTAGTAGGCCAAACCGAACCAATAATTCGAAGAGACTTGCAAGGATATTATGAGGACACATAAAAAGTTCAGAGAAGAACCAAATATCTTTCATAGATAACCTTGATCATAAACTCACAATTCATCCGATCTCGACAAACACACCGCAAAAAGAGATTACATCGAATAAATCTCCTCGAAGACCGAGGAGAACTTTGTATTGAGATCCAGAGAGAGAGAAGAAGCCATCTAGATACTAGCTATGGACCCGAAGGTCTGTGGTAAACTACTCACAACTCATGGTGAGGGCGATGATGATGATGATGAAGGCCTCCGTGATGGATCCCCCTCCGGTGGAGCTTCGGAACAGGCTCCAAGATGGGATCTCCACAGGAACAAAAGCTACGGCGATGGAATTAGGGTTTTCTTTCTGTGTACGGAGTTTCTCGGGTACGTGGAATTATATAGGAAGAAGGAGGGCATCGGGAGACGCCCGAGTGGGCCACGAGGCAGGGGGCGCGCCCTGGGAAGGGGGGCGCGCCCCCCACCCTCGAGGGCCACTCGAGGCTCCCCTGATGTGGTTCTCAAGTTCCTCTGGCGTGATTTTCTCCAAAAATATCTCTTGCGAAGGTTTCATTCCGTTTGGACTCTGTTTGATATTCTTTTTCTGCAAAACCCTGAAATAGGCAAAAAAACAGCAATCTGGACTGGGCCTTTGGGTTAGTAGGTTAGTCCCAAAAATGATATAAAAGTGAATGATAAAGCCCATTAAATATCCAAGACTTCATAAATAATAGCATGGAACAATAAAAAATTATAGATACGTTGGAGACGTATCAAGCATCCCCAAGCTTAATTCATGCTCGTCCTCGAGTAGGTAAATGATAAAGAAAGAATTTTTGATGTGGAATGCTAACCAATATAGTTTTTCAATGTAATTCTCTTAATTGTGGCATGAATGTTCAGATCTGAAAGATTCAAGATAAAAGTCTATATTGACATAAGAAATAACAATACTTCAAGCAATACTAACAAAGCAATCATGTCTTCCAAAATACTATGGCTCAAGAAAGTTATCCCTACAAAATCATATAGTCTGGCTATGCTCCCTCTTCATCACACAAAATATTCATATCATGCACAACCCCGATTTCAGCCAAGCATTTGTTTGCATACTCTATCTTTTCAAACCTTTCAACTTTCACACAATACATGACCGTGAGCCATGGATATAGCACTATGGGTGGAATAGAGGTAGTTGTGGAGAAGACAAAAAGGAGGGAGATAGTCTCACATCGACTAGGCGTATCAATGGGCTATGGAGATGCCCATCAATAGATATCAATGTGAATGAGTAGAGATTGCCATGCAACGGATGTACTAGAGCTAAATATGAATGAAAGCTCAACAAAAGAAACTAGTGGGTGTGCATCCAACTTGCTTGCTCACGAAGACCTAGGGCATTGGAGGAAGCCCGTCGTTGGAATATACGAGCCAAGTTCTATAACGAAAAATTCCCACTAGCATATGAAAGTGACTAAGCATGAGACTCTCTACAATGAAGAACATGGTGCTACTTTGAAGCACAAGTGTGGAAAAAGATAGTAGCAATTGTCCCTTTTTTTCTTTTTTTTCTCTTTTTTTCTTTGGCCTTTCTTTTTTTCTTTGGCCTTTCTTTTTTTTGCGGAGGGGCTTTATAGATTTAGCCTTTCCTCCCATGGGACAATGCTCTAATAATGATGATCATCACACTTTCATTAAAACTCGATATTACAACTCGATAGTACAACTACAAAGTATGACTCTATATGAATGCCTCCGGTGGTGTACCGGTATGTGCAATGAAATAAGAGTGACATGTATGAAAATTATGCATGGTGGCTTTGCCACAAATACGATGTCAACTACATGATCATGCAATGGCAATATGACAATATGATGCGTGTCATATAAATGGAACGGTGGAAAGTTGCATGGCAATATATCTCGGAATGGCTATGGAAATGCCATGATAGGTAGGTATGGTGGTTGTTTTGAGGAAAAATATGGTGGCTATTTTGAGGAAGGATATATAGTGGGTTTATGGCACCGGCGAAAGTTGCGCGGTACAAGAGAGGCTAGCAATGGTGGAAGGGTGAGAGTGCGTATAATCCATGGACTCAACATTAGTCATAAGAACTCATATACTTATTGCAAAAATCTACAGTCATCAAAACAAAGCAATCAATGCATGATCCTAGGGGGGAGGTTGGTAGGACTTAACCATCGCGCGCCCCCGACCTCCACACAAAGGTTGGCACTCTACAAATACCTCATGCTCTAACTTCGTCACATAGCGGTTCACCATACGTGCATGATACGGGAATCACTAACCTTAACACAAGTATTTCTCAATTTCATGATAACTCCACTAGCATGACTCTAATATCACTATCCTCATATCTCAAAACAATTATCAAGCATCCAACATCTCATTCTATTCAATGCACTTAGTGTGAATTTTTTTACTACATTGACATTGGATGTTTATCATGTGAAGACTAGTTTCTTTAGCCTAAACACATTAGCATGTTGTTCTAATAGATTATCAAACAGATCTAAGTGAAGCATGAGAGTTCAACAATTTCTACAAAATATTATCACCACCGTGCTCTAAAAGATATAAGTGAAGCACTAGAGCATAAACTATTCAACTCAAAAGATATAAGTGAAGCACTAGAGCATAAACTATTCAACTCAAAAGATATAAGTGAAGCACATAGAGTGTTCTAACAATTTCTAGGCCATATTTAAATCTCTCAAATAGGTGTGTCCAGCAAGGATGATTGTGGCAAACTAACAAGCAAAGACTCAAATTATACAAGACGCTCCAAGCAAAACACATATCATGTTGTGAATAAAAATATATCGATAGGTGAAGACAAAAGAGGGGATGCCTTCCCGGGGCATCCCCAAGCTTAGGCTTTTGATTATATTCAATTTACTTGAGGTGCCATGGGCATCCCCAATCTTAGGCCTTTCCTATTACTTGTTCCATAGTCCATCAAAGCAATACTCAAAACTTGAAAACTTCACAACACAGAACTTAGACAAAAATTCTCATGAGCTCCGTTAGTATAAGAAAGCAAACCACTACTCAAAGGTACAGCAGTGAATTCATTATTTGTTTATATTGGTGTTAAACCTACTGTACTCCAACTTCTCTATGGTTCATATCCTCCAATACTACTCATAGATGCATCGGAATAAGCAAACAACACACGAAAAACAGAATCTGTCAAACACAGAACAGTCTGTAGTAATCTGGAGGGTTCGCCTACTTCTGGAACTCCAAAAAATTAAAACTAAATTGGTAAATTTCCGCAATTTGTCTACCAATCATCTTCAAAATGATTCAACTAAAAATCATTCTCCAGTAAAATCCCATGACTACTTTAGGCAGCGCTAATGATTCTGTTTTTCACAGCAAGATCAAATAAACTTCACACAAGTCTTCCCAAAGGTTCTACTTGGCACAAACAGTAAACAAAACATGAAACCACATCTAATCAGAGGCTAGATGCAATATTTATTCCCTAACAGCATCTAAAACAAAAAACAAAAAATTGGGTTGCCTCCCAACAAGCGCTATCGTTTTACGCCCCTAGCTAGGCGCGATAATTCAATGATGCTCACATAAAGGGCAAGGATTGAAGCACAAGGAGAGCATCATAAGACATGTGACAAACACATCTAAGTCTAACATACTTCCTATGAATAGGCATCTTATAGGAAAATGAATTACCAAGACAAGCAAGATCTAGCATATGCAAGGAAGAAGAAACAAACAAGATCAAACTCAACATGAAGAGAGGTAAATTAGTAACATGAAGATTTCTACAACCATAGTTTCCTCTCTCATAATAATTGCATGTAGGATCATGATCAAATTCAACAAAATAGCTATCACATAACATATTCTCAACACGATCCACATGCATGCAAAGTTGACACTCTTCCAAAATAGTGGGATCAACATAGAACAAAGTCATTGCTTCTCCAAGCCCACTTTTATCAAAATTCATAAGATTGATCAATATCTAAAGTAGTAGGATCAAAGGTTGACATTATTTTAAACCCACTTTCAATATTATGGCAAACATTATTATCAATCTCATATTCATCAAGGGGTTGAAATAAATTTCCAAGATCATAAGAAGAATCACCCCAATCATGATCATTACAACAAGTAGTGGACATAGCAATACTAGCATCCGCAAGCTTAGGGTTTTGCATATCATTAAAACAATTGACATTAATAGAATTTATAATAGCATCATTGCAATCATGCTTTTTATTTAACAAGCTATCATGAATCACTTTTTCTTTTAACAATTCCTCACAATTTTTAGATCCATAAATTTCAAGCAAAACCCCATAAAGATAATCTAGTGCACGCAGCTCACTAGCAATTGGTTCAACATAATTGGATCTCTTAAAGAGATTAGCAAGTGGATGAGGATCCATATTTTATCAAGCGAACATGCAAGCTAATTGAGGGCACATAGCACACAAGCAAACAAGAGGCACGCAAACGATAAACACACGGCAGAAGAAGAGCAAATAAAACTGCAAGGGTGAAGTGGGGGAGAGGAAAACGAGAGGCAAAAAAATGTAATGCGAAGGATAAGGGTTTGTGATAGGTACTTGGTATATGAAACAGACACCGTTGAGAAAATCAAGAATTGGTCTTGCACAAATTAAAAGGATCGGGTTAACTTGAAGAGAAGCACGCCGGTTGAAAAGAATTTACATGACAAACTTGATTGATCCAGAAGGATTAGCACTCCCATATAAATATAAGAACATCGCTTAGGAAAGGTATGGAATCAACATTTGACATCGAAGCAACTCGAATACCAGAATCAGAACAAAACAAATGATATATATGTTGCAGCATAATCTTCACAATATCATTCGAACAGAGAATTGAACAAATGAATTCCATAGCTTAATGGTACAACACTTGTCGAGAAGCCACTTGGGAGAACAAAAGGTAAATAAAAACAACATGGAGCAGATAGAACAAATACAAGATAGAAGCTTTGTCCCACATGTTCGTGCTGAAAGCTCATGGAACGTGTTACAAAAGGGTTTTGCAATCCCCGGATCAGCATAGCCAAGGACCCTTTAAGATGCAACTCCCGATCGGAACAACGCCCATAAAACCTCTTCACTAAATGTTGAACCCCGAACTTCATATCATGCACTCGTTGGAAGAATGCCTATGAACTACTAGATGAACCCACCTATTAACTTCCGAAAGTTTCCAGTTATGCAATCAGGTGTTGGGGATACAGGGGAAGCACCGCGCACTCAACTCTAATTCTACATCTAGTTGTATCCACCCTTCAACACATAACCAGTTATTTCCGGAAATCGTTTACCTCGGACCTTCGAAACGCATCTGCTATACAAGCTATGGCAATACTCCCGAACTACCTCCCCAGTACTGGGTGATGTCGGGGTTATCTTGCCACCAACCGCATAGAAGAGTTTTCGATGTCGGCCGTCTTAAGTATTCCAGAACTGCTGCGATATATTTGTGACGACAACACCTCGGAGCTCAACTCCCCGGGACACTGCCACAACCCCTAAATGACAGGAGGCATTGAGAACAATGTTCTCGTCACAAAGACATCGGAACAATCCAAACAGTACTAGCGTGATTCTAAAAAAAATTATGAAATTTTGAGAGTAGAAGAGACAAGTAATCGTCAGGAGTCCTCACAAGAGTGAAAAGGGATGAGGAGTAAAAAGAAATCCTACTCTCCGATATATATATAGGACTCAAAACATTTTCATGTGTGTGCCTAGACTCAACCGTCAACGATTCGATCAATCAGTGGGGGCTCCTAGGTCGGAGAAGGCTCTGAATACCAACTTGTCAGGCCCAAGATGCGATTATATCCTGATCACGTGACACTTACATGATTGGGGCACAACCGCATTTCGGGCGCTTAGCAAGATGGATATCATTACATCGTACCATTACATACATATACATGGGAATACAACAATACATACAAGTCACATGAATACAACATCATCAAATACAAAGCATTCGACTACGGAGGCAAACAAGAAAAACACAATGACATCCATCTGCTATCCCAGGCTGCCGACCAGGAACCTAACCCAAGACTGAAGAAGAAGAAGAAAGAAAGAACTCCAACCAAAAGAACATCGCTCTCACGTCAAGTCATCGGAAACCTACACCTGCAACTGTTGTTGTAGTATCTGTGAGCCACGAGGACTCAGCAATCCCATAACCATGGGTAACAAGACTATCAAAACTTAATGGGTAGGAAGAGGTAAAGTGGTGAGGTTGCAACAGCGACTAAGCAAAAAACGGTGGCTAACTTATGAGTACAAGAATAAGATGGGCATCTACGCAAATGGTCGCAACTAGTAGTGATCGCTAAAGATCTTGAACTACCTACGAGTCAAACATAACCCCACCGTGTTCTCTTCTCAAAGTGAAAAGAGACAGACACGGTTACTCACACAGTTGTGTGTTTTACTTCGGATCCTCTGTCAAGTTTTCTATAGCCGGACATTAACAAATTCCAATCTGCCACATAACCACGGGCACGGCTTTCGAAAGATCATAACCCTGCAGGGGTGTCCCAACTTAGCCCATCACAAGCTCTCACAATCAGCTGAAGTAATAATAATTATTACCCCTTATCTTAGGGAAATCCGATCAGGCTCGGCATCCCGGTGCACAAGACATTTCGACAATGGTAAAACAAGTCCAGCAAGACCTCCCGGTGTGTCCACACCCTGATAGTAGCCGCGCGTATCTCGTCTCAGGCCACGACCGGATGGGCGATGCTACAGGTAAAACCAGCCCTCGGGTTTCCCCAAGGTGGCCCTGCAGGACCCCCGTTTGGGACCAACACCATCAGCACTGGCCCCCCTGCTATGTAGAAAAGAATCACCGAGGGCGCGACCCCCTATGCAAATTTAATTAATTAATTAAGTTGTTATTATGAGGCAAATTAGAACCAATGTTGGGCCTTGCTGGAGGAGTTTTATTCAAAGACGAAGTGTCAAGGGGTCCCCATATACCCAACCGTGTAAGGAACGCAAAATCAAGGAACATAATGCTGGTTTATCGGCTCCTAAGGTGGCATGAGTGGAACAAAACACCGAGCAAAAGGCCAAGCCTTCCACCCATGCCCAGTATATAGGTGTGTTAAGATATACAAGATATATTGTGATATTCCAACAACAAGTTCCAACATGGAACGATCTTCATCTTCATCTGCAGCTAACAACGCTATAAGAGGGGTTGAGCAAGCGGGTAACATAGCCAAACAATGGTTTGCTAGGATGGTGTCAAAGGTTAGAGGTTTCATGGCAACAAGGAGAGGCTGACAATAATGATGGGTAGCGCGACATATAACGATAGCATCGAGACAACTAAGCATGGCAATGATAGTAAAGGTATCCAAGGTGATGGTCATCTTGCCTGGGATTCCACAAGGAAGAAGAACGGGTCCATGAAGTAGTCGAACAATCCTCACAACTCCGGAACGAACCCGAAGCTAACGAGGGAAGCAAACCGGAAAGAAACAAGCAACACGATAAACACACAAGCATAAACATGACGTATGATGCACAACCAAGTATGATGCATGTCCGGTTTAAATATGCATGGCATGGCAAGGTGCACAAACAATACTACAAGTTAAGTGGAGCTCAGTATGCAACGAGTTGCATATTGACGAAACACCACATTTTATTCATTTAGTTGACTCTCATTTATTTACAAGACAAGATTAAATGTTTGTTAACATGGCAAGAGGTGAAGCAAGTGTAAACTAGCTATCTAGGCATTTTAAATGAAGCCGGAAATAGCAACAACAATTCCGAAAAACCCCATGACCAATTTAGCAATTATTAAAGCAACAACAATTTAACATTCAAAGGTTGTTATCATGATGCGGATGACATGAACAAGTTTTTATGCAACTTTTAGTTAAAAGTTAACATGAAGAGATATGAAGTATTTATCACCGTGGTGGAAAGAAAGGGTGCCACGGCAACGATCCGAAAATGGTGCCGCAACAACATTTCGGTACCGGTAACTCGTCGAGAGACCGGTGCAAAAGAAAGGTGGCGTGAGCGAGTCGAACAAGATGAAAGGTGGGGTGATCCCGTCACCGGGTTCCCACGGGTTGGCGATGAGGCAAAAGAGGGGCATGACAAGCGACGAATCGGGCACGGTGCACACAAGTACTTCATCTCATACATCACACATTCACATGCACTCATTCACGGGGTCGTCTCGGTGGTATACCTTCGAAGCGTTCGTTTCGGGGCGGTTCAAGGTCGTAGAGTAAGTAGTGGTACTCGCGGTTCGTGCTACACGTTTTGTAGCCGTTCACGTTATCGTATCGTGGTACTTGCCGCGTTCCAGACCGAAGGGGTACTTGGTGCAACCATGGGTCTTCGAGGGTAGTCGTACATTTCCGAAGAGGAACTTGGGGCAACGTTTGTAGTCGTTCGGTCGTGGTACTTGGGTCTTCGGACTTGCCGGTCTCAGGTCTTGGCGACGGTAGTCGAACTTGGCGAGTGATGGTCGGTGTCTCGTGTAGTCGTTCTCGTTCGGAGAGGTACACGCGGTCTTCGGCGACGGTAGTGGCACTCGCTTTGTAGATGTACTTAGTGTCACATCGTGTAGTCGTACTTGATGGCACCGAGGGCTCCGAGCGTACGTCGTGGTACTTGCGGTATTGGTCTTCGGCGTCGAGGTACTTGGCACGCCACGAGCAGCAGGGGCAGAGCAAGTGATAGCTTCAGTCCACAGCGACGGAACACGAAGGCCTCGTGAAGCACGGCAGCATCGGCCTCCTGATGGTCGCCGGCGGCGGCTGCGTCCTTGGCGAGGAAGGTGCGGCGGTGCTGAGGTCAGAGCACGGGGAGGCGGTGAAGCACCGGCTCGGGCGCTGGCATCTCTCACGCGGAGAGGAGAAGCGGGGGGGGCGAGGCAGGCAAGGGCTTGGGACTCCATGGCCATGGTGGAGCCGCTCACTGGCGACAGCCGAAATCAGAGGCGGGGACGAGGGCGACCGGCGGGGCTCGAGCGGCTCGGCGAGGTAGCAGGGACGGGCGCCATGGCGCGGGGAAAGGAGAGGTGAGGGCGGCGCTCGGCGGCCCTGGCGACACGACGAGATGACGGAGCAGAAAGGCGCGGAGGATGGGGCGCATCGGGGAAGGAGAACGGCCGGGGCTCGACGCACTGGAGCGGCTGCTCCTGTCCAGCCTGGGCGCTGGCTGCAGCTAGCGACGGGAGGAGGAGAGGTTCGCGAGAGAGCTGGGCGAGAGAGGTGGGGGATCGAGAGGGAGAAGAGAGGAATGCTGCGGCGGCGTGGGAAAGGAACGAGAGGAAGATGGGATCGGACCAGGATCGCTAGGGTTAGAGGGTTAGGTGCTGGGCCTAGCTGCGGCTGGGATTGGCCCAGAGGCACGGGAGTTGGGCCCAGTTCGGCTGAGCTTAGAAGGCCGTGACTGGGGCCCTTCTCCTTTCTGCAGTTGTTTTCCCCAAAAAACAGAAAAACAACAAATAAGAAAAAAAAGGAAGGAGGTGCTAGGGATAGAATTAGGGCATGAGGTTATTTTTCCCAGACTCGCAAAAATGTCCACGGTCCACGAAAAATAGGAGAGGCATGAACGCAAAAGTTAAATTCAAACTCATTTGAATTTAATTCAAATGGTTTGAATTAGGGCATGACTAGAAAGTGTCCAAAATGTTGAGACTTATGGAGGAGCCTCGATAAAAGAGATAAGAATTGTTGCTAAGGTTTGGAAGTGAAACTTGAAGCGAAAGAAAATGGAGAATTCCAAGTGTGTTTCGATGGTTCCAAGGCAATGGAATATTTTAGTATATCTCCCTAAATATTGGGAGGATATGTTTTAAAGAGAAATCACACTTCCCTCGATTTAAATGGATCGAAGATCCACACAATTTATTTAGTTGAAAAGCAAAAGAATTATGACATGATGGCATGATGCTATGATGCAATGCAAAAATAAATAGAGCAAGCACAACTGAAACACGCGGGAAAACCCGGAACATCTGGAATCTTCTGGAGCGTCTGTCTTCGGGCGTCACACGTAGGGTGGAACCCTACGTGGCCGATCTTTCACGAAAAGGAGGGATCTCGTGGAAGAACACGAGGGGCACGAGGAAAAACACAAGAGAGACAAGGAGAAAACACTCAAATCAACAAGCTTAGGTCACACAAATGCTAGATCCGGGTACACAAAGTGCGATACACGATACACGATCAACTAAGGACGATACAAGTGGCGGTAGTCATCTCCGTGAGGAGGTCTTGATGTTTTTCTCCGTATAAGAGGTCTTGAATCCGGTGGATCTTCTCCGAAGAGGTCGTGGTCTTGTAGGAGAGGAACCATTAAGGTTTTTGGATGAGCTAACACAAAGCTAACCCTAGATAGTTTAGGTACAGTGACATATATAGGCTAGGAGGGGCGAAGGGGTACATGGGCTTCGGTCCAATAGTGATGCACGCAGGCACTGTCCGGATGATCCGGACGTTGGTCAAGATGATCCGGGCTTCGGGGATCCGGATGATCCGGGGCGGCGGCCGGATGATTAGGACATGTCTGATCTGCTACGGGTGGCCCGGATGTCCAGGCCTTGATACGGATGTTCGGGGGTGTCCGGATGATCCGGGTCTGGGTCCGGATGATCCGGCTTCGGCGGGGACCTTCGGGTGTCGGGGCGTGCATTGTCCGTATCGTCCGGACGTTTGTCCGGATCATCCGGGCTCTGCCCGGACCGTCCGGGACTTCGTCCGGATCATCCGGGCTGTCTGAGTCTCGGCTGTTTTCTCCTCCTTCTTCCTCCTTCGATTCTTTTTGTTCCTTGGCTTCTCCATGGTTGCTCCCGAGGTGCCTGAGTATGCAAAGAGTCTCTGATGAGGGTAGCAGCCATGGCTCATGTGAATCAGAGTGACGCAGAGAGAGGTGTGAAGTCAGCTCGGTCTCGAGAGCTCGTGCTCGAGCGCGTGTCATGGGTCCACTTGGCACTTGGTGAGACGATGGTAGGTCCATGGGGATGACCTTGGGATGCTCCGCATCATGAAGGTCTGTGGTAAACTACTCACAACTCAGATGATGAAGGGCTCCGTGATGGATCCCCCTCCGGTGGAGCTCCGGAACAGGCTCCAAGATGGGATCTCTACCTGAATAGAAGCTACGGCGGTGGAATTAGGGTTTTCTCTCTGTGTACGGAGTGCCTGGGGTACGTGGACTTATATAGGAAGAAGTAGGGCACCGAGGGACGCTCGAGTGGGCCTCGAGGCAGGGGGCGCGCCCCCCACCCTCGAGGGCCACTCGAGGCTCCCCTGTTGTGGTTCTCAAGTTCCTCTGGCGTGATTTTCTCCAAAAATATCTCTTGTGAAGGTTTCATTCCGTTTGGACTCCATTTGATATTCTTTTTCTGCAAAACCCTGAAATAGGCAAAAAAACAGCAATCTGGACCGGGCCTTTGGGTTAGTAGGTTAGTCCCAAAAATGATACAAAAGTGAATGATAAAGCCCATTAAACATCCAAGACTTCATAAATAATAGCATGGAACAATCAAAAATTATAGATACGTTGGAGACGTATCACCCATCGGCATGACTAACCACTCATATGGCCCAAACTTGGTTTTGAAAGCTGTTTTCCACTCATCACCCTCTTGAATGCGAATTTGGTAATAACCACTTTTAAGATCGATTTTCAAAAAGATGGTGGCACCACATAATTCATCAAGCATATCGTCTAGGCGTGGAATAGGGTGACGGTATCTAATGGTGATGGCATTTATCAGACACAATCGGAGCACATGCGAAAACTTCCATCTTTCTTAGGCACGAGAATAACTGGAACGGCACAAGGGCTTAAGCTTTCACGAACATGACCTTTGTCGATGAGTTGTTGTACTTGCTGTTGTATTTCCTTGGTTTCCTCGGGGTTGATGTGGTACGGAGCCTTTTTCGAACTAGTGCGCCGGGTATGAGGTCGATGCGGTGTTCGATGCCACGAAGTGGAGGTAGACCCGGTGCTAGCTCATCGGGAAAGACGTCTGAGAATTCCTGCAACAATTGAGACAACACTGAAGGTAGAGGTGGTGAAGTGTTAGTAGGTTTCGCTTCCCCTTTGCATAGAAGCACAAGGTGAAAGACGCTCGAAGGGTTCTCACACACTTCTCTCATCTCACTTTTGGTGGCGAATAGCACTAGTTGTTTGTTTTCACTCATCATGGAGTCGCTCGTATTTGGCTTGTGGCTCTCACTTTCCTTTTGGTGGTTCACTCTCTCACCATTCTCTCCACGATGGTTGGTAAGTATTTGTTTGACGGTCGCTACTTGACGTGGTGACATTGGGCGTAGCACGAACAATTTGCCCTTCATCTTGAAGCTATAATGGTTGGTCCGTCTGTTGTGGGTGACTCTGCGATCATGTTACCATGGTCGTCCAAGAAGAAGGTGGCACACGGACATAAGGACCACATCCCACTCAAGTGTGTCCTCGTAGGTGCCTATCTTGAAGGAAACTTGCACGTTGTGCTCGACTCGAAGAGTTCCGGCGTCGCTAAGCCATTGGACCTTGTAAGGATGAGGGTGCTTTGACTTCACCAAGTTTAGCTTGTCGCATAGCTCTTCGCTTGCCAAGTTGTGACAACTTCCTCCATTGATGATAACCTTGACGGAGCGTCCATTGATGGCGGCCTTGGTATGGAAAATGTGACATCGTTGGTCGTCATCTTGTTGATGTTGGAGTGTCAAGACCTTGGAGACGACGAGATTGGGACTCGAGTCATTGTCGCAAAACACTTGGTGGTCTTCATCTTCATTCACTTGGCGATGCATAGCTACATGTTTGAGTGCTTCCATTTCATCGTCGCTCATTGAGTCATAAGATCTGTCATCGTTGATGATCATGGTACGAGTGGTCTTGCACTCAAATGACTTGTGGCCTCGCCCTTGGCACTTGAAGCATTTGATGGAACTCGTCTTTGAATTGTCCTCGGTTGGAGTTGTCGATGATGAAGTTCTTGTCTTGAAGTT
Source organism: Secale cereale (assembly GCA_902687465.1). Classification (NCBI taxonomy): domain Eukaryota; kingdom Viridiplantae; phylum Streptophyta; class Magnoliopsida; order Poales; family Poaceae; genus Secale; species Secale cereale. The sequence continues at coordinate 369,289,829 of LR738712.1, read as the reverse complement.
GCTTGTAGAAGGTGGCCGACTTGATGTAGTCGCATTCTTGTAGCTTGACTTGTCACCAAAGTTTGTAGATGGCTTGGTAGAGGTAGGAGGAGCCAAAGTCGTTGAAGCTTGGTTGTAGGAGCCGAAGTTCTTGGAGGTGAACTTGGAGTACTTGTAGTCCTCTTGAACTTGTCGCTCCGCTTTGGTGGCTTGATGTACTAGCTCGAGGAGATTGGCGTATGGTTGAAAGTCCGCAATCTTCTTGATGGGATAGTTGAGTCCATTCAAGAATCTCGCCATCGTTTGTTCTTCATCTTCCGTGATGTTTGCTTGTATCATGGAAATCTCCATCTCCTTGTAGTACTCTTCAACGGACTTGGTAACTTTCTTGAGGAGTTGTAGCTTCTTGAATAAGTCACGGTTGTAGTGTGTTGGCACGAAGCGTGCTCTCATGACTTCCTTCATTGGAGCCCAAGTAGTGATAGGAGGTTCGCCTTTTGCTTCTCTTCTCTCAATGATTTGCTCCCACCAACTGAGCACATAGTCTTGGAACTCAAGGGAGGCCATAGCAATTTGCTTCTCTTCATCAAAGTTGTGTAGGCGAAAGATCTTGTCAACCTTCAATGCCCATGAGAGGTAGTCTTCGGGATCAATGCTTCCGGAAAACTTTGGCATGGTGAACTTAAGCTTGGTGTAGCGATGCTCTTCATTGTTTGCTTGCCTATTGGGAGGGCGTTCTTGATTTGGACGGTTGTCAACCTCATGTTGCTCTTGGCGGAGTAGGTGTTCATTGGCATGGTGTACTTGCTGATACGTCCAAAACGTATCTATAATTTCTGCTTGCTCCATGCCACTTTTGGGTGATATTGCTATGATATTCATACACTTCCATACACTTTTGATCATATTTGGACTAACTTACTAATCCAGTGCACCCCAGTGCCAGTTTCTGTTTTCGGCTGTTTTTGTATTTCAGGTTTTCACGTTTCGAGAACTGCCCAGAAAAATACAGAAAAAAGATATAAAAAATCAGCGTTCCGGGAACGACACTGCTTCCGAAGGGGAGCCTGGGGGCACAGGGGCTCCAGGCGCCCTGTGGGCGCCCCCCCCCTGGGCGCGCCGGGGGGGCGCCTCGGCCCCCCGAGAGCCCCCCGGTGCCCTACTTTGGCAGATATTTAAAGGGTCCCCCGTAACCCTTGAAACAGGACTTCCTTTCGCGATCCCATCTCTGTTCCGCCGCCGCCGCCGCTTCCAAGATCGGGAGCACCAGGAGAACTCTTCCCGGCACCCTGCCGGAGGGGAGGATCACCACCGGGAGCTTCTCCACCACCATGGACGCCTCCCGGATGACTCGTGAGTAGTCTCCCTTGGACCATGAGTCCATGACCAGTAGCTATGTGATGTTCTCCTCCCGTTTTTGTACTTCACTAATTAGTACTCGTGAGCTGCCCTACATGATCGAGGCACCTATGTAATCCTTATGTTGTTGCTATGTTGAGTTTGCTGGGATCCGATGGATTATGAGATTATGTTCAGATTGATCTTGAGTAATATATTTGATTCACCTCTTTTATATTTTAGTTCATAAGTAATTCTTGCATGTTCTCCGTTGTTATTTATTGCTTTGGCCAAGTAGTAGGTAGTGACTCCAAGAGGGAACGTTATGCTCGATTGTGGGTTCATGCCCCTCAATGACTAGCTTGAGTGACAGAAACATGAGTCTAGGGGATGTGATGTTGCCACAAGGGGGAAAACAACGGTGCTTGTGCCCGCGGGTGCAAGGATTGTTTACTTTACGCAAAGTTCTTTTAATGCAGTTGTCTGTTGCATTGAGTTTACACTATGGGTGGAACTCGCAACTTAATACCAGCGAGATGTTCTGGATAGATATCTCAAGGTGGATGATTAGTAGTAGATGCGGATGGATTTCGGTCTACTTACTTTGGCGTACCGCCCATGCTTTGAACCTCAACCTTTCTTGCAATGTAATCAGCATTGGTTTGCGTTCGTGGTCCTGTCAATTGCCCAGCTGTAATTTGTTACCTCACATAGTTGTTTTATCGTCTTTTGGGAGAGAGACATCACTAGTGAACATCATGAGACTCCGGTCCATATTACCATCATTGATCACATACACTATTTTACTTTTCGCTATTTTACTTACTATTGCAAAACACTATCTATCACTACTATCATATTGCTTTTAACCCTTTGTGAACTACAAGGCCGGAGAGATTGACAACCTCTTTGTACTCGTTGGGAGCAAAGTTATTTGTATCTGTGTGCAGGTCCACGTTGATTGCTAATTGCGCCGTTAGCGGTTGACACCTACCTGTTGAACCTAGGAGTCTCTGGGGATTCGATCCTTGGCATCTTTGCTAGGGGAAAACACTTCTACTTACTGCATCTTACACCTTCCACTTGGGGTAATCCAACGAGGGGTTCGAGGCCCATCAAGGAGTATTTTCTGGCGTCGTTGCTGGGGACTCCACTCTTCAGGATAGGGGAGTTGCATGCTATCTTTTACCTTTTCTTTTTAGTCTTGTTAGTTTACCTTTCATATTTGCTTTAGTTTCTTTTATCAAAAATCACAAAAATAGTTATCTTGCTTGCTTGCTACTATGGGTTCCACCGAGAACACCAAGTTGTGTGACTTCACTAGTCACAACAACGATGACTTTATCAGCACACCTATCACTACACCTGCCACTTCAGCACCTTCATATGAAATTAAACGTGCTTTACTGAACTTAGTCATGAAAGACCAATTCTCCGGTGCTGGAGATGATGTTGCTTTACACTTGAACAACTTTGTAGAACTTTGTGATATGCAAAAGTACCAAGAAATAGATGGTAATATTGTTAAGCTTAAGCTTTTTCCTTTCTCTTTGAGAGGAGGAGCTAAAATTTGGTTTCAGTCTTTGCCTAGAAATAGCATAGATTCATGGGACAAGTGCAAAGATGCTTTTATTGGAAAATACTATCCACATGCTAAAATTATCCAGCTTAGAAGTAACATCATGAATTTTAAACAATTGGATAATGAACATGTTGCCCAAGCTTGGGAACGTATGAAGTCTCTTATCAAGAACTGCCCTACTCACGGTTTGACTACTTGGATGGTTATCCAAACTTTTTATGCAGGCTTGAACTTTACCTCACGAAACTAGTTAGATTCGGCCGCGGGAGGAACTTTTATGTCAACTACCAAACAGGTGAGCCTTAAGGACACCTCTACCACTTTACTTGATGCTCGTGACCTTGATTTTGATAATTGCACTCTTACCGAAGTTATTGATTTCCTTCACAAAATGTCTAGAGATCCCCGCACTAGCACGCTTAACCTTGCCTTCACAGAGCATATCACTAATGCTCTCATCAAAGCTAGGGAGGAGAAACTTAGAGTAGAAGCCTCCATACCTAGAAAGCTAGAGGATGGTTGGGATCCTATGATAAAAATTTATTTGAATGACTTCTCTTGTTATGCATTATGTGATGTTGGTGCTAGTACCTCTGTTATGCCCAAAAGGATATATGATATGCTTAAATTAAAACCTTATGATTCTTGTTCTTTTGGTGTTCGTCTCGTTGATTCTTCCATAAAGAAACCTTTGGGGAGGATCGACGATGTTCTTATTGTTGTCAATGATAATTATGTGCCCGTTGATTTCACTATTATGGATATTGAATGTGATCCTTCATGTCCAATTATTTTGGGACGTCCCTTTTTGCGCACCGTTGGTGCTGTCATTGACATGAAAGAGGGTAATATAAAATTTCAGTTTCCTCTCAATAAAGGGATGGAACACTTCCCTCGTAAGAAGGTCAAGTTACCTTTTGAGTCCGTTGTACGGGCTAGTTATTCTTTTACTCTTGATAAAACTTGATCTTTGCATTATGCCTAGCTTAAAGGCATAAAAGAAAGCGCTTTTGGGAGGCAGCCCACATGAATAAAATTTTTGCTTTTGTTGTGTCTTGATGTTGTTTACTGCTGTAGCATCATCATTGTATCTTTGCTTTTCATATTTGTGCCAAGTATAGCCTCTGATTGCTAGAAAGTTCAAAAGTTGTGAGGTGCTGTCAAGGAAACAGATTCTGTCCTTGGATAGAAAAATTCGTATAAAATCACCAGATCATCTTTTTGGTCTGAATTTTTTGGACAGTGTTCTCTATATAATTGTCTTTCGTGCGTCAGTTCTGAGTTTTTTGATTTGAGTTGCAGAAGTATCCCGAACAGGTCAATTACTGCCTGCTGTTCTGTTTTTCACAGATTCTGTCATGTTTTGCCTTACCTTCACTTTGCAAATTAAGAACTTGCTTTTTTCTTTGCAAAAACCTTTTGGCAATCTTGAGAAACAGTAGAACTTCAAGAATATCCTTATTTCCAGCAAGGTATAATTATTTTATTAAGGGTACTAACCTCGCTAATCAGATTATGAATGAGTTATGTATGAAGGTAGTTTTCAAGTGTGCGAGGGAAGATGATAAAAAGATTCAGGAGTGTCAAGCGCTCAAGCTTGGGGATGCCCCCGTGCACCCCCAAGAAATATTCAAGGAGATTCAAGCGTCTAAGCTTGGGGATGCCCCCCGTGCATCCCCTTCTCCATCAACATTATCAGTTCGTCTTTCGTTCCGCTATATTTTTATCACTTCATGTGTTATGTGCTATGCTTGGAGCGTCTTGCTTTTAGTTTTCTTTTTAGTTTTTCATAACGAGTCGGAACCCAGCATTCCTTTATGTGGGAGAGAAACACGCTCCACCTCTACCTAGAACATTACATATAATTTTCATGTCTATTTATGTTGTGTGTGTTCTTTGTCTTTTTAATAGCTACTATCGTGCTTTGCTCTTAGTATTCATGCTTATCTTTTCAAAGAGCTTTTATTTAGTTGGTTGCTTGAACTCTCTTTAATTACCATGCTCACCTTATTAAGAGAGTTTGCTTCCGTCGCATGGGTTAATATGTCTATGATAAATATGCTATTTTCATGATGGTGCTTAGTAGTTCAGGTTTTCTTATGGTTAATCTCAGATAGCTGGGGGGTTCCCAATGTGTCATTGGAGTACCAACTTGGTTTGTTTGCCTATGATGTGGTATGGTTTAGTAATATCTTCCTTCGAGAATTTATTTTGATTGACTTGGCGTATGCTCACGCATATTCAAGACTGTAAAGAAAGTCTGTCAAGCCTTGATGATCTTTTATTTCTAAGTAGCGATATAACTACCATGCCTGATTCAATATTGCTTTGTCGCTCTGCATGATTATGACCGTCATTGCTTTCTTAGTTGGTCGCTCCCAGTCTTTTGCTAACCTCCACCTGCACTAAGCAAATTAACCATGCAATACATAGCTCATGGGAAAGTAGCCTAAAAACTATTGTGGTAAAGAATATGTTGCCTATGTATCTTATTTCTTATGAGTTGCTTGCTGAGCGGTAACCATGTTTCTGGGGACGCCATCAACTGTCACAATTTTGTTGAATATCATGTGAGTTGCTATGCATGTTCGTCTTGTCTGAAGTAAGGGTGATTTACCGTGGGTTGAATTAATATGCATATTGTTAGAGAAGAACATTGGGCCGCCAACCAAAGCCATGCATCATGGTGGAAGTTTTAGCTTGGACCTTAATCCTCAATCTCTCATGAGAATATGCTTATGCATTAAAGAGGAGTCCATCATCTATTTTCTATGTTGTCCCGGTATGGATGTCCTCAGGTTGAGATTTATCAAAAACGAGAAATTAAATGCGATCTATCTCCTTGGACCTTTGTACAGGTGGCATAGGGGTACCCCTTTGTGACACTTGGTAAAAACATATGCAATGCAATGATAACCCATGGGGATCCGAGCTAATTAGGACAAGGAGCGAGCACTATTAGTATTCGATGCATGAGGCTTGCAACTTATAAGATGTTTTATACATGACACATATGAAGTACTACTACCGTTGACACAATTGCTTCCATGTTTCATAATAAAAAGCTCTAGCACTTCAAGCATCAACTACTGAGAGCATGATTGTCATTCTGAGTGTAATGTGCATTGTCCCAAAGTAGCATTGTCTTTTCCATGATTGTGATATCGTTTATTCTGAAATGATTGTATCTAGTCATCACTTAAACCTTGAAGGTGCCCTTGCATTTATGTTTTGCATCACTAAAGGGGGCAAGCTAGATATCACTTGATCATATTTGCACATCATGTTCATTGCAAATCTTTTTGATGTTTCAGTTTCATATTGTAAAATTTTCAGTCATTTGTGATTTTCTCTTGAGACAACTTGGTTACTTTAGAATCATTGTCTCAGTAAGCTTTTGTCATATGACTATGAGAAAGTCCTATATGGTTAATAGCATGTCACCACAGAAATTATTCTTGTTGTCATTTACCTACTCGAGGACGAGCAGGAATTAAGCTTGGGGATGTTGATACGTCCAAAACGTATCTATAATTTCTGCTTGCTCCATGCCACTTTTGGGTGATATTGCTATGATATTCATACACTTCCATACACTTTTGATCATATTTGGACTAACTTACTAATCCAGTGCACCCCAGTGCCAGTTTCTGTTTTCGGCTGTTTTTGTATTTCAGGTTTTCACGTTTCGAGAACTGCCCAGAAAAATACAGAAAAAATATATAAAAAATCAGCGTTCCGGGAACGACACTGCTTCCGAAGGGGAGCCTGGGGGGCCA
>LR738712.1:369150290-369283141 GCA_902687465.1 Secale cereale | reverse complement strand
CCCCGGGCCGCGCCGGGGGGGCGCCTCGGCCCCCCGAGAGCCCCCCAGTGCCCTACTTAGGCAGATATTTAAAGGGTCCCCCGTAACCCTTGAAACAGGACTTCTTTTCGCAATCCCATCTCTGTTCCGCCGCCGCCGCCGCTTCCAAGATCGGGAGCACCAGGAGAACTCTTCCCGGCACCCTGCCGGAGGGGAGGATCACCACCGGGAGCTTCTCCACCACCATGGACGCCTCCCGGATGACTCGTGAGTAGTCTCCCTTGGACCATGAGTCCATGACCAGTAGCTATGTGATGTTCTCCTCCCGTTCTTGTGCTTCACTAATTAGTCCTCGTGAGCTGCCCTACATGATCGAGGCACCTACGTAATCCTTATGTTGTTGCTATGTTGAGTTTGCTGGGATCCGATGGATTATGAGATTATGTTCAGATTGATCTTGAGTAATATATTTGATTCACCTCTTTTATATTTTAGTTCATAAGTAATTCTTGCATGTTCTCCGTTGTTATTTATTGCTTTGGCCAAGTAGTAGGTAGTGACTCCAAGAGGGAACGTTATGCTCGATTGTGGGTTCATGCCCCTCGATGACTAGCTTGAGTGACAGAAACATGAGTCTAGGGGATGTGCTGTTGCCACAAGGGGGAAAACAACGGTGCTTGTGCCCGCGGGTGCAAGGATTGTTTACTTTACGCAAAGTTCTTTTAATGCAGTTGTCTGTTGCATTGAGTTTACACTATGGGTGGGACTCGCAACTTAATACCAGCGAGATGTTCTGGATAGATATCTCAAGGTGGATGATTAGTAGTAGATGCAGATGGATTTCGGTCTACTTACTTTGGCGTACCGCCCATGCTTTGAACCTCAACCTTTCTTGCAATGTAATCAGCATTGGTTTGCGTTCGTGGTCATGTCAATTGCCCAGCTGTAATTTGTTACCTCACATAGCTGTTTTATCGTCTTTTGGGAGAGAGACATCACTAGTGAACATCATGGGACTCCGGTCCATATTACCATCATTGATCACATACACTATTTTACTTTTCACTATTTTACTTACTATTGCAAAACACTATCTATCACTACTATCATATTGCTTTTAACCCTTTGTGAACTACAAGGCAGGAGAGATTGAAAACCTCTCTGTACTCGTTGGGAGCAAAGTTATTTGTATTTGTGTGCAGGTCCATGTTGATTGCTAATTGCGCCGTTAGCGGTTGACACCTACCTGTTGAACCTAGGAGTCTCTGGGGATTCGATCATTGGCATCTTTGCTAGGGGAAAACACTTCTACTTACTGCATCTTACACCTTCCACTTGGGGTAATCCAACGAGGGGTTCGAGGCCCATCACTTGCCAAGCTTGTGGTTCTTGTTGAGGTTGTTGCTCTTGTCGCGCTTGAGGAGGAACTTCTTGTTGCATTCGTGCTTGGTGGCGCCTCTCTTGCATCTCATCGCGAAGGAGATCCTTTTCTTGACGAGTGTGTCGATTGCGAGTTGCCACATTGCGATGGAAAGCTCGTACTTCTCATTGTGCCTCAAGAGCTTGAGCTTCTCGGCGGTGTTGTGCTTGACGATGAGCTTCGGCATCTTGTTCTTCTTGGTGTTGACGTGCTAGCTCTTGTTGTTGTTGGCGTAGTCTTTGACGTTCTTGTGCTTGCTCAAGTGTAGCTTGGTTTTGACGATGTCGACTTTCTTGCTCGTCAAGTAGGTCTTGGGAGCTCTTGTCATGAAGTGGATTCCGGTTGTCATGTCAAGCTTGACGTGCGGATTGACGAAGATTGTTCGATGTAGGGGTACTTGAGCCATCCATGGAGTCGGTGTGGCGACTTGAGCAGCTTCGTCTTTGAGAGGATGTGGAAGAAGAACGTCGGTTGACTATCAAAGTCTGTAGCGCATCGAATTGAGTAGCCATGTTGGTGTTGATGATATCAAATTGCTCTCTTGTTCTTGCTTCAAATTGTTGCGCGTCGGCGGCGACTTGCTCAATGTGCTCTCGCATAGCTTAACTTTCTGGATGTAGAGCTCTTTGGACATCGAAGAGATGTAGTTTGGTGATGTAGTTGTTCGATTCTTGAGGATCATCGAAGAGCGGGTTCATAGATGTACTTGGCCTATCCATCATCACAAGAAAGTATGTGAGTTGGAGAAAGGAGAAGATAATACCAAATTTAACTTGACCGAAGTTGACAATGGATCAATGATCACTTAATAATGTAACCCGGAAATAGTACTATTGGTACCAAGTCTTGTCGATTCTCACACCTACACAAGTAAAGCTTTTAAAGGAGCTTGGTTAGGATGGTGGCAAAATTCAATGCAAAAGTGAGTAAGATTCAATAATGTTGAAAATGATTCACAATTGGCTCATGCAACAAGTAGATCACAAGCAAAAAGTAGCACACGGAACACACGCACGGATAGATAAATGTGGATGTGCAACCAAAAGTGAGCGAAAAAGTGGAATCCACGGAAAATGCTCGTGTTGCACAACGCTAGAGAGACGCTAACTGATTGCTTAATAGGCGGATACGCACTTGTGCACGACCTATAAGAGCAATGTAACGACTTCCTATCACAAGTATATAAGTCCATTGGTGCACTCCCAAAGGAGCCACGGATCAATAGCAACAAGCTATGACATATTGAACTTGACAGCAGTAATTTATTGCAACTTTGGAGCAAAAGTTAAATATGCTACAGCCACTCAAATAAGCATGTGAGAGCATGAATGGATAGCCAACAATATATACTACAAGGAACCATCAAGAGTCACCCCAAAACTATCATGGATTTTCCTAGAACAGCAAGCAAACATGGCATCGGAAAATTATAGATTCCAGACTTAGTGAAATTCCACTAAGTGTTAAAATAGCAGTTTTATCATGGCATCTTCGAGAGCAAGTTTAAGTCACCTCAAAACTAAACATGGCAAGTGGTAAGCACCACATCAAAGTACACATGATGGTGATTCCGAAACATACAAGCATGCATCATGGAGATAAACACAACGATAGCAATGAGCTCAACAAGATGGCATCTCATAGCAAGTTAAACAACATCACAGCCACATGGCATTTTGCAACAAAGATAAACATGGCAAGATTAATTCTACCTTGAAAGTCTAAGCAATCATCATGTAGAGCATGGCAAGACGAACACGTGGACATGTCATTTGCATCATTCGGATAAACGAGCTAAAAGATATCACTATGCAAAGATGGCATAAAAACATCACTAACAGCAGTTTAAATCGGGATGCACTCTTGCAACAGAAAAATAAGCATCTAGATGATCTCAAACATGCATGGCACAATGGAATGAAACGTAGTGCTAGTCACCACGAACATCTGGACATGTCATTTGCGCAAAACGGAGCACCACACAAAAAGATATCATCATTACAAGATAGCATTAGCACACAAAAACACAGGGATTTAGGGTTTTTGAAATCAACCTTCAGATCTGAAGGACAAACGTCTACGGGCCTCGGCCCGCGGATCTGGCCTGGGAACGGGCGCGGCCCGCGAAGCGAGGGAGCCTGGCAGCTGGAGGCGAGCGCCTTGGCCTGGCGCGGCTGCTGGCTGGGACCGGCCCGGCTGGCGACGCGGCCCAGTGGAGTGGCGGCTGCGGCCCAGGCGGAGAGGCGGTGGAGCGCGGAGGCGGCCGATGGAGGGGGCCCGGCCCAAATCGGAGGAGGCGGCTGGGATCTGTGGCTTGGGCCGGCGCGGGAGCCTGGCGGACGAGCGGCTCAGCGGGGAGGCGAAGAGCTGGCGACCTGGGCCTGGCGCTGCGCTGGGCCGAAGCGGGAGGAGGCGGGAGGCCGGCCCGGGGCGATCTGGCGGCCTGCTCGGTCGATCGGGGAGGCGAGCGCTGGGCCTGTCGATCGGATGAAGCGGGCGTTGACCGCTCGATCTGGATCGGGGGAGCTCCTCTCCCCTCGATCCCAGCGGCAGTGGCGGCGCTGGCTTGCGAGCCTGGCGGTGGTGGCTCGATCTGAGAGAGGCGAAGGGGGGCTCCGGGCGGTGGCTGGCCGCTGGAGGTGGAAGAAGAAGAGGTAGGAGATGGACTACGGTTTCCTTGAATTGGGGCAAAAATTGGGGGAAGTGGACAAATATATAGGCACAAGGAGCTAGGGTTGTCCAAATGGAGTGCGGTTTTTGGCCACACGATCAGGATTGGATGGCCTAGATGAAGGGAGGGGTTTGGGCTGGTTTGGTGGGTTGTTGGAGGGGTGTCTTGGGCCTCAAAGTGGAGGCACTTTGAGCCCACGAGAATAATTGTTGGGGTAGCAAACGGACTCGAAACGCGACGAGATTTGACAGGCGGGTTACACACACCAAAACAACAACACACGACCAGTCTCGCGCCAAACCGGTAACGTTACACGGACAAACACTAAAGTAGGCCTACGGGACGCCACGAACACGTGAGGGAGCTCCGGAACGCGAAACGGACAACGGGAAGGAACGCGTGGAACCGGATGCAACCGACAACACAAATGCAATGCGATGCACATGACTACATGCTATGAATGAATGCTACACACGCACACAACAAAACGACGAAAACCCGAAAGACAAAGAACCCGGAATGGAATAGATGAAGCCAGAGATATATTATATGCCCAAAAGGGAAAGTATTACATCCGGGGCATTACAAACTCTCCTCTACTACAAAAAGATCTCGTCCCGAGATCTAGGACTGGAAAAAGGAAGGGTACTCGGAACGAAGATGATCTTCTCGTTCCCACGTAGCTTCTCGGTCGGTGTGATGTGACCACTTGACTTTCAAGAATTTGATGGACTTGTTGCGGGGCTTGCGCTCGGTTTCTTCGAGAATAGCAACGGGATGCTCTCGGTAAGACAGGTCTTGTTGAAGATCAATCTCTTCAAACGGAATCATGCGTTCAGGTGCCTTGAAGCATTTGCGGAGTTGAGACACATGGAACACATCATGAACATTGGCGAAGTTGGAAGGGAGCTCAAGTTGATAGGCTAGATCGCCTCTTTTGCCAAGGATCTTGAAAGGCCCGACGTATCTAGCAGCAAGCTTTCCTTTGATACCGAATCTTTGGGTGCCTTTCATCGGAGACACACGGAGATAAACATGATCATCAATGTTGAAGGCCAAATCACGATGCTTGCCGTCATAGTAGCTCTTCTGACGCGACTGAGCGGCCTTGAGATTCTCACGTATGACTTTGCACATTTCTTCGGCTTCTGAGATCAAGTCATTGCCAAGAAGTTGACGTTCGCCTGTTTCAGACCAGTTGAGAGGGGTACGGCACTTTCTGCCATAGAGGATTTCAAACGGGGCTTTGCGTGGACTTGCTTGAAAGCTGTTGTTGTAAGAGAACTCGACAAATGGAAGGCAGTCTTCCCATTTCATGCCAAAAGATATGACACAAGCTCTGAGCATGTCTTCTAGAATCTGATTCACTCGCTCGACTTGACCACTAGTCTGAGGGTGGAAAGCAGTGCTGAACCTGATCTTAGTGCCCATGGCGGACTGAAAGGAGTCCCAGAACTTTGAAGTGAACAAACTTCCACGGTCTGAGGAGATAACTTGAGGAATGCCATGTAAGGACACAATTCTGGAAGTGTACAACTCTGCCAATTGAGTTGCATTGATGGATTCTTTGACTGGAAGGAAGTGAGCGACTTTGGTAAGCTTGTCAATCACCACAAAGATAGAATCATTCCCTCTCTTGGACTTCGGAAAGCCAGTGACGAAATCCATTTCAATGTGGTCGAATTTCCACTCGGGAATAGGAAGAGGTTGGAGAAGACCGGCTGGACGTTGATGCTCTGCCTTCACTCTTCTGCAAACATCACATTCATTCACGAATTGGGCAATTTCCCTTTTCATGCGTGTCCACCAGTAAGATTGCTTGAGATCTTGATACATCTTGGCACTGCCAGGATGAATGGAAAGGAGAGAATCATGTGCTTCTTCCATTATGAGCTTCCTGAGATCACCTTTGGGAACAACGAGTCTGTCCTCGAAGAACAAGGTATCTCTCTCATCGACACGATAGCACTTGTATTTCGGAGTGCCCTTTGCAATACCATGTTTCACCTTCTGCACCATGGCATCACTGAGTTGGGCCTCACGGACCTGATCTTCCAAGGTAGGAGCAACTTGAAGATTTGCAAGAAAACCCTGCGGAACAACTTGGAGGTTGAGTTTCCTGAAAGCTTCACAAAGCTCAGGCTGGAACGGCTTGATAAGAAGGCTGTTGCAATATGCCTTTCTGCTCAAAGCATCTGCAATCACATTCGCCTTGCCAGGAGTGTATTCGATGCTGGGATCATACTCTTGGATCATTTCAACCCAACGAGTCTGGCGGAGGTTCAGATTCGGCTGTGTGAAGATGTACTTCAAGCTCTTGTGATCAGTGAAGATGTCGACTTTTCTGCCCAACAACAGATGTCTCCACGTAATCAAAGCATGAACCACAGGTGCTAGTTCGAGATCATGTGTGGGGTAATTCTTCTCACTTGGCTTGAGCTGATGAGAAGTGTATGCCACAATTCTCTTGTCCTGCATAAGCACACCACCAAGTCCTTGAAGAGAAGCATCACAAAATACTTCATAGGGCTTGGATTCATCTGGAGGAGTTAGAACTGGAGCAGAGACGAGCTTTTCTTTGAGAGTTTTGAATGCCACTTCACACTCTGTAGACCAAAAGTATTTGACATTCTTCTGAAGCAAGTTGGAAAGAGGCTTGGCAATCTTGGAGAAGTTCTCAACGAACCTTCTGCAATAGCTGGCAAGACCCAGAAAACTACGGAGTTGCTTGACATTCTGAGGAGCTTCCCAGTTGACAATTGCTTCAACTTTCTCGGGGTTTACCGCAATACCGTCAGCGGAGATGATATGGCCCAGGTACAAGACCTTATCGAGCCAAAATTCGCACTTGGAGAACTTGGCATACAACTTATGCTCACGGAGTCGATCAAGAACCAGACGTAAGTGCTTTTCGTGATCTTCTTCATTCTTGGAAAACACCAGAATATCATCCAGATACACAAGCACAAACTCGCCGGTGTAGGGGTTGAAGATGTAGTGCATCATTCTCGAGAAGGTAGGAGGAGCATTAGCGAGACCAAAGGACATGACGGTATACTCATATGAGCCGTAGCTCGTTCTGAAGGCAGTCTTGGGGATGTCTTGCTCGCGAATGCGAATTTGGTGATAGCCCATTCGGAGATCGAGCTTAGAGAACACTTTAGCTCCTTTGAGCTGCTCGAACAGTTCATTGATGTTGGGGAGCGGATACTTGTTCTTTATTGTCTTCTTTTTCAATGGCATGTAATCAATGCAGAGGCGCTCCGTGCCATCCTTCTTCTTGACAAATAAGACACCACAGCCCCAAGGAGACGTACTAGGCCTGATGAGACCCATACGCTCCTGTTCATCAAGCTGCTTCTTCAATTCCTTCAATTCTTCAGGAGAGAGCTTGTACGGACGCCGGCATGCTGGCTCAGTACCTGGCTCGAGTTCAATGACGAATTCCACCTTACGCGGTGGAGGCATGCCTGAAAGTTCTTCAGGAAAGACGTCTTGATATTCAACGCGTTTTGTAATGCCCAGGATGGGACTATATCTCCTACGTGTCGAGGCACGACTTAGAGACATAACCCCATGCTGGAATGATCGCAAGTTTGGTATCTTTGCACAACTCATGTAAAAGATGGGGATGGAAAACATAAAATAGTTGGCTTACACTCGCCACGTCACACAAATACAATACATGTCCAAATCATCATTCAATAAAACATCACAGCCCATCTAAGGGTAAAATCCAAATGACAAGATACCAAACATAATTTAAATCCACAGGTCGGATCGAATCCTAGTAGAAGTCTCCACTACTGATCATCAGGATAACGAATATAGTAACGGCTACGCTCCTCGTCAAACTCCCAGTCTAGCTCGGTGCCATCACCTGGATAGCTCACCATCGGACCTGCATCTGGTGTGGTGAAGTAACTGTGAGCCACAGAGGACTCAGCAATCCCGTTCCCGGGTAACATGACTATCTAAGCCTTGGGTGTGGAACAAGGCTGAAGAAAGAATAAGAATAAGTGGTTGCAGCAGCACTAGTCTAGCTTACGTATAAGAGAGCGAGAAGAGAAGGCGCCTCGGTCGAGAGATGATCACTAAGTGATCCTAACTAAAGCCAGTCAAACATAACCCCTCCGTGTTCATCTCCCGAAACCCCTTTCGGAAAATGACAGTCACGGTACACACGCTGGTAGTGTATTAGAACAATGTGTCAAGTTTTCTACAACCGGATATTAACAAGCTCCCATCTGCCACATAACCGCGGACACGGCTTTCGAAAGTTCAAACCCTGCAGGGGTGTTCCAACTTGGCCCATGACAAGCCCACGATCCGCGGAGTCGCAACTCCAAGGTGGGAAGGCCCGAGTATTCTCGGAATCCCGTGCTCAAGATACTCCGAACTAAGGTAAGGCTAATCCAGCAAATCCTCCCGGCGTGCCGACACCCTGATAGTAGCCGCACGTATCTAGTCTCAGGCCACGACCGGATGAGCACAGCGTACAGTGGCCAAAAACCCAAGTTGCCAAGGGGGGCCCCGCACACGACTCTAGTTTGGACCAACACTCAAATCGAGCACTGGCCCAAGGGGTTGAATTAATTAATCCTCGGGTTAATTACTCCCTCGGTAAGGTTTTAGTTGTTTAGGCGAATAGTACCAATGTTAGGACTTGCTGGAAAAGACTTAGCACTTAGCGGTTTATCGAGGGGGTCCCATAAACCCCAACCGTGTGAGGAACACATAATCAAGGAACATAACACCGGTTTAAACGGTTCCTAGCGGCATGAGTGGAACAAATCACCAAGCAAAAGGCTTAGCCTTCCACCCATTGCCAATATATAGATGATTTCATTTAAGCATTTATATAGTGTGATATAACCCAACAAACTTCAACATGAAGCAAGCATCTTCAACTTCACCTGCAACTAGCAACGCTATAAGAGGGGCTGAGCGAAGCCTACGTATAGCCAATTAATGGTTTGCATAGGTAGGGTGGTTAGACATGATCATGGTTACAAGTAGGAGGCTGACAGGAAAGACATGGGCATCGAGGAAAAACTATAGATCGAGACTTCTAGCAATAGGCAAAAATAGTATTGGTATCCGGGTTCGGTCATCTTGCCTGAAGAGTTGTCGAAAGGATCGTAAGAGGGGTCCTCGTTCTCAAGCTCGGCAATAACCTCGTGCTCGTACTCGTACTCGGTCTCAGCTTCCGGCTCTAAACAACGCAAACACACAAGGCACGAATCAACAAGATGCAATGCGCACACAAAAATGATGGATGCATGACTAATGCACCAAGGGAGCACAATGAGCATGACAATATGCGATCAAGCAAAATGCTTCAAAACAAGTTAACAATAGGATATTATGAATCTACACGGAAAATCAATCAAGTTTCATATAAGACTCGCTGCAATCGGAGCTACGGGCTAAAAGTTATGCCCGGAACAAGAAATATGCACAAGCTGAAAATTACAGCCACATAGCAACTTCGGAGCACTAGATAAATAAGCTACAACACTCAAACATCATGGCAAAGAGCATGAACATAAACTAGACATATCCTACGGCATATAAGTCCATTGGTGCACTCCCAAAGGAGTCACGGATCAATAGCAACAAGCTATGACATATTGAACTTGACAGCAGTAATTTATTGCAACTTTGGAGCAAAAGTTAAATATGCTACAGCCACTCAAATAAGCATGTGAGAGCATGAATGGATAGCCAACAATATATACTACAAGGAACCATCAAGAGTCACCCCAAAACTATCATGGATTTTCCTAGAACAGCAAGGAAACATGGCATCGGAAAATTACAGATTCCAGACTTAGTGAAATTCCACTAAGTGTTAAAACAGCAGTTTCATCATGGCATCTTCGAGAGCAAGTTTAAGTCACCTCAAAACTAAACATGGCAAGTGGTAAGCACCACATCAAAGTACACATGATGGTGATTCCGAAACATACAAGCATGCATCATGGAGATAAACACAACGATAGCAATGAGCTCAACAAGATGGCATCTCATAACAAGTTAAACAACATCACAGCCACATGGCATTTTGCAACAAAGATAAACATGGCAAGATTAATTCTACCTTGCAAGTCTAAGCAATCATCATGTAGAGCATGGCAAGACGAACACGTGGACATGCCATTTGCATCATTCGGATAAACGACCTAAAAGATATCACTATGCAAAGATGGCATAAAAACATCACTAACAGCAGTTTAAATCGGGATGCACTCTTGCAACAGAAAAATAAGCATCTAGATGATCTCAAACATGCATGGCACAATGGAATGAAACATAGTGCTAGTCACCACGAACGTCTGGACATGTCATTTGCGCAAAACGGAGCACCACCCAAAAAGATATCATCATTACAAGATAGCATCAGCACACAAAAACACAGGGATTTAGGGTTTTTGAAGTCAACCTTCAGATCTGAAGGACAAACGTCTACGGGCCTCGGCCCGCGGATCTGGCCTGGGAACGGGCGCGGCCCGCGAAGCGAGGGAGCCTGGCAGCTGGAGGCGAGCGCCTTGGCCTGGCGCGGCTGCTGGCTGGGACCGGCCCGGCTGGCGACGCGGCCCAGTGGAGTGGCGGCTGCGGCCCAGGCGGAGAGGCGGTGGAGCGCGGAGGCGGCCGATGGAGGGGGCCCGGCCCAGATCGGAGGAGGCGGCTGGGATCTGCGGCTTGGGCCGGCGCGGGAGCCTGGCGGACGAGCGGCTCGGCGGGGAGGCGAAGAGCTGGCGACCTGGGCCTGGCGCTGCGCTGGGCCGAAGCGGGAGGAGGCGGGAGGCCGGCCCGGGGCGATCTGGCGGCCTGCTCGGTCGATCGGGGAGGCGAGCGCTGGGCCTATCGATCGGATGAAGCGGGCGTTGACCGCTCGATCTGGATCGGGGGAGCTCCTCTCCCCTCGATCCCAGCGGCAGTGGCGGTGCTGGCTTGCGAGCCTGGCGGCGGTGGCTCGATCTGGGAGAGGCGAAGGGGGGCTCCGGGCGGTGCCTGGCCGCTGGAGGTGGAAGAAGAAGAGGTAGGAGATGGACTACGGTTTCCTTGAATTGGGGCAAAAATTGGGGGAAGTGGACAAATATATAGGCACAAGGAGCTAGGGTTGTCCAAATGGAGTGCGGTTTTTGGCCACACGATCAGGATTGGATGGCCTAGATGAAGGGAGGGGTTTGGGCTGGTTTGGTGGGTTGTTGGAGGGGTGTCTTGGGCCTCAAAGTGGAGGCACTTTGAGCCCACGAGAATAACTATTGGGGTAGCAAACGGACTCGAAACGCGACGAGATTTGACAGGCGGGTTACACACACCAAAACAACAACACACGACCAGTCTCGCGCCAAACCGGTAACGTTACACGGACAAACACCAAAGTAGGCCTACGGGACGCCACGGACACGTGAGGGAGCTCCGGAACGCGAAACGGACAACGGGAAGGAACGCGTGGAACCGGATGCAACCGACAACACAAATGCAATGCGATGCACATGACTACATGCTATGAATGAATGCCACACACGCACACAACAAAACGACGAAAACCCGAAAGACAAAGAATCCGGAATGGAATAGATGAAGCCAGAGATATATTATATGCCCAAAAGGGAAAGTATTACATCCGGGGCATTACAAACTCTCCTCTACTACAAAAAGATCTCGTCCCGAGATCTAGGACTGGAAAAAGGAAGGGTACTCGGAACGAAGATGATCTTCTCGTTCCCACGTAGCTTCTCGGTCGGTGTGATGTGACCACTTGACTTTCAAGAATTTGATGGACTTGTTGCGGGGCTTCCGCTCGGTTTCTTCGAGAATAGCAACGGGATGCTCTCGGTAAGACAGGTCTTGTTGAAGATCAATCTCTTCAAACGGAATCATGCGTTCAGGTGCCTTGAAGCATTTGCGGAGTTGAGACACATGGAACACATCATGAACATTGGCGAAGTTGGAAGGGAGCTCAAGTTAATAGGCTAGATCGCCTCTTTTGCCAAGGATCTTGAAAGGCCCGACGTATCTAGGAGCAAGCTTTCCTTTGATACCGAATCTTTGGGTGCCTTTCATCGGAGACACACGGAGATAAACATGATCATCAATGTTGAAGGCCAAATCACGATGCTTGCCGTCATAGTAGCTCTTCTGACACGGCTGAGCGGCCTTGAGATTCTCACGTATGACTTTGCACATTTCTTCGGCTTCTGAGATCAAGTCATTGCCAAGAAGTTGACGTTCGCCTGTTTCAGACCAGTTGAGAGGGGTACGGCACTTTCTGCCATAGAGGATTTCAAACGGGGCTTTGCCTGCACTTGCTTGAAAGCTGTTGTTGTAAGAGAACTCGGCAAATGGAAGGCAGTCTTCCCATTTCATGCCAAAAGATATGACACAGGCTCTGAGCATGTCTTCTAGAATCTGATTCACTCGCTCGACTTGACCACTAGTCTGAGGGAGGAAAGCAGTGTTGAACCTGATCTTAGTTCCCATGGCGGACTGAAAGGAGTCCCAGAACTTTGAAGTGAACAAACTTCCACGGTCTGAGGAGATAACTTGAGGAATGCCATGTAAGGACACAATTCTGGAAGTGTACAACTCTGCCAATTGAGTTGCATTGATGGATTCTTTGACTGGAAGGAAGTGAGCGACTTTGGTAAGCTTGTCAATCACCACAAAGATAGAATCATTCCCTCTCTTGGACTTCGGAAAGCCAGTGACGAAATCCATTTCAATGTGGTCGAATTTCCACTCGGGAATAGGAAGAGGTTGGAGAAGACCGGCTGGACGTTGATGCTCGGCCTTCACTCTTCTGCAAACATCACATTCATTCACGAATTGGGCAATTTCCCTTTTCATGCGTGTCCACCAGTAAGATTGCTTGAGATCTTGATACATCTTGGAACTGCCAGGATGAATGGAAAGGAGAGAATCATGTGCTTCTTCCATTATGAGCTTCCTGAGATCACCTTTGGGAACAACGAGTCTGTCCTTGAAGAACAAGGTATCTCTCTCATCGACACGATAGCACTTGTATTTCGGAGTGCCCTTTGCAATACCATGTTTCACCTTCTGCACCATGGCATCACTGAGTTGGGCCTCACGGACCTGATCTTCCAAGGTAGGAGCAACTTGAAGATTTGCAAGAAAACCCTGCGGAACAACTTGGAGTTTGAGTTTCCTGAAAGCTTCACAAAGCTCGGGCTGGAACGGCTTGATAAGAAGGCTGTTGCAATATGCCTTTCTGCTCAAAGCATCTGCAATCACATTCGCCTTGCCAGGAGTGTATTCGATGCTGGGATCATACTCTTGGATCATTTCAACCCAACGAGTCTGGCGGAGGTTCAGATTCGGCTGTGTGAAGATGTACTTCAAGCTCTTGTGATCAGTGAAGATGTCGACTTTTCTGCCCAACAACAGATGTCTCCACGTAATCAAAGCATGAACCACAGGTGCTAGTTCGAGATCATGTGTGGGGTAATTCTTCTCACTTGGCTTGAGCTGACGAGAAGTGTATGCCACAATTCTCTTGTCCTGCATAAGCACACCACCAAGTCCTTGAAGAGAAGCATCACAAAATACTTCATAGGGCTTGGATTCATCTGGAGGAGTTAGAACTGGAGCAGAGACGAGCTTTTCTTTGAGAGTTTTGAATGCCACTTCACACTCTGGAGACCAAAAGTATTTGACATTCTTCTGAAGCAAGTTGGAAAGAGGCTTGGCAATCTTGGAGAAGTTCTCAACGAACCTTCTGCAATAGCTGGCAAGACCCAGAAAACTACGGAGTTGCTTGACGTTCTGAGGAGCTTCCCAGTTGACAATTGCTTCAACTTTCTCGGGGTTTACCGCAATACCGTCAGCGGAGATGATATGGCCCAGGTACAAGACATTATCGAGCCAAAATTCGCACTTGGAGAACTTGGCATACAACTTATGCTCACGGAGTCGATCAAGAACCAGACGTAAGTGCTTTTCGTGATCTTCTTCATTCTTGGAAAACACCAGAATATCATCCAGATACACAAGCACAAACTCGCCGGTGTAGGGGTTGAAGATGTAGTGCATCATTCTCGAGAAGGTAGGAGGAGCATTAGCGAGACCAAAGGACATGACGGTATACTCATATGAGCCGTAGCTCGTTCTGAAGGCAGTCTTGGGGATGTCTTGCTCGCGAATGCGAATTTGGTGATAGCCCATTCGGAGATCAAGCTTAGAGAACACTTTAGCTCCTTTGAGCTGCTCGAACAGTTCATTGATGTTGGGGAGCGGATACTTGTTCTTTATTGTCTTCTTGTTCAATGGCCTGTAATCAACGCAGAGGCGCTCCGTGCCATCCTTCTTCTTGACAAATAAGACACCACAGCCCCAAGGAGACGTACTAGGCCTGATGAGACCCATACGCTCCTGTTCATCAAGCTGCTTCTTCAATTCCTTCAATTCTTCAGGAGAGAGCTTGTACGGACGCCGGCATGCTGGCTCAGTACCTGGCTCGAGTTCAATGACGAATTCCACCTTACGCGGTGGAGGCATGCCTGAAAGTTCTTCAGGAAAGACGTCTTGATATTCAACGCGTTTTGTAATGCCCAGGATGGGACTATATCTCCTACGTGTCGAGGCACGACTTGGAGACATAACCCCATGCTGGAATGATCGCAAGTTTGGTATCTTTGCACAACTCATGTAAAAGATGGGGATGGAAAACATAAAATAATTGGCTTACACTCGCCACGTCACACAAATACAATACATGTCCAAATCATCATTCAATAAAACATCACAGCCCATCTAAGGGTAAAATCCAAATGACAAGATACCAAACATAATTTAAATCCACAGGTCGGATCGAATCCTAGTAGAAGTCTCCACTACTGATCATCAGGATAACGAATATAGTAACGGCTACGCTCCTCGTCAAACTCCCAGTCTAGCTCGGTGCCATCACCTGGATAGCTCACCATCGGACCTGCATCTGGTGTGGTGAAGTAACTGTGAGCCACAGAGGACTCAGCAATCCCGTTCCCGGGTAACATGACTATCTAAGCCTTGGGTGTGGAACAAGGCTGAAGAAAGAATAAGAATAAGTGGTTGCAGCAGCACTAGTCTAGCTTACGTATAAGAGAGCGAGAAGAGAAGGCGCCTCGGTCGAGAGATGATCACTAAGTGATCCTAACTAAAGCCAGTCAAACATAACCCCTCCGTGTTCATCTCCCGAAACCCCTTTCGGAAAATGACAGTCACGGTACACACGCTGGTAGTGTATTAGAACAATGTGTCAAGTTTTCTACAACCGGATATTAACAAGCTCCCATCTGCCACATAACCGCGGGCACGGCTTTCGAAAGTTCAAACCCTGCAGGGGTGTTCCAACTTGGCCCATGACAAGCCCACGATCCGCGGAGTCGCGACTCCAAGGTGGGAAGGCCCGAGTATTCTCGGAATCCCGTGCTCAAGATACTCCGAACTAAGGTAAGGCTAATCCAGCAAATCCTCCCGGTGTGCCGACACCCTGATAGTAGCCGCACGTATCTAGTCTCGGGCCACGACCGGATGAGCACAGCGTACAGTGGCCAAAAACCCAAGTTGCCAAGGGGGCCCCGCACACGACTCTAGTTTGGACCAACACTCAAATCGAGCACTGGCCCAGGGGGTTGAATTAATTAATCCTCGGGTTAATTACTCCCTCGGTAAGGTTTTAGTTGTTTAGGCGAATAGTAACAATGTTAGGACTTGCTGGAAAAGACTTAGCACTTAGCGGTTTATCGAGGGGGTCCCATAAACCCCAACCGTGTGAGGAACGCATAATCAAGGAACATAACACCGGTTTAAACGGTTCCTAGCGGCATGAGTGGAACAAATCACCAAGCAAAAGGCTTAGCCTTCCACCCATTGCCAATATATAGATGATTTCATTTAAGCATTTATATAGTGTGATATAACCCAACAAACTTCAACATGAAGCAAGCATCTTCAACTTCACCTGCAACTAGCAACGCTATAAGAGGGGCTGAGCGAAGCCTACGTATAGCCAATTAATGGTTTGCATAGGTAGGGTGGTTAGACATGATCATGGTTACAAGTAGGAGGCTGACAGAAAAGACATGGGCATCGAGGCAAAACTATAGATCGAGACTTCTAGCAATAGGCAAAAATAGTAATGGTATCCGGGTTCGGTCATCTTGCCTGAAGAGTTGTCGAGAGGATCGTAAGAGGGGTCCTCGTTCTCAAGCTCGGCAATAACCTCGTGCTCGTTCTCGTACTCGGTCTCAGCTTCCGGCTCTAAACAACGCAAACACACAAGGCACGAATCAACAAGATGCAATGCGCACACAAAAATGATGGATGCATGACTTATTCACCAAGGGAGCACAATGAGCATGACAATATGCGATCAAGCAAAATGCTTCAAAACAAGATAACAATAGGATATAATGAATCTACACGGAAAATCAATCAAGTTTCATATAAGACTCGCTGCAATCGGAGCTACGGGCTAAAAGTTATGCCCGGAACAAGAAATATGCACAAGCTGAAAATTACAGCCACATAGCAACTTCGGAGCACTAGATAAATAAGCTACAGCACTCAAACATCATGGCAAAGAGCATGAACATAAACTAGACATATCCTACAGCATATAAGTCCATTGGTGCACTCTCAAAGGAGTCACGGATCAATAGCAACAAGCTATGACATATTGAACTTGACAGCAGTAATTTATTGCAACTTTGGAGCAAAAGTTAAATATGCTACAGCCACTCAAATAAGCATGTGAGAGCATGAATGGATAGCCAACAATATATACTACAAGGAACCATCAAAAGTCACCCCAAAACTATCATGGATTTTCCTAGAACAGCAAGCAAACATGGCATCGGAAAATTACAGATTCCAGACTTAGTGAAATTCCATTAAGTGTTAAAACAGCAGTTTCATCATGGCATCTTCGAGAGCAAGTTTAAGTCACCTCAAAACTAAACATGACAAGTGGTAAGCACCACATCAAAGTACACATGATGGTGATTCCGAAACATACAAGCATGCATCATGGAGATAAACACAACGATAGCAATGAGCTCAACAAGATGGCATCTCATAACAAATTAAACAACATCACAGCCACATGGCATTTTGCAACGAAGATAAACATGGCAAGATTAATTCTACCTTGCAAGTCTAAGCAATCATCATGTAGAGCATGGCAAGACGAACACGTGGACATGTCATTTGCATCATTCGGATAAACGAGCTAAAAGATATCACTATGCAAAGATGGCATAAAAACATCACTAACAGCAGTTTAAATCGGGATGCACTCTTGCAACAGAAAAATAAGCATCTAGATGATCTCAAACATGCATGGCACAATGGAATGAAACGTAGTGCTAGTCACCACGAACGTCTGGACATGTCATTTGCGCAAAACGGAGCACCACACAAAAAGATATCATCATTACAAGATAGCATCAGCACACAAAAACACAGGGATTTAGGGTTTTTGAAGTCAACCTTCAGATCTGAAGGACAAACGTCTACGGGCCTCGGCCCGCGGATCTGGCCTGGGAACGGGCGCGGCCCGCGAAGCGAGGGAGCCCGGCAGCTGGAGGCGAGCGCCTCGGCCTGGCGCGGCTGCTGGCTGGGACCGGCCCGGCTGACGACGCGGCCCAGTGGAGTGGCGGCTGCGGCCCAGGCGGAGAGGCGGTGGAGCGCGGAGGCGGCCGATGGAGGGGGCCCGGCCCAGATCGAAGGAGGCGGCTGGGATCTGCGGCTTGGGCCGGCGCGGGAGCATGGCGGACGAGCGGCTCGGCGGGGAGGCGAGGAGCTGGCGACCTGGGCCTGGCGCTGCGCTGGGCCGAAGCAGGAGGAGGCGGGAGGCCGGCCCGGGGCGATCTGGCGGCCTGCTCGGTCGATCGGGGAGGCGAGCGCTGGGCCTGTCGATCGGATGAAGCGGGCGTTGACCGCTCGATCTGGATCGGGGGAGCTCCTCTCCCCTCGATCCCAGCGGCAGTGGCGGCGCTGGCTTGCGAGCCTGGCGGCGGTGGCTCGATCTGGGAGAGGCGAAGGGGGGCTCCGGGCGGTGGCTGGCCGCTGGAGGTGGAAGAAGAAAAGGTAGGAGCTGGACTAGGGTTTCCTTGAATTGGGGCAAAAATTGGGGGAAGTGGACAAATATATAGGCACAAGGAGCTAGGGTTGTCCAAATGGAGTGCGGTTTTTGGTCACACGATCAAGATTGGATGGCCTAGATGAAGGGAGGGGTTTGGGCTGGTTTGGTGGGTTGTTGGAGGGGTGCCTCAAGTGGAGGCACTTTGAGCCCACGAGAATAACTGTTGGGGTAGCAAACGGACTCGAAACGCGACGAGATTTGACAGGCGGGTTACACACACCAAAACAACAACACACGACCAGTCTCGCGCGAAACCGGTAACGTTACACGGACAAACACCAAAGTAGGCCTACGGGACGCCACGGACACGTGAGGGAGCTCCGGAACGCGAAACGGACAACGGGAAGGAACGCGTGGAACCGGATGCAACCGACAACACAAATGCAATGCGATGCACATGACTACATGCTATGAATGAATGCCACACACGCACACAACAAAACGACGAAAACCCGAAAGACAAAGAACCCGGAATGGAATAGATGAAGCCAGAGATATATTATATGCCCAAAAGGGAAAGTATTACATCCGGGCATTACAAAGATGTGCCCTTTTAAAATTGTATATGGTTTGCTACCTCGTGCACATATTGATTTGTAGCCTCTTCCATCTTCGGAGAAGGTTAATTTTGATGCTAAACAACATGTCGAATTGATCTTAAAAATGCATGAGCTAACTAGGGAAAACATTGAGCGTATGAATGCTAAATATAAACTTGCTGGAGATAAATGTAAAAAACATGTTATCTTTGCACCCGGAGATCTTGTTTGGTTACATTTGCATAAGGATACGTTTCCTGATTGGCGGAAATCAAAGCTAATGCCACATGTTGATGGTCCTTTTAAGGTGTTAGAGAAAATAAATGATAATGCATATAAAGTTGAGCTTCCTGGAGATTTTGGCGTTAGTCCCACTTTTAACATTGCAGATTTGAAGCCTTATTTGGATGAGGAAGATAGCTTCCGTCGAGCACGACATCACTTCAAGAAAGGGAGGATGATAAGGACATTAATACCATTGTTACACCCGCAGTCCCTGCTGCTATACATACTGGACCAATTACTAGAGCTCGCGCACGCCAATTAAATTACCGAGTACTTTCGTTTCTTGGTAGTAATTCTAATGTTCATGAGAATATGATGTTATCTAAATTGGATACAATTGTCTTGTTTACAAATGAAGGGGCTAGCTTAGACAAGAAGGATGAACACTGGAGTAAGATCAAGCATGGAAATGATGGCATGCGCAAGGGAAACAAAAACGGAGTTACAAGTAATGAGTGCATGAAGCCTTGGACGAAATATACAAGACGCCACTTCATAAATTTCATTCATAGGCTATTATAGGTGCTGCATCACCTTATTATTATATCAGACCCATGTAATTTTGAAATACTTGAGAATATACTGTTTTTAGAGTCCGTATGTGTGGGGAAACAAGAGTTAGGGTTGGACCCCTCCTCCGAGGGCAACCAAATTCCCCCCTCTTCCTCCGTATATACAGCTCTTATGGCGCCGTTTAGACTTTGGATTTTGTTTAGATTAAAGTTAGCCATAGATACGACTTCGCGTACTTCATTTATGTTCAACGACCAGACAAAAATGTCACATAACCCCACTTTCATCAATAAATCTTTTCTCTTAAATTCACAATATCTAAATTGCAATCTTAGTTTCTTACCTGTTCTTCATTTGTTTGTAGAAAATAGACCTTGTTATCAGGTTGATTGTGCTCCGGCGTGGTCAATAGCCTTTCGTAGTTGGTTTAGCGATTGCTAAGGCGCGACGTCCACGCATGTTTGTAGTCGGATCGTCAAAGTCTACTCCACCATAAATGATAGCCACCATCTTATCGAATGACGGGACACCTTTGCCTCTATCACTAGTCTTTCTTACCCTCTTCTTTTATGCTACGTGACCTAACTTTTGTCTTGGATGTACTCCTCGGCTTATCATCATACACAATATAATAATACACCTCATATTGGAGTATACATTTTGCCTTCCCGGGAGTTCTGCTTAGAGCATCTCCAACAGCCGCGCTACGTACCGCGCCCAAAAAATACATTTGCGCCCGCGCGCTTCGGCTGGTTTAGCGCGCGGATAGGCGCCAGCTCCAGCAGCCGCGCTATAATGCAGCGCGCGCGCCGCTCCAACAGTGCCAAAAAATGCAGCGCGCAGCAAGCACAAACCACATATACAATTAAAAAATAGGAGAAAAACGATCAAACAAACAAAATAAATCAACAATAAATAGTTATTACAACTCAAACAAATAGTTTATCGTTCAGTACAACAAATAATGCAATAAACACAACCAATAGTTCATGAACAATACAATACAAATAATGCAATGAAATCATGCCCTTTGCCGTCCATGCCATGCCCACCACTCTTCAATCAGATCCTTCTGAAGATCATTGTGCGCTGCGGGACGCCGAATGGCATGATAGGAGGCAACAAAACGGGCTACCCTTTCAGCCCTCCATCACACTCGCACGGGATGTCCCAAGAGCTTATACTATGAGTAGTCTAAATCTTGGCCACGCTCATTCTCGATGATCATGTTGTGCATGATCACACAAGCGTGCATGATGTACCAAAGCATTTTTTGATCCCAAAATCTAGTCGGTCCTCTCACAATAGCAAATTGGGCTTGCAAAATCCCAAATGCTCTCTCCACATCTTTTCTAGCAGCCGCCTGAGCATTGTGGAAATCAAGATTTTTCTTACCTTCTGGCTTTTTCAACGGCTTCACGAAGGTTTGCCACTTTGGATAGATGTCATCCGCTAGATAATAGCCATAGTTGTACGTATGGCCATTTGCTACAAACTACACCGGTGGCAACTCACCATTCGCAATCTTATTCATCAGTGGTGACCGGTTGATAACATTGATGTCATTCAAAGATCCAGGCATTCCAAAGAATGCATGCCAAATCCAAGTCTCCTGATCGGCCACCGCTTCAAGGATTATAGTGGAACCCTTTTTTTGGCCGTGCAATTGCCCATGCCATGCCTTTGGACAATTCTTCCAACTCCAATGCATGCAATCTATTGAGCCAAGCATGCCAGGAAAGCCGCGAGATTTGTTCATCGTCAATAGCCTTGCGGCGTCTTCAGCAGTGGGAGATCTCAAATACTCCTTGCCAAACACTTGCACAATTCCCACTGCAAAGCGCTTGACACACATGATGGCTTGGCTCTCACCCATAGCCAAGTGATCATCAACTAGATCGGCCGGGGTACCGTATGCCAACATACGCAAAGCGGTTGTCACCTTCAGAAAGGTGCTATGCCCGAGCTCTCCGACGGCATTCCTCCTTTGCTGGAAAAACCGGTCATGGCTCGCTAGTTTCTCTACAATGCGCTTGAACAAGTATATGCTCATCCTAAACCGGCGACGAAAATACGACTCCGGGTATGTGGGATTCTCCACGAAATAGTTCTTCATCAATCTGTTATGGGCATCAATCCTATCTCTCCAAATTTTATCCCGGCCCATAACCGAACCACCGTGCTTCGGTTTTTTATTGATATGCATAGCTATGATCATTGCAAGATCCTCCTCTTCCATATCAAATTCATCTTCGGAAGAATCATACGACGAACTCATCTACAATGTTCAATACTATACTATCAAAACTACAATTCAAAATATGCACCAAATTCATAAGTTTGGAGCAATACATACCTTGTAGGCGTTTTGTCGAACACCTTGCGGGCGCGGCGCGACAGCGAGCCCTCGGGCGCTGTTCCTCAGACGTCGGAGGCGCGCGAGGTCCGGTCGGACTAGAAGGGGGTGGGGCGGAAGCGCAGCGGCGCGGGGAGGCCGGCGAAGCGCCTGAACGGTCGCCGGCGGGCGCGGGCGGCGGCCGCAGCGGAGACAGACCGGGGAAGCGCTTGAGTGATCGCCGGCGGGCGCGGACGGTGACGACGGCGCGGGATTGCGTTTCGGCCAACGCGCTAAATTGGAAATGGCGCGCGTGCCGTTTTTGCGCGCCCGCTGAAGCTGCCGCCGCGTTGCGCGCGCGCTAAAACTGTCTTTTTTAGGGCGCGGCGCTTGTATAGCGCGGCTGTTGGAGATGCTCTTAATGCTTTTCATTATTGCGCTGTTTCGCACAGCGCACCAAGCAGACAACGTTCCTCAGCTTCATGACCATATGGCTGGCGATTTATTACTTTGCATCAGCAGTACTACATCCGTCTAGATGAATGAATCATTCGCGTAGTTCTATGTCACTGATTTGAGGAATTAAATATGTATTATATGTCATGAAAAGTACTCCATCCGTTCCTAAATATTTGTCTTTCTAAACATTTTAACAAATGACTACATACGAAGCAAAATGAGTGAATCTACATTCTAAAATATGTCTACATGCATTCATATGTTGTAGTCTATTTGAATGTCTAGAAAGACAAATGTTTGGGAACGGAGAGAGTATATCACTAGATTCCTACACGGGTGTAGTTTCTAAATATATCTTTTTTGTCATATATAATATATATTTAGATAGTTAAATCGTCGCTACGCGAATGATTTATTCGCGCGAATGATTTATTCGCCTAGATGGTGGTAGCACGCACGGTGGTTTCAAGCCGGGACTTCTACACTCGTGCTTGGGAAAACTTCATCTTATTCATGATCATACATATACTCCCCCTGTCCGGAATTATTTATCATGAAAATGAATTTGTCCGGAATTATTTATCTTGGAAATGAATAAAAACAGATGTATCTAAAATTAAAATATATGAAGTATGTAGATACATCCATCTCTTCGACAAGTATTTTCGAACGGAGGGAGCATATAACAGTAAGACGAGAAAAACAGCTGACCGACAGTGAGAAGCACATAAATTGACAACCTGAACCACGTAAATTAACTCTAATGCTCGAGCGTAACACAACTGTTAGCAAAGGCAGCATTGCGAACGCTGCAAATTTGATATATATATTTATCTCCTGGACAAGGGCAATTCCTAGGAAATTCCTGCGTTTCAAACAGGCTTAAGAGAAAAAAAATGGACGGTACCTGGGACTACTGACAACTGAACCAAGGAATGGCGAAGCTGAATAGCGGCCACAATCATCATGTTGGCGGCGTCGACTTTAGCTCCTCCAGTGCCGACTTCACCTCGTCCTGCAGCAGGTCGATCCGCCGCAGGTACACCTCCAGCTCCAGAATCCTCTGCTGCCTCCACTTCTCCCCCTGCATGGGTATCCCGAGAACTGCAGACGGTTGCTCCGGCACCTTCGCTCCCAGGCCCAGCGGCGACGGGCAGCCGCCGATGCCTATCATGGCACGGACCATTTCCTTGAACAGAGGCGTCAGGACGCTGCTCTCCGTGTTCATCACTGGCGCCACAACAGGCTCAGCACCGTCCATGGATACCTGAGGAAAGAATGCCGGTAGCGAGTCCTCCATCTTGATAGGCATGGACCCCAACGTGTACGGCTGAAGCGCCTCGGACGCATCGGCAGCCAAGTCAGCCGTCCGCCTGCGGCGGCCGCGGCGATGCGCCTTTGAGGAGGACGGGGACTTGGCGTCTCCGTTGGCTGCGGCATTCGTGGCGGTGACGGTGGCGTCGTCTTCAGAGTCAGCGGCGTTGGGGTCGCGACCGTGCTTGTCGGAGGAGGGGCGCCAGATGTTGCGAGCGATCTCGAAGACGGCCTGCTCGTGAGGGGAGCGGAAGGAGAACGTGTTGCCGGAGCAACGGAGGCGCTCGACGCAGTTGCGGTACTTGCGCTTAAGGCGGCGAAGCTTCTCGGCGAGCTGGCTCTTGGAGAAATCGAGCTGGAGGCGGCGGCGCATCTCCTCGTAGAAGGGTTCCGTGTCGTACTGGTGGGACGCGAAAGCCGTGCCCCGCTGCGCCGTAAACTCGGCGAACGCGCGTAGGATCACGATCTCATCCTCCTCCGTCCATAGCCGCTGGAACAGGGGCCGCCGCTCCCCGACCGTGGCCGTGGCGGAGGCGGGGGCGGCGACGGGAGCAGAAGAGAAGGGAGGGTTGGGAATTGGGTCGACTGGGAAGTCGATGTCTTCAGAGTCCCCGTTGCCATAGGCGTCGGCGTCAGGGAAGGAGGAGGACGCAGCGGCGCCGGCGGCGGAGGGGTCGTCGACCATGGGAAGCATCGGATCGGATCGGATCGGAGATGGGGATCGGTTCGAGTCGGTACTAGGGTTGGAGGTTTTCGCTGGATTGGGCTCGACTCGAGGGGGGTTTGGGTGAGCGGTCCTGGTTAGTCATCGCACGCCGTGCTTCTCGATTGTTGCACCACGACCGTAAATGTGGGACTTTGATAATAATAATAATATTTAAGACGAAAGATCTAGAGTCACAAAGTGGAACGCCGCTCCCTCTAGCGCGCTCCCCCGCCGACGGCCACTCCGGCCCCGGCGTCCACCTCCCTCTCCGTCGAGGGCCTGCGCGGCCCCGGTGCCCTCTCCGCCGGCGGCATCCTGGGCTCCGGCGCTCTCCCCCCCCCCCCGGCCCGCCCCCTCTGTTCCCCTCTGTTCCACTTCTCCCCTGTCCCCGGAGCTTCCGGTCGCCATGGCCTCGAGCTCGGCTAGTCCGGCTTCGGTTTCCTCGAGGCTTCAGCCAATCGTCTCCGGATTGGGTTTGTCGGCGTCGTCCGGGTCTAGGGAATCTTCGACTAGGGCGGGTGGCGCGCCGGCTGGGGCGGTCCATGCCGCTGTCGCGGGCGCCGCCGTGCCATGGCGTAAACCAGGGCCTTCTCGCAAGGCGATGTGGAGGAAGATGGCAGAGGCGGGTGGTGCTAGGCCGCGCGCGTCGCGCTCCCCTGCCTCGTCGCCGGAGCGGAGGGAGATTCCGGCGGATCTCTTTGGTCTCTGTTTCAAGTGTTTTCGCGAAGGGCATCGTCGGGAAGACTGCTGGTTCCCCCCGCTCTGCATCCGGTGTGGTCTGGAGGGCCATATCTCGACGGAATGCAAGCGTCTGCGGAGTCCCAGGTCGGAGGAGGATCTCCGGCGTGATGCGGTGGCCAAGGTAGCGCGTGCGTCGCAGCCGTCTGTGCAGGCCGGACCTGCGAACAGGCTGTCACCGGCGATCAGGCAGGTCGCTCCTCTGGAGAGGCCCTCGTCTATCCCGGCTGACACCGCACATGTGGGGTCCGGGCAGGCATCGGCTGCCGTGGCGGCTACTGGAAGCATTTGCGTGGTCCGCCGCACGCCTGAGTTGGAGGATCTCGAGCAAAGGTTGAGGCTTGCTGTGGTGGCCTATGTTGGGGGCACACGGCCTGTGGTGTCTTGCCAGGAGGCGGCAGAAGCTCTGTCGGAGGAACTCCACATACCTCGGCACCGTTTCTCCGTCCATAGATACCACCCTGAGGATTTCCTGATTGTATTTGCGGCACCGGAATTGCGCAACAGAGCTCTGGCGGCGGGCACCGTTGAGCACGGGTTCTTCAAGCTCTTCATCAAGCCGTAGCTTAAGCAAGCCCAAGCTGTCTCTAGAGTGATGCGCACGCAAGTGGACATTATGATCGAGGGGATCCCATCATGCCTGGACGTCCGAGACGGCGACGGCGATCCTCGGCTCGTCTTGCCTGGTGGAGAGCTTGGCTCCCGAAACTGGGTACAGGGAGGACCTTTCCCTCTTCAAGCTTCGTGCTTGGTGCACTGATCCTGACGAGGTGCCGGTCGCAAGGCGCATTTGGGTTCCGGAGCCGGAGGTAGATGGTGGCCCGGCGGCGCGGCAGACTGCGTCGCGTGCTCTGCTGGAGTATAAGATTCTCATTCACATAGGGAGAATTCGGGAGCATGAAGGTCCGGAGCGTTGGCTGAGGCCGCCTAGTTCCGATGGGAGCGGACAAAGCGGGCTGCCTGACGGTTCAGAGGATTTCTCCGGTCGGGGAGAGTGGCGCGTTCTTCCGTGGTCTCGAGGAGTGCATGATCACCGCGGCGGAACACAGCCTGCAGGAGCACCAGGTAGGTCATTTCTTCAGGCGCTGACTGGCCGCATCGGGCCTTCCGCTTGGAGGATCCCGCCGATGGCTCACAATCCGGCTGTGGTGGTGGCTGCGCCGGCGCGTGCTCCGGTTTTAGCCGCAGCGGCGGCTTTGCCGAGTTCGAGGATGGAGCCTGCTGGCAAGGCGACGCTGGTGCGGTCGGAGAAGCACCGTGAGGTCCAGTCTGTAGCCACTCGTGTGCCACCGGCTGTGCGGCTGGCCACAAATGATCCAGGCCAGAGCTGCGGGGCCGGGCTTGCGCAGCGGGAGGTCCCTGACCCGAGCGGTGGGGAGGCTGTCAAGCCTGGGACTCAGGTGGCCGCTTTTGGAGGCATGCAAACAATGCTTGAGGTGGGGCCTGATGCGGATCCCCGGGAAAAAGTGCAGGAGATGGTCGTAGCGACTCGACGACTAGCACCTGATGTTTCCATCAATGTGATTCGAGGCGAGGGATCCCAGGTTGGGCTACTGGGGGACTCCACAAACCCCTGCTACGTGGATCCCGAGGAGATGATGCTGCCGCGATCCCAGGATCCTATGCTGGCCGAGGAACTGATGCTGCCGCGATCACAGGAGCCAACGCTGGCCGGCAAAACTGCTCACGGGTGGGCCCCTGTGGCAGATTTATCACAGCATGTCGCTGTGCGTGGAGAGGAGGAGTTGGACTCTGGTCCCGCATCTCAGGAGGGAGGATGCACTGAGATGACCACGTCCAGGCTATGCATGCAGGAGCAGCTGCATGGCGCTGGCACTGCCATGGTCGTGGCAAGAGTGAGGGATGAGCAGAGCCAAGAGGGGCAGCTCTCGGCCAAGGAAATCGTGGCGCTGGGTAACATCAAGGTGTTCTGTGCGGGCCTTCTCAAGAAGCTGGCGCCGCCTCTTCTCAAAGAGTTTGATGGACTGAGAGGTGTCAAAGCGGGGCAGGATCCTTTCACACCGCGTCGCACCACTAGGTCCGTCTGCTTTGGGGGCGCAAGGAATACCAAAGCCTCGGCGGCAGAAATGGTTTTGTTGAAAACCTTGGGCTTTGACTGCGATGACCTAGCGGTCTCCGAGGATGCGCTAGGTCAGTTACGTACTGTCTTCCTCTATAGGAGCCGCACCTGAGGGCTATTGCGGCTATCTTTGGGAAGGCAATTTCGCTTAACTTAGCGGTGGAGGCAGGGATGGCGGAAACTCTCGCGGTACGGTAGGTCAGCTTGCCGCCGTAGTGTTGGAGTCATCCACGTGCGATGTCGTGCAACGCTTTGGAGCTTGTGTGCTGGAATGTTAGAGGTCTTAACAATCCAGCTAAGAGGAAGAATCTTAGAGGTTTCGTGGAGACGGTTCATGCGGCGATCGTGTGTATTCTAGAAACTAAGCTAGATTTGGTGGACAAATATGTAATCTTGCAATGTATGGGGCCAAAATATGATGGCTTTACTTACTTACCGGCGTCGGAGACTAGAGGAGGTATTTTCGTGGCTTGGGACACCACGAGGGTTCAGTTGACAAACTATGTCAACGACTCACATAGCATCACTGCGTACGTGTCGCCTGTGGAGGGGACACCATGGTGGCTAACAGTAGTCTATGGTCCGCACGAGGACGCTCAAAAAATAGAATTCTTGAATGAGCTTTCGGAGAGGAGATTGCTTTGTCCTGGGCCATGGCTTGCCATTGGCGACTTCAACCTCATTCTTTATGCGGCAGACAAGAACAATTCTAACCCGGATCGGAGAATGATGGGGAAATTCAAGCGCTTTGTTGATAATAACGCGCTTAAGGAGCTTTTCCTACAGGGGCGCAAATTCATGTGGTGCAATGACCAGGAAACGCCTACCCTAACTAAGATAGACCGTGCTTTTGTCTCCATTGACTGGGAGATTGAGCATACGGAGAGCTTGCTCCAAGCTTTATCCTCTGAGTGCTCGGACCATTGCCCTCTTCATCTCATGCTCCATGAGCCCATGCACACTAGGAAGAGGTTCCGCTTTGAGAAGTTTTGGGTGAAAATGGGAGGCGTTCTTGATGTCGTAAAAGAGGCGTGGACTTGCGATCCGGAGATCACGGACCCTTTCATGCGGCTCGACATCCTGCTCCGCAACACGGCTAGAGCTCTTGCCGCTTGGGGCCAAAAGGAGATTGGAGATATTAAGCTGCAAATAGCCATAGCTAAAATGGTCATCATGAGGTTCGACTGCGCCTAGGAAACTAGGAGGCTCACTGAGGAAGAGCGATGGCTCAGAAGAACGCTTAAGCAGCTTTTGTTGGGGCTGTCGTCCTTAGAAAGGACCATTGCCAGGCAAAGGTCGAGGATAACCTGGCTTCAAGAAGGGGACGCCAACACGCATTTGTTCCACTTGGTGGCTAATGGTAGACGTAGGAAGAATTACATCCCAGCTTTGCATACGGAGGGTGGTATCATCACGGATTAGAGAGGCAAAGAGGAAGCGTTCTATGATGCTTACAAAAATCTGTTGGGTAAAGAGGTGGCGAGAGATTTCACTCTGGATTTGGAGGGCCTCGGAATAGCCCGCATTGACCTCTCTGAACAAGACAGTGTGTTTACCGAGGAGGAGATTTGGGCGGTCATTAAGGAGATGCCCTCGGACAAGGCGCTTGGGCCGGATGGCTTCATCGGTCTGTTTTTCCAGAAGGCTTGGGAGGTGATCAAGTTGGATCTCATTGCCGCAATTCACAAGCTCTTTGTTGGCAATGGAAGGGGTTTTGGGAGGCTAAATCAAGCATTAATCACTCTTCTGCCGAAGTCGTCGGATGCTTGCTCGGTGTTCGATTTCAGGCCCATTTGCCTTGTCCACAACATGCCCAAGATTGCCTCCAAGCTCCTTACCTCTAGGCTAAGACCTCTCATGGGAGAGTTGGTGCACATGAACCAGTCCGCTTTCATCAAAGGTAGATGCCTACATGATAACTTCTTGCTCGTGAGACAAATGGCTAGATCCTTGCACCGCAGAGAAGTAAAAGGTGTGCTGCTCAAGCTTGACATCACCAAAGCGTTTGACTCTCTGGCTTAGCCATTCCTGTTCGAAGTGCTAAGAGCAAAAGGCTTCTCCGAGCGCTGGATTTCTTGGATTGCGATCCTTCTCACCACGGCCAGCTCCAGAGTGCTGGTTAATGGTAGCGCTGGCAGCAAGTTCATGCACGCCAAAGGATTGAGGCAAGGAGATTCGATTTCCCCGCTGCTTTTTGTCATCGCCATGGATGTTCTGACAGCTATGATTATCAAGGCGCACGAGGCCCGTGTGATGAGCAAGATTAATGGCTGTAGTCCGCTGCAACGCCTATCTCTGTACGCGGATGACGTGGTTCTCTTCATCAAACCATCTTGGCCCGATCTCATGTTCGTCAAGGAAGTCCTAACCATATTTGGACTGGCTTCGGGGTTGAAAGTAAACTTCGCCAAATCTGCGGCCATTATGATTCGTGCCGAGAGTGAGGATGAGGAGCTTGTGAAGTCGGTGCTCCCTTGGAAGATCGCCACTTTCCCTTGCAAATACCTAGGTCTTCAATTAAGTATCAAGCAACTCAAAAGATCTGAGTGGCAGCCAATTGTGGATGCTGCACTTCACATTCTGCCAGGATGGCAAAGGGGCTTGGTGACCAGACCTGGGAGGCTCATACTTGTCAATCAAGTCATGAGGGTGAGGGCCACGCACCACCTTATGGTTGCTGAGGCACCTAAATGGGCTCTGGAAAGAGTGGACAGAGGTTGCCGGGCTTTTTTCTGGGCTGGGACGGAGGAGGTCAATGGCGGAAAGTGTGTGGTGTCCTAGGCCAGAGTGGGTAGGCCGAAGCAGCTCGGAGGATTGGGTATCATCGACCTATCCAAGCATGGCCTTGCTCTAAGGCTACGCTGGAAATGGCTCGCGCGCACGGATGCTTCCAGGCCCTGGCAAGGACTTAACTTGACCGCGGACAAAAAGGTCGCCCAAGCTTTTGGGAGTCTGGTTAAATGGAAGGTTGGAGCTGGAGACAAGGTTTTGTTCTGGAAAGACTGGTGGCTTCTTGGGGCAACAATCTCTGAGCTTGCTCCCTTGGTTGTGGCGAAAGTGCGCACGCACGTAGCTAACCGGAGGCTGGTGCGCGATGCTGTGCGCACGCACGATTGGATGAATGACGTTGTGGGTGACCTGGGCACTGATGGCCTGACCCAGTTTATCGGTCTGTGGGAAATCATTTCGGAGGTTCAACTGGACACTCAGGTCGATGACAGTCCAATTTGGGCTTGGAACGTAAAAGGAGTTTACACCGCGTCTTCCGCATACAAGATGCTTTCTGAGGGAGGAGTTAGATTTCACTCATTCGGAGCAATATGGAAATGTTGGGCTCCGCTTGCATGCAAAATCTTCATGTGGCTCGCGGTGCAACATCGACTTTGGACGTCTGATAGAAGGGCGAGGCACGGATTACAAGACCAAACGTCTAAATGCTTCTTCTGTGATCAAGAGGAAGACATGGTGGAACACATATTGCAGCAGTGTGTGTTCTCCAGACAAGTGTGGTACAGCTGCATGGTCCGGACGGGACTGGCGACGGAGCTTTGCCCCACATTTGAGTCTAGCCTGGTGACGTGGTGGACGGATGCTAGAAAACGCCTACATAAGCAAAACCGGAAAGGATTCGACACATTCGTGATGCTCGTCTGTTGGACCCTTTGGAAGCAAAGGAACGCAAGAGTGTTTCGATCAAGCCTAATCTTGAGCGTAGGGGAGATCGTCGACAGGATTTGCGACGAGTTGAGGATTTGGGCCACGGCAGGAGCATTTGGAGGAAGACCGAGTTTCGAGGAATAGAGTAGTCTTAGGAGTGGAGTGGAGGCTTGGTCGGGGTTGGCTTGTGACCGACGACTAGCGTTTGTGTATAACTCTTGTACATATTTTCTCCCTCCTATAAAGCTATGGTACGTCTTTGGCGTACCCTCGAAAAAAGATAATAATAATAATAAAATACAATCTTTGCAAAGAGCAGTGTTATCCAGACGACATTATTTAGACGATTTGCAGCCGACGATTAAATCCAGCGGGGCAATCTTGTTCCTGTTGGATTTTTTAATCGTGCACATATCGTGCAAAGCTCATCGTGTGTGGAGCAGTTTCATTACTATAAACCCATACAAATGTAGAGAGATGAATTTTAGGTGTTGATTCATTCATTTTGCTTCGTTTGTAGTTCATTTTGTGAAATTTCTACAATAGGCTTATATTTAGAAACGAAGGAAGTACGTGGGACTATCTTGATTGAGTTCTTTCGTTCTCTCTTTTTCGAATATGTACGATTGTGCATATCATATATTAAAGAGGGTAGGGAACACTCTCTCCACAATTTCTATTACAATGTAATTATTACAAGGAGCCTAACGGCCAGCTCGGGTTCGGCTCACCTGCGGGGTTCCAGCAGGGATTATTATGTAGGGCTAATAAATGAGTGTCATGTGTCCATGTAGGCCAACAACTACAATTAACTTTGATTAATTTTGTTTCCTACTGCTTCATCATCTGGCGTCTGCGCGGAAGAAATAGAAAGCTGGTTGTGCTTGCTCGGCCGTCGAGCCGAGTTCGCTGACGATGTAGCTTGGTCGTGTACTGCT
The DNA here is from genome assembly GCA_902687465.1 of Secale cereale. Taxonomy (NCBI): domain Eukaryota; kingdom Viridiplantae; phylum Streptophyta; class Magnoliopsida; order Poales; family Poaceae; genus Secale; species Secale cereale. The sequence continues at coordinate 369,251,346 of LR738712.1, read as the reverse complement.
AATCGAGGACTACCCTGCATCCTTATTTTTCAGTCTGGTGCATCGCCACTGTCTTTATCTACCGTTTTGGCGAGATTACAATCTTAATGATGGATCTCTATCACATCGAGCAAACGACTGAAGAAGCACGATCATGGTAGTATATACGACGACCCCGCAGTACCTGTACTTCCGGCCGCTCCAGCTCTGCGCCAACGAAAATCAGTTCATTGTTTCATCTCTTTTTTGATTGCCCAAATTAAAAGAGGTTAAATCTTGACTGAGGAATTATTGGATCGTTGACGGAGGGTGCGAGGCGGACATGTCTTCAACGGTGGTGTGCGTGAGCTCGGGCGCCGGCGGGCTGAGCGACTCCTACGAGGGAACATGTGCCTTCTTCTTTCCCCTCTCCTTTTTCCGCTTGTGCTTCTTCGCTCGTGGGCGAGGCCTGGGCCGCGCCAGCACACATCAGGTGCTTCGGCCACCGGCGGGGACGTCACCATGGGATGCAGCACTGCGGGAGCCTCGGCTGGGGCGGCCGCCGGCATCCACGACAAGAGGTAGAACGCCCAGCGGTGCCGCTCACCAATGAATCGAAACCCATCGGCGCTAGCAACTAGTCTCGTGGCGAGGAAGGATCGATGCAGCAAGAAACAAAATTAATCAAAGATAATTGTAGTAGTAGGCCCACAGAGACACATGGCACTCATTTATTGGCCCTGCATAATAATCCCTGATGGGAATCCCGCAGGTGAGCCGGACCCGGGCAGCTCCGCCAGACTAAACGTCATATGTTGACTACTCACTACTCGCCTACGTTGCTGATACGTCCATTTTGCATCATACTTTTATATTGATATTTATTGCATTATGGGCTGTTATTACACATTATGTCACAATACTTATGCCTTTTCTCTCTTATTTTACAAGGTTTACATGAAGGGGGAGAATGCCGACAGCTGGAATTCTGGGCTAGAAAATGAGCAAATATTGGAGACCAATTCTGCACAACTCAAAAAGTCCGGAAACTCCACGAAAGTCAGTTTTGGAATATATAAAAAATATCGGACGAAGAAAGCACCAGAGGGGGCCACTGATGAGGACATGACTACCTTGGATACGATCAAAAATATTGCATACATGTATATTTGTGAGGTGATTTCTAATGCAAACTATGCAACAATTTATTATGTCATCCAGGACAAAAATACTTCACAGACTTTTGTGCCATGTCTAATTCCAGGTGTATGGGGCATTTGTACAATCCACATATGAAGATAAGTGAAAAAGAGAAGTTTATGTGTTGTTCAAACAATTCTCTCACGTCACTTTTGGGTCAAGAGAAGATAGAGTCCAAGTCTCTCACGTTCTGCATCCAGATTCGGACTGCACAGACATACCTGACTCAAAACGGCAAGAACTCCTTCATACGGACACCAGATTGGGTGAATCTTTTTTTGTTGGAAACTAGATTTCGTACACTTTCCAACCCAATTAGATTCACCTTCAAATTCGTCCGGAGCGTTGAGATATCGATGAAACAATCTGACGCTGTAGCAGAATCGGAGTCAAACGACAAGTCCAAAGGTGTTGCATCACCTCCACTTGGGCCCATGAGCCTTGTACGACCTAGGGTTAGTTTTAGGTTGCCTTGGCACGTCCTCCCACCTCCTTGGCCGCCACCCCTTGCTCCTATATAAGTAGATCCATCTAGTAGCTTTCTCTTTGGGATCTGTTTAGTTAAAAGTTAGCCATTACAACTTCATGTGCTTCGTTTGTGTCCAATGACCAGACCAAGACCGCTCACGGATCCCCACCTTTATCAATACTTCATTTATATTTGCACTATTCAGATTGCTTTATCATATTCTTGTTTGTTCTTCGATTGCATGCAGGAATAGACCTTCGTGGTCAGGCTGATTATGCTTCTGGCATTGTCAGTAACACTTGGAAATTGGTTTAGCGATTGCTAAGGCGCAATGTCGTGCACGTTTGTAGTCGGATCATCAAAGTCGTCTCCACCAAATCTATAGTTATCATCTCATCGAAAGATCGCCCTCCTCGACTCTAACAAGTGGTATCAGTCTTCAGGTTGCTCGGTGAGAATTTCCAGTTATTCCTATATTAGATTTATTTTCTTATCTATTGTCCAAGGAAAAGGCACAAAAAAGTTAGATCTATTCATCATTTGTCCTAGCCAGTCCGAGCCTTTGCAATTTTCTTTTCATTATTTGCATTATTGAATTATCGGTTGCATCGTTGTGTCGAGTTGCTGGTCTTAGTGTCTAGTTCGTTAGAGTTTCGAGTTCTGTTCACATTAGTCACGTCGCCGCTGCATCGTTATCCCTTCTGCTGTCCACCATCTCACTCATCAATTTCCACCTCGTGCTACCCATCGTTCATTGTCACAACCATACTTGAGGTCGTTCGCATCTTTGCTTGATCCAATCTGCATCTTATCTAGTTTGTTTTGAAAAGAGGGAGAAAGAAAAAAAGACAGAGAAAAAAAGTAAAAAAAAGGAGAGAAATAAAAGAAAAAAAGTGTGAGAAAAAAAGAGAAAAAAAATGCGAGGAGAAAAAAAAGAAAAAAAAAATATTCGGATCTATTAGAGTCAATCTCGTAGTTGAATTCGGATTAGAATCTGTTTTGTGCACTGTTCAGTAAAACAGACATATCTTCCTCATATGAAGTCCATTTCGTCTCCACAAGTACTCAAATTAAAGCTAGCGACAAGCCACATCTGAATAGTTGCAGGAGCTTGTTTAATATTTCGCACCTCAAAATCGGCTTCTAAATATATCTTTTTGCCCTTCGAAGTTCGCGAACACAACTTGTTCTAGTTTTTTAGGCCAGTTTTAGAATTTTTTGACACCTCATATCAACTCGGAATTGAGCGAACTTTTTGCGTTTGGAAGCTTGAGTCAATAGCATTCTGTAAAAAAACTTATCATAAAATTGGCTCAAACTTTCCAAGAGGAAAGTTGGAGAGAGAGAGTTGCCGTATATCCTGCTTGGCGGTTGTTTTTCATCATTATCTTTACTGCCATTGTGATTTTCACTTACATCTTGCTATCGAGAGCTACTTCATATCCTTTCTTGATGCTCGTTGTGCTACACCGTGACCTCATTAGTGTTCTAGGCTCGCGTCTCTAACACGGTCTAGCCTATGACCAGCACAGTACCGTCGTTGAGCGTTATTCAAAATTGCATCTCTGAATTGATTATTGCTAATCTTTGCTACCATATATTTAATCCTTCCAAGCTCCACATATTTCTACACCGTGTATACGTACATTTCCCAGGCAATCGCTTTACTCAATCTTTGGAGTTATTTGACACCGCTGGTTGCCTGTCACCACCTGTTGCATGGTAAGAACTTGTAAGATATTGATATTTGCTTTACAGTGAGCGCTTTACAACCATATCCTAGTAGTTAATAGGAACATTATTCTCGAATTTTGTTTCTTGTTTCTACTAATCATGACAGGTACCGGAGACAGAAGTTCTTGGATGACGGATACATCTTCATCGTCACGAGACATGGGACAACACACACAAGCACATGGTCAGGTTATCTCTTTACCTTCATTTGAGGGTAGATTTAATCCTGCTATTTATCTTGCTTCGGAGTTTGAGGTAGAACTAATTTTTGCTAGCCATGTTTTTTCTGAACTTGAGAGAGTACGAGCTGCTAGAGCAGTTACTGGTTTTTCTTCTGTTTGGTGGAGTGTACACTGTAAGAAAAACATTGATAACCAACCCACAACTTGGACAGATTTGAAAGTTGTAATGAGACAACAATTTTTTACTCCTTACTATCGCCGTGAATTTCTTCGCAAATTGGAACAATTAAAACAAGGCAGTAACACTGTTCATGCTTACTACCAAGAGTTTAAATCTTATATGCATCATTGTGAAATAGAAGAATCTGAGGATGATACAATGAATATTTTTTTGGTGGTTTGAACCATGATATTCGCGCAAGATTTCAGTATATTACTCGTTGCATTACTGGTATGTATGTTCGTGCTTGTACCTTTGAGAGACAAATACAGGAGGATGCATTGTGTGACTACAACAACTACTATTCAAGTAATGCTCACCACCACCGGTTGGTTCCTCCACCATTGCACCTACTAGAGCAGCCACACCTTCGATTGTGAGTGCGCCATCATCTAAAGTGTATGGCACATTGTCATCGTCTGTACCTATATCAGCTACATCTTTGCGACAAGGTAACAGTAAAAACAATGATGATATAACTTCACATGAGGATGATGCATATCTAGTTAACTTGAATACTTCATGTATTGAATTACCTGTTTATTTGAGCACACCACCTAGTTTAGATAATCATGTTATTGTCATGAATGCATCATGTGATCAAACAACTGAAATACCAACAGTTTTGAGTGCACCCATTGAATTAATTGTTAATGCAAAAGAATCATGTGAATCAGAGAATAAATCAGATTTGGATAAAATACATTTGAACATAATTGTACCAATGTTTAATCATTTTGATATGACCTCTAATCTTGGTGACGGTTCTATGTCAAATGATTTATTGCATGTTTGCTTATTTAAGCATGTTGTAGCCTGTGAATTTCATGCAAATAAGGTTTATTCACCAATGTTGGGATGGTTTAATGATGAACATTGTCAATTTTTTGATATGAATAAGAGCTTCACTTATTTGTGCAAACTGAGTTGCGATATTTTCATGCCTTTTACTTCTTGTGATAATATTTTGCCTTTATATTTTATGAACTATGAAAATTACTCATCTATACAGATGTCATATGTGCGAAAATTAAGGGAAGTAAAAATGGATGACATATACATATACAACATGTACACCTTGTCTATTTTCTTACCCACAGTTCAGATTAAGCAACACCGAGGACGGCTTTATTTTCAAGAAAGGGAGGATGATGAGGACATGACTACCTTGGATACGATAAAAAATATTGCATACATGTATATTTGTGAGGTGATTTCTAATGCAAACTATTCAAAAATTTATTTATGTCATCCAGGACAAAAATACTTCACAGACTTTTGTGCCATGTCTAATTCCACGTGTATGGGACATTTGTACAATCCACATAAAAAGATAAGGGGAAAAGAGAAGTTTAGGTGTTGTTCAAAAAGATCTCTCACGTCACTTTTGGGCCAAGAGAAGATAGAGTCCAAGTCTCTCACGGTCTGCATCCAGATTCGGACTGCACAGACATACCTGACTGAAAACGACAAGAACTCCTTCATACGGGCTCCGAATTGGGTGATTCTTTTTTTTGTTGGAAACTAGATTTCGTACGCTTTCCAACCCAATTGGATTCACCTTCAAATTCGTCCGGAGCGTCGGGATATCGACGAAACGATCTGACGCTGCAGCAGAATCCAAGTCAAACTATAAGTCCAAAGGTGTTGCATCACCTCCACTTGGGCCTATGAGCCTTGATGAGGGCATCCTAGTACCTCATGTTGTTCCCATGAAGGAGGAGGTGAAGTCCAACTTCAGGACTCCTCTAAGTTAGAGGTGTGCCAAAGGGGGTGACCGAACCATGTACTTGGTCAGTTCCAATTTTATCTATTTTTATTTCCAGGTCATGTTATGAGCCACTTAGGATTTTTATTTTGTGTGTTTTGGTGTGGGCCTGTCCAACCGACTAGTTTTCTAGATGCCTATATAAGGAGGCCGTGGCTAGGTTTAGAGGGGGTGATTTTCTAGATGGAGTTTTGAACATTGTGTGCACATAGTGAATCATCCCTCTATGGACGGCGCCGCTGTTTATCAAGTAAAGTGATGATTGCATGAAGGTTCTTGTGTGATCAAGGATTATCGTGCCAAGGTTAGAGGTGTGTTGTTCATCTTCACGTTGCTTGCTGGATCGTTTCCTCTTCTTCAGGTTGCGTGGATTGATCCCGTGATTAGAAGGTTTGCTATCTAATTGTCTTGTAGTGAAAGATCGGGCAAAAACTATAGGATCATCACATTGATCCTTATCATGTGGTATCAGATTACTAGGTTTATCACCGCGAGCATCTACTGCTGAGATTGATCTACTCGTCCTGCTCAAGATTTGTGGATCTACTGGTTTGTTGAAGGCTGGAAGTTTGATCTGTTGTTGGTAGGGAAGCTAGGTCTCGTTATTCGATTGTTTCCCTCTTGTTGTCGTCAGGCTGATCACCGATCTGTTGGACGAAAAGAGGTGGTGACGACTAAATTGTTGGTGGCAAGGCAATCTGCAGCAGATCATGATTTTATTTTCCTCGCCCGGTGGCTCGTTGTTGTGCAGATCGATAGAAGGAGATCAGTTTCCCCCGTGGTGGACCAGAGAAAAAGGAAAGAAAATATTAGGAGTTTGCTTTGGATCAGTCAATCCGCTTTTGGTGCAAATTTGTGTGGCAGAAAAAAGGGGAGTCCTATTCTTGTACGTGTTACGTGACTTCTCTCTGAGTTTGGTTCAGCTTTTTGCGTGAAAAAAAGGAACGAGATCCAGAGGAGTCGGCAAGGAGAGAAGCAGCTGTTTGGCATTTAGATCAAATTGGTTAATTGAACACACGTACGAGTATATTAGATCGGCAATTCTCTACCAACTCACGTTAGTTTCCTTGCACTTGAGTCTAATTTAACAAAGAAAAAATAGTGATCCTTTTATTTTCTCTTCGTAAATTTCATGATAAGGATAACGTGATGATCCTATAGTTTTTGCCTGATCTTTCACCGCAAGACAATTAGATAGCAAACCTTCTAATCACGGGATCAATCCACGCAACCTGAAGATGAGGAAACGAATCCAGCAAGCAACATGAAGATGAACAACACGCCTCTAACCTTGGCACGATAATCCTTGATCACACAAGAACCTTCATGCAATCATCACTTTATTTGATAAACAGCGGCGCCGTCCATAGAGGGATGATTCACCATGTGGACACAATGTTCAAAACTCCATCTAGAAAAATCACCCCCCTCTAAACCTAGCCATGGCCTCCTTATATAGGCATCTATAAAACTAGTCGGTTGGATAGGCCCACACCTAAACACACAAAATAAAAATCCTAAGTGGCCCATAACATGACGTGGAAATAAAAGTAGATAAAATTGGAACCGACCAAGTACATGGTTCGGTCACCCGCTTTGGTACACCTCTAACTTGGAGGAGTCCTAAAGTTGGGCTTCACCTCCTCCTTCATGAGAACAACATGAGGTAATAGGATGCCCTCATCAAGCCTTGTACGATCTAGGGTTAGTTTTAGGTTGCCTTGGGACGTCCTCCCACCTCCTTGGCCGCCATCGCTTGCTCCTATATAAGTAGATCCATCTAGTAGCTTTTTCTTTGGGATTTGTTTAGTTAAAAGTTAGCCATTGCAACTTCGTCTACTTCATTCTTGTCCAACGACCAGACCAAGACCGCTCACGGATCCCCACCTTTATCAATACTTCATTTATATTTGCAGTATTCAGATTGATTTATCATATTCTTTCTTGTTCTTCAATTGCATGCTGGAATAGACCTTCGTGGTCAGGCTGATTATGCTTCTGGCATTGTCAGTAACCCCTAGAGATTGATTTAGCGATTGCTAAGGCGCAACGTCGTGCACGTTTGTAGTCGAATCGTCAAAGTCGTCTCCACCAAATTGATAGTTATCATCTCATCGAAAGATCGGGCCCCTCGCCTCTAACAGCCACCCACCGTCCACGAGGGTGGGGAGCGTGCCCCCTGCCTCGTGGGCCACCTAGCAGCCCCCCGATGCCCATCTTCTGGTATAAGGTGTCTTATGCCCTGAAAAAATCAGAAGGAAGCTTTCGGGACGAAGCGCCGCCGTCTCGAGGTGGAACCAATCTAGGGCTCCAGTGGAGCTGTTCTGCCGGGGAAACATCCCTCCGGGAGGAGGAAATCGTCACCATCGTCATCACCATCGATCCTCTCATTGGGAGGGGGTCAATCTCCATCAACGTCTTCACTAGCACCATCTCCTCTCAAACACTAGTTCATCTCTTGTATCCAATCTTTGTCCCAAAACCTCAGATTGGTACCTGTGGGTTGCTAGTAGTGTTGATTAGTCCTTATAGTTGATGCTAGTTGGTTTATCCGATTGAAGATCATATGTTCATATCCTTTATTTATATTAATACCCCTCTGATTATGAACATGAATATGATTTGTGAGTAGTTACGTTTGTTCCTGAGGACATGGGAGAAGTCTTGCTATAAGCAGTCATGTGAATTTGGTATTCGTTCGATATTTTGATGAGATGTATGTTGTCTTTCCTCTAGTGGTGTTATGTGAACGTCGACTACATGACACTTCACCATTGTTTGGGCCTAGAGGAAGGCATTGGGAAGTAATAATTAGATGATGGGTTGCTAGAGTGACAGAAGCTTAAACCCTAGTTTATGCGTTGCTTCATAAGGGGCTGATTTGGATCCATATGTTTCATGATATGGTTAGGTTTACCTTAATACTTATTTTGTAGTTGTGGATGCTTGAAATAAAGGTTAATCATAAGTGGGATTCTTGTACAAGTAAGGGCAGCACCCAAGCACCGGTCCACCCACTTACCAAATTATCAAAGTAACGAACGCGAATCATATGAGCGTCATGAAAACTAGCTTGACCATAATTCCCATGTGTCCTCGGGAGCGCTTTCCTTTATATAAGAGTTTGTCCGGGCTTGTCCTTTGCTACAAAAAGGATTGGGCCATATTGCTGCACCTTATTTAATTTTACCACTTGTCACTCGTTACAAATTACCTTATCACAAAACTATCTGTTACCAATAATTTCAGTGCTTGCAGAGAATACCTTACTGAAAACTGCCTATCATTTCCTTCTGCTCCTCGTTGGGTTCGACACTCTTACTTATCGAAAGGACTACGATAGATCCCCTATACTTGTGGGTCATCAAGACTCTTTTCTGGCGCCGTTGTCGGGGAGTGAAGCGCCTTTGGTAAGTGGAAATTGGTAAGGAAAAATTTATATAGTGTGCTGAAATTTACTGTCACTTGTTACTATGGAACAAAATCCTTTGAGGGGTTTGTTCAGGGTATCTTCACCCCGACTAGTAGAGCAAAGAGTTGCTCCTCAACCTACTGAAAATGTTTACTTTGAAATTCCTTCGGGTATGATAGAGAAACTGCTAGCTAACCCCTTTACAGGAGATGGAACATTGCATGCCGATTTGCACCTAATCAATGTGGATGAAGTTTGTGGATTATTTAAGCTTGCAGGTATGCCCGAGGATGTTATCAAGAAGAAGGTATTCCCTTTATCTTTGAAGGGAATGACATTGACATGGTTTAGGCTATGCGATGATATTGGATCCTGGAACTACAACCGATTGAAACTGGAATTTCATCAAAAGTTCTATCCTATGCACCAGGTTCATCGTGATCGTAATTATATATATAAGTTTTGGCCTCGCGAAGGAGAAAGTATCGCTCAAGCATGGGGGAGGCTTAAGTCAATGTTATATTCATGCCCCAATCATGAGCTTTCAAGAGAAATTATTATTCAAAAATTTTATGCTCGGCTTTCTCTCGATAATCGCTCCGTGATTGGTACTTCTTGCACTGGTTCTTTTATGATGAAGACTATTGAATTCAAATGGGATTTATTGGAAATAATTAAACGCAATTCTAAAGATTGGGATCTCGACAAAGGTAAGGAGTCAGGTATAACACCTAAGTTTGATTGTGTTAAATCTTTTATGGATACCGATGTTTTCCGTGACTTTAGCACTAAAAATGGACTTGACTCTGAGATAGTAGCTTCTTTATGTGAATCATTTGCTACTCATGTTGATCTCCCTAAACAGAAGTGGTTTAAATATCATCCTCCCATTGAAGTAAAAGTAGTACATGTTAGAGTTGAAGAAAAGACTATCACTTATAATGTTGATCCTATTGTTCCTACTGCTTATATTGAGAAACCACCTTTCCCTGTTAGAATAAAGGATCATGCTAAAGCTTCCGCTGTGGTTCATAAGAGTAATACTAGAACACTTACACCCTCTAAGCAAGTTAAAGTTGAACCTAGTGTTGCTATGGTTAAGGATCTCTTGGTCGATAATATTGATGGGCATGTTATTTACTTCTGTGATGAAGCTGCTAGAATTGCTAGACCCGATACTAAAAATAAACATAGACCTGTTGTAGGCATGCCTGTTATTTCTATTAAAATAGGAGATCATTGCTATCATGGCTTATGTGACATGGGTGCTAGTGCTAGTGCAATACCTCATTCCTTATATGAAGAAATTATGCACGATATTGCACCTGCTGAGCTAGAAGGTGTTGATGTTACAATTAAGCTTGCCAATAGAGACACTATTTCACCAGTTGGGATTGTTAGAGATGTTGAAGTCTTGTGTGGGAAAGTTAAATACCCTACTGATTTTCTTGTTCTTGGTTCCCCACAAGATGACTTTTGCCCCATTATATTTGGTAGACCCTTTTTGAATACTGTTAATGCTAAGATAGACTGCAAAAAGGACGTTGTTACTATTGGTTTAGGGGATATGTCTCATGATTTTAACTTTGCTAAATTCCGTAGACAACCCCATGATAAAGAATTGCCTAGTAAAGATGAAATATTGGTCTTGCTTATATTGATCTGCCTCCTAACGACCCTTTAGAACAATATCTGCTAGACCAAGAAAATGATATGTATATGAATGAGAGAAGGGAAATAGATGAAATATTCTTTAAAAAGGGACCTTTATTGAAACACAACTTGCCTGTTGAAATTCTAGGGGATCGTCCTCCACCCAAGGGTGATCCCGTGTTTGAGCTCAAACCATTACCTGATACTCTTAAGTATGCTTATCTCGATGAAAAGAAGATATACCCTATTATTATTAGTGCTAACCTTTCAGAGCAAGAAGAAGAGAAATTATTGAAAACTCTGAAGAAGCACCGTGCTGCCATTGGATATACTCTTGATGATCTTAAGGGCATTAGTCCCACTTTGTGCCAGCATAAAATAAAATTGGAGAAAGACGCTAAGCCGGTTGTTGATCATCAATGCCGTTTAAATCCTAGGATGAAAGAAGTGGTAAGGAAAGAAATACTAAAGCTTCTAGAGGCAGGTATAATTTATCTAGTTGCTGATAGTCAGTGGGTAAGTCCTGTCCGTTGTGTCCCTAAGAAGGGAGGTATTACTGTTGTTCCTAATGATAAAGATGAATTGATCCCACACAGAATTGTTACATGCTATAGAATGGTAATTGATTTCCGTAAATTAATAAAGCTACTAAAAAGGATCATTACCCTTTATCTTTTATTGATCAAATGCTAGAAAGATTATCCAAACATACTCATTTTTTTTTCTAGATGGCTATTCTGGTTTCTCTCAAATACCCGTGTCAAAAGAGGATCAAGAAAAGACCACTTTTACTTGCCCTTTCGGTACCTTTGCTTATAGACGTATGCCCTTTGGTTTATGTAATGCACCTGCTACCTTCAAAGATGCATGATGGCTATATTATCTGATTTTTGTGAAAAGATTGTTGAGGTTTTAATGGAAGATTTTTCCGTTTATGTAACTTCTTTTGATGATTGCTTGAGCAACCTTGATCGAGTTTTGTAGAGATGTGAAGAAACTAATCTTGTCCTGAATTAGGAAAAGTGCCACTTTATGGTTAATGAAGGTATTATCTTGGGGCATAAAATTTCTGAAAGAGGTATTGAAGTTGATAAAGCTAAAGTTGATGCTATTGAAAAGATGTTGTGTCCCAAGGACATCAAAGGTATAAGAAGTTTCCTTGGTCATGCCGGGTTTTATAGGAGGTTCATTAAGGACTTCTCAAAAATCTCTAGGCCTCTGACTAACCTCTTACAAAAAGATGTTCCTTTTGTTTTTGATGATGATTGTGTAGAAGCATTTGAAATACTTAAAAAAGCATTGATCTCTGCACCTATTGTCCAGCCTCCTGACTGGAATTTACCCTTTGAAATTATGTGCGATGCTAGTGATTATGCTGTAGGTGCTGTTCTAGGACAAAGAGTTGATAATAAATTGAATATTATCCAATATGCCAGTAAAACTCTAGACAGTGCTCAGAGAAATTATGCTACTACTAAAAAAGAATTTTTAGCAGTTGTATTTGCTTGTGATAAGTTCAGGCCTTATATTGTTGATTCTAAAGTAACTGTTCACACTGATCATGTTGCTATTAAATATCTTATGGAAAAGAAAGATGCTAAACCTAGACTTATTAGATGGGTTCTCTTGCTACAAGAATTTGATTTGCATATTACTGATAGAAAGGGGGCTGAGAACCCCGTTGCAGACAACGTGTCTAGGTTAGTGAATATTCTTGATGACCCACTACCTATTGATGATAGCTTTCCTGATGAACAATTAGCTGTCATAAATGCTTCTCGTACTACTCCATGGTATGTTGATTATGCTAATTACATTGTCGCTAAATTTATACCACCTAGTTTCACATACCAGCAAAAGAAAAAGTTTTTCTATGATTTAAGACATTACTTCTGGGATGACCCACACCTTTATAAAGAAGGAGTAGATGGTATTATTAGACGTTGTGTACCTGAGCATGAACATGAACAAATCCTATGCAAATGTCAATGTGAGGCTTATGGAGGACACCATGTTGGAGATAGAACTGCACATAAGGTATTGCAATCTGATTTTTATTGGCCTACTCTCTTCAAGGATGCCCGTAAGTTTGTCCTATCTTGTGATGAATGTCAAAGAATTGGTAATATCAGTAGATATCATGAAATGCCTATGAACTATTCACTTGTTATTGAACCATTTGATGTCTGGGGCTTTGATTATATGGGATCGTTTCCTTCCTATAATGGGTATACACATATTTTAGTTGCTGTTGATTACGTTACTAAGTGGGTAGAAGCTATTCCAACTAGTAGTGCTGATCACAACACCTCTATTAAGATGCTTAGAGAAGTTATTTTTTCCGAGGTTTGGAGTCCCTAAATATTTAATCATCTATGGTGGTTCACATTTTATTAATGGTGCTTTCCGCAAAATGCTTGCTAAGTATGATGTTAATCATAGAATTGCATCCCCTTGCCACCCACAGTCCAGTGGTCAAGTAGAACTGAGTAATAGAGAGTTGAAATTAATTTTGCAAAAGACTGTTAATAGATCTAGAAAGAATTGGTCCAAGAAACTTGATGATGCATTATGGGCCTATAGAACTGCATATAAAAATCCTATGGATATGTCTCCGTATAAAATGGTTTATGGAAAAGCATGTCACTTATGTCTCGAACTGGAACATAAGGCATATTGGGCCATTAAAGAGCTCAATTATGATTTCAAACTTGCCGGTGAAAAGAGGTTATTTGACATTAGCTCGCTTGATGAATGGAGAACCCGGGCCTATGGAAATGCCCAACTGTTTAAATAAAAAGTTAAAACATGGCATGAAAAAAGGATACAAAAGTGTGAGTTTAATGTAGGTGATTATGTTTTGCTATACAACTCTCATTTAAGATTTTTTGCAGGAAAACTTCTCTCTAAATGGGAAGGTCCTTACATTATCGAGGAGGTCTATCGTTCCGGTGCCATAAAAATCAATAACTTCGAAGGCACAAATCGGAAGATGGTGAACAGTCAAAGAATCAAACATTATATCTCAGGTAATCCCATAAATGTTGAAACTCATGTCATTGAAACCGTAACCCCGGAGGAATACAGAAGGGACACTTTCCAGAACGATTCAGACTCCGAAAAGGAAGAGGTATGTGGTACGGTAAGTAAACCGACTCCAAAACAGTTCTAATAGCATTTTTTCTCCGTTTTGGAATATTTAAGAAAATAGGAAAATAAGAAGTAGTCCGAAAGGGACACGAGGCACCCACGTGGGTGGAGGGTGCGCCCTACCCCCTGGGCGCGCCCCTACCTCCTGGGCACCTCGTGTGCCCTCCGGACTCCGTTTTCTTGTACGATACTTCTTTTGGCTGGTAAAAATTCATTATATAATCTCCCGAAGGTTTTGACCACTGTATCAAGCCAAAATCCTCTGTTTTTGTTTTGAGTTGTTTCTACCGCAGATTAGAGCAATATGTCGTCCCAAGATTCAGAAGGAGAAAGCTATGTGGCTGATTACCTTGCAGACCCTAAGGTCTACACGGACTTGGAGCATTGTGGTTGGACCACGGAGGAAGAAGAAGACTATGATCCTAGGGGAAAGGAGGAGACGAGCTCAGATGAAGATGAATCCCATTACCTCAACCTTGGTAAATGCATGTGGAGTTCAAAAAGTCAAGCCTCCCTGATAGAGCAAAGAAACCTAAGATCGAGTTTATTCCTTTTAGCCTCTTGCAGGAGAACAAACATGAACTATGCAAAAGGATATTAAGTCTTGAGCAGGAGATCGATGACCTAAGGGAGCAAAATTCTATCCTCAAGCGCAAATTAAAGAAGAAGCCAACATCATCATCAACTCCATCATCACCACCTCCGAAGAAAGAGACATAATCACATAGGTATGGGCACTCCCCTTGGCAACTGCCAAGCTTGGGGGAGGTTGATAGAGGCAAAGGTGTCCCGTCTTTCGATGAGATGGTGGCTATCGTTTTGGAGGAAGTCGACTTTGACGATCCGACTACGAACGTACGAGGACGTCGCGCCTTAGCAATCGCTAAACCAACTCCGAGAGGTTATTGACCACGCCGGAGCATGATCAACCTGACCACGAAGGTCTGTTCCTGTAGGCAAACGAAGAACAAGCAAGAAACTGAGATTGCAATCTGGATATTGCGAATATAAGAGGAAAACTTTATTGATCAAGGTGGGGTTATGTGACGTCCTTGTCTGGTCATTGAACACAAACGAAGTACGCGAAGTTGCAGCTATAGTGAACTTTAATCTAAACAAAACCCAAAGTCTAAACGAAGCCCTAAGGGATGTATATATGGAGAGAGAGAGAGAGAGAGAGAGAGAGGGAATTTCGTGGCCCCTTAGAGAAGGGGTCCGAAACCAACCCTAACTCTGTTTTTCCCACACATACGGACTCTATAAACAGCCTATACTCAAGTATTTCGAAATTACATGGGTCTGGCCCAATAATAAGGTGACGCAACACCCATAATAGCCTCTGGACGAAATTTATGAAGTGGCATCTTGTATATTTCGTCCAAGGCTTCACGCTCTCATTATGGTGGTTTCAAATTCCTGAAATCATCACTTGTAACTCCGTTCTTGTTCCCCTTGCGCATGCCATCATATCCATGCTTGATCTTACTCCAATGATCATCCTTCTTGTCCAAGCTAGGCCCTTCATTTGTAAGCAAGACAAACATATCCAATTTAGGCAGCATCATATTCTCATGAACATTAGAATCATTACCAAGAAACGAAAGTACCTGGTAATTTAATTGGCGTGCGTGAGCTCTAGTAATTGGTCCTATATATGTATCAGTAGGGGTTGTGGGTGTAGCTTTGTTAGTGATGTCCTCATCATCCCCCTTCTTGAATTGAAGTCGTCCTCGGCGGAAGCTCATCTTCCTCACTCAAGTAAGGCTTCAAATCTGCAATGTTAAAAGTGGGACTAACCCCAAAATCTGTAGGAAACTCAAGTTATATGCATTATCATTTATTTTCTCTAACACCTTAAAAGGACCATCAACACATGTCATTAGCTTTGACTTGCGCAAATTAGGAAACCTATCCTTACGCAAATGTAACTGATACGTCCAAAACGTATCTATAATTTCTGCTTGCTCCATGCCACTTTTGGGTGATATTGCTATGATATTCATACACTTCCATACACTTTTGATCATATTTGGACTAACCTACTAATCTAGTGCACCCCGGTGCCAGTTTCTGTTTTCGGCTGTTTTTGTATTTCAGGTTTTCACGTTACGAGAACTGCCAGGAAAAATCCAGAAAAATTATATAAAAAATCAGCGTTCCAGAACCTACCTTGCGCCCGAAGGACAGCCGGGGGGGGGGGGGCACCAGGGCTCCAGGCGCCCTGGCGGCGCGCCGCCCCTGGGCCGCGCCGGGGGGGCGCCTGGGCCCCCCGAGCCCCGTTTGGTGCCCCCCTTCGGCATATATTTAGAGCGTCCTTCGAAACCCTCGAGACGGGGAACTCTTTTTCGCGATCTCATCTTTGTTCCGCCGCCGCCGCCGCTTCCAAGATCGGGAGCACCAGGAGAACTCTTCCCGGCACCCTGTCGGAGGGGAGGATCACCATCGGGAGCCTCTCCACCACCATGGACGCCTCCCGGATGAGTTGTGAGTAGTCTCCCTTGGACCATGAGTCCATGACCAGTAGCTATGTGATGTTCTCCTCCCGTTCTTGTGCTTCACTAATTAGTCCTCGTGAGCTGCCCTACATGATCGAGGCACATATGTAATCCTTATGCTGTTGCTATGATGAGTTTGCTGGGATCCGATGGATTATGAGATTATGTTCAGATTGTGATTGAGTAATATATTTGATCTACCTCTTTTATATTTATGTTCATAAGTAATTCTTGCATGTTCTCCGTTGTTATTTATTGCTTTGGCCAAGTAATACGTAGTGACTCCAAGAGGGAACGTTATGCTTGATTGTGGGTTCATGCCCCTCGATGACTAGCTTGAGTGATAGAAACATGAGTCTAGGGGATGTGCTATTGCCACAAGGGGGAAAACAACGGTGCTTGTGCCCGCGGGTGCAAGGATTGTTTACTTTACGCAAAGTTATTTTAATGCAGTTGTCTGTTGCTTTGAGTTTACACTATGGGTGGGGCTCACAACTTAATACCAGCGAGATGTTCTGGATAGATATCTCAAGGTGGATGATTAGTAGTAGATATTGATGGATTTCGGTCTACTTACTTTGGCGTACCGCCCATGCTTTGAACCTCAACCTTTCTTGCAATGTAGTCAGCATTGGTTTGCGTTCGTGGTCCTGTCAATTGCCCAGCTGTAATTCGTTTACCTCACATAGCTGTTTTATCGTCTTTTGGGAGAGAGACATCACTAGTGAACATCATGAGACTCCGGTCCATATTACCATCATTGATCACATCCGCTATTTACTTTTCGCCTTTACTTACTATTGCAAACATTATCTATCACTACTATCATTTGCGTTTAATCCTTTGTGAACTACAAGGCCGGAGGGATTGACAACCTCTCTGTACTCGTTGGGAGCAAAGTTATTTGTATCCGTGTGCATGTCCACGTTGATTGCTAATCCGGCGCCGTTAGCAGTTGACACCTACTTGTTGAACCTAGGAGTCTCTGGGGATTCGATCCTTGGCATCTTTGCTAAGGGAAAAACTTCCACAACACTGCATCTTACACCTTCCACTTGGGGTAACCAACGAGGGGTTAGAGGCCCATCAGTAACCAAACCAGATTTCCAGGTGCAAAGACAACACGTTTTCTACCCTTATCTCCAACAAGTTTATATTTAGCATTCATGCGCTCAATATTTTCCTTAGTTAACTCATGCATTTTTAAGATCAATTCAGCACGTTGTTTAGCATCAAAATTAACCTTTGCCGAAGATGGAAGAGGCAACAAATCAATAGGTGCACGAGGTAGGAAACCATAGACAATTTCAAGAGGGCACATCTCAGTAGTAGAATGCAACGAACAATTATAAGCAAATTCAATATGAGGCAAGCATTTTTCCGACATTTTCTTGTTATTCTTCAAAACAGCCCTGAGCATAGTAGACAAAGTTCTATTGACTACTTCAGTTTGTCCATCAGTTTAGGGGTGATAAGTAGTACTAAAAAGCAGTTTAGTCCCCAACTTAGCCCATAAACATCTCCAAAAATGGCTAAGAAATTTAGTATCATGATCTGAAACAATAGTATTTGGCACACCATGCAAGCGAATAATTTCACGAAAGAACAAATCAGCAACATTAGCAGCATCATCGCTTTTATGACATGGTACAAAGTGTGCCATTTTCGAGAACCTATCCACGACAACAAATATGCCATCCCTCCCCTTCTTTGTTCGAGGTAAACCCAAAACAAAGTCCATAGATATATCTTCCCAAGGAACACTAGGGACAAGCAAATGCATATATATGTTGGGGAACGTAGTATTTCAAAAAAAATCCTACGCACACGCAAGATCATGGTGATGCATAGCAACGAGAGGGGAGAGTGTCGTCGATGTACCCTCGTAGACCATAAGCTGAAGCATTATGACAACGCGGTTAATGTAGTCGTATGTCTTCACGATCGACCGATCCTAGTACCGAATGTACGACACCTCCGCGATCTGCCCACGTTCAGCTCGGTGACGTCCCACGAGCTCATGATCCAGCAGAGCTTCGAGGGAGAGTTCCGTCAGCACGACGGCGTGATGACGCTGATGATGATGCAACCGACACAGGGCTTCGCCTAAGCACCGCTACGATATGACCGAGGTGGATTATGGTGGAGAGGGGCATCGCACACGGGTAAGAACAATGTCAACTTGTGTGTTCTAGAGTGCCCCCTCCCCACGTATATAAAAGAGGGAGGGGAGGCCGGCCGGCCTCTCTAGGCACGCTAAAGGGGGGAGGAATCCTACTCCTACTCCTTTCCTAGTCCTACTAGGAGGGGAAATGAAGGACAGGGGGAGGAGAAGGAAAGAGGGGGCGCAACCCCTCCCCTAGTCCAATTCAGACTAGGCCCATGGGATGCGTGCGGCCAGCCTTCGGAACTTCTCCTCTTTTTCCCTTAAAGCCCACTAAGGCCCATATGTACTCCCGTATTCCCATAACTCCCGCGGTACTCCTAAAAATACCCGGATCACTCGGAACCTTTCCAATGTCCAAATATAGCCTTCCAATATATCGATCTTTACGGCTCGACCATTTCAAGACTCCTCATCATGTGCCAGGTCTCATTCGGGACTCCGAGCTACCTTCGGTACATCAAAACACATAAACTCACAATACCGATCGTCACCGAATGTTAAGCGTGCGGACCCTACGGGTTCGAGAACTATGTAGACATGACCGAGACTCATCTCCGGTCAATAACCAATAGCGGAATCTGGATGCTCATATTGGTTCCTACATATTCTACGAAGATCTTTATCGGTCAAACCGCATAACAACATAGGTTGTTCCTTTTGTCATCGGTATGTTACTTGCCCGAGATTTGATCGTCGGTATCACTATACTTAGTTAATCTCGTTACCGACAAGTCTCTTTTCTCGTTCCGTTATATATCATATCGTGACTAACTCATTAGTCATTTGCTTGCAAGGCTTATTATGATGTGTATTATCGAGAGGGCCCAGAGATATCTCTCCGACACTCGGAGTGACAAATCCTATTCTTGATCTATGCCAAAACCACAAACACATTCGGGGACACCTGTAGAGCATCTTTATAATCACCCAGTTACGTTGTGACGTTTGATAGCACACAAGGTGTTCCTCTGGTATTCGGGAGTTGCACAATCTCATAGTCATAGGAACATGTATAAGTTATGAAGAAAGCAATAGCAGTAAAACTAAACGATCAAGTGCTAAGATAACGGAATGGGTCAAGTCAATCACATCATTCACCAACAATGTGATTCTGTTAATCAAATGACAACTCATGTCTATGGCTAGGAAACTTAACCATCTTTGATTCAACGAGCTAGTCAAGTAGAGGCATACTAGTGACACTTTGTTTGTCTATATATTCACACATGTATTATGTTTCCGGTTAATACAATTCTAGAATGAATAATAAAAATTTATCATGATATAAGGAAATAAGTAACAACTTTATTATTGCCTCCAGGGCATATTTCCTTCAATCTCCCACTTGCACTAGAGTCAATAATCTAGTTCACATCGCTATGTGATTTAATATCGATAGTTCACATTGTTATGTGAATAACACCCAAAGTTCACATCGCCATGTGACCGACAGCCAAAGGGTTTACTAGAGTCAATAATCTAGTTCACATCGCCATGTGATTAACACCCAAAGAGTACTAAGGTGTGATCATGTTTTGCTTCATGAGAGCAATTTAGTCGGCGGGTCTGTTACATTCAGATCCGTATGTATTTCGCAAATTTCTATGTCTACAATGCTCTGCATGGAGCTACTCTTAGCTAATTGCTCCCACTTTCAATATGTACCCAGATTCATATTTAGAGTCATCTGGATTAGTGTCAAAGCTTGCATCGGTGTAACTCTTTATGACGAACTCTTTATCACCTCCGTAATCGAGAAACATTTCCTTAGTCATCCAGTAACTAAGGATAATTTTGACCGCCGTCTAGAAAATTCTACATCATTTCCGATCGACAATATGTCATTCACATATACATATCAGAAAGGATGTAGTGCTCCCACTCACTTTCTTGTAAATACAGGCTTCACCGCAAGTCTGTATAAAACTATATGCTTTGATCAACTTATCAAAGCGTATATTCCAACTCCGAGATGCTTGCACCAGTCCATAGATGGATCGCTGGAGCTTGCACATTTTGTTAGCACCTTTAGGATTGACAAAACCTTCTGGTTGCATCATATACAACTCTTCTTTAATAAATCCATTAAAGAACGTAGTTTTGTTATCCATTTACCAGATATCATAAAATGCGGCAATTGCTAACATGATTCGGACAGACTTAAGCATCGCTACGGGTGAGAAAGTCTCATCGTAGTCAACTCCTTGAACTTGTCGAAAACCTTTCGCAACAAGTCGAGCTTTATAAACAGTAACATTACCATCAGCGTCGGTCTTCCTCTTGAAGATCCATTTATTTTTGATGGCTTGCCGATCATCGGGCAAGTCAACCAAAGTCCATACTTTGTTCTCATACATGGATCCCATCTCAGATTTCATGGCCTCAAGCCATTTTGCGGAATCTGGGCTCATCATCGCTTCCTCATAGTTCGTAGGTTCATCATGGTCTAGTAACATGACTTCCACGACTGGGTTGTCATACCACTCTGGTGCGGAACGTACTCTGGTTGATCTACAAAGTTCAGTAGTAACTTGATCCGAAGTTTCATGATCATCATCATTAGCTTCCTCACTAATTGGTGTAAGAATCACTGGAACTAGTTTCTGTGATGTACTACTTTCCAATTTGGGAGAAGGTACAATTACCTCATCAAGTTCTACTTTCCTTCTACTCACTTCTTTCGAGAGAAACTCCTTCTCTAGAAAGGATCCATTCTTAGCAACGAATATCTTGCCTTCGGATCAGTGATAGAAGATGTACCCAACAGTCTCCTTTGTGTATCCTATGAAGACACATTTCTCCGACTTGGGTTCGAGCTTATCAGGTTGAAACTTTTTCACATAAGCATCCCAGCCCCAAACTTTAAGAAATAACAACTTTGGTTTCTTGCCAAACCACAGTTCATAAGGCATCGTCTCAAGGGATTTAAATGGTGCCCTTATTTAACGTGAACGCAGCTGTCTCTAATGCATAACCCAAAAACAATAATGGTAAATCGGTAAGAGACATCATAGATTGCACCATATCTAATAAAGTACGGTTACGATGCTCGGACACACCATTACACTGTGGTGTTCCGGGTGGCGTGAGCTGTGAAACTATTCCACATTGTCTTAAATGAAGACCAAACTCATAACTCAAATATTCGGCTCCGCGACCAGATCATAGAAACTTAATTTTCTTGTTACGATGATTCTCTATTTCACTCTGAAATTCTTTGATTTTTTCAAATGTTCCAGACTTGTGTTTAATCAAGTAGATATACCCATATCTGCTCAAATCATCTGTGAAGGTCAAAAAATAACGATACCCGCCACGAGCCTCAACACTCATTGGTCCACATACATCAACATGTATGATTTCCAATAAGTTAGTTGCTCGCTCCATTGTTCCGGAGAACGAAGTTTTAGTCATCTTGCCCATGAGGCATGGTTCGCAAGCACCAAGTGATTCATAATCAAGTGATTTCAAAAGCCCATCAGCATGGAGTTTCTTCATGTGCTTTACACCAATATGACCTAAACGGCAGCGCCACAAATAAGTTGCACTATCATTATCAACTTTGCATATTTTGGCTTTAATATTATGAATATATGTATTACTACGATCGAGATCCAACAAACCATTTTTATTGGGTGTATGACCATCGAAGGTTTTATTCATGTAAACAGAATAACAATTATTCTATGACTTTAAATGAATAACTGTATTGCAGGAAACATGATCAATTCATATTCATGCTCAACGCAAATGCCAATCAATATTTATTTAGGTTCTACACTAATCCCAAAAGTATAGGAAGTGTGCGATGATGATCATATCAATCTAGGAACCACTTCCAACACACATCGTCACTTCACCTTTAACTAGTCTCTATTCATTCTACAACTCTCGTTTCGAGTTACTAATTTTAGCAACTGAACCGGTATCAAATACCCAAGGGTTGCTATAAACACTAGTAATGACCACATCAATAATCTGTATATCAAATATACCTTTGTTCACTTTGCCATCCTTCTTATCTGCCAAGTATCTAGGGCAGTTCCACTTCCAGCGACCATTTCCTTTGCAGTAGAAGCACTTAGTTTCAGGCTTGAGTTTAGCTTTGGGTTTCTTTACGGGAGTGACAACTTGCTTGTCATTCTTCTTGAAGTTCCCCTTCTATACCTTTGCCCTTTACTTGAAACTAGTGGTCTTGTTAACCATCAACACTTGATGCTCTTTCTTGATCTCTACCTTCGCCGATTTCACCATCATGAAGAGCATGGGAATTACTTTCGTCATCCCTTGCATATTATAGTTCATCACAAAGTTCTACTAACTTGGTGATAGTGACTAGAGAACTTTGTCAATTACTATCATATCTGGAAGATTAACTCCCACTTGATTCAAGCAATTGTAGTACCTAGACAATTTGAGCACACGCTCAATGGTTGAGCTATTCTCCTCCATCTTGTAGGCAAAGTACTGTCAGAGGTCTTATATCTCTCGACGCGGGCATGAGTATGAAATACTAATTTCAACTCTTGGAACATCTCATATGCTCCGCAGCATTCAAAACGTTTTGAAGCCCCAGTTATAAGCCATAAAGCATGGCGCACCAAACTATCAAGTACTCATCATACCGAGCTTGTCAAACGCTCATAAGGTCTGCATCTGCTCCTACAATAGGTTTGTCACCTAGCGGTGCATAAAGGACATAATACTTCTGTGTAACAATGAGGATAATCCTCAGATCACGGACCTAGTCCGCATCATTGCTACTAACATCTTTCAACTTAGTTTCCTCTAGGAACATATCTAAAACATAGGAGAGCTATAACGCGAGCTATTGATCTACACCACAATTTACAAATACTATCAGGACTAAGTTCATGATAAATTAAAGTTCAATTAATCATATTACTAAAGAACTCCCACTTAGATAGACATCCCTCTAGTCATCTAAATGATCACGTGATCCAAATCAACTAAACCATGTCCGATCATCACGTGAGATGGAGTAGTTTTCAATGGTGAACATCATATGTTGATCATATCTACTATATGTGATAGAGGCAAAGGTGTCCCTTCTTTCGATGAGATGGTGGCTATCGTTTTGGAGGAAGTCGACTTTGACGATCCGACTACGAACGTGCAAGGACGTCGCGCCTTAGCAATCGCTAAACCAACTCCGAGAGGTTATTGACCACTCCAGAGCACGATCAACCTAACCACGAAGGTCTGTTTCCTACAGGCAAATGAAGAACAAGCAAGAAACTAAGATTGCAATCTGGATATTGCGAATATAAGAGGAAAGCTTTGTTGATCAAGGTGGGGTTCTATGACACCTTTGTCTAGTCGTTGAACACAAACGAAGTACACGAAGTTGCAGCTATGGCGAACTTTAATCTAAACAAAACCCAAAGTCTAAACGACGCCCTAAGGGCTATATATATGGGGGAAGAGGGGGGAATTTCGTGGCCCTTGGAGGAGGGGGTCCGAAACCAACCCTAACTCTTGTTTCCCCACACATACAGACTCTAAAAACAGCCTATACTCAAGTATTTCAAAATTACATGGGCCTGGCCCAATAATAAGGTGACACAACACCTATAATAGCCTGTGGATGAAATTTATGAAGTGGCATCTTGTATATTTCGTCCAAGGCTTCACACACTCATTATGGTGGCTTCAAAGTCCTGAAATCATCACTTGTAACTCCGTTCGTGTTCCCCTTGCGCATGCCATCATCTCCATGCTTGATCTTGCTCCAATGTTCATCCTTCTTGTCCAAGCTAGGCCCTTCATTTGTAAGCAAGACAAATGTATCCAATTTAGGCAGCATCATATTCTCATGAACATTAGAATCATTACCAAGAAACGAAAGTACCTGGTAATTTAATTGGCGTGCGCGAGCTCTAGTAATTGGTCCTGTATATGTGTCAGTTGGGGTTGTGGGTGTAACCTTGTTAGTGATGTCCTCATTAATATGATTCACACTCGACCTTTCGGTCTCCAGTGTTCCGAGGCCATGTCTGTACATGCTAGGCTCGTCAAGTTTAACCTGAGTATTCTGCGTGTGCAAAACTGGCTTGCACCCGTTGTATGTGAACGTAGAGCTTATCACACCCGATCATCACGTGGTGTCTCGGCACGACGAACTTTCGCAACGGTGCATACTCAGGGAGAACACTTATACCTTGAATTTAGTGAGAGATCATCTTATAATGCTACCGTCGATCTAAGCAAAATAAGATGCATAAAAGATAAACATCACATGCAATCAATATAAGTGATATGATATGGGCATCATCATCTTGTGCTTTTGATCTCCATCTCCAAAGCATTGTCATGATCTCAATCGTCACCGGCTTGACACCATGATCTTCATCGCAGCGTCATGGTCGTCTCGCCAACTATTGCTTCTACTACTATCACTAACTCATAGTGATAAAGTAAAGCAATTACATGGCCTTCGCAATTCATACAGTAAAGAGACAACCATACGGCTCCTGCCGGTTGCCGATAACTTTACAAAACATGATCATCTCATACAATAACGTATAACTCATCACGTCTTGACCATATCACATCACAACATGCCCTGCAAAAACAAGTTAGACGTCCTCTACTTTGTTGTTGCAAGTTTTACATGGCTGCTACGGGATTAGCAAGAATTGTTCTTACCTACGCATACAAAAACTACAACGATTTTTCGTCAAGTATGTGTTGTTTTAACCTTCACAAGGACCGGGCGTAGCCACACTCGATTCAACTAAAGTTGGAGAAACTGACACCCGCCAGCCACCTGTGTGGGAAGCACGTCGATAGAACCAGTCTCGCGTAAGCGTACGTGTAATGTCGGTCCGGGCCGCTTCATCCAACAATACTGCCGAATCAAAGTATGACATGCTGGTAAGAAGTATGACTAGTATCATCCATAACTCACTTGTGTTCTACTCATGCATATAACATCTACGCATAAACCTGGCTCATGATGCCACTGTTGGGGAACGTAGTATTTCCAAAAATTCCTACGCACACGCAAGATCATGGTGATGCATAGCAACGAGAGGGGAGAGTGTCGTCCACGTACCCTCGTAGACAGTAAGCGGAACCGTTATGACAACGCGGTTGATGTAATCGTACGTCTTCACGATCGACCGATCCTAGTACCGAAGGTACGACACCTCCACGATCTGCACAAGTTCAGCTTGGTGACGTCCCACGAACTCATGATCCAGTAGAGCTTCGAGGGAGAGTTCCGTCAGCACGACGGCGTGATGATGGTGATGATGATGCTACCAACGCAGGGCTTCGCCTAAGCACCGCTACGATATGACCGAGGTGGATTATGGTGGAGGGGGGCACCGCACACAGCTCAGAACAATGTCAACTTGTGTGTTCTACAGTGCCCCCTCCCCACTTATATAAAGGAGGGAGGGGAGGCCGGCCGGCCTCTCTAGGCATGCCAAAGGGGGGAGGAATCATCCTCCTAGTAGGAGTAGGATTCCTCCTTTCCTAGTCCTACTAGGAGGGGAAAGGAAGGAGAGGGGGAGGAGAAGGAAAGAGGGGGCGCAGCCCCTCCCCTAGTCCAATTCGGACTAGGCCCATGGGGGGCGCGCGACCAACCCTCGTGGCTTCTCGTCTTTTTCCCTTAAAGCCCACCAAGGCCCATATCTACTCCCGTGTTCCCGTAACTCCCGCGGTACTTCTAAAAATACCCGGATCACTCGGAACCTTTCCGATGTCCAAATATAGCCTTCGAATATATTGATCTTTATGGCTCGATCATTTCGAGACTCCTCGTCATGTCCCCGATCTCATCCGGGACTCCGAACTACCTTCGGTACATCAAAACACATCAACTCATAATACCGATCGTCACCGAACGTTAAGCGTGCGGACCCTACGGGTTCGAGAACTATGTAGACATGACCGAGACTCATCTCCGGTCAATAACCAATAGCGGAACCTCGATTCTCATATTGGTTCCTACATATTCTACGAAGATCTTTATCGGTCAAACCGCATAACAACATACGTTGTTCCTTTTGTCATCGGTATGTTACTTGCCCGAGATTCGATCGTCGATATCACTATACCTAGTTAATCTCGTTACCGGCAAGTCTCTTTACTCGTTCCGCAATATATCATCTCGTGACTAACTCATTAGTCATTTGCTTGCAAGGCTTATTATGATGTGTATTACCGAGAGGGCCCAGAGATACATCTTCGACACTCGGAGTGACAAATCCTATTCTTGATCTATGCCAAAACCACAAACACCTTCGGAGACACCTGTAGTGCATCTTTATAATCACCCAGTTACGTTGTGACGTTTGATAGCACACAAGGTGTTCCTCTGGTATTCGGGAGTTGCACAATCTCATAGTCATAGGGACATGTATAAGTTATGAAGAAAGCAATAGCAGTAAAACTAAACGATCAAGTGCTAAGCTAATGGAATGGGTCAAGTCAATCACATTATGCACCAATGATGTGATCCCGTTAATCAAATGACAACTCATGTCTATGGCTAGGAAACTTAACCATCTTTGATTCAACGAGCTAGACAAGTAGAGGCATACTAGTGACACTTTGTTTGTCTATATATTCACACATGTATTATGTTTCCGGTTAATATAATTCTAGCATGAATAATAAACATTTATCATGATATAAGGAAATAAATAACAACTTTATTATTGCCTCTAGGGCATATTTCCTTCAATATAAACCATGAGGATTAAGTCGTGACTTAGCTTTTTGACATGTAGTGCAGTGAGCAACAAAACGCTCAACATCCCGTCTCATCTTTGGCCAAAAGAAATGTGTAGCAAGTACGTCCTCCATCTTCTTCACGCCAAAGTGTTCCATTAATCCTCCTCCATGCGCCTCCTGCAACAACAAAAGATGAACAAAGCTAGTTGGAATGCATAGCTTGTTAGCACGAAACACAAATCCATCATTAACGACAAACTTGTTCCATGTTCTCCCTTCTTTGCAATTATGCAATACATCTTTAAATTTAGCATCATGCACATATTGATCTTTGATGGTCTCCAAACCAAATATTTTAAAGTCAAGTTGTGAAAGCATAGTATAATGATGAGACAATGCATCAACAATAACATTTTCTTTTCACTTCTTGTGTTTACTAACATAAGGGAAAGTCTCTATGAATTCAACCCATTTAGCATGCCCACGGTTCAGTTTTGCTTGACTTTTGATGTGCTTCGAAGATTCATGATCAGAATGTATAACAAATTCTTTGGGCCATAAATAATGTTGCCATGTTTCCAAAGTCCGAACAAGAGCATATAATTCCTTATCATAAGTAGAATAATTCAGACTAGGCCCACTCAATTTTCCAGAAAAGTATGCAACAGGTTTACCATCTTGTAATAACACACCTCCTAACCCAATTCCACTAGCATCACATTCAAGCTCAAAAGTTTTATTAAAATCAGGAAGTTGGAGTAAAGGAGCATGTGTCAACTTATCTTTCAATACCGTGAATGCTTCTTCCTGTGCAGTACCCCAAACAAAAGGCACATCCTTCTTTGTAAGCTCATTGAGAGGTGCAGCAATGGTGCTGAAATCTCTCACAAAACGCCTATAGAATCCAGTGAGTCCAAGGAAACTCCTCATGTGTGTGACCGTTTTGGGCTGTGGCCAACTCTCAATAGCTTCAATCTTGGCTTTATCAACCTCAATTCCCTATGGAGTAACAACATATCCAAGAAAAGATACTCGGTCGGTGCAAAAGGTGCACTTTCCAAGGTTACCAAACAAACGTGCATCTCGTAGAGCAATAAAAACATCACGTAAATGTTCCAAATGGTCCTCCAAAGATCTGCTATAAATACATATATCATCGAAGTATACTACCACAAATCGTCCAATGAAAGACGTAAAACTTCATTCATTAATCTCATGAAAGTACTAGGTGCATTACTTAACCCAAAAGGCATGACTAACCACTCATATAATCCAAACTTAGTTTTAAATGTTGTTTTCCATTCATCTCCCAATTTCATACAAATTTGATGGTATCCACTACGCAAATCAACTTTGGAGAATATTGTAGAGCCACACAATTCATTAAGCATATAATCTATCCTAGGAATAGGATGACGATAACGAATAGTAATATTATTAATGCCTCTACAATCAACACACATACGCGATGTACCATCCTTTTTTGGCACTAGAATAATAGGAACAACACAAGGACTAAGAGATTCACCTATATAACCTTTGTCGAGTAGCTCTTGTACTTGACGCATAATCTCCTTCGTCTCCTCTGGATTGGTACGGTATGGTGCGCGGTTGGGTAGCGATGCACCGGGAATTAAGTCAATCTGATGCTCAATCCCTCAAATAGGTGGTAATCCCGCTGGCACGTCTTGTGGAAAGATGTCCGTGAACTCCAGCAAAATGTTAGTGATAGCAGGAGGCAAAGAGGAAGGCACGTCTTCGAATGAAAATAATGCCTATTTGCACACAAAAGCATAGCAAACAGATTTGCTTAAATCTATATCATCAATATCAGATTTGGTGGCAAGTAAACATCCTCTTTTTCATTTAATTTCACATGCAACATGAGATGATGGCGTGTTATTAGGCTTCATATGTTGCTCAAATCCTTTTCCCACAATCTGATTTTCACTCTTATTTTGCTCCTGTTTTGCTTTATTAGCTCTATTAATACCATCTTTCAAAATGGAATCAGGAGACATAGGAAGCAAAGTAATACGTTTATCCTTATAAACAAGAGTATACTGATTGTTTCTACCATGGTCTACATAATTTTTATCAAATTGCCATGGTCTACCAAGTAATAAGGAACATGCTTGCATGGGTACCGCATCACAATCAACATAATCAACATATGTGGAGATACTAAAATGCACACGAATAGTACGTGTTACCTTAACCTTGCTGCTGTTGTTGAACATTGGATGTAGTAAGGATGTGGATGTGGTCTTGTGGTGAGAGATAGGTTCTCCACCATCTCCATGCTAGCCAAGTTGTTGCAGCTCCCTCCATCTATGATGACGCGAATAGAACATTCCTTCACAACTCCCTTTGTATGAAACAAATTATGCCTCTCATTTTGCTCCGCTTGTGTGACCTGCACACTCAGAACATGTTGAGCAACTAAACATTCGTACCTGTCAGCGTCTTTAGGAGCCATGTATTGCGTTTCATTTTCAGAATCATCTCCACCGTGTTCTTCACGTGTAATAAGAGCCAAAATCTCCTCATCTTCGTCACTAGCGGACTCATAACCACCATCCTCAGTAGCAATCATGACACACTGAGATGGGCATATGCTTGCATAGTGACCACGACCAGTGCAATGACGACATATAACATCATGTGTTGGCCCTGTGGATGCCGTGGATGAAGAAGAGCTCTGCGGAGGACCGGAAGGTGTACTCCAGGTTGATGGTGGTTGTGCCGGTTTGCTTTTATCACGACTACAAGTGATGGATGAAGTAGGCGGTGGTGCAGCTGGACGTGTCGAAGTAGATGATGCACGCGGTGTCCATGATGAAGGTCGACCTGCAGAATAATTAGTTCGTGCCAAGGCCTGTCGATCTTGCACTTCACATTCAGCTTTGGAAGCAAGATGAAATAAATGAGTGACATTATTATACTACTTATACTCTAGAATTGTCTGAATCTCTCTATTTAAGCCACTCATAAAACGTGCAAGCATATCCTCATTATCCTCAACAATACCACATCTAATCAGGCTAGTCTGTAATTCCTGATAATATTCCTCTACAGAATTTTTTCCTTGTCTTAAATGTTGCAATGTCTGAAGTAATTCGCGTTGATAATATGGTGGAACCCAATGAGTACGCATAACAGTTTTCAAAGCAGCCCAAGTAGTTGGAATATTATCCGGATATAATCTACAATACTCAGACCACCACACACATGCAAAACTAGTGAAAGCACAAAGAGCAGCAGCAACATGTTTCTCCCTGGGATATTTTAAACATGTAAAACGTTGTTCGGTTTCTAACTCCCAAGTAAGATATATATCAGGAACATATCTACCCTCAAATGGTGGAATATTCAATTTTAGTTTATGGAGATGGTCATGATCTCGTACCTGAGGGTGTGGTGCAACCCTACCATTGCGGTTATTTGCATGTGGACGACCTGGTGGTTGCGGTGCTGGTTGTTGCACGTAGTTCTGATTTTGATCAACCTCATCCTCGTAATTGCCCGCGTAATCGTCCTCCTCCTCAGCAGCAGCAGGAGCCATAGAAGTATCAACAGCAGTACCAACAGTTTGGCCAGGCTGAAGAGCGACACAGCTCGTTTGCGGAGGGCTGTTTCGTGACGTGAAGGTGGTTGTTGTTGTTGTTGCAATGGTGCAGCAGGTGGAGGTAGACGTGCAAGCACTTCAGCGAATTTGGCGTCCAACTTGGTGTCAATTGACTTCTCAATGCCATCCATCCTCGCTAGTGCATCGCCAAAACTGGTCATCATATCTTCTACCTGTTGACCCATCATTTGCTGAAATTTATCATGCAACTCCTTGTTCGTCATGTTTTCCCAGTCAGTCTCATCGGCTTGTGATCCTAGCATGGGTAGCAGCAATAGAAACACACAAAAATATGATCCTACATACTACTAGAAAATGGTGGTGGTGGGGTGTCATAAATCCGTCAAGCAAATCTCAAATTCTTACCAGTTCTTACCCAACAGCAGGTGGTGATCGGCAACTGTGGTAGTCAAAACTCTCAAAGCTTGGATAAAGCGATTACCAGAGAGAGTCAAACGCACGACGTAAATGTATGTGGAGCTGGGAAGGCATATAATATGGTAGCAAAAAGGGTCAGCAATAATCAATTCAGAGATGCAAAGTTGAATAAGCGCTCAACGACGGTACTGTGCTGGTCCTAGGCTAGACCGTACTAGAGACGCGAGCCTAGAACACTAACAAAATCACGGCGCTGCACGTAATCAAGGGGAAAGCACACTCTGAATTTTT
This sequence comes from Secale cereale, assembly GCA_902687465.1. Lineage (NCBI taxonomy): Eukaryota > Viridiplantae > Streptophyta > Magnoliopsida > Poales > Poaceae > Secale > Secale cereale. Next base: position 369,219,935 of record LR738712.1, on the reverse strand, counting down.
TCGCCCCTTTTTTGCTCTCTTTTTTTGCGCCCTTATTTTTTGCCGAAAATCACTATAATGGCGAGTGTCTCAAAACTCTTCCCAAGTCAAACTAAGATGATAGGCACGATTTTTTTTTTGATGATTTTTTTGGAATCAGGGCAACGACGGCCAAAAAGTGCGGTAAAAAACCAGTATGATGGCACGTGTCTCAAAAGACTCAGAAAAGCCTAAAAATAGGATAGGGAAAAATATTTTCACCTGCCGAAATTTTGGCCTAAAAACTGCCCGGGGGTCTCCAGACTTTTTTTTATTGAGACCTACTCAAGCAAGGAAACACGAAACCGAAACTAGATGGATCTCGAAAACCAATCTAAAACGAAAAGAATTCGGATTGGTGGTGGGGATATGGTGGTAGAATATGGCAGCGGTGGTGGTATATGTATACAGATTGGTGGTGGTATATGGATACGGATCGGTGGTGGTATGTGGTAGTAGCGATGAAGATGTTGCGGCGGCGTGACAACTTATGACCAGAACTCGAAACTCTAAAAGACTAGACGCTAAGACCAGCAACTTGACACAATGATGCAACCGCAAATTCAACAAAGCAAAATACTAAAAAGACTGCGAAGGCTCAAACTGGTTCGGATATGAGGAACTAAGCCTATTTTTTTCGCTTTTTCGTGGACTGTAGGTACGAAGAACAGACTCGATCTAATATATGAAAACTGTAAAATCTCACCGAGCAACCTAGAAATCTGATACCACTTGATAGATGCAAAGGTGTCCCGTCTTTCGATGAGATGGTGCCAATCGTTTAGGAGGAAGTCGACTTTGACGATCCGACTACAAATGTGCGAGGACGTCGCGCCTTAGCAATCGCTAAACCAACTCTGAGAGGTTATTGACCATGCCGGAGCACGATCAACCTGACCACGAAGGTCTGTTTCCTGCAGGCAAACGAAGAACAAGCAAGAAACTGAGATTGCAATCTGGATATTGCGAATATAAGAGGAAAGCTTTATTGATCAAGGTGGGGTTCTATGACGCCTTTGTTTGGTCGTTGAACACAAACGAAGTACGTGAAGTTGCAGCTATGTCGAACTTTAATCTAAACTAAACCCAAAGTCTAAATGACGCCCTAAGGGGGGGGGGATTTCGTGGCCCTTGGAGGAGGGGTCCGAAACCAACCCTAACTCTTGTTTCCCCATACATATGGACTCTAAAAACAGCCTATACTCAAGTATTTCAAGATTACATGGGCCTGGCCCAATAATAAGGTGATGCAGCACCTATAATAGCCTCTAGACGAAATTTATGAAGTGGCATCTTGTATATTTCGTCCAAGGCTTCACACACTCATTATGGTGGCTTCAAAGTCCTGAAATCATCACTTGTAACTCCGTTCTTGTTCCCCTTGCGCATGTCATCATCTCCATGCTTGATCTTGCTCCAATGTTCATCCTTCTTGTCCAAGCTAGGCCGTTCATTTGTAAGCAAGACAAATGTATCCAATTTAGGCATCATCATATTCTCATGAACATCCTTCATTTGTAAGCAAGACAAATGTATCCAATTTAGGCAGCATCATATTCTCATGAACATTAGAATCATTACCAAGAAACGAAAGTACCTGGTAATTTAATTGGCGTGCGCGAGCTCTAGTAATTGGTCATGTATATATATCAGTTGGGGCTGTGGGTGTAACCTTGTTAGTGATGTCCTCATCAAGCACTGTCGCCACGGTCAGGGTCCTGGTGGAGTCCAGAGGAAGTGGAGCCGCTAGTGCCCTGGGAGGCGCACCACCATAGAGTGCCATGTGGTGCCCAATCGCGACAAAATTTGTGAGCTGGGTCTCACGGAGGGTTTGTAGCGATCTCATCTAGATGAACAAGGGAAGGGGGTTCTGCATGGTGACAATCATCATGATGTCTGAAAAGCGCGGATTGAGGCCACGATGGCAATTGAGTACAAGCATCTGGTCGAAGATGTGGGTGTGATGCGGAGCATCCTAAGGACATCACCATGTCAAGAGTTCGCTTGGCAAGTGACACATGCGACATCTACTTCACATACATAAACGTCAATCATCTCCTTTACAAGTGTTCCTTTGACCCCTTCGAGGATGGTATACTACTTGACACTCCACTCGTATGCATGCATAGGTATTATCGGAGCTTCACGGGCGACGAGGAGGAGTGCAAGCGCCAAGGAAAACCTACACCATCCGCAAGGAAAGCATGGAAGAGAAGAAGGAAGAAGATGAAGCGACTGAACTTACAGCTGCCGGACATCCGGACCAGAGGCCGGACATCCGGCGCCTTAGCAAACCGAACATCCCACCTCAGCAATCCGGCGACGTCTACCCTGAGAGGTCTGGAATGGCCTGTTCCAGGCCGAACATCCGGCCCGTGCCCCAGACATCCGGCCTCCCGCGAATGGTGATAGAGGCAAAGGTGTCCCGTCTTTCGATGAGATGGTGGCTATCATTTTGGAGGAGGTCGACTTAGACGACCCGACTACGAACGTACGAGGACGTCGCGCCTTAGCAATCGCTAAACCAACTCCGAGAGGTTATTGACCACGCCGGAGCACGATCATCCTGACCACGAAGGTCTGTTTCCTGCAGGCAAACGAAGAACAAGCAAGAAATTGAGATTGCAATATGGATATTGCAAATTCAAGAGGAAAGCTTTATTGATCAAGTGGGGTTCTGTGACGTCTTTGTCTGGTCGTTGAACACAAACGAAGTACGCGAAGTTGCAGCTATGGCAAACTTTAATCTAAACAAAACCCAAAGACTAAAAGATGCCCTAAGGGATGTATATATGGGGAAAGAGACGGGGAATTTCGTGGCCCCTTGGAGAAGGGGTCCGAAACCAACCCTAACTGTATTTTTCCCACACATACGGACTCTAAAAACAACCTATACTTGTCTATTTAGAAATTACATGGGCCTGGCCCAATAATAAGGGGACGCAACACCTATAATAGCCTCTGGACGAAATTTACGAAGTGGCATCTTTTATATTTCGTCCAAGGCTTCACGCACTCATTATGGTGGCTTTAAAGTCCTGAAATCATCACTTGTAACTCCATTCTTGTTCCCCTTGCGCATGCCATCATCTCCATGCTTGATCTTGCTCCAATGTCCATCCTTCTTGTCCAAGCTAGGCCCTTCATTTGTAAGCAAGACAAATGTATCCAATTTAGGCAGCATCATATTCTCATGAACATTAGAATCATTACCAAGAAACGAAAGTACCTGGTAATTCAATTGGCATGCGCAAGCTCTAGTAATTGGTCCTGTATATGTATCAGTTGGGGATGTGGGTGTAACCTTGTTAGTGATGTCCTCATCATCCTCCCCTTCTTGAATTGAAGTTGTCCTCGATGGAAGCTCATCTTCCTCACCCAAGTAAGGCTTCAAATCTGCAGTGTTAAATGTGGGACTAACCCCAAAATCTGCAGGCAACTCAAGTTTACATGCATTATCATTTATTTTCTCTAACACCTTGAAAGGACCATCATCACGTGGCATTAGCTTTGACTTGCGCAAATTAGAAAACCTATCCTTACGCAAATGTAACCAAACAAGATCTCCAGGTGCAAAGACTACACGTTTTCTACCCTTATCCCCAACAAGTTTATATTTAGCATTCATGCGCTCAATATTTTCCTTAGTTAACTCATGCATTTTTAAGATCAATTCAGCATGTTGTTTTGCATTAAAATTAATCTTCTCCGAAGATGGAAGAGGCAAAAAATCAGTAGGTGCACGAGGTAGGAAACCATAGACAATTTCAAAAGGGCACATCTTAGTAGTAGAATGCAACGAACGATTATAAGCAAATTCAATATGAGGCAAGCATTCTTCCCACATTTTCCTGTTATTCTTCAAAACAGCCCTAAGCATAGTAGACAAAGTTCTATTGACTACTTCAGTTTGTCCATCAGTTTGTGGGTGTCAAGTAGTACTAAAAAGCAGTTTAGTCCCCAACTTAGCCCATAAACATCTCCAAAAGTGGCTAAGAAATTTAGTATCACGATATGAAACAATAGTATTTGGCACACCGTGCAAGCGAATAATTTCACGAAAGAACAAATCAACAACATTAGCAGCATCATCGCTTTTATGACATGCTATAAAGTGTGCCATCTTTGAGAACCTATCCACTACAACAAATATGCTATCCCTCCCCTTCTTTGTTTGAGGTAAACCCAAAACAAAGTCCATAGATATATCTTCCCAAGGAATACTAGGGACAGACAAAGGCATATATAAACCATGAGGATTGAGTCATGACTTAGCTTTTTGACATGTAGTGCAGCGAGCAACAAAATTCTCAACATCCCGTCTCATCTTTGGCCAAAAGAAATGTGGAGCAAGTACGTCCTCCGTCTTCTTCACACCAAAGTGTCCCATTAATCCTCCTCCATGCGCCTCCTGCAACAACAAAAGATGAACAGAGCTAGCGGGAATGCATAGCTTGTTAGCACGAAACACAAATCCATCATTAACGACGAACTTGTTCCATGTTCTCCCTTCTTTACAATTCTACAATACATCTTTAAATTCAACATCATGCACATATTGATCTTTGATGGTCTCCAAACCAAATATTTTAGAGTCAAGTTGTGAAAGCATAGTATAATGACGAGACAATGCATCAGCAATAACATTTTATTTTCCCTTCTTGTGTTTAATAAAATAAGGGAAAGTCTCTATGAATTCAACCCATTTAGCATGTCCACAGTTCAGTTTTGCTTCACTTTTTATGTGCTTCAAAGATTCATGATCAGAATGTATAACAAATTCTTTGGGCCATAAATAATGTTGCCATGTTTCCAAAGTCCGAACAAGAGCATATAATTCCTTATCATAAGTAGAATAATTCAGACTAGGCCCACTCATTTTTTCAGAAAAGTATGCAACAGGTTTACCATCTTGTAATAACACACCTCCTAACCCAATTCCACTAGCATCACATTCAAGCTCAAAAGTCTTATTAAAATCAGGAAATTGGAGAAAAGGAGCATGTGTTAACTTATCTTTCAATACCGTGAATGCTTCTTCGTGTGCAGTACCCCAAACAAAAGGCACATCCTTCTTTGTAAGCTCATTGAAAGGTGCAGCAATGGTGCTGAAATCTCTCACAAAACGCCTATAGAATCCGGTGAGGCCAAGGAAACTCCTCACATGAGTGACCGTTTTGGGCCGCGTCCAACTCTCAATAGCTTCAATCTTGGCTTTATCAACCTCAATTTCCTGTGGAGTAACAACATAGCCAAGAAAAGATACTTGGCCAGTGCAAAAGGTGCACTTTCCAAGGTTACCAAACAAACGTGCATCACGTAGAGCAATAAAAATAACACGCAAATGTTCCAAGTGTTCCTCCAAAGATCTGCTATAAATCAATATATCATCAAAGTATACTACCACAAATCGTCCAATGAAAGCACGTAAAACTTCATTCATTAATATCATGAAGGTACTAGGTGCATTAGTTAACCCAAAAGGAATGACTAACCACTCATATAATCCAAACTTAGTTTTAAATGCTGTCTTCCATTCATCTCCCAATTTCATATGAATTTGATGGTATCCACTACGCAAATCAACTTTGGAGAATATTGTAGAGACACTCAATTCATCAAGCATATCATCTAGCCTAGGAATAGGATGACAATAATGAATTGTAATATTATTAATGCCTCTACAATCAACACACATACGGGGTGTACCATCCTTTTTCGGCACTAGAATAATAGGAACATCACAAGGACTAAGGCATTCGTGTATATAACCTTTGTCGAGTAGCTCGTGTACTTGACACATAATCTCCTTCGTCTCCTCTGGATTGGTATGGTATGGTGCGCGGTTGGGTAGTGATGCACCGGGAATTAAGTCAATCTGATGCTCAATCCCTCGAATAGGTGGTAATCCCGGTGGCACGTCTTGTGGAAAGACGTTCGTGAACTCCTGCAAAATGTTAGTGACAGAAGGAGGCAAAGAGGAAGGCACGTCCTCAAATGAAAATAATGCCTCTTTGCAAACAAAAGCATAGCAAGCAAATTTGCTTAAATCTATATCATCAATATCAAATTTGGTGGCAATTAAACATCCACTTTTTAATTCAATTTCAGATGCAACATGAGATGATGCTGTGTTATTAGGCTTCATTTGTTGCTCAAATTCATTTGCCACAATCTGATTTTCACTCTTATTTTGCTCCTGTTTTGCCTTATTAGCTCTATTAATATCATCTTTAAAAATGGAATCAGGAGACATAGGAAACAAAGTAATACATTTATCCTCATGAACAAGAGTATACTGATTGTTTCTACCACGGTGTACATAATTTTTATCAAATTGCCATGGTCTACCAAGTAATAAGGAACATGATTGCATGGGTAGCACATCACAATCAACATAATCAGCATATGTGGAGATACTAAAATGCACACGAATAGTACGTGTTACCTTAACCTTGCCGCTGTTGTTGAACCATTGGATGTAGTAAGGATGTGGATGTGGTCTTGTGGTGAGAGATAGCTTCTCCACCATCTCCATGCTAGCCAAGTTATTGTAGCTCCCTCCATCTACGATGACGCGATCAGAACGTTCCTTCACAACTCCCTTTGTACGGAACAAATTATGCCTCTGATTTTGCTCCGCTTGTGTAACCTGCACACTCAAAACACGTTGAGAAAATAAACATTCATACCTGTCAGCGTCTTCAGGAGCCATGTATTGCGTCTCATTTTAGGAATCATCTCCACCGTGTTCTTCACGTGTAATAAGAGCCAAAATCTCTTCATCATAGTCACTAGCAGACTCATAACCACCATCCTGAGTAGCAATCATGACACACTGAGATGGGCATTTGCTCGCATAGTGACCATGACCAGTGCAACGATAACATATAACATCATGTGTTGGCCCTGTGGATGCCATGGATGAAGAAGAGCTATGCGCAGGACCGGAAGGTGTACTCCTGGTTGATGGTGGTGGTGCCGGTTTGCTCTTATCATGGCTAGAAGTGACGGATGAAGTAGGCGGTCGTGCAGCCAGACGTGTCGAAGTAGATGATGCACGCGGTGTCCATGATGATGGTCGGCTTGTAGAAAAATTAGTTCGCGCCAAGGCCTGTCGATCCTGCACTTCACTTTCAGCTTTGGAAGCAAGATGGAATAAACGAGTGATATTATTATACTCCTTATACTCTAGAATTTTCTGACTCTCTCTATTTAAGCCACCCATAAAACGTGCAAGCATAGCATCATATCCTCAACAATACCACATCTAATCAGGCCAGTTTGTAATTCCTGATAATATTCCTCTACAGAAAATTTTCCTTGTCTTAAACGCTGCAATTTCTGAAGTAATTCGCGTTGATTATATGGTGGAACCCAACGGGTACGCATAGCAGATTTCAAAGTAGCCCAAGTAGTTGGAATATTATCCGGATATAATCTACAATATTCAGACCACCACACACAAGCAAAACTAGTGAAAGCACAAAGAGCAGCAACAACATGTCTCTCCTCGGGATATTTTGAACATGTAAAATGTTGTTCGGTTTCTAATTCCCAAGTAAGATATATATCAGGAACATATCTACCCTCAAATGGTGGAATATTCAATTTTAGTTTAGGGAGATGGTCATCATCTCGTACCCGAGGGTGTGGTGCAGCCCTACCATTGCGATTATTTGCAAGTGGACGACCTGATGGTTGTGGTGCTGGTTGTTGCACGTAGTTCTGATTTTGATCAACCTCATCCTCGTAATCTCTCGCGTAATTATCCTCCTCCACAGCAGCAGGAGGAGCCACAGAAGTATCAACAGCAGCACCAACAGGTTGGCCAGGCGGAAGAGCGACAAGGCTCGCTTTGCGGAGGGTTGTTTCGCGACGTGTAGGTGGTTGTTGTTGTTGTTGAAATGGTGCAGCAGGTGGAGGTAGACGCGCAAGCACTTCAGCGAATTTGGCATCCAACTTGGTGTCAATTGACTTCTCAATGCCATCCATCCTCGCTAGTGCGTTCTCAAAACTAGTCATCACATCTTCTACCTGTTGACCCATCATTTGCTGAAATTTATCATGCAATTCCTTGTTCGTCATGTTCTCCCAGTCAGTCTCATTGACTTGTGATCCTGGCATGATTAGCAACAATAGAAACACACAAAAATATGATCCTACAGACTACTAGAAAATGGTGGTGGTGGGGCATCACGAATCCGTCAAGCAAATCTCAAATTCTTACCAGTTCTTACCCAGCAGTAGGTGGTGATCGGCAACCGTGGTAGTCAAAACTCTCAAAGCTTGGATAAACAGGGAGAGTCAAACGCACGACGTAGATGTATGTGGAGCTGGGAAGGCTTATAAGATGGTAGCAAAAAGGATCAGCAATAATCAATTCAGAGATGCAAAGTTGAATAAACGCTTTACGACGGTACTGTGCTGGTCCTAGGCTAGACCGTACTAGAGACGCGAGCCTAGAACACTAACAAAATAACGGCGCTGCACGTAATCAAGGGGAAAGCACACTCTGAATTTTTTTCGCCTCTTTTTTTGCGCTCCTTTTTTTTTGCCGAAAATCACTATAATGGCAAGTGTCTCAAAAATCTTTCCAAGTCAAACTAAGATGATAGGCACAAAAAAAAATTGACGATTTTTTTTCGGAATCAGGGCAACGACGACGAAAAAGTGCGGTAAAAAAAAATCACGTGTCTCAAAAGACTGAGAAAAGCCTAAAAACGGTATAGGGAAAAATATTTTCACCTGTCGATTTTTTTCCGAGACCTACGCAGGCAAGGAAACACAAATCCAAAACTAGATGGATCTCAAGAACAAACCTAATATGAAAAGAACTCGGATTGGTGGTGGATATATGGTGGTACGATATGGCAGCGGTGGTGGGATATGGCAGCGGTGGTGGGATATGGCAGTGGTGGTGGTATGGCAGCAGCGATGAATATGGTGCTGCGGCGACGTGACAAACTGTGACAGAACTCGAAACTCTAAAGGACTAGACACTAAGACCAACAACTAGACGCGACGATGCAACCGCAAATTCAACAAAGCAAAACCCTAAAAAGATTATGCAAAGGCTCAGATTGGTTCGGATATGATAAACTAACCCTAATATTTTTTTGGCTTTTTCGTGGACTGTAGGTATGAAGAACAAACTCGATCTAATCTACGAAAAACTATAAAATCTCACCGAGCAACCTGGAAATCTGATACCACTTGATAGAGGCAAAGGTGTTCCGTCTTTCGATGAGATGGTGGCTATCGTTTTGGAGGAGGTCAACTTTGACGATCCGACTACAAACGTGCGAGGACCTCGCGCCTTAGCAATCGCTAAACCAACTCCGAGAGGTTATTGCCACGCTAGAGCACGATCAACGTAACCACGAAGGTCTGTTTCATGCAGGCAAACGAAGAACAAGCAAGAAACTGAGATTGCAATCTGGATATTGCGAATTCAAGAGGGAAGCTTTATTGATCAAGTGGGGTTCTGTGATGTCTTTGTCAGGTCGTTGACACAAACGAAGTACGCGAAGTTGCAGCTATGGCGAACTTTAATCTAAACAAAACCCAAAGACTAAAAGATGCCCTAAGGGTTGTATATATGGGGAAACAGAGGGGGAATTTCGTGGCCCCTTGGAGAAGGGGTCCGAAACCAACCCTAACTCTGTTTTCCTCACACATACGGACTCTAAATACAGCCTATACTTGTCTATTTCGAAATTACATGGGCCTGGCCAAATAACAAGGGGACGCATGACCTATAATAGCCTCTGGACGAAATTTACGAAGTGGCATCTTGTATATTTCGTTCAAGGCTTCACGCACTCATTATGGTGGCTTCAAAGTCCTGAAATCATCACTTGTAACTCCGTTCTTGTTCCCCTTGCGCATGCCATCATCTCCATGCTTGATCTTGCTCCAATGTCCATCCTTCTTGTCCAAGCTAGGCCCTTCATTTGTAAGCAAGACAAATGTATCCAATTTAGGCAGCATCATATTCTCATAAACATTAGAATCATTACCAAGAAACAAAAGTACCTGGTAATTTAATTGGCGTGCGCGAGCTCTAGTAATTGGTCTTGTACATGTTTCAGTTGGGGATGTGGGTGTAACCTTGTTAGTGATGTCGTCATCAAATGGCCGGACATTCGGCCCCCAGCCCAGACATCCGACACCTGCCTGCGCGCAGAGACGGGCCAGAGGCCCATGTATCCCCTTCTCACTTACCCTTTCATGACTAAGACTATATATACTCCTCCCCCACCTCTTAGTTAGGGTTAGCTTTGTGTTAGCTCATTTGAGACCTAGAGCATTGCTCATCCATAGTGGTTCTACTCCACGAGAGAGACCGCGGCCTCTATGGAGAAGATCCACACCGGATTCAAGACCCTTATGGGGAAGATCCCTCGCGGATTCAAGACCTCCTCACGGAGATGAACTAGTTACCGTGTATCCCCCTTTGTAGGATTTGGACCATGTATCTCGTTGTGTTGAGGATCTATCACATGTATGATTGTTTCTTGTTGATTTGAGTGTTTTCCCTCACCCCCCGTGATTTCCCCTCGTGTTCTCCATGTTCATCCTCGGGGATCCCTCCAATCGTGAAAGATCGGCTTAGAATCGGGTTAGCCCCGCATCATATGGTATCAAGAGCCATGGTTTCTCACAAAATTGGAGCCCCCCGCCTAGTTTAGTGATCATATGGTATCATGAGCCTTGGTTTCTCATGAATTTGGAGCCTCCCCGCCATTTTCTAGCCTTGTTTTGTTGTGTTCTTCCCCAAATTCGAAAATTCCCCACCAAAAATAGCCCCAAATTTTCTTTGTGATATGTTGGTTCGATGATGTTTTATTCGAGTGGATCTAGCATCTCCACAAGTTTCCCCACTTTTCATCCACGAAATCTCTCAAATTTTGGCCCCAAAATCATCAATTTCCGTCCCAAACGAGTTTGGAAGTCCCAATCCCGATCTGAAATCATCGAGCCGAACATCCGGGCCCTCGGCTGGACATCTGGTTCCTGGAGCTCAAAATCGGTCAAGTTTCTGTACACAGACCTTGCATTTTCGGACATAACCCTGGATGTCCGGACCCTGTAGTTTCAGCCTTCCATGTTTCACCGTTTTCTCCATAACTAATTCATCCGGAGTCCTTTTTTGACATTCTTTAGCTCGTTTTGAAGCTCTTGACATCCCCCATAACACAAAAATACTACCATAATCATTTGACTCCATCATATGTTGTGAATTTGGCATCTTTTCCTAGGCCTTCCACCATATCATCCGCATAGCCACCATAGCCTTCCGCAACCTAACCCATTTTATTCCCCATAGCATTTGTGGTTGCTTGAGTAGTGATTTGAGTCTCCTAAGATGTTTAGGCTACTTAGGGACAATTGCTTCTTCATCAACCACCACCACCACCACCACTTCCGCATAACCTTGCCCACTATACATAGCCAACCCAACTTAACCCAATTTTGTTCGAGCTTGTTTGAGTTGTGGCTTGTGTCACCTAAGGTGTTTCGGCAACTTATGGACGGTCACTTCAACTTAGACAACGTGCATAGCCCCACCATCCTCTTCCGCAACCACCACCGCTTTCTCGGTACCACCATTTTGACTTTTGTCCTTGAGATTTTGAGTTGTGGTTTTTTTCGTTTCCTAAGGTGTTTCGGCTAATTAGAAACGGTTTTACATCAAGAGCACCGCTTCTCATCATCATCATCGGACGATAACCTCGACGACATCTTTGTATATCCCCTGTGCCATTGCATTGTTAACCCCTAGCCCATTTTGCGTCACTTGCCTATCGAGACTAGCCATTTGAGTATTGCCGGCAACGTTACTTGTGCACATTAGTGATCCTCCTTTCCATTGTATACATACCATATCATCTTGGTATCATCATATCATCCCTTGTGTCACAAGATTGTTCCCGCATATACACAATTGCTATCTTGGTTTGTGCATTTCGCATAGTGGTCATAAAAAAAGAATAAGCTTTTAAGCAAAAAGAGAAAGACAAAGAAGCTTGAAAGCAAGAGCCATAGCATCACATCATATGATATCATATCCGATCATCTTGGATCATCACCGGAACATCATACATAAATAGCATACTTGGGATAGAAAATTGATACATTTTGGATCTCATAGGTTATGCACAAGTGTCGTATCCGCCTATAGAGCAATTGTGCTAGCGTCTCTCTTGAGTTGTGCAACACGAGTGTTTTCCATGGATTCCACATTTTGTGCTCATTCCTTAGTTGCACGACCCCATTTATCTATCCGTGTGTGTGTTTCCGTGTGCCACCCATATTGCTACTGGTCTACTTGTTTCATTTGCGAATTTGTGAATCTCTTTCAACATTATTGACTCTTTCTAACATTTTGCATCAATTTTTTTGCCACTATCCTTACCAAGCTCCACCAAAAGCTTTATTGTGTAGGTGTGAGAATTGACAAGAATCGGTATCAATTGTGCTATTTCCTTGATACATATTGAGTGATCATTGATCCATTCTCAACATCGGGTAAGGTACATTGGTCTAGTTATTCTCTTTATGCCACTCACCACTACTTGAGTCTTGTGATGGATAGGCAAAGTATTTCATCTCCGGTCTGCACCAACAATGACGAGTTCGATGCCACGAACCCCTTCTTCAACGCCAAGGTGTGTGCTCAAATGGAGGAGCTCAAAGCCCTCATCAAGAACCGCACGAGGTCTCCCTCATCTTCGAGAAGACACTCAAGTGCACATCCTTTCAAGCTACCATCTCCGGCAAGATCATATCGGCATCGACGCCATCAACGGCAAGAACGTGAAAGTCAAGAGCTCAACACCAACAACCACTCTATGACTTCACCATCTACCTTGGCATCTTCGCCAAGCGACTTCAAGGCATCTTCACCTTTGGATATGCGGCATCTTCGCCCACACGCACCTCAAGATTATGCTCAAGAGAAGCTCCCCAAGCTCAAGTCCACAACTTCCACGAGCTACTACGACCTCGACATCGACCACACTATTCCTTTCTATGGGCCTCAAGAACCCGAGGAGTATCTCGAGTGGGAGCGCTTGATGGACGACTAGCTCACGCTACTTCAAGTTTCCTACGAAGCTCAAGTGAAGAGTGGGAGCGCTTGATGGACGACTAGCTCATGCCACAAGGAACTTCCACGACTACGCGTCGACATGGTGGCTTCATACACCTTTGGAGGACTATGACATGAGTTGGCCCAAGACGAAGAGAGCTTTGCGGCAAGAGTTCATGCCTCCCACCTACACGGAACATCTTCTACGCCAATTGGAGAACACCATACAAGGATCCAAGTCCATCGACGAGTACTTCAAGGGGATGAAGAATGCCTTGCGACGAGCCGGCGTGGACGACCCCATTTCTATGAAGTTCCACTTCATGATGGGTTTGAACAACGACATCTCCAAGAATATATTCGTCGAGAACTACAAGTCCCTCGAGGGCAACTACATTGGTGCTCTCAAGGAGGAACAAGAACTCATGAAGGCCAAGGCTTCTCCACCGCAAGCACACTTCTCGAAGACCAAGCTCCAAGATGGCGAGCATGAGTGTAGTACCACGACGATGTCCAAGCCCAACGAGCTCCAAGACGACGTTCCCAAGTTCGACTTCATCGCCATCCCTCTTTGTGGCATTGATGATGCCGAGTCTAGTTTGACTCTTTTTCCAGACAGTGCGGCGACGACTACGACTACGGAGCCATTCGAGGACCAAGCTTTGGAGGCAAGCGACAAGGTGGCGAGCAAGGATATGCTTCCATCTTTGGAGGCGAGAGTGCTGATGTGCCATCTTCGGCCTTCATTGACAGCGACAATGACGAGATGGTTGAGCATGGGATTTTCCCTTCGACCACGTCAACGTATGATGACTTCAGTGACTTTTGCCACCATATTGAGAGTGAGAGTGACTTCATCACTAGCCCCATATATGATGAGCTGCCCAAATTCCCATGTGAGGAGAGACACAACCCCCACCACTTGAGTGACATGAGTGACTCTACCATATGTGAGTTTGAATGCACCTATTTTGAGGAGTGAGTGAGCCACCACATAGAGAGTGTGAGATAGTTGATGTCATGTGAGGCCACTTTCAACGCTAACGACTTGACCTCTACCTCTATTGTGTCTTCTCGTTTGGCGCTAGGTCCCACATGTGATGATGCGTCGATCCTCAACGACTTCGTCCTCCCATTGGAAAGACGATGACCATGGCGGAATATTATGCACCCCCACATGGTTCCATCGAGATGAAGATGATGACCACCATTTGGTCTTTCCCACCTCACCTACACCACATGAGTGGAATGAAAAAGGTAACATAGGTGAAGGTGATGCCCTCGTCCCACTAGTGGACTATGTTGACATTGATTGCTTGCATGATATTGATCCACCTATTGCCATGCTTCGTGCTAGTATGATTTCCCCATGCGATGATTTACCCATTTATGATGAGTTTGATGATTGCCATGTGGAGTCTATTAGTTGCGATGCCATGTTGCATAGGATTTCTTGTGATAATTCTCTTGGTCACATCATGTTTGCTAATCCGCTTGACTTGTCGTATGCTATGGATGAGATCAACAATATGTCACATTTGCAATCTCTTCATAGTGACTATGCATATGCCATTAAGATATACCCAATTTGCACTTATGGCATAGATGACAAGCCCATGGTTATTGGAATTTGTTTTTCTTGTGATGATATTGAGATGCTTTCTTTGCATCATATCCATCATATGCCATGCCATGATTACCTAGATTCAGACATGCATTGTTTTGGCTATTGTTCCACTTCTCCACATTATGGTTCCGATATTTCTCATGAGGAGACTCCCATAGTTTCCTCATACATTTTAGGAGATTTTGATCCATCCCATCCATTGCATGATCCACATACTTGTATGCACAATATGCTCCCCATGTATGAAAATGCTATTGATGTGCCATATACTTCTATGCTCAATTTGTGTCCCCATCATGTTATACATAACAACTATTCTTTCATGATGGATGACATATTTCTGTATCGAGCCTCAAATTTCTTTGAGTGATGCCTATCTTTTGCTAACTCACACGTGCACATACACATCATGATTGATGATGTGTACATTTACCACATGCACAATTTCTTTGGTTTGTGTCTCGTTTGTGTAGGTACCCATGCATACTCGTCAACCTCGCAAGAGCACGAGTTGACAAAACAAGCTCTAGAGAGCAATGATGACTTGGGATCCCATGGATTATCTTTCGCACCGCTACTCTTGCGCAAAGACTTCGCGCAATTCTTCTACATGGCCCTCACATGGTTGTGGGTTATTTACCACTTATCGCTTTATGCCCATATTGCCACGTTCACTTTGCATGATATGCTCATTATGATGCCTTTGCCATGCATTTATGACCCATGCTTTGCATTACACATGATCCATGATTCTAGTACTTCTATGTGTATTTGCAAGCTTGGTGGAGATATTGCTTGTTATTGCCATGATTGCTTCGTGTCCCACGCCTATGATGATATTGCTGTTTGCCCCATTACTTGTCTTGAGTGTGATATGTCATGTGCATTGCCTATGCCTATTGTTTGCCCACATGACATGATGGCCATGATTTCCTCTAGTGTGTTGCATCTTCGCTCCACTAGTTCGCATGACATATTTGATATGCTTGCCTTGATTGTTGCATCACCGATGATTCATACTTGATCTTTTCATGCGGTTGATTGCCACTATTGCCATGCTTTGCACATGATTGATATTGCTACTTGTCATATGTCTCCACATGTTGCCTCTCTCATGCTAGATGATTTGAAATGTATTGAGTGCAACAATGCTTTTACTCTTGATAATGAGATTGCCCCCATAGCATTCTCACATTTATTTGGAGATTTTGACATAATTCTTGTGAAGCATGCTTGTATTACCTCTTTGCACCATATGCCTAGTGCCATGATTATAGCCATTGTTGCACCATATTTTTCATGCACTTTTGCCACTAATGGTTATGTGCAAGAGAAGAGAACCATCATGATGGATGATGTGTTTATCTACCATGCGCATACGTTCTTCCTTTTGTTGTGTGCATGTGTAGGATACTTGGACTTCGTGTCGACTTCCACATCACGTGAGTTGACCATTTGAGCTCTTCAGAGCGAACCACCTTTGTCCCGACGCTTCTACATCGCACTTGCTTGTGCTTTGGCATTGTGAAGGATGCACAAGGACATGCTTTCGAGGTGATATCCTTCTCTTTCGAGAAACCACAAACCATGAGCATGAACATTGATGAGGACAAGACTACCTTGGATACGACCAAAAATATTGCAGACATGTATATTTATGAGGTGATTTCTATTGTAAACTATGCAATAATTTATTTATGTCATCTAGGACAAAAATACTTCACAGACTTTTGTGCCATGTCTAATTGTAGGTGTATGGGACATTTGTACAATCCACATATGAAGATAAGGGAAAAAGAGAAGTTTGGTGTTGTTCAAAAAGTTATTTCACGTCACTTTTGGGCCAAGAGAAGATAGAGTCCAAGCCTCTCATGTTCTGCATTCAGATTCGGACTACACAGACATACCTGACTCAAAATAGCAAGAACTCCTACATACGGACTCCGAATTGGGTGATTCTTTTTTTCTTGGAAAATAGATTTTGTGCTCTTTCTAGCCCAATTAGATTCACCTTCAAATTCATTCGAAGCATTGAGAAATCGACGAAACAATCTGACGTTTCAGTAGAATCCGAGTCAAACTACAAGTCCAAAGGTGTTGCGTCACCTCCACTTGGGCCCATGAGCCTTGTACAACCTAGGGTTAGTTTTAGGATACCTTGGGACGTC
The DNA here is from genome assembly GCA_902687465.1 of Secale cereale. NCBI lineage: Eukaryota > Viridiplantae > Streptophyta > Magnoliopsida > Poales > Poaceae > Secale > Secale cereale. The sequence goes on along the minus strand of LR738712.1, from coordinate 369,203,026 downwards.
CTCCCACCTCCTTGGTGGCCACGCTTTGCTCCTATATAAGTAGATCCATCTAGTAGCTTTTTCCATATAATTTGTTTAGTCAAAAGTTAGCCATTGGAACTTTGTGTACTTCGTTTGTGTAGAACGACCAGACCAAGACCGCTCACGGATCCCCACCTTTATCAATACTTCATTTATATTTGCAATATTCAGATTGCTTTATCATATTCTTGATTGTTCTTTGATTGCATCCAGGAATAGACCTTTGTGGTCAGGCTGATCGTGCTTCCGGCATTTTCAGTAACCCCTGGAGATTGGTTTAGCGATTGCTAAGGCGCAACGTCGTGCACATTTGTAGTCGGATCGTCAAAATCGTCTCCACCAAATCGATAGTTATCATATCATCGAAAGATTGGGCCCCTCGCCTCTATCAAACATTGTGGATCATACTACTTGTGTTGCTTGCACCATGACACTTTGCACACATGCTAGAGATCTTTCTTCGACTTGCCATTGCCACATTGTCATGCTTTATGATATATATGCCTTGTGTGTTTCAGCCGACTTGTTGATTACTTGTCCCTATCATATGCTTGGTTGCAACAATGTCATCTCTTCACATATGCCATGTCCCACTGCTTGTCACATGCTTCAACTTGATTGCCTCACACATGTGCACATCCCATTGCTTGTCACATGCTTCAACGTGATTGCCTCACACATGTTGCACAATTGCTCTTTCTATTGTGTTGAGTGCCACACGACTTTCACTACACCCTATGCACGTTATGCTTGGATTGTCTTGCACTTGACCCATGTGCTTAGACACTTCATTTTACTTGGTGTTGTGAATGATTCTTATGCCTACCATAGACCATTTGTTGATGATAGAGGCAAAGGTGTCCCGTCTTTTGATGAGATGGTGGCTATCGTTTTGGAGAAGTCGACTTTGACGATCCGACAACGAACGTACGAGGACATCGCGCCTTAGCAATTGCTAAACCAACTCTGAGAGGTTATTGACCACGCCGGAGCACGATCAACCTGACCACGAAGGTCTGTTTCCTGCAGGCAAACGAAGAACAAGTAAGAAACTGAGATTGCAATTTGGATATTGCGAATTCAAGAGGAAAACTTTATTGATCAAGTGGGGTTCTGTGATGCATTTGTCTGGTCGTTGAACACAAATGAAGTTGTAGCTATGGCGAACTTTAATCTAAACAAAACCCAAAGTCTAAACGACACCCTAAGGGCAGTATATATGGAGGAAGAGGGGGGAATTTTGTGGCCCTTGGAGGAGGTGTCCGAAACCAACCCTAACTCTTGTTTGCCACACATACGGACTCTAAAAATAGCCTATACTCAAGTATTTCGAAATTACATGGGCCTGGCCGAATAATAAGGTGACGCAGCACCTATAATAGCCTCTGGAGGAAATTTATGAAGTCGCATCTTGTATATTTTGTGATGTGGGGTCAACCCAATCTAGGCCGATCTTCCACAAAATGGAGGGGATCCCACGAAGAACACGAAGAACACAAAGGGGAAAACACGGGAAAATGCATGAGGAACACTCAAGTCAACATGAAGGTAGTCACACAAGTGCTAGATCCACGGTACATAAAGAGATACACGATCCACGGTCAACAACGGACGATACAAGGTAGTCTTCTCTGAGAGGAGGTCTTGAGGGTATCCCGTAGGATCTTCTCCGGAGCGGAGGTCTTGAATCCGTGTGGATCTTCTCCGTAGAGGGGCCGCAGTCACTCTCGAGGAGATGAACCACTAGTGGATGAGCAAGGCTCTAGGTTTTTGAGCTATCACAATGCTAACCCTAGAAAGAGGTAGGTGAAGGAGTATATATAGTCTAGAGGACGAGGGGATACATGGGCCACAACCCAGGCGAAATGCACGCATGCATCAGGAGTCGGATGTCCGGGCGTCAGGCCAGATGTCCGGGCTGTCAGGAGGCACCGGAAGTCCAGGCTTGGCGCCGGATGTCCGGGCTAGCGGGGCAAGCCACGGGTATGCTTCTATGGTGGCGACAGATTTCCGGGCTCGAGGCCGGATGTCCGGGCCCTGCCGTGCCAGATGTCCGGGGCCGGGCCGGATGTCCGGGCCTTGTAGCTTCGGCTGCGTGGGCTCTTCTGTAGATGCTGGTCCTGGGGCAGGATGTCCGGTCCAGGGTGCCGGATGTCCGGGGCCTGGGACCTTCTCCGGCTTCACTCGATGCAATGCTTCATCCCTGAACTTGGTGACTTGTCCATCTTCATGAGCATCTCTGATGGGGTCTTCTTGATACCTGAGCACACAAAACTCATCTGCCTCAGGTAGTAGCCATGTCTCACATGATTCATATGGAAGTTGGACTAGGAGAGATGTCACCTCGGTCTCGAGAGCTTTTGCACGGGCATGAGTCATTGGTCCTTGTGGTACTTGGTGAGGCGATGGTAAGTCCATGGGTATGACCTTGGGATGCTCCGCACCTTCTCCCCTCCCTTGGGAAAGATCTGACCTCGAATCGAAATCTTCATCACCATGGAAAGGAGAGAGATCCTTGACGTTGAAGGTATTGCTCACGTTGTACTTGTCGCATGGAATGTCGATCTTGTAGGCATTGTTGTTGTAGCGTGCTAGCACCTTGAAGGGTATGTCGGTGCGAGGCAGTAGTTTGGACTTGCACTCGTTAGGGAAGCGGTCCTTGCGAAGATGAAGCCATACGAGATCTCCCGGTTGGAACACCCTTGGTGTCTTGTTGACGTTGAGCTTGGTGGCGAGGCGATGTACTTGTCGCTCGATCGTTGCCCTTGTATCTTCGTGCATCTTCTTGAGATAACTTGCTCGTGCACTTGCGTCCATGTTGATGCACTCTTATAGAGGTAGAGGAAGAATGTCCAATGGTGACAATGGGTTGAAGCTGTAGACGATCTCGAGGGGGGACTTGCCGGTTGTGGAGTGTCTTGTGCGGTTGTAGGCGTACTCGGCGATGGGAAAGGATTGCTCCCATTCCTTGACGTTCTTCTTGATCAACACGCGAAGAAGTGTCGATAGCGTCCGGTTCGTCACCTCTGTTTGGCCGTCCGTTTGTGATGAGGACATGACTACCTTGGATACGACCAAAAGTATTGCATACATGTATATTTGTGAGGTGATTTCTAATGCAAACTATGCAACAATTTATTTATGTCGTCCAGGACAAAAATACTTCACAGACTTTTGTGCCATGTCTAATTCCAGGTGTATGGGACATTTGTACAATCCACATATGAAGATAAGGGAAAAAAAGAAGTTTAGGTGCTGTTCAAAGAGTTCTCTCACGACACTTTTGGGCCAAGAGAAGATAGAGTCCAAGCCTCTCACGTTCCGCATCCAGATTCGGACTGCACAGACATACCTGACTCAAAACCGCAAGAACTCCTTCATACGGACTCCGAATTGGGTGATTCTTTTTTTGTTGGAAACTAGATTTCGTACACTTTCCAACCCTATTGGATTCACCTTCAAATTCGTCCGAAGCGTTGAGATACCGACGAAACAATCTGACGCTGCAGCAGAATTCGAGTCAAACTACAAGTCCAAAGGTGTTGCATCACCTCCACTTGGGCCCATGAGCCTTGTACGACCTAGGGTTAGTTTTAGGCTGCCTTGGGACAACCTTCCACCTCCTTGGCTGCCATCCCTTGCTCCTACATAAGTAGATCCATCTAGTAGCTATTTCTTTGGGATTTATTTAGTCAAAAGTTAGCCATTGCAACTTCGTGTACTTCGTTTGTGTCCAACGACCAGACCAAGACCGCTTACGGATCCCAACCTTTATCAATACATCATTTATATTTGAAATATTTAGATTGCTTTATCATATTCTTGCTTGTTCTTCGATTGCATGCAGGAATAGACCTTCCTGGTCAGGCTGATCGTGCTTCTGGCATTGTCAGTAACCCCTGAAGATTGATTTAGCGATTGCTAAGGCGCAACGTCGTGCACGTTTGTAGTCGGATCATCAAGTCGTCTCCACCAAATCGATAGTTATCATCTCATCAAAAGATTGGACCCCTCGTCTCTATCAAGTGGTATCAGTTTTCAGGTTGCTCGGTGAGAATTTCCAGTTATCCCTAGATTAGATTTATTTTCTTACCTATTGTCCAAGAAAAAGCCACAAAAAAGTTAGATCTATTCATCCTTTGTCCTAGCCAGTCTGAGCCTTTGCAATTTTCTTTTCATTGTTTGCATTATTGAATTATTGGTTGCGTCGTCGTGTCGAGTTGCTGGTCTTAGTGTCTAGATCGTTAGATTTTCGAGTTCTGTTCACATTAGTCACATCGCCGCTGCATCGTTATCCCTTTCGCTGTCCACCACCTGATCCATCAATTTCCACCTCGTGCTACCCATCGTTTATTGTCACAATCATACTTGAAGTCGTTCGCATCTTTGCTTGATCCAATCTGCATCTTATCTAGTTTGTCTTAGAAAGAGGGAGAAAAAAAAGACAAAAAAAGTAAAAAAAAAGAGGAGAGAGATTAATAGAAAAAAAGTGTGAGAAAAAAAGAGAAAAATAAAAAATAAAAAAAGTGTGAGAAGAAAAAACACCAAATTCGGATCTATTGGAGTCAATCTCGTAGTTGAATTCGGATTGGAATCTGTTTTCTGTACTGTTCAGTAAAACAGGCATATCTTCCTCATACGAAGTCCGTTTTGACTCCACAAGTACTCAAATTAAAGCTAGCGATGAGCCACATCGGAATAGCTGTAGGAGCTAGTTCAATATTTCGTACCTCAAAATCGGCTTCTAGGTCTTTTTGCCCTCTGAAGTTCGCGAACACAGCTTGTTCCAGTTTTTGAGGCCAGTTTTAGATTTTTTTGACACCTCATATCAACTCGGAATTGAGCAATTCTTTTTGTGTTTGAAAGCTTGAGTCAGTAGCATTTTGTAGAATAAATTATCATAAAATTGGCCCAAACTTTTCAAGAGGAAAGTTGGAGAGAGAGTTGTTGTATATTCTGCTTGGCAGTTGTTTTCATCATTATCTTTACTACCGTTGTGATCTTCACTTATATCTTGTTGTCCAGAGCTACTTCGTATCCTTTATTGATGCTAGTTGTGCTACATCGTGTCCTCATTAGTGTTCTAGACTTGTGTCTCTAGTCCGGTCTAGCCTAGGGCCGGCACATTACTGTCGTTGAGCGTTTATTCAATATTGCATCTCTGAATTGATTATTGCTAATATTTTGCTACCATATATAGCCAACCCAGCTCCACATATTTCTACACCGTGCATATTTACGTTCACCTGGCAATCGCTTTACTCAATCTTTGGAGTTATTTGACACCGCTGGTTGCCTATCACCACCTGCTGCATGGTAAGAACTTGTAAGATATTGATATTTGCTTTACTGTGAGCGCTTTACCACCACATCCTAGTAGTTCATAGGAACATTATTCACGAGTTTTGTTTCTTGTTTCTACTAATCATGACAGGTACCGGAGACATAAGTTCTTGGACGACGGATATATCTTCACCATCACGAGACGTGGGACAACACACACAAGCACATGGTCAGGTTATTTCTTTACCGTCATTTGAGGGTAGATTTAATCCTGCTATTTATCTAGCTTGGGAGCTTGAAGTAGAAAAAGTTTTTAGTCTCCATCGTTTTTCTGAACTTGAGAGAGGACGAGCTGCCACTAGAGTATTTACTGGTTTTGCTTCTGTTTGGTGGAGTGTGCATTGTAAGAAAAATATTGATAACCAACCCACTTGGAAAGATTTGAAGGCTGTAATGAGGAAACATTTTTTTCCTCCTTACTATCGCCGTGAATTGCTTCGCAAATTGGAACAATTAAAACAAGGCAGTAACACTGTTCATGCTTACTACCAAGAGTTCAAATCTTATATGCATCATTGTGACATAGAAGAATCTGAGGATGATACAATGAATAGATTTTTTGGTGGTTTGAACCATGATATTCGCACAAGATTTCAGTATATTCCTCGTTGCATTACTGGTATGTATATTCGTGCTTGTACCTTTGAGAGACAAATACACGAGGATGCATTGTGTGACTACAACAACTATTTCAGTTCATGCTCACCACCACTGGTTGGTTCCTCCACCATTGCACCTACTAGAGCAGCCACATCTCCGATTGTGAGCGTGACATCATATAAAGTGTATGGTACATTGTCATCGTCCGTACCTACATCAGCTACGTCTCTGCGACAAGGTAACAGTAAAATCAATGATGATATAATTTCACATGAGGATGATGCATATCTAGTTAACTTGAATACATCATGTATTGAATTACCTGTTGATTTTAGCACACCACCTAGTTTAGATAATCATGTTACTGTCATAAATGCGTCATGTGATCAAACAACTGAAATACCAACAATTTTGTGTGCACCCATTGAATTAACTGTTGATGCAAAAGAATTATGTGAATCGGAGAATAAATCAGATTTGGATAAAATACATTTGAAAATAATTGTGCCAATGTTTAATCATTTTGATATGACCTCTAATCTTGGTGACGATTCTATGTCAAATGACTTATTGCATGTTTGCTTATTTAAGCATGTTGTAGCCTATGAGTTTCATGCGAGTAAGGTTTATTCACCAATGTTGGGATGGTTTAATGATGAACATTGTCAATCTTTTGATATGAATAAGAGCTTCACTTATTTGTGCAAACTGAGTTGCAATATTTTCATGCCTTCTACTTCTTGTGATAATATTTTGGCTTTATATTTTATGAAATACGAAAGTTACTCATCTATACATGTGTCATATGTGTGAAAATTAAGGAAAGTAAAAATGGATGACATATACATATACAACATGTACACCTTGTCTATTTTCTTACCCAAATTTCAGATTAAGCAACGCCGAGGACGGCTTTATTTTCAAGAAAGGGAGGATGATGAGGACATGACTACCTTGGATATGACCAAAAATATTACATACATGTATATTTGTGAGGTGATTTCTAATGCAAACTATGCAACAATTTAGTTATGCCGTCCAGGACAAAAATACTTCACAGACTTTTGTGCCATGTCTAATTCCAGGTGTATGGGACATTTGTACAATCCACATATGAAGATAAGGGAAAAATAGAAGTTTAGGTGCTGTTCAAAAAGTTCTCTCACGACACTTTTGGGCCAAGAGAAGATAGAGTCCAAGCCTCTCACGTTCCGCATCCAGATTCGGACTGCACAGACATACCTGACTCAAAACCGCAAGAACTCCTTCATACGGACTCCGAATTGGGTTATTATTTTTTTGTTGGAAACTAGATTTCGTACACTTTCCAACCCAATGGAATTCACCTTCAAATTCGTCCGGAGCGTTGAGATACCGACGAAATAATCTGACGCTGCAGCAGAATTCGAGTCAAACTACAAGTCCAAAGGTGTTGCATCACCTCCACTTGGGCCCATGAGCCTTGTACGACCTAGGGTTAGTTTTAGGCTGCCTTGGGACGTCCTTCCACCTCCTTGGCTGCCACCCCTTGCTCCTATATAAGTAGATCCATCTAGCAGCTTTTTCTTTGGGATTTATTTAGTCAAAGTTAGCCATTGCAACTTCGTGTACTTCGTTTGTGTCCAACGACCAGACCAAGACCGCTTACGGATCCCCATCTTTATCAATACATCATTTATATTTGCAATATTCAGATTGCTTTATCATATTCTTGCTTGTTCTTCGATTGCATGCAGGAATAGACCTTTGTGGTCAGGCTGATCGTGCTTCTGGCATTGTCAGTAACCCCTGGAGATTGGTTTAGCGATTGCTAAGGCGCAATGTCGTGCACGTTTGTAGTCGGATCGTCAAAGTCGTCTCCACAAAATCGATAGTTATCATCTCATTGAAAGATCGGGCCCCTCGTCTCTACCAGTTTGTGGGTGATATGCCTAAGAGAATAGGAGCTTGATGCCGAGTTTGGCGCATAGAGTCTTCCAAAAGTAGCTCAAGAACTTGACGTCACGGTCTGATACGATCGTCGTGGGCACATCATGTAGGTGCAATATTTCCCTACAAGAGAGATTCGCCACATGGGAAGCATCGTCGATCTTGTTGCAAGGAATGAAATGAGCCATTTTGGAGAATCTATCCACAACAGCAAACATGGGATCCTTTCCACTTTGAGTTCTAGGCAATCCAAGTACAAAGTCCATGATAATGTCCTCCCAAGGTTGGTATGGAATAGGAAGTGGCATGTAAAGACCGTGAGATTGAGCTTTGGACTTAGCTTTGCGGCACGTTGAACACCGGTTGGTGAAGCATGAAACGTCACAGAGCATCTTGGGCCAAAAGTAATTCTTGGAGAGCGTTGCGAATGTCTTATCGCGTCCGAAATGTCCCATAAGTCCTCCTCCATGAGATTCCTGCAAAAGAAGCAAACGAAGAGACGACTCTGGAATGCAAATATATCCATCCTTGATATAGTATCGTTCCCAAGAAGTGTGCGTTACACATTTGGCATAAGGATTTGCAAAGAAAGGATCATGCTCATATAAGTCTTTTATGTGCTCAAAGCCAATAACATTCAACTCAAGTTGGGTAACAAGCATGCATTTGCGGGAAAGTGCATCCGCCACAACATTCTCTTTGCCTTTGATGTATTTGATAACAGAGGGAAAAGACTCAATGAACTCACTCCACTTAGCATGACGCTTGTTTAACCTTAGTTTGACCCTTGAGATACTTGAGCGTCTCATGGTCCGTGTGAAGAATGAATTCATGAGGACGAAGATAGTGATGTAGGGTGGAACCCTAATCGACAGATCTTTCACGAAAGGGAGAGAATCCCATGATGAACACGGAGAACACAAGGAAAACATGGAGGAATACACGAGAGGAAATGCTCAAATCAACACAAATATGATCACACAAGTGCTAGATTCACGATAAATATCAAGACACATGATCCATAGTCAATAACGGTGGTACACAGATAGTCTTCTCCCGGAGGAGGTCTTGGATTATCCCTTGGGATCTTCTCCACGAAGGAGGTCTTGAATCCGAGGTGGATCTTCTCCGAAGAGGCCGCGGTATCGTAGGAGAGGAACCACTAAGGTCTATGATGAGCTATCGAAAACCTGCCTCCAAAGGATGGAAGTCAACAAGTATATATTACATGGGGTGACGCCGTCGAGTCGGACGTCCGGTCGCTCGGGAAAGGCCGGACGTCCAGTAACTCTCGGATTTCCGGTATTTTCCTTGATTTCGGTTCTGTGAAGGGTGTCACGGACGTCCGGTGGCCTCCGGTCGTCCGGTCGTCTGGGAGTCGCCGGTCGTCCGGTGAACGTCGGACGTCCGGTGCGTGGGAGTGTCCGGTCGTCGGTAGAGGTCGAACGTCCGGAGCTTGTGGAGTCTTCAGCCGTCCTTCTTCTTGTTCCAATTACTTGTCGATCCTGCCATCTTGTCCACTGTGCAGGGCTATCCCGTAGCCTTCATCCAAGTACCTGAGTATGCATAGAGTTTCTGATGAGGGTAGAAGGCGTGTTCCATGTGAGTCAAGAGGAAATTGGTAAAGGAGCGAGTTCACCTCGGCTTCGAGAGCTCTTGTACGGGCTCGTGTCATTGGTCCTTTGGGCACTTGATGAGTCGATGGTATGTCCATGGGGATGACCTTGTGATGCTCCGCATCATCTCCCCTCCCTTGGGAAAGATCCGACCTCGGATCGAAATCTTCATCACCATGGAAAGGAGATAGGTCCCTGACGTTGAAAGTATCGCTCACGATGTACTTGTCTCGTGGGATGTCGATCTTGTAGGCGTTGTTGTTGTAGCATGCTAGCACCTTGAAGGGTCTGTCGGCGCGAGGTAGTAGTTTGGACTTGCGCTCGTTTGGGAAGCGGTCCTTGCGAAGATGAAGCCAAACAAGATCTCCCGGTTGGAACACCATTGGTGCCTTGTTGACGTTGAGCTTGGTGGTGAGGCGATGGACTTGTCGCTCGATCGTTGCCCTTGTATCTTCCTGCACATTCTTGAGATAGCTTGCTCGTGCACTTGCGTCCATGTTGATGCGCTCTTGTAGAGGTAGATGTAGGATGTCCAATGGGGAAAACTGGTTGAAGCCATAGACGACCTCGAAAGGGGACTTGCCGGTAGTCGAATGTCTTGCGCGGTTGTAGGCGTACTCGGCGATGGGCAAGCATTGCTCCCATTCCTTGATTTTCTTCTTGATCAACACGCGAAGAAGCGTTGAAAGTGTGCGGTTCGTCACCTCCATTTGGCTGTCGGTTTGTGGATGATATGCCAAAGAGGAGAGTAGCTTCATGCCGAGTTTGGCGCATAGAGTCTTCCAAAAGTAGCTCAAGAACTTGACGTCCCGGTCCAACACGGTCTTCTTGGGTACTCCATGTAGACGAATGATTTCCCTACAAAAGAGATTTGCAACATGTGAAGCATCGTCGATCTTGTTACAAGGAATGAAACGAGCCATTTTAGAGAATCTATCCACGACAACAAACACGGAATCCTTTCCATTTTGAGTCCTAGGCAATCCAAGTACAAAGTCCATGCTTATGTCTTCCCATGGATGGTTTGGAATAGGAAGTGGCATGTAAAGACCATGAGATTGAGCTTTGGACTTAGCTTTGCGACATGTAGAGCATCGGTTGGTGAGTCGTGACACGTCACGGAGCATCTTGGGCCAAAAGTAGTTCATTGAGAGCGTAGCAAATGTCTTGTTACGTCCAAAGTGTCCCATGAGTCCTCCTCCATGAGATTCCTGCAAAAGGAGCAAACGAAGCAAAGACTCGGGAATGCAAATTTTGTTAGCTCTCATAAGATATCCATCCTTTATGTAGTAGCGTTCCCAAGAAGTGTGAGTCAAACACTTAGAATAAGGATGTGCAAAGAAAGGATCATGCTCATATAAATCTTTTATGTGCTCAAAGCCAATAACATTCAACTCAAGTTGTGTAACAAGCATGCATTTGTAGGAAAGCGCATCCGCCACAACATTTTCTTTGCCTTTGATGTATTTGATGACATAGGGAAAAGACTCAATGAACTCACTCCACTTAGCATGACGCTTGTTCAACTTAGTTTGACCCTCGAGATACTTGAGAGTCTCATGGTACGTATGAAGAATGAATCCATGAGGTCTAAGATAATGTTCCCAAACACGTAAAACTCTCACCAAGGCATAGAGATCTTTATCATATATGGTGTAGTTTAGTTGTGCTCCGGATAGCTTCTCGCTAAAGTATGCAATTGGGCGCTTTTCTTGCATGAGCACGCCACCTATGCCGGTACCACTAGCGTCACAATGAATCTCAAATGGTTTATCAAAGTTTGGTAGGGCTAGAAGTGGTGCGTGTGTAAGTAAGCTTTTTAGCTCATTAAACGCGGTGTCTTACGAAGGACCCCAAGTGAAGGGTGTGTTCTTCTTGCTCAAGGCGTGTAGAGGCATAGCAATAGTGCTAAAGTCCTTCACAAAACGTCGGTAGAAACCGGCTAGACCAAGGAAACTACGCACTTGCATGAGATTCGTTGGTTGAGGCCAAGTTTTAATTGCTTCAATTTTAGTTTCATCAACGTGAACACCTTGTGAAGAAACGACAAATCCTAGGAAGACGACCTTGTCAACGCCAAAAGTGTATTTCTCCATGTTAGCATATAAGCGCTCTTTCCGAAGGGTTTGTAAAACCATACGGATGTGTGTCACATGGTCCTCAAGCAACTTGCTAAAAACGAGGTTGTCATCAAAGTAAACCACTACAAAGACGCCTATGTAGGGTCGTAGAACAAAATGCATAAGACGCATGAATGAGCCGGGTGCTTCCGATAAACCCATTGGCATAACAAGCCACTCATATAACCCAAACTTGGTTTCGAAAGCCTTTTTCCACTCATCACCCTCTTGAGTACGAATTTGGTAGTAACCACTTTTAAGATCAATTTTCGAAAAGATGGTGGCACCACATAATTCATCAAGCATGTCATCTAAGCGTGGGATAGGATAACGGCATCTAACGGTGATAGCATTTATCGGGCGACAATCGGAGCACATGCGAAAACTTCCATCTTTCTTAGGCACGAGAATAACCGGAACGACACAAGGGCTTAAGCTTTAATGTACATGACCTTTGTCGATGAGTTGTTGCACTTGCCATTGTATCTCCTTGGTTTCCTCGGGGTTGACGCGGTAAGGAGCCTTGTTTGGAAGTGGTGCGCCGGGTATGAGGTCGATGCGGTGTTCGATTCCGCGAAGTGGAGGTAGACCCGAAGGTATCTCATCGGGAAAGACGTCCAAGAATTCCTGCAACAAATTAGACAACACTAAAGGTAGATGTGGTGAAGTGTTAGTAGGTTTGGCTTCCCCTTTTGTAATGCCCCGGATGTAATACTTTCCCTTTTGGGTATATAATATATCTCCGGCTTCATCTATTTCCACTCCGGGTTCTTTGTCTTTCGGGTTTTCGTCGTTTTGTTGTGTGCGTGTGTGGCATTCATTCTTATCATGTAGACATGTGCATTGCATTGCATTTGTGTTGTCGGTTGCATCCGGTTCCACACGTTCCTTCCGTTTTCCGTTTCGCGTTCCGGAGCTCCCTCACGTGTCCGTGACGTCCCGTAGGCCTACTTTGGTGTTTGGGCGTGTAACGTTACCGGTGTGCCGCGAGACTTGTCGTGTGTTGTTGTTTTGTTGTGTGTAACCCGCCTCTCAAATCTCGTCGCGTTTGGACTTCGTTTGCTATCCCAACAGTTATTCGTGTGGGTCCAAAGTGCCTTCACTTTGTCTCCCAGAAACACTCCATCCAGCAGCCCTCTACCCTCTCCTAGGCCCATCTAAACTTCCCTGCGATCGGATCCGCCGGATCGCGATCGGAGGGCTCCTAACACCCCTAAATCCCCAAACCCTAAATTCTGCTATATAATAGACCCTAGTCTATTTTGGGCATCTAGCTTCTTCCTCCTCTCTCCCCCTCATTTTTTACTCAAATCTGGCCAAGCCCTCCTCTCCACTTGGCAGATCCAGCCGGGTCCTCGATCCCAGCCAGATCCGCCGCAGTTTCCTCGATCGCCAGCCGACCGCCGCGGGTCAACGCGCCTGGTGCCTCCTCGTCGATCGAAGCGACCGCCTCACCGATCCTGCCTCGCTCCTGCGCCAGGAGGCCCACTCGCCTCCGATTCCTCCCTCGGCGCCCGATCGATCGCCAGGCCTGGAGGACCACTTTGCCGCGCGGAGCGTGGGCCTCCCTCCTCCCACCGGGCTGCGCCCCTCCTCTTGGCCCGCCGCCTCTCCCGCTCGACGCCAGGGCACCGGGCCGCTTCTCCGCGTTAGGCACCGCGCGCCGCCGCAGCGAGCCGGCCCATCCGGCTGGTTCGCCCCGCCTAGGCCGCCGCTGGGCCATTTCGTCGGCCACTCCCTTCGGCCTCCCGCTGGGCCATACCGAGCCAGCCACCTCCCGGCCCGGATCCCGCGCCGCAGCAGCCAGCCGGGCCTCGCCTCCACCGCGGGCCGCTCCCTCGCCACCAGGCCGCCCTCCGCCTCCAGCACGCCGCCGCGGGCCGAAGCGCCTCCGCCGCGGGCCCGATCTCCTCCGCCAGCCTGGGCCGGATCTATCTCCACCGGGCCGCGTTGACTTTTCTGTTAACCGGAGGTAGTCTCTTTTCCTGCTAAGTCCCAGATCTAGTAGTTGCTGATGCTATATTCCAACGGTGATATCTTTTAGTGTGTTTGTCCGATTCGCGCAAATAGCATGTCCAGACGTTCGTGGGATCGTGCACTACGTTTTATCTTTTAGTGTCATGCATGTTAGAGATCATCTAGGTGCTTGTTTTTCTGTTGCAAGAGTGCATCGTGATATAATTGCTGCTATGTGATGTTTTTATGTCATCTTTGCCATGTGATATCTTTTAGCTCGTTTGTCCGAATGATGCAAATGGCATGTCCACATGTTCGTCTTGCCATGCTCTACATGTTGTTGGTGATAGGTTGCATGATAGATTTATTCTTGCCATGTTTATCATCGTTGCAAAGTGCCATGTGGCTGTGATGTTGTTTCACTCGTTATGAAATGCCATCTTGTTGTGCTCGTTGCAATCGTTGTGATTATCTCCATGATGTATGCTTGTGTGATTCGGGATCACCATCATGTGTACTTTGATGAGGTGCTTACCACTTGCCATGTTTAGTTTCGAGGTGATTTAAACATGCTCTTTTAGATGCCATGATGAAATTGCTGTTTTAGGACTTAGTGAATTTTCACTAAGTATGAAATCTGTAATGTTCCGATGCCATGTTTGAGTGATGTTCTAGGACAAAGCATGATAGTTTTGGAGTGGATCTTTATTGTTCCTTGTAGTATATATTGTTGGCTTTACATTCATGTTCTCATATGCTTATTTAAGTGGCTGTAGAATGTTTATCTTTTGCTCCAAAGTTTCAATAAAATTCTGCTGCCAGAATTTTATTGTCAAGTTCAATATGTCCATGCTCATTGCTATTGATCCGTGGCTCCTTTGGGGGTGCACCTTTAAACTTAGTTGCTGTAGTATATGTCTAGTTTATGTTCATGTCCTTTGCCATGATGTTTGAGTGCTGTAGCTTAATTATTTTGTGCTCCGCAGTTGCTATGTTGCTGTAATTTTCAGCTTTCGCTCATTTCTTGTTTCGGGCATAACTTTTAGCCCGTAACTCCGATTTCAGCGAGTCTCATATGAAACTTGATTGATTTTCTGTGTAGATTCATAATATCATATTTCTATCATGTTTTGAGGTGTTTTGCTTGAGTGCTATTTTTCCGTGCTCCGTGTGCATCCTTAGTGCATCCATCATGCATCCATCATTTTCGAGTGCGCATTGCATCTTGTTGATTTGTGCTTGGTGTGATTGTTTCGTTTAGAGCCGGAAGCTGAGACCGAGTACGAGTACGAGCACGAGGTTTCCAACGAGGTTGAGCACGAGGACCCTTCTTACGATCCGAACGACTTCTCTTCAGGCAAGATGACCGAACCCCGATAACATTACTATCTTTGCCTATTGCTAGTAGATCCGCTCTATAGTTTTGCCTCGATGCCCATGTTCTTCTTGTCAGCCTCCTACTTGTAACCATTGCCATGTTTAACCAACCTACCTACGCAAACCGTTGCTTGGCTAAGTACACTTCACTCAGCCCTTCTTATAGCATTGCTAGTTGCAGGTGAAGATCGAAGATGCTTGCTTCATGTTGAAGTTTGGTTGGGTTTTATCACACTATATAAATGCTTACAATGAAATCATCTATATATTGGCAAGGGTGGAAGGCTAAGCCTTTTGCTTGGTGATTTGTTCCACTCATGCCGTTAGGAACCGTATAAACCGGTGTTATGTTCCTTGATTATGCGTTCCTAACACGGTTGGGGTGTATGGGACCCCCTCGACAAACCGCTAAGTGCTAAGTCTTTTCCAGCAAGTCCCAATATTGGTACTATTTGCCTAATAACAAACCAAACTTGCATAGGGAGTTATAAACCCTTTTTCTTTAATCAACAACCCCGGGCCAGTGCTCCACATGAGTGTTGGTCCAAACTGGGGGTCCTGCGGGGCCACCTCAAGGATACTCGAGGTCTGGTAAAAACCCGTAGCATCACCCATCCGGTCGTGTCCTGAGACTTAGATACGCGCGGCTACTATCAGGGTGTCGACACGCCGGGAGGATTTGCTCGATTAGCCTTACCTTAGTTCGGAGTATCTTGAGCACGGGATTCCGAGAATACTCGGGTCTTCCCACTTTGGAGTTGTGACTCCGCGGATCGTGGGCTTGTAATGGGTTAAGTTGGAACACCCCTGCAGGGTTATGAACTTTCGAAAGTCGTGCCCGCGGTTATGTGGCAGATGGGAGCTTGTTAATATCTGGTTGTAGATAACTTGAGACAATGTTTCAATACACTACCAGCGTGTGTTCCGTGACTGTCAATTTCCGAATAGGGATTCGGGAGTTGAACACGGAGGGGTTATGTTTGTTGAGCTTGTAGCTAGGATCACTTCGTGATCACTTCTCGACCGAGGCTTCTCTTCTCGCTCTCACTCACGTAAGCTAGTTGCTAGTTGCTGCTGCAGACACTTATTCTTTTCTTCAGCCTTATCCTCTCCCAAGGCTTGAATAGTCTTGTTACCCGGGAAAGGGATTGCTGAGTCCTCTGTGGCTCATAGTTACTTCACCACACCAGATGCAGGTCCAGTTGTGAGCTATCCAGGTGATGGCACCGAGCTTGACTGGGAGTACGACGAGGAGCGTAGCCGTTACTATGTTCGTTATCCGGATGATCAGTAGTGGAGACTCCTACTAGGATTCGATCCGCCTGTGGATGTTATTTAAGTTTGGTATCTTGACATTTGGTTTTGCCCTTAGAGGGTTGTGATGTTCTTAATGTATGATGTTTGAGACATGTACTGTATTGGTGTGACGTGGCGAGTGTAAGCCAACTATTTTATGTTTACAATCCCCTCTTTTACATGAGATGTGCAAAGATTACCAAACTTGAGATCATTCTAGGATGGGCTTATGCCTTTAAGTCGTGCCTCGACACGTAAGAGGTATAACTCCATCCTGGGCATTACAAGTTGGTATTCAGAGCCTTCTCCGACCTAGGAGCCCCCACTGATTGATCGAATCGTTGACGGTCGAGTCTAGGCACACACTGAAAATATTTTGAGTCCTATATTATATCGGAGAGTAGGATTTCATTGCTTCTCATCCCCTTTCTCTCTGGTGAGGACTCCTGACGACTACTCTTGTCTCTTCTATCTTCAAAAATTGCACAATTTTTTTTTTAGGAATCCCGCGAGTATTCTGGGATTGTTTCGATGTTCTTGTGACGAGGATATTGTTCTCGATGCCTCCTGACATTAGGGGTTGTGGCAGTGTCCCGGGGAGTTGAGCTTCGGGGTATTGTCGTCACAAGCATATCGCGGCAGTACTAAATACTTAAGACGGCCGACATCGAAAATCTCTCCTATACGGCCAGTGGCAAGATAACCCTGACATCACCCAGTACTGGGGAGGTAGTTCGAGCGTATTGCCATAGCTTGTTATAGTGGATGCTTTTCGAAGGTCCGAGGTACACAGTTTCCGAGAAAGACTGGTTATGTGTTGAAGGATGGATACACCTGGATGTAGGTTTAGAGTTGATTGCGCGGTGCTTCCCGTGTATCCCCAACACCTGATTGCATAACTGGAATCTTTCGGAAATTTATAGGTGGGTTTATCCAGTAGATCGTAGGCATTCTTCCAACGAATGCAGGTTAGTGAGTTCGGGGTTCTACATTGAGTGAAGTGGTTTATGACCGATGTTACTATCAGGAGTTGCATCTTAAAGGGTCCTTGGCTATGCTGATCCGGGGATTGCAAAACCTTTTCGTAACGCGTTCATATGCTTTCAGCACAAAGATGTTAGAACGAAACTCCTCTCTTGTGTTTGTTCCCATCCGTAACTTGTTGTTTTTCTTATTTTTCATTTTGTCCCCTATGTGGCTTCTCGTGAAGATTGATGTTATCATTTAACTGAGAATTTCATTCGTTCCTCTTGCTCGAATGATTTCATTCGTTCTTATTGTTCGAATGATTATTGTGAAGACTTGTTGCAATTCATTCCATTGATTCAGCTTATACCTTCTGTCAATCAATTGCTGATTCGTGGTCATCTCTTTCAGGATGGCTCCGAAAAAAACTCCCAACGCTAACCCAGAGGTGGAGGAGGTTCCAGATCGTCCTCCTTCCCATCCTCCTCCGCCTGAGGCTTGGAGAGCGATTATGCAGACTACAGCTCAGAACACCCAGTTGTTGATGCAGATGATGCAACAGATGCAAGCTAATCAAGCTAATCAGGGTGTTCCAGGGAACCAAAGCAACTTCTTCAACCAGCAGCACCATGCTACTCTCAACCAGTTCTTGGCCAATAATCCAAAAGCTTTCAGTTACTGTGTCGACCCTCTTGATGCTGAAGATTGGTTAACCGACATAAAGAAGCATTTTGAGTGCAGTAATGTGAAGGAAGATGATTATGTGAAGTTTGCAGCCTTCCAACTCAAAGATCAAGCAGCTGACTGGTGGCAGCAGTACAAAGACTCCAGGCCAGGTCAAGTGATCTCTTGGGAGAATTTCTGCAAGGACTTTCGCTCTCACCACATTCCTACAAGTGTCATCGAGGGTATGCGCGAGCAATTCCGCAACCTGAAGCAGGGCTCTATGATAGTCTATCAGTATAATGTCAAGTTCCAAAACCTCGCCCGCTATGCTAAGCAAGACATTCCTGATGCTAAGAGCAAAATCTACCAGTTCCGTGGAGGTCTCAAAGATGAACTTCAGCTTGCTCTCACTTTGTTCGAGCCCGATGAATTCGACAAGTTCTATAACATGGCTTTGAAACAAGAGGCAGCTCAGCTTAAGATGGAAGCTTCTAAAAAGAGAATTCGAGATGCCATTCACTCTTACTCATCGTCTTAGATGGTATCGAAGCAACAGAAATTCTGGCTTCCTCCTCCTCCAGTGATTCGAGCTCCATACAACAACTCCAACAACTCTAGTGGACGTGGTTTCTCCCACCCACCCAACCCGAGCAACCAGTCGAAGAACCAGTTTCAGTCTCAAGGCTCCAAGTCCAGTGGTTCTCATTTCCGTCCTCTCTCAGAAGTGACTTGCAACAAATGCACTCAGAAGGGTCACTATGCCAACAGATGTCCGAATCCGAAGCGTCTTCCTCCTCCTCCGCCTGTGAGTTCAGCTATTGTCAGGCATGATCCAAAGGCAGCAAGGGTCAATCTGATGAGTGCAGCACAAGCGGAGAATTCTTCTGATGTCATTTTGGGTAACCTTCCAGTGAACTCTATCCCTGCTAAAGTTTTGTTTGATTCGGGTGCTTCATGCTCTTTCATGTCTCAACCATTTGCATCCAAGTATAATGTTGACATCAAAAGTTTGCCAAGGGAGTTATCAGTTGTTTCTCCGGGGAGACGAATGCATTCCAGTATATATGCTCCGGATGTTTCTATTCGCATGGGTGATTATCGATTTTTGGCTTCACCGGTGATTCTCGGCAATTCTGACATTGACCTCATCCTCGGAATGGATTGGCTTTCTCAGCATGATGCTCACATTGATTGTGCACAGAAAGAAGTCAAGATGACTCATCCTGATGAAGATGTGATTATCTTTGCCTCCAGGGATAACACTATCAGGCTTTTCTCTCTCAATGATAAGGGCGAAATTAATGCCATATCTCAAATTCCGGTGGTAAACGAATATCAAGACGTCTTTCCTGAAGAACTTCCAGGCATGCCTCCACACCGTCAGGTGGAATTTGTCATTGAACTCGAGCCGGGTACTGAGCCAGCATGCCGGCGTCCGTACAAGCTCTCTCGGATGAATTGAAGGAATTGAAGAAGCAGCTTGATAAACAGGAGAGTATGGGTCTCATCAGGCCTAGTACGTCTCCTTGGGGCTGTGGTGTCTTATTTGTCAAGAAGAAAGATGGCACGGAGCGTCTATGCGTTGATTACGGGCCATTGAACAAGAAGACAATAAAGAACAAATATCCGCTCCCCAACATCAACGAACTCTTTGAGCAGCTCAAAGGAGCTAAAGTGTTCTCTAAGCTCGACCTCCGAATGGGCTATCATCAAATTCGCATTCACGAGGAAGACATTCCCAAGACGGCCTTCAGAACGAGCTACGGTTCATACGAGTATACCGTCATGTCTTTTGGTCTCGCCAATGCTCCTCCTACCTTTTCGAGGATGATGCATTACATCTTCAACCCCTATACTGGCGAGTTTGTGCTTGTGTATCTGGATGATATTCTGGTGTTTTCCAAGAATGAAGAAGATCACGAAAAGCACTTACGTCTGGTTCTTGATCGACTCCGTGAGCATAAGTTCTATGCCAAGTTCTCCAAGTGCGAGTTTTGGCTCGATAAGGTTTTGTACCTGGGCCACATCATCTCGGCTGACGGCATTGCGGTTAATCCCGAGAAAGTTGAAGCAATTGTCAACTGGGAAGCTCCTCAGAACATCAAGCAGCTCCGCAGTTTTCTGGGTCTTGCCAGCTATTGCAGAAGGTTCGTTGAGAACTTCTCCAAGATTGCCAAGCCTCTTTCCAACTTGCTTCAGAAGAATGTCAAATACTTTTGGTCTCCAGAGTGTGAAGTGGCATTCAAAACCCTCAAAGAAAAACTCGTCTCTGCTCCAGTTCTGACTCCTCCAGATGAATCCAAGCCCTATGAAGTATTCTGTGATGCTTCTCTTCAAGGTCTTGGTGGTGTGCTTATGCAAGATAAGAGAATTGTGGCATATACTTCTCGTCAGCTGAAGCCAAGTGAGAAGAACTATCCCACACATGATCTCGAGCTAGCAGCTGTGGTACATGCTTTGATTACGTGGAGACATCTGTTGTTGGGCAGAAAAGTCGACATCTTCACCGATCACAAGAGCTTGAAGTACATCTTCACACAGCCGCATCTGAACCTCTGCCAGACTCGTTGGGTTGAAATGATCCAAGAGTATAATCCCAGCATTGAATACACTCTTGGCAAGGCGAATGTGATTGCAGATGCTTTGAGCAGAAAGGCATATTGCAACAGCCTTCTTATCAAGCCGTGCCAGCCTGAGCTTTGTGAAGCCTTCAGGAAGCTCAACCTTCAAGTTGTTCCGCAGGGTTTTCTTGCAAATCTCCAAATTGCTCCTACCTTGGAAGATCAAGTCCGTGAGGCCCAGCTCAGTGATACCATGGTGAAGAAGGTGAAACATGCTATTGCTAAGGGCATTCCGAAATACAAGTGCTTCCGTGTTGATGAGAGAGATACCTTGTTCTTCGAGGACAGACTCGTTGTTCCCAAAGGTGATCTCGGGAAGCTCATAATGGAAGAAGCACATGATTCTCTCCTTTCCATTCATCCTGGCAGTTCCATGATGTATCAAGATCTCAAGCAGTCTTACTGGTGGACACGCATGAAAAGGGAGATTGCCCAATTCGTGAATGAATGTGATGTTTGCAGAAGAGTGAAAGCAGAACATCAACGTCCAGCCGGTCTTCTCCAACCTCTTCCTATTCCCGAGTGGAAGTTCGACCACATTGAAATGGACTTCATCACTGGTTTTCCTAAATCCAAGCGAGGAAACGATTCTATCTTTGTGGTGATTGACAAGCTTACCAAAGTCGCTCACTTCCTGCCAGTCAAAGAATCAATCAATGTAGCTCAATTGGCAGAGTTGTACACTTCCAGAATTGTGTCTTTACATGGCATTACTCAAGTGATATCCTCAGACCGTGGAAGTTTGTTCACTTCAAGGTTCTGGGACTCCTTTCAGTCCGCCATGGGCACTAAGATCAGGTTCAGCACTGCTTTTCACCCTCAGACTAGTGGTCAAGTCGAGCGCGTGAATCAGATTCTAGAAGACATGCTTAGAGCCTGTGTCATATCTTTTGGCATGAAATGGGAAGACTGCCTTCCATTTGCCGAGTTCTCTTACAACAACAGCTTTCAAGCAAGTGCAGGCAAAGCTCCGTTTGAAATCCTTTATGGCAGAAAGTGCCGTACCCCTCTCAACTGGTCTGAAACAGGCGAACGTCAACTCCTTGGCAATGACTTGATCTCATAAGCCGAAGAAATGTGCAAAGTCATACGTGAGAATCTCAAGGCCGCTCAGTCACGTCAGAAGAGCTACTATGACGGCAAACATCGTGATTTGGCATTCAACATCGGTGATCATGTTTATCTCCGTGTGTCTCCGATGAAAGGCACCCAAAGATTCGGTATCAAAGGAAAGCTTGCTCCTAGATACGCCGGGCCTTTCAAGATTCTTGGCAAAAGAGGCGATCTAGCCTATCAACTTGAGCTCCCTTCCAACTTCGCCAATGTTCATGATGTGTTCCATGTGTCTCAACTTCGCAAATGCTTCAAGGCACCTGAGCGCATGATTCCGTTTGAAGAGATTGATCTTCAACAAGACCTGTCCTACCGAGAGCATCCAGTTCCTATTCTCGAAGAAACCGAACGCAAGACCCGCAACAAGTCCATCAAATTCTTGAAAGTCAAGTGGTCACATCACACCGACCGAGAGGCTACCTGGGAACGAGAAGATCATCTTCGTTCCGAGTACCCTTCCTTTTTCCAGTCCTAGATCTCGGGACGAGATCTTTTTGTAGTAGAGGAGAATTTGTAATGCCCCGGATGTAATACTTTCCCTTTTGGGTATATAATATATCTCCGGCTTTATCTATTTCCACTCCGGGTTCTTTGTCTTTCGGGTTTTCGTCGTTTTGTTGTGTGCGTGTGTGGCATTCATTCTTATCATGTAGACATGTGCATTGCATTGCATTTGTGTTGTCGGTTGCATCCGGTTCCACGCGTTCCTTCCGTTTTCCGTTTCGCGTTCCGGAGCTCCCTCACGTGTCCGTGACGTCCCGTAGGCCTACTTTGGTGTTTGGGCGTGTAACGTTACCGGTGTGCCGCGAGACTTGTCGTGTGTTGTTGTTTTGTTGTGTGTAACCCGCCTCTCAAATCTCGTCGCGTTTGGACTCCGTTTGCTATCCCAACAGTTATTCGTGTGGGTCCAAAGTGCCTTCACTTTGTGTCCCAGAAACACTCCCTCCAGCAGCCCTCTATCCTCTCCTAGGCCCATCTAAACTTCCCCGCGATCGGATCCGTGGGATCGCGATCGGAGGGCTCCTAACACCCCTAAATCCCCAAACCCTAAATTCTGCTATATAATAGACCCTAGTCTATTTTGGGCATCTAGCTTCTTGCTCCTCTCTCCCCCTCATTTTATTACTCAGATCTGGCTAAGCCCTCCTCTCCACTTGGCAGATCCAGCCGGGTCCTCGATCCCAGCCAGATCCGCCGCAGTTTCCTCGATCGCCAGCCGACCGCCGCGGGTCAACGCGCCTGGCGCCTCCTCGTCGATCGAAGCGACCGCCTCACCGATCCTGCCTCGCTCCCGCGCCAGGAGGCCCACTCGCCTCCGATTCCTCCCTCGGCGCCCGATCGATCGCCAGGCCTGGAGGACCACTTCGCCGCGCGGAGCGTGGGCCTCCCTCCTCCCGCCGGGCTGCGCCCCTCCTCTTGGCCCGCCGCCTCTCCCGCTCGACGCCAGGGCGCCGGGCCGCTTCTCCGCGTCATGCACCGCGCGCCGCCGCAGCGGGCCAGCCCATCCGGCTGGTTCGCCCCGCCTAGGCCGCCGCTGGGCCACTTCGTCGGCCACTCCCTTCGGCCTCCCGCTGGGCCGTACCGAGCCAGCCAGCTCCCGGCCCGGATCCCGCGCCGCAGCAGCCAGCCGGGCCTCGCCTCCACCATGTGCCGCTCCCTCGCCACCAGGCCGCCCTCCGCCTCCAGCACGCTGCCGCGGGCCGAAGCGCCTCCGCCGCGGGCCCGATCTCCTCCGCCAGCCTGGGCCGGATCCATCTCCACCGGGCCGCGTTGACTTTTCTGTTGACCGGAGGTAGTCTCTTTTCCTGCTAAGTCCCAGATCTATTCCAACGGTGATATCTTTTAGTGTGTTTGTCCGATTCGCGCAAATAGCATGTCCAGACGTTCGTGGGATCGTGCACTACGTTTTATCTTTTAGTGTCATGCATGTTAGAGATCATCTAGGTGCTTGTTTTTCTGTTGCAAGAGTGCATCGTGATATAATTGCTGCTATGTGATGTTTTTATGTCATCTTTGCCATGTGATATCTTTTAGCTCGTTTGTCCGAATGATGCAAATGACATGTCCACATGTTCGTCTTGCCATGCTCTACATGTTGTTGGTGATAGGTTGCATGATAGATTTATTCTTGCCATGTTTATCATCGTTGCAAAGTGCCATGTGGCTGTGATGTTGTTTCACTCGTTATGAAATGCCATCTTGTTGTGCTCGTTGCAATCCTTGTGATTATCTCCATGATGTATGCTTGTGTGATTCGGGATCACCATCATGTGTACTTTGATGAGGTGCTTACCACTTGCCATGTTTAGTTTCGAGGTGACTTAAACATGCTCTTTTAGATGCCATGATGAAATTGCTGTTTTAGGACTTAGTGAATTTTCACTAAGTCTGAAATCTGTAATGTTCCGATGCCATGTTTGAGTGATGTTCTAGGACAAAGCATGATAGTTTTGGAGTGGATCTTGATTGTTCCTTGTAGTATATATTGTTGGCTTTCCATTCATGTTCTCACATGCTTATTTAAGTGGCTGTAGAATGTTTATCTTTTGCTCCAAAGTTTCAATAAAATTCTGCTGCCAGAATTTTATTGTCAAGTTCAATATGTCCAAGCTCATTGCTATTGATCCGTGGCTCCTTTGGGGGTGCACCTTTGGACTTAGTTGCTGTAGTATATGTCTAGTTTATGTTCATGTCCTTTTCCATGATGTTTGAGTGCTGTAGCTTAATTATTTTGTGCTCCGAAGTTGCTATGTTGCTGTAATTTTCAGCTTTCGCTCATGTCTTGTTTCGGGCATAACTTTTAGCCCGTAACTCTGATTTCAGCGAGTCTTATATGAAACTTGATTGATTTTCTGTGTAGATTCATAATATCATATTGTTATCATGTTTTGAGGTGTTTTGCTTGAGTGCTATTTTTCCGTGCTCCGTGTGCATCCTTAGTGCATCCATCATGCATCCATCATTTTCGAGTGCGCATTGCATCTTGTTGATTTGTTCTTGGTGTGATTGTTTTGTTTAGAGCCGGAAGCTGAGACCGAGTACGAGTACGAGCACGAGGTTTCCAACGAGGTTGAGCACGAGGACCCTTCTTACGATCCGAACGACTTCTCTTCAGGCAAGATGACCGAACCCCGATAACATTACTATCTTTGCCTATTGCTAGTAGATCCGCTCTATAGTTTTGCCTCGATGCCCATGTTCTTCTTGTCAGCCTCCTACTTGTAACCATTGCCATGTTTAACCAACCTACCTACGCAAACCGTTGCTTGGCTAAGTACGCTTCGCTCAGCCCTTCTTATAGCATTGCTAGTTGCAGGTGAAGATCAAAGATGCTTGCTTCATGTTGAAGTTTGGTTGGGTTTTATCACACTATATAAATGCTTAAAATGAAATCATGTATATATTGGCAAGGGTGGAAGGCTAAGCCTTTTGCTTGGTGATTTGTTCCACTCATGCCGTTAGGAACCGTATAAACCGGTGTTATGTTCCTTGATTATGCATTCCTAACACGGTTGGGGTGTATGGGACCCCCTCGATAAACCGCTAAGTGCTAAGTCTTTTCCAGCAAGTCCCAACATTGGTACTATTTGCCTAATAACAAACCAAACTTGCATAGGGAGTTATAAACCCTTTTTCTTTAATCAACAACCCCGAGCCAGTGCTCCACATGAGTGTTGGTCCGAACTGGGGGTCCTGCGGGGCCACCTCAAGGAAACTCGAGGTCTGGTAAAAACCCGTAGCATCACCCATCCGGTCGTGTCCTGAGACTTAGATACGCGCGGCTACTATCAGGGTGTCGACACGCCGGGAGGATTTGCTGGATTAGCCTTACCTTAGTTCGGAGTATCTTGAGCACGGGATTCCGAGAATACTCGGGTCTTCCCACTTTGGAGTTGCGACTCCGCGGATCATGGGCTTGTAATGGGTCAAGTTGGAACACCCCTGCAGGGTTATGAACTTTTGAAAGCCGTGCCCGCGGTTATGTGGCAGATGGGAGCTTGTTAATATCCGGTTGTAGATAACTTGAGACAATGTTTCAATACACTACCAGCGCGTGTTCCGTGATTGTCAATTTCCGAATAGGGATTCGGGAGTTGAACACGGAGGGGTTATGTTTGTTGAGCTTGTAGCTAGGATCACTTCGTGATCACTTCTCGACCGAGGCTTCTCTTCTCGCTCTCACTCACATAAGCTAGTTGCTAGTTGCTGCTGCAGACACTTATTCTTTTCTTCAGCCTTATCCTCTCCCAAGGCTTGAATAGTCTTGTTACCCGGGAACGGGATTGCTGAGTCCTCTGTGGCTCACAGTTACTTCACCACACCAGATGCAGGTCCAGTTGTGAGCTATCCAGGTGATGGCACCGAGCTTGACTGGGAGTACGACGAGGAGCGTAGCCGTTACTATGTTCGTTATCCGGATGATCAGTAGTGGAGACTCCTACTAGGATTCGATCCGCGTGTGGATGTTATTTAAGTTTGGTATCTTGACATTTGGTTTTGCCCTTAGAGGGTTGTGATGTTCTTAATGTATGATGTTTGAGACATGTACTGTATTGGTGTGACGTGGCGAGTGTAAGCCAACTATTTTATGTTTACAATCCCCTCTTTTACATGAGATGTGCAAAGATTACCAAACTTGAGATCATTCTAGGATGGACTTATGCCTTTAAGTCGTGCCTCGACACGTAGGAGGTATAACTCCATCCTGGGCATTACACCTTTGCATAGAAGCACAAGGTGAAAGACACTCGATGGGTTCTCAGACACTTCTCTCATCTCACTTTTTGTGCCAAATAGCACTAGTTGTTTCTTGTCACTCATCGTGGAGTCGCTCATATTCGGCTTGTGGCTCTCACTCTCATTTTGGTGGCTCACTCTCTCACCATTCTCTCCACAATGGTTGGTAGGTAAGTGTTTGTCGGTGGCTACTTGACTTGGAGACATTGATCGTAGCACGAATTCCTTGCCCTTCATCTTGAAGCTATAGTGATTGGTCCGTCCATTGTGTGTGACTCCACGATCATATTGCCATGGTCATCCAAGAATAAGGTGGCACACAGACATGGGGATCACATCACACTCAAGTGTGTCCTCGTAGGCGCCTATCTTGAAGAAGACTTGGACGATGTGCTCGACTCGAAGAATTCCGGTGTCATTAAGCCATTGGACCTTGTAGGGATGAGGGTGCTTCATCTTGACCAAATGTAGCTTGTCGCATAGCTCTTCGCTTGCCAAATTATGACAACTTCCTCCATCGATGATAACCTTGACGGAGCGTCCATTGATGCCAGCCTTGGTATGGAAGATATGCCATCGTTGGTCGTCATCTTGTTGGTGTTGGAGTGTCAAGACCTTGGAGACAACAAGATTGGGACTTGAGTCATTGTCGCAAAACACTTGATGCTCTTCATCTTCGTTCACTTGGCGATGCATAGCTACATCCTCAAGGGCTTCCATCTCATCGTCGCTCATTGAGTCATAAGATCCGTCATCATTGATGATCATGGTACGAACGGTCTTGCACTCAAATGACTTGTGGCCTCGCCCTTGGCACTTGAAGCATTTGATGGAACTCGTCTTGGAGTTGTCCTCGGTTGGGGTTGTAGATGATGAATCTCTTTGCTTGAAGTTGTTGGTAGAAGGTGGACGACTCGATGTAGTCGCATTCTTGTAGCTTGACTTGTCGCCGAAGTTTGTAGATGGCTTGGTAGAGGTAGGAGGAGCCAAAGTCGTTGAAGCTTGGTTGTAGGAGCCGAAGTTCTTGGAGTTGAACTTGGAGTACTTGTAGTCCTCTTGAACTTGTCGCTCCGCTTTGGTTGCTTGGTGTACTAGCTCAAGGAGGGTCGTGTAGGGTTGAAAGTCCGCAATCTTCTTGATAGGATAGTTGAGTCCATTCAAGAATCTCGCCATCGTTTGCCCTTCATCTTCCATGATGTTGGCTCTTATCATGGCAATCTCCATCTCCTTGTAGTACTCTTCAACGGACTTGGTACCTTGCTTGAGTAGTTGTAGCTTCTTGAACAAGTCACGATTGTAGTGTGTTGGCACAAAGCGTGCTCTCATGACTTCCTTCATTTGAGCCCAAGTGGTGATAGGAGGTTCGCCTTTTGCTTCTCTTCTCTCTATGATTTGCTCCCACCAAATGAGAACATAGTCTTGGAACTCAAGGGAGGCCATTGCAATCTTCTTCTCTTCATCGAAGTTGTGAAGGCGAAAGATCTTGTCAACCTTCAATGCCCATGAGAGGTAGTCTTCGGGATCAATGCTTCCGGAAAACTTTGGCATGGTGAACTTCAGCATGCCGTAGCGATGCTCTTCATTGTTTCCTTGCCTATTGGGAGGGCGGTCTTGATTGGGATGATTGGCAATCTCATGTTGCTCTTGGCGGAGTAGATGTCCATTGTCGTGGTGTAGTTGCCGAGCTTGTTGTTCTTGTTGAGGTTGTTGCTGTTGTCGTGCTTGAGGAGTAACTTCGTCTTGCATTATTGCTTGGTGGCGCCTCTCTTGTATCTCATCGCGAAGGAAATCCTCTTCTTGACGAGTTTGACGAGTGCGAGCTGCCACATTGCAATGTGAATCACGTAATGCTCGTTGCGCCTCAAGAGCTTGAGCTTCTCGACGTTGTTGTGCTTGACGATTAGCCTCGGCATCTTGTTCTTCTTGGTATTGTCATGCTCGCTCTTGTTGTTGTTGGCGTAGTCGTTGCCGTTCTTGTGCTTGCTCAAGTGTGGCTTGGTTGTGACGATGTTGACTTTCTTGCTCTTCAAATAGCTCTTGTGAACTCTTGTCATGAAGTGGATTCCGGTTGTCATGTCGAGCTTGACGTGCGGCTTGACGAATAGTGTTTGATGTAGGTGTACTTGAGCCTTCCGTGGAGTCGATATGTCGACTTGAGCGGCTTCGTCTTTGAGAAGATGAGGAAGAAGAACGTCGGTTGACTATCAAAGTCTGTAGCTCGTCAAATTGGGTAGACATGTTGGTGTTGATGATGTCGAATTGCTCTCTTGTTCTTGCTTCGAATTGGTGCGTGTCGACGGCGACTTTCTCAATGTACTCGCGCATAGCTTCACTCTCTTGATGGAGAGCTCGTTGGACACCGAAGATATGTAGTTTGGCGACGTAGTTGTTCGAGTCTTGAGGATCATCGAAGATCGGGTTCAAAGATGTACTTGGCCTATCCATCATCACAAGCAACTATGTGAGTGGGAGAAAGGAGAAGACAATACCAAATGTACCTTAACCGAAGTTGAAAATGGATCAATGATCACTCAATAATGTAACCCGAAAATAGCACTATTGGTACCACTTCGTGTCGATTCTCACACCTACACAAGTAAAGCTTTGAGAGGAGCTTGGTTAGGATGGTGGCACAAATTCAATGCAATTGTCAAAGTGACTCAAAGATGTTGAAAATGGTTCACAATTTGCTCATGCAACAAGTAGATCACAAGCAAAGTAGCACACGGAACACACGCACGGATAGATAAATGTGGTTGTGCAACCAAGGGTGAGCAAAAATATGGAATCCACAGAAAATGCTCGTGTTGCACAACACTAGAGAGATGCTAACCGATTGCTTAATAGGCGGATACACACTTGTGCACGACCTATAAGAGGCAAACATAACGACTTCCTATCACAAGTATGCTATGAGTGTATGATGTGCCGATGCTTGAGCACGAGATGAAGTATTGCTATCTCATATGATCTCTTTTGATGCAAGGCGTATGATGTTATTTTCCTTTTGCTTATAAGCTTTGTTTGGCTCTTTTGCTTAAAAGCTTGTGAGCTCTTTCTTTGGGCACTTATGCATGCTTCTCAGATCAAGGTAGCTATTGGGTATGCGGATCACTCTTGTGGCACACGGAGATATGATGATATAGTATGCAATATCTATGACTATCACTAATGTGCACAAGTGTCGTGGCCCGGCAATACTCAAATGGCTAGTCTCGATGGGAAATCTACGCAAAGATGGTCCATAGGGTGACAATGCAATTGCAAGGTAGAATGAACGAGGTGTCTTCGATGCTACCGTCCTTGCCGAAGTTGAGCGTTGGTGTTGTCGAAGTCTTGCCGTTCCAAGGTAGCCTAAACATCCAAGGAAACGGTGAAACCACAACTCAAGTACCCAAGGCAAAGGGAGACAAAATGTTCAAAATCGTAGCGGTTAAACAATTGTGGTTGCGGAAGTGGTGGTGGCATGAAAGGGTAGGTGGTAGTGGAAGGTGGGATGAGAACTGAAAAATTCAGCTGCGTCAGGGTTCGTCGGACGTCCGGTGGGACGCCGGTCGTCCGGTAAGTGCTGGAAATCCAGTAAAAGTTTCTGTAGATGAGGTGTCGGTCGTCCGGTGGTTGACGGGCGTCCGGTGCTACGCGGGATTCCGGACGTCCGGTAAAGCGTCGGTCGTCCGATAGGTCTGGGCTAGGGTTCGAGGGTCCGTGGACAAATTGGTCACACTTGCCCGAATTTGTGGAGGAAAATCGGTGAAAAGGTGGGGAAAAGCGAGATCCACTTGTGGCACAGCAAATCCATGGAACAAATTCAACAAAATGTCGCCAAATCAACAGATCACAAAAAAAATTGGGGCTATTTTTGTGGGGAATTTTCGAAATTGGGAAGAACACAAAAAAAACAAGCTAGAAAACAAGGTGTGGGGCTCCAAATTCGCGATCAACCTATGCTCATGATACCATAATATGATGTAGGGTGGAACCCTAATCGGCAGATCTTTCACGAAAAGGAGAGAAACCCATGATGAACACGGAGAACACAAGGAAAACACGGAGGAATACACGAGAGGAAACGCTCAAATCAACACAAATACGCTCACACAAGTGCTAGATTTACGATACATATCAAGACACACAATCCGTAGTCAACAACGGTGGTACAAAGATAGTCTTCTCCTGGAGGAGGTCTTGGATTATCCCTTGGGATCTTCTCCACGAAGGAGGTCTTGAATCCGAGGTGGATCTTCTCCGAAGAGGCTGCGGTCTCGTAGGAGAGGAACCACTAAGGTCTATGATGAGCTATCCAAAAGCTGCCTCCAAAGGATGGAAGTCAACGAGTATATATTACACGGGGTGACGCCGTCGGGTCGGACGTCCGAGGGTTACCGGACGTCTGGTCACTCGGGAAAGGCCGGACGTCTGGTAACTCTCGGATTTCCGGTATTTTCCGCGATTTCGGTTCTGTGAAGGGTGTCACGGACGTCCGATGGCCTCCGGTTGTCCGGTCGTCTGGGAGTCGCCAGTCGTCCGGTGAACGTCGGACGTCCAGTGCATGGGAGTGTCCGGTCGTCGGTAGAGGTCGGACGTCCGGAGCGTGTGGAGTCTTCAGCCGTCCTTCTTCATGTTCCAAGTACTTGTCGATCCCGCCGTCTTGTCCACTGTGCAGTGCTGTCCCGTAGCCTTCATCCAAGTACCTGAGTATGCATAGAGTTTCTGATGAGGGTAGAAGGCGTGTTCCATGTGAGTCGAGAGGAAATTGGTAAAGGAGCGTGTTCACCTCGGCTTCGAGAGCTCTTGTACGGGCTCGTGTCATTGGTCCTTTGGGCACTTGATGAGTCGATGGTATGTCCATGGGGATGACCTTGGGATGCTCCGCATCAGATAGTGTTCCCAAACACGCAAAACTCTCACCAAGGCATAGAGATCTTTATCATAAATTGGGTAGTTAAGTTGCGCTTCGGAAAGTTTTTCACTAAAATACGCAATCGGGCGCTTTTCTTGCATTAACACGCCTCCTATGCCGGTACCACTAGCGTCACAATGAATCTCAAACAGTTTGTCAAAGTTTGGTAGGGCAAGAAGAGGTGCATGAGTAAGCAAGGTTTTTAGCTCATTGAACGTGGTGTCTTGCAAAGGATCCCAAATAAAAGGGTGCGTTCTTCTTGGTCAAGGCGTGCAGAGGCATAGCAATTGTGCTAAAGTCCTTCACAAAACGTCGATAGAAACCGGCTAAACCAAGAAAGCTACGCACTTGTTGAAGATTCGTTGGTTGTGGCCAAGTTTAATTTTAGTTTCATCAACGTGAACACCTTGTGTGCTAGGAAAACACCTTATCAACGCCAAAAGTGCATTTATCCATGTTAGCATATAAGCGCTCTTTCCGAAGGGTTTGTAAAACCATACGGATGTGTGTGAGGTGATCCTCAAGCGATTTGCTAAAGATGAGGTTGTCATCAAAGTAAACCACTACAAAGACGCCTATATAAGGTCGGAGAACAAAATGCATGAGATGCATAAATGAGCTGGGCGCTTCCGATAAGCCCATCGGCATGACCAACCACTCATATAACCCAAACTTGGTTTTCAAAGCCGTTTTCCACTCATCACCCTCTTGAATGCGAATTTGGTAATAGCCACTTTTAAGTTCGATTTTTGAAAAGATGGTAGCACCACATAATTCATCAAGCATATCGTCTAAGCGTGGAATAGGGTGACGGTATCTAACAGTGATAGCATTTATTGAGCAACAATCAGAGCACATGCGAAAACTTCCATCTTTCTTAGGCACGAGAATGACCGGAATGGCACAAGGGCTTAAGCTTTCACGTACATGACCTTTGTCGATGAGTTGTTGTACTTGCCGTTGTATCTCCTTGGTTTCCTCGGGGTTGATGCGATAAGGAGCCTTGTTCGGAAGTGGTGCGCCGGGTATTAGGTCGATGCGGTGTTCGATGCCGCGAAGTGGAGGTATACCCGATGGTAGCTCATCGGGAAAGACGTCCAAGAATTCCTGCAAAAATTGCGACAACACTAAAGGTAGAGGTGGTGAAGTGTTAGTAGGTTTCGCTTCCCCTTTGCATAGAAGCACAAGGTGAAAGACGCTCGAAGGGTTCTCACACACTTCTCTCATCTCACTTTTGGTGGCGAATAGGACTATTTGTTTCTTGTCGCTCATCGTGGAGTCGCTCATATTTCCTTGTGGCACTCACTCTCCTTTTGGTGGTTCACTCTCTCACCATTCTCTCCACGATGGTTGGTCAGAGTTTGTTTGTCGGCGGCTACTTGACATGGTGATATTGGGTGTAGAACAAACTCTTTGCCCTTCACATTGAAGCTATAATGGTTAGTCCGTCCGTTGTGGGTGACTCCACGATCGTATTGCCATGGTCGTCCAAGAACAAGGTGGCAGGCGAACATAGGGACCACATCACACTCAGGTGTGTCCTCGTAGGCGCCTATCTTGAAGGATACTTGCACGGTGTGCTCAACTCGAAGAGTTCCAGCGTCGCTAAGCCATTGGACCTTGTAGGGATGAGGGTGCTTCGTCTTGATCAATTGTAGCTTGTCACAATGCTCTTCACTTGCCAAGTTATGACAACTTCCTCCATCGATGATAACCTTGACGGAGCGTCCATTGATGCCGGCCTTGGTATGGAAGATGTGACATCTTTGATCGTCATCTTGATGATGTTGAAGTGTCAAGACCTTGGAGACAACGAGGTTGGGACTCGAATCATTGTTGCAAAACATTTGATGGTCTTCATCTTCATTCACTTGGCGATGCATAACTACATGTTCAAGGGCTTCCATCTCATTGTCGCTCATTGAGTCATAGGATCCGTCATCATTGATGATCATGATATGAACGGTCTTGCACTGAAATGACTTATGTCCTCGCCCTTGGCATTTGAAACACTTGATGGAGCTCGTCTTGGAGTTATCCTCGGTTGGAGTTGTAGATGATGAAACTCTTGGCTTGAAGTTGTTCGTAGATGGTGGACGACCTGATGTAGTATAGTTCTTGTAGCTTGGCTTGTCACCGAAGCTTGTAGATGGCTTGGTAGAGGTAGGAAGAGCCGAAGTCGTTGAAGATTGATTGTAGGAGTTGTAGTTCTTGGAGTTGAACTTGGATTACTTGTAGTCCTCTTGAACTTGTCGCTCCGCTTTGGTTGCTTGGTGTACTAGCTCGAGGAGATTCGTGTATGGTTGAAAGACCGCAATCTTCTTGATAGGATAGTTGAGCCCATTCAAGAATCTCGCCATAGTTTGCTCTTCATCTTCCGTGATGTTAGCTCTTATCATGGCAATCTCCATTTCCTTGTAGTACTCTTCAACTGACTTGGTTCCTTGCTTGAGGAGTTGCAACTTTTTGAACAAGTCACGGTTGTAGTGTGTTGGCACAAAACATGCTCGCATGACTTCCTTCATTTGACTCCAAGTAGTGCTAGGCGGTTCTCTTTTCTCTTCTCTTCTCTCTATGATTTGTTCCCACCAAATGAGAACATAGTCTTGGAACTCAAGGGAAGCCATTGCAATCTTATTTTATTCATCAAAGTTGTGGAGGCGAAAGATCTTGTCAACTTTCAATGCCCATGATAGGTAGTCTTTGGGATAAATGCTTCCGTAGAACTTTGGCATGGTGAACTTAAGCTTGCCATAGAGATGCTCTTCATTGTTTGCTTGCCTATTGTGAGGGCGGTCTTGATTTGGACGACTGTCAACCTCATGTTGCTCTTGGCGGAGTTAATGTTCATTGTCATATTGTTCTTGCCGAGCTTGTGGTTCTTGTTGAGCTTGTTGCTCTTGTCGCGCTTGAGGAGGAACTTCTTGTTGCATTTGTGCTTGGTGACGCCTCTCTTGCATCTCATCTCGAAGGAACTCCTCTTCTTGACGAATGTTTCGATTACGAGTTGCCACATTGTGATGTGAATCACGTAGGGCACATTGCGCCTCAAGAGCTTGGGCTTCTCGGCGTTGTTGTGCTTGACGTTGAGCCTCGGCATCTTGTGCTTCTTGGTGTTGACATGCTCGCTCTTCTTGTTGTTGGCATAGTCGTTGCCGTTCTTGCGCTTGCTCAAGTGTAGCTTGGTTTTGACGATGTCGACTTTCTTGCTCTTCAAATAGCTCTTGGGAGCTCTTGTCATGAAGAAGGTTCCGGTTGTCATGTCGAGCTTGACGTGCGTCTTGACGAATAGTGTTTGATGTAGGTGTACTTGAGCCGGACGTGTAGTCGGTATGACGACTTGAGCGGCTTCGTCTTTGAGAAGATGTGGATGAGGCGCGTCGGTCGACTATCAAAGTTCGTAGCTCGTCGAATTGAGTAGTCATGTTGGTGTTGATGATATCGAATTGCTCCCGTGTGTGTGCTTTGAATTGTCATGCGTCGGCGGTGACTTGATCAATTCACTCTTGCATAGCTTCACTCTCTTGATGTAGAGCTCATTGGACACCGAAGAGATGTAGTTTGGTGTCGTAGTTGTTCGATTCTTGAGGATCATCAAAGAGCGGGTTCGTAGATGTACTTGGCCTATCCATCATTGCAAGCAAGAATATGAGTTGGAGAAATGAGAAGACAATACCAAATGTACCTTGACCGAAGTTGAAGATGGATCAATGATCACTCAATAATGTAACCCGGAAATAGCACTGTTGGTACCACTTCTTGTCGATTCTCACACCTACACAAGTAAAGCTTTGAGTGGAGCTTGATTAGGATGGTGGCACAAAGTCAATGCAATTGTGAAAGAGACTCAATGATGTTGAAAATGATTCACAATTTGCTCATACAACAAGTAGATCACAAACATGGGTAGCACACGGAACACACACACGAATAGATAAATGTGGTTCTGCAACCAAGGGTGAGAAAAAAATGTGGAATCCACGGAAAATGCTCTTGTTGCACAACATTACAGAGACGCTAACCGATTGCTTAATAGGAGGATACGCTCTTGTGCACGACCTATAAGAGGGAAAACATAACGACTTCCTATCACAAGTATGCTATGAGTGTATGATGTGCCGGTCTATGAGCACAAGATGATGTATTGCTATGTCATATGATTTCTTTTGATGCAAGGCTTATGCTGCTATTGTTCCTTTGCTTATAAGCTTTTGATGGCCCTTGTTGCTTAAAAGCTTGTGAGCTCTTTCTTTGGCCACTTATGCATGCTTCTCGTATCAAGGTAGCTATTGAGTATGCGGAACACTCTTGTGTTACACTGAGATATGATGATGTAGTATGCAATATCTATGACTATCACTAATGTGCACAAGTGTCGTGGCCCGGCAATACTGAAATGGCTAGTCTCGATGGGAAAGCTATGCAAAATGGCCTATAGGATGACAATACAATGGCAAGGTAGGATGAACAAGGTGTCGTCGATGTTATCGTCCTTGCCGAGGATGAGCGGTGGTGTCGATGAAGTCGTTCCGTTCCGAGGTAGCCTAAACATCCAAGGAAACGGTGAAGCCACAACTCAAGTATACAAGGCAAAGTGAGACAAAATTGTCAAAATCGTAGCGGTTAAGCGATGGTGGTTGTAGAAGTGGTGGTGGTATGCGGAAGGTTTGGTGGGATACCGAACGAAAATGGCGGGGAAATGAGTGCAAAGTGTTGCGGATGGGAAGGGTTTTATCTGCAGGAGGCCGGATGTCTGGGCCAGGCTGGATGCCTGGGGCGCGGGTCGGATGTCCGGGGTGCCCGAGGCCCTGCTGAACTCCGTGGACTAGATGGCCTCCGAGGCCAAATTCGTCGGATTTTGTGGATCAAAATTGGGGAAAATATGGGGGAAAGCTAGATCCACTCGTGGCACAACAAATCCATGGAACAAATTCAACAAAATCTCGTCAAATCAACAGATCGCAAAATTTTTTGGGGCAATTTTTGGTGGGGAATTTTCGAATTTGGGGAAGAACACAACAAAAACAAGCTAGAAAACGGTGAGGATGCTCCTAATTCGTGAGAAACCGTAGCTCATGATACCATATGATGCGGGGTCAACCCGATCTAGGCAGATGTTGCATGAAATGGAGGGGATCCCATGAAGAACACGAGGAACACAAAGGGGAAAACACGGGAAAACGCATGAGGAACACTCAAGTCAACATGAAGGTATTCACACAAGTGCTAGGTCCATGGTACATAAAGAGATACACGATCCACGGTCAACAACGGACGATACAAGGTAGTATTCTGCGAGAGGAGGTCTTGAGGGTATCCGTAGGATCTTCTCCGGAGCAGAGGTCTTGAATCTGTGTGGATCTTCTCCATAGAGGAGCCGCAGTCACTCTCGCGGAGATGAACCACTAGTGGATGAGCAAGGCTCTAGGTTTTTGAGTTATCACAATGCTAACCCTAGAAAGAGGTAGTTGAAGGAGTATATATAGTCTAGAGGGCGAGGGGATACATGGGCCACGACCCAGACGAAATGCACGCAGGCATCAGGAGCTGGATGTCCGGGCGTCGGGCCGGATGTCCGGGCTGTCGGGAGGCGCCGGATGTCCGGGCTTGGCGCCGGATGTCCGGGCTAGCGGGGCAAGCCACGGGTATGCTTCTATGGTGGCGCCGGATTTCTGGGTTCGAGGCCGGATGTCCGGGCCCTGCCGTGCCGGATGTCCGGGGCCGGCCGGATGTCCGCGCCCTATAGCTTCGGCTGCGTGGGCTCTTCTGTAGATGCTGGTCTAGGGGCGGGATGTTCGGGCCAGGGTGCCGGATGTCAGAGGCCTAGGACCTTCTCCGGCTTCACTCGATGCAATGCTTCATCCGTGAACTTGGTGACCCTTTCCATCTTCATGAGCCTCTCCAATGGGGTCTTCTTGATACCCGAGCACACAAAACACATCCGCCTAAGGTAGTAGCCATGTCTCACATGATTCATATGGAAGTTGGACTAGGAGAGATGTCACATCGGTCTCGAGAGATTTTGCACGGGCACGAGTCATTGGTCCTTGAGGTACTTGGTGAGGCGATGGTAAGTCCATTGGGATGACCTTGGGATGCTCCGCATCATTCCGTCTAAGGCTTCACGCACTCATTATGGTGGCTTCAAAGTCCTGAAATCATCACTTGTAACTCCGTTCTTGTTCCCCTTGCGGATGCCATCATCTCCATGCTTGATCTTGCTCCAATGTTCATTCTTCTTGTCCAAGCAGGCCCTTCATTTGTAAGGAAGACAAATGTATCCAAATTAGGCAGCATTGGCGTGCGCGAGCTCTAGTAATTGGTCCTGTATATGTATCAGTTGGGGCTGTGGGTGTAACCTTGTTAGTGATGTCCTCATCAGTTGAGCGCTTTATGCACGCTTGCTATGACTTTGAGGTAGATGCTTATTCTCTTGTCACACTTATGTGCATCTCTACCTAACATTTACATGCTTGTTTCCATGATGACCTTGATTGTGCTCAATTTATGCGCTTACATGCCATGTCACAATCCTTTGTCACACCATATGCTATGGTTGATGACTACACTTGTTGGGTGAATCACCTCTTGAATGCTTGGTTTTGCACTAACGCTAAGCACATTTGTTTTTCCAACTATTTGTTGTCCTTGATCCTTTCGATGGAATCACTAGACGGTGCGACATTGGAGAGTGCCCATTTCGAGCATCAAGATGATGAGTGCTTAGTCATCGACCACTTCGACATGGCGACGCCATCTCTTTCCCATGGTGATTTGGCTTTCGATCCGAGGTCGGTCTGTTTCAAGGGGGAGGGGATGATGCGGAGCATCCTAAGGACATCACCATGTCAGGAGTCCGCTTGGCAAGAGACACGTGCAATATCTACTTCACACACATAAAGGTGAATCATCTCCTTTACACGTGTTCCCTTGACCCCTTCGAGGATGGTATACTACTTGACACTCCACTCGTGTGCATGTATAGGTATTATCGGAGCTTCACGGACGACGAGGAGGAGTGCAAGCGCCAAGGAACATCTACACCATCCGCGAGGGAAGCATGGAAGCGAAGACGGAAGAAGACGTAGCGACTGAAGTTACAGCAGCCGGACATCCGGGCCAGAGGCTAGACATCCGGCGCCTCTGCAAAGCCCGGACATCCGGCGACCACCCCGGAAATCCGGCAACGTCTATCCAGAGAGGTCTGGAACGACCTGTTCCAGGACGGACATCCGACCCGTGCCCCGGACATCCAGCCTCCCGCGAATGGCTAGACATCCGGCCCCGTGCCTGGACATCCGACGCCTGTCTGCATGCAGAGACGGGCCAGAGGCCCATGTATCCCCTTCTCACTTACCCCTTCGTGACTAAGATTATATATACTCCTCCCCCACCTCCTAGTTAGGGTTAGCTTTGTGTTAGCTCATTTGAGACCTAGAGCATTGCTCATCCATAGTACTTCTACTCCACGAGAGAGACCGCGGCCTCTACGGAGAAGATCCACCCCGGATTCAAGACCCCTAAGGGGAAGATCCCTCGCGGATTCAAGACCTCCTCACGGAGATGAACTAGCTACCGTGTATCCCCCTTTGTTGGATTTGGATCGTGTATCTCGTTGTGTTGAGGATCTAGCACATGTGTGATTGTTTCTTGTTGAGTTGAGTGTTTTCCCTCATTCCCCCTCGTGATTTCCCCTTGTGTTCTCCTTGTTCATCCTCGGGGATCCCTCCAATCGTGAAAGATCGGCCTAGAATCGGGTTAGCCCCGCATCAGGGTGCTAATGTCGCCGAGGGTGTCGGAGAGCACCTTCAAACAGTGGCAGTAGGCGGTGATGGAGAGCTCACCCCGGACATGGCCACGCAACTCTGCCTCAAGATAAATAGCGCGGTTCATCTGATTGTCAAGAAACAGGTTGATGATGAGCGTCTAAGATTCTTGCATCGTCTGGTCCTCTGCCATGATCATGTCGAGGATTTCATCCGAGATCGAACCATAGAGCCACAAGCAGACAATATAGTCCTCGGGAACCCAGTCCGTGGTGCGTTCTGCCTTGACAATGGCGGTGTTGACGTGGGAGAGCATATCGTACTTGCCGAGAAGCACGTGGATGAGGATCCTCCACTTGGTGAAGTTTGAGGCGCGGAGGTCCAATGCCACATGGACATGGGTGCGGACACTCATGACGTTGACAGCAGGATATGCAGCGGTGGGCATGATGGCGGTGACCAGGGCGCCGTTGGTGGAGTTCATGGAGGTGGGAAGGATTGAGGAGGCGAGGGAGGATCTGGTGTTGGGGCTGGTGGACATGGCTAGCGACGCTGTGAGCGGGGCGGTCAGGGAGGATCGTGCATATATGATAGCAAGAAACAAAGCAGGATTTAGGTGACTTAGGCCACACTTGGGGCGGCCCTTGTATTCACAATATATAGGATTACATGGCTTGGTAGTCAAGGTGAATTAAAGCAAATCCTCAATAGAATCATACAACAATATTCGATGGGATATTGCGCTAGTTTCCTATTACATGAAATACAAAAAAAAGAATACTTTAACATGGAGTAACATACGTGTGGTGAAGAGGACATCACTAATAATGTTACACCCACATCCCCTACAGATACATATACTCGACCGATTACTAGAGCTCGCGCACGCCAATTAAATTACGAGGTACTTTCGTTTCTTGGTATTGATTCTAATGTTCATGAGAATATGATACTGCCTAAATCAGATACATTTGTTTTGCTCATAAATGAAAGGCCAAACATGGACAAGAAGGATGAACATTGGAGCATGATCAAGCATGGAGATGAGGGCATGCACAAGGGGAACAAGAACGGAGTTCCTCGTGGAGATTCCAGCACTTTCGAGCCACCATGATGACATACAAGGACATGGACAAAATATTCAAGATGCCCTTTCATAAAATTCGTGCATAGCTTAATATAGGTGTTGCACCACCTTATTTTTGGGTCAGGCCCATGTAATTTCAAAATACTTCAGTATAGGTTGGTTTTTAGAGTCCATATGTGTGGGGAAACCGAGTTTGGGTTGGTTTCAAACCCCTCCTCCAGGGGGTCACGAAATTCCCCCTACTCCTCCATATATACAACCATTAGGGCATCGTTTAGACTTTGGGTTTTGTTTAGATTAAAGTTCGCCATAGCTGCAACTTCACGTACTTTGTTTGTGTTCAACGAGCAGACAAAGACGTCACAGAACCCCACCTTGGTCAATAAAGCTTTCCTCTTATATTTTCAATATCCAGATTGCAATCTCAGTTTTTTGCTTGTGCATCGTTTGCTTGTAGGAAATAGACCCTCGTGGTCAAGTTGATCGTGCTCTGGCGTGGTCAATAACCTCTCGGAGTTGGTTTAGCGATTGCTAAGGCGCGATGTCTTCCCACGTTCATAGTCGGATCGTCAAAGTCTACTCCTCTGAAAACGACAATCACCATCTCATCGAAAGACGGGACACCTTTGCCTCTATCAAGTGCTATGTCATGCAACACTTAGGTTTTAAACTCATCTTGTCTTTATATGTGTGACGTTACTCATAGTATGAGTAACTAGCTATGTTACCACATGCCTCTCTTTCTTCATGCATTACTTGCCACATCATCTATTTTGCCTAGATATGTGTGTTGTTACCACATATGTTACTCGCACTATGGGTAGTCTTAGACTACGCATCTTAGGGAATAACTTCGACTAGTAACATGCATATGTTACACTAGTAACATGCATATGTTACTAGTATGTTACCACCTCCATAGAGCGAGTAACATATGTGTGGTGTGATGCAACACTTCATTTATTAGTATGTAGACTCATCTTGTCTTGGAATGTGTGATGTTACTCATGGTATTACTCAATTCATATCTTTCCCCATTAAATCATTTCCACATAAGCAAATTTGCTAAGGTGGACCTTATGTTACCGTTGAAGTTACTCTCACTATGAGTAGTCTTACAACATGGTTAATAGTATAGCCAACTGTGGACTATAAGGGTGTGTTTGGAATGAGCCAAGCTAGCCCTGCCAATGCTTGGGAACGCAATACCCGCCCATGATTCGCCAACGACTAGCATCACACAAAAGTGATCCGGAAAGATGGGCGAGCCAAGGCGCACCAAAAGATTGGCTACGTTCCAAACAGAATCCCGTGAAGGAGTCAATGCCAATAAATTGGCTGCGCATGTTTTAGTACTGATCCAAACATGCCCTAAGATGTTTCCATGTCATATAGAGCCACCACTTATAGCCAGTTATATAAAATAAGGTTAGCTATAAGGCTGGCTATAAGAATACTACTTTTTCTTATATTCTCTCTATCTCTTTGTTCATATTTATTGTATCATACTAGGAATCCACGTATATCTAGGCTCTTGCATGCGAGCCCACTCCCCTCATTTTTCATGTCTCTCTCCTCCACATAGGCAAAATGCCATGTAAGTGGGCAATAAGCCTACTATTGTACTTGCTCTTAGAGGTTGCATGAATCTCAATGCACAGATCTCTGCCGACTAGATTGGGTGAAAGCATTCGTGTAGTGCCAAATAGAGCCAACGAGCCTGTGTATAAGGGTGAGTGGGTGACAGGTTCTCTCGGGTCTCATTTCGCCGCCCCTACCACTTTTCGTAGAATCATAAGTAGGTCTAGTGGGGTGATTATACTACTTGACCAAATAAAACCCCAGCCTTTTCTCAATTTTAGTTCTTGACAAATTTAGCAATTCACACAAGTCAAGCCACACCCTACACATGCAAGTCAAGATAGTAGACAATGAAAAATAAGGACTTTGCATATGACCATAAAACAGAGGATTGGAGAAATCAAATGCAGTGAAGTGTTGGGGAACGTTGCCTGGAAAAGAAAAAGAAATCTATGCACACACAAGATCTATCCATGGAGATGCATAGCAACGAGAGGGGAGAGTGTGCATACATACCCCCGTAGACCATAAGCCGAAGCATTAATTAACGCGGTTTATGTAGTCGAACTTCTTCGTGATCCAACCGATCAAGTACCGAACGTATGGCACCTCCGCGTTCAACACACGTTCATCTCGGTGACGTCCTCACCTTCTTGATCCAGCAAGACGAGCGAAGTAGTGGTGGATGAGTTTCGGCAGCATGACGGTGTGGTGATGGTGGTGGTGATGCTATCTCCAAAGGGCTTCACCTAAGCACTACGAAAATATGACTGAGGGACGAAACTATGGAGAGGGGCACCGCACACGGCTAAGAGATTGTCGTGGGGTTGTGTGGCGCCCCCTCCCTCATATATATAGGTGGGGGAGGGGAGGCAGCCTTGGGTGCGCCCCAAGTTGGCCGTCTAGCCCCCTTGGGTGCATGCCTTTTGGCGCCCCCTTTCCTTGTTTTTCCTGCGAGGGGAAGGCAGGAGGAGGTGGCGCCCCCTTTCCTTCCTCCTACGTGGAGGGACGTAGGGGTTAGCCCTCCCCCTTTCCATCCCCAGGGTCGATGGCCAGGTGATGTGGAGCATCCTACGACTATCTCCATGTACACCTTCATAGCACCTCATGCCCCAAGTGGACCTAAGGTGAACCCGCTCCTCTTCAAGATTGATATGAATATCCATTGGACATGGTCGCTACCTCACCATGGGACTTTGTGCATCATTAGGTACGAGGACAACCACCGCCAAGGAGAATCACTCCAAGTCCATAATGAAGGAGAAGGAGACCACCAGGAGCTGGACCAGAAGTCCCAGGCGAACCCGTGCGCACGGGCTACCGATACCCCGTGCCCACGGGCTACACAAGAAACCGACGCTCGAGCACCCCGTGCGCACGAGCTTGTATAGTGCCCACGGGACCCCGTTGCGCATGGGCCTGTGGGGACCCCGACTCATAAGTCGAGATCACCGAATGCACGTGTACAGTGATCCCAGAGATCAATGCTCAGTGAACACACAGAAGCTGAATAACAAGAGTCTTACATCCATACATACCGTGTTACACAAATTGTGACCTTTATGGTCAAGTCTTGAGTATATCATTGCAACG
Organism: Secale cereale; assembly: GCA_902687465.1. Lineage (NCBI taxonomy): Eukaryota > Viridiplantae > Streptophyta > Magnoliopsida > Poales > Poaceae > Secale > Secale cereale. Next base: position 369,159,738 of record LR738712.1, on the reverse strand, counting down.
GAAATCTTCAATAACAACTTGGACCCATGCCATCTGCCTTAACTATACAGACATTCTGACTAGGAAGCGTCCTAGCTCGCATGTTCGTCACCAAGAAATCTTCATCATATCCTGTTCTTTCATGCATGGCTAATAAAATAACCAGTGGCAAGTCAATGAGTACTTTGAATGTACTCACAAGCAACCCAAGAGTGATAACAGAATAATTATCCAAGGCTCTACTGCTAAATTGGCAGTTTTGCGGAAAGCTAGTTTTTCTCATGCAAGTATGATCATCATTTATCAAGGATATGAATGCGTCTGCAACAAGTATCAGGAGGTTACAGACATCAACATCGAGAAAGAGTTATGAACAACTCTTGCTCAAGCTCATCGTGACTTTCTCACGAATCACGTCAGCAGATTTACCCAAACCGTGTTGTTTTCCAGAAACTTAAGGACATAGTCTAAGCAGCACCACCCAACTGTCTTTGACTGTGGACACGACTATTCGAATAGTTTTACACTCTGCAGAGGTTGCACACATTACCCACAAGATCCGGGGAACTTCCGTGTCATCCACGACTTGTGGTACCTCAAGTTCCCGGGGTAAGCACCCGATCACTATCTTTCCCTAGACGACACTAACGCAGAGTCCACTCGATTGGTAGCAACCCCCGTGCCCAACATTTCACATCTTAAAATTGTGGAGCCTCGCTCCCATATTCATCACATACCACTAGCACGGGGTACCAATGGTGTGTCCGGTGCCCTGTGAAAATAGTCATGGCCGCCTATCCAAGCGCGACCCCGTCCCGAGAGTGACCTCGTGTCACCCTCGTCACTAGTAATGTAGGCACCATGCTAGTATCGGCCTAGGTAATCAATAATTCCCTTTCCCATATAAGGTGTGACGCCCGAGACCGACGTCCCAGAAGATTCCAGAAGCTTCCCGAAGATTCCAGATGTTCCGGGTTGCCCGTGTGTTTCTTTTGTGCTTGTGTTTTTATTTTTGCATTGCATCATGTCATCATGCCATCATGTCATTTTATTTTGCATCTCAACCTAAATAAACCGTGTGGACCTTCGGTCCATTTAAATCGAGGGAAGATGTCTTCTCTTTATAACATATAAAAGCCTCCTAATAATTATGGAGCTATATTAATAATTATTCCGTTGTTTGGAATTACCGCAACACACTTGCAATATTTTCCCCATGCTTCTTTAATTCAAGTTTCACCTTCTAAACCCTTCCCTGTATTTCTTTCCGTTTTTTCGAGGCTCCTCATTTTTTATCTAGACTCTTTTGAAACTCCTTGAGGCAAACTATTTATTTTAGTTTGCACTCCCCCTTTTTGCCGGAACTATTTTGTGAGGTTGGTTTTTACTCCATAAAGCCTTTCAAAATGTTCCATCATTTTTCTCCCCCTGTTTTGGCCTCTTTTCTTTTTATTTTGGATCCATCTCTATTTATTTCTGCTGAGGAAATAAATAAAAAGAAGGCCTCCCTCAGGCCATCTCCTTTCTCCTCCAGGCCGCACCTCTTCTCCCCCTTCTCCTGGCCCAACTCCCTTCCCCTTCTCCCTCAGGCCCATTTTCCCTAGGCCCAACCGCAGCGCCCTCAAACCCTAGCGCACGTCCCTCCCAGCGCTCGCACTCGCTCCCTCGTCCCCCCGAGCCGCCGCCACTCTCCCTCGCTCTCTCTCTGCCCGTTTCCTTCCTCGCTCGACCAACCCAGCACCCGATGCCCCGATCTCCCGTTTCTTCCCTTGCTCCAGGAGCCGGGGCCTTCTCCCTCCGGCGCGCCGCGACCGCTCCCTCCGTTCTCCTTCAAGTCCTCTCGCGCGGGCTCCCTTCCCCGTGCGGCCCGTCCTCCTCGTCGCGGGAGACTGGAGCCGATCTCCCGTGGCCTCCCTCGCTGGAGCCCCAGGCCGGCGCCCCCTTCCTTCCGAGCGCCCGCGCCGGCCGGACCTGCTCCCTCCGGCCTGCTCCTCGCGCCTCTCCGACCCTCTTCCTCCCCGGCTTCACCGTCCAGCGCCAGCAACCAGAGGCCCGCGGCCTCCTCCGCGCGGGCAACGGCCCCGCCGCGCCGGCCCTCTCCCGCGGCCTCACCTCGTCCAGCCCGGCCGCCCCAAGCCATCCGAGGAGCTGCTGCAACCCCGACGCCCCGAGCCCGACGGCCTCCTTCTTCATCTCACCAAGGAGCTCCCTGCCTCGCCGGATTCGTCTCCCTCCGTCCGCGCGCGAGATCTTGCTGCAGCCGTGGCCTCGTCTCCGTGCAGCCTTGTTTTGCTGCTGTTGTTTTTTTTGTTGTTGTGTGTGTTGCCCGTGCTGTAATTTTTGGACAGATGACACCGAGTACCTCTACATGACCCCGCAAGTACCCCTACGACCAAGTACCTCGACGAACTGAACATCTACGGAAAAACAAGCTCGTGAACACCTCCGGGAACAAGTTCCGCGACCGACTCGTCAAGTACCTCTTCGGATGCGTCAAGTTCCACTACTTCCACTACCGTCGCAAACGGGAACCCCCAAGTACCACTACGAGCGCCGACGCGACAAGTACCCCGACATCGACGACCCGAACGACTACGTCGCCGTGTACCACTACCGTCGCCCGGAAGCGAGGAGTTCGCCAAGTACCACGACACCCCGTGAACGACTACTTCCTCTCCGTTAACGTGTTCCCCGACTCGCGGAACGACTTCTTCCACTACGACTCGAACCGCCCCAAAACGCACGCTTCAAAGGTATAACCCCGAGACGTGACCCGTGAATGCTTGCTTGTGTTGTATGAAATGTCTCCCGTGTGTGCTTCGTGCCCCGTTCCACCTTTTGTCATGTTCCTCGGTTGCCTCGTCACCGACTCGTGGGAACCCGGCAACGGGATCGCCCCACCTCTTTCATCTCGTTTGACTCGCTCATGCCATCTTACCTTTTTCACCGGTCTCGCAACGAGTTACCGGAACCGAGATGTTGCGTTGCTTCATTTTCGGATCGTTGCCGTGGCACCCCTTTTCTTTCCACCACGGTGACAAATACTTCATATCTCCTTTATGTCAACCCTTAATAAGACTTGCATAAAAACTTGATCATGTCATCCGCATCATGTTAACAACCTTGAATGTTTAATTGTTGTTTGCTTATAATTATTAAACATGCTCATGGGGATTTTCCGGATATGTTGTTGTTATTTCCGGCCTCATTTAAAATGTCTTAATAGTGTAGTTTCTTTATGCTTCACCTCTTGCCATGTTAAAAACATTTAATCTTGTCTTGTAAACAACGAGAGTCAACTAAATAATTAGATGTGGTGTTTCGTCAATATGCAACTCGTTGCATATTGATCTCCACTTAACTTGTAGTATTTGTTTGTGCACTTTGCCATGCCTTGCATATTTAAACCGGACATGCATCATGCTTGCTTGTGCATCGTATGCCATGTTTATGTTTGTGTGTTTACCGTGTTGTTTCTTTCTTTCCGGTTGCTTCTCTTGTTAGCTTCGGTTCCGTTCCGGAGTTGTGAGGATCCGCTCGACTGTTGCTCCGTCTTCTTCTTGGATCCGTTCTTCTCCCTTGTGGAATCCCAGGCAAGATGACCGAACCCGGATACCATTACTATTTTTGCCTCTTGCTAGAGTATCGCTCTATAGTTTTGCCTCGATGCCCATGTCTTCTTGTCAGCCTCCTACTTGTAACCAATTGCCATGTTTAACCAACCTACCTATGCAAACCGTTGCTTGGCTAAGTACGCTTCGCTCAGCCCTTCTTATAGCATTGTTAGTTGTAGGTGAAGATTGAAGATGCTTGCTTCATGTTGAAGTTTGGTTGGGTTATATCACACTATATAAATGCTTAAAAATGAAATCATCTATATATTGGCAAGGGTGGAAGGCTAAGCCTTTTGCTTGGTGTTTTGTTCCACTCATGCCGTTAGGATCCGTATAAGCCGGTGTTATGTTCCTTGATTATGCGTTCCTAACACGGTTGGGGTGTATGGGACCCCCTTGATAAACCGCTAAGTGCTAAGTCTTTTCCAGCAAGTCCCAACATTGGTACTATTTGCCTAATAACTAATAAAAAACTTGCATGTGGACTAGCTATCCCTTTTATTCTTAATTCAACCCCCCGGGCCAGTGCTCCACATGAGTGTTGGTCCGAAACGAGCAGACTGCGGGGCCACCTCAAGGAAACTTGAGGTTTGGTAAAAACCTGTAGGATGACTCATCCGGTCGTGTCCTGAGACCTAGATACGCGCGGCTACTATCAGGGTGATGACACGCCGGGAGGATTTGCTGGATTAGCCTTACCTTAGTTCGGTTTAACTCGAGCACGGGATTCCGAGAATACTCGGGTCTTCCCACTTATGGAGTTGCGACTCCGCGGATCGTGGGCTTGTGATGGGCCAAGTTGGAACACCCCTGCAGGGTTTGAACTTTCGAAAGCCGTGCCCGCGGTTATGTGGCAGATGGGAGCTTGTTAATTCCGGTTGTAGATAACTTGACACAATGTTTCAATACACTACCAGCGTGTGTACCGTGACTGTCAATTTCCGAATAGGGATTCGGGAGTTGAACACGGTGGGGTTATGTTTGACCGGCTTTAGTTAGGATCACTTCGTGATCATCTTTCGACCGATGCTCTTCTCTTCTCGCTCTCTTTTACGTAAGTTAGTGCTAGTTGCTGCTGCAGACTCTTGTTTGTTCCTTCACCTTTTATTCTTTCTTCAGCCTTATCCTCACCCAAGGCTTAAATAGTCGTGTTACCCGGGAACGGGATTGCTGAGTCCTCTGTGGCTCACAGTTACTTCACCACACCAGTTGCAGGTTCAGCCGAGTTTGATGCAGGAGTTGGTTCAGTTCTTCACCAGGAGTTCGTTGAAGAGTGTGGCTGTTTGCTTGTGACGTTTCGATGTTCAGTAGTGGTTTCTACTAGGATTCGATCTTGGCCTGTGGCTTTATGTTGTTGTTTTGGTATCTTTCTTTTGGTTCTTCACCCGTAGTCGGGTTGTGATGTTCTGAATGATGATTGTGTATGTATTGTATTGTGTGAAGTGGCGAGTGTAAGCCAACTATCCTTTTTTTTTGCATTTTAATCCCTCTTTTACATGAGTTGTGCAAAGATACCAAACATGAGATCATTCTAGGATGGGCTTATACCTTTAAGTCGTGCCTCGACACGTAGGAGGTATAGTCCCATCCTGGGCATTACAAGTTGGTATTCAGAGCCTTCTCCGACCTAGAAGCCCCCACTGATTGATCGAATCGTTGACGGTTGAGTCTAGGCACACACTAAAAACATTTTTGAGTCCTATATATATATCGGAGAGTAGGATTTCTTTGCTTCTCATCCCCTTTCTCTCTGGTGAGGACTCCTGACGTTTACTCTCTTCTCTTCTACTTTCAAAAATTGCACCAAATTTTTTTTAGGATCTCGCGAGTATTCTGGGATTGTTTCGATGTTCTTGTGACAAGGATATTGTTCTCGATGCCTCCTGTTACCGAGGAGTTGAGCTTCGAGGTATCATTGTAACAAGCATATCGCGACAGTACTAAATACTTAAGACGGCCGACATCGAAAATCTCTCCTATACGGCCAGTGGCAAGATAACCCCGACATCACCCAGTACTGGGGAGGTAGTTCGAGAGTATTGCCATAGCTTGTTATAGTGGATGCTTTTCGAAGGTCCGAGGTAAACAGTTTCCGAGAAAGACTGGTTATGTGTTGAAGGATGGATACACCTGGATGTAGGTTTAGAGTTGATTGCGCGGTGCTTCCCGTGTATCCCCAACACCTGATTGCATAACTGGAAACTTTCGGAAATCTATAGGTGGGTTCATCTAGTAGTTCTAGGCATTCTTTCAACGGATACTCGATATGAAGTTCGGGGTTCTACATTGAGTGAAGTGGTTTTATGGACTTGTTCTGATCGGGAGTTGCATCTTAAAGGATCCTTGGCTATGCTGATCCGGGGATGACAAAACCCTTTTGTAACACGTTCCATGAGCTTTCAGCACGAAGATGTCGGACGAAACTTCTATCTTGTATTTGTTCTATCTGATCCTTGTTCCTTTTTATTTTCATTTTGTTCTCCAAGTGGCTTCTCGTCGAGTTGATGTATCTACGGAATTCATTCGTTCAATATCTATCCTTTGTTCTTGTTTTGATTCTGGTATTCGAGTTGCTTCGATGTCAAATGTTGATTCCATACCTTTCATAATCGGTGTTCTCATATTTCTATGGGAGTGCTAGTCCTTCTTGACCTTCGAGATCTTCATGTTAAATTCTTTTTCAACCGGTGTCCATTTTGTTCATCCCAAGTTGTCTTTGTTTTTTCCCCACCCTCCCACCCTTCTTCTTCTTGGAGCCAGTAATTCTAGAATGAAGTATCCATTTTATTAATGTGATGTTTCTTCATTCTTTTCCTTCAAAGTCCTTATCCGGCGATTTATCGTGAAGATGCTCAACAGCTTCAAGTTCATCATTCTTTTGTTCTCAATTCTTCCGGTGGATGTAATTCAAGATTTCGGTGTTGATCTTATCCTTTTCCTCATTTCACAATGCTTTCTTATTCCGGTGCTCCAATTAATCATTCTCCTCTTGCTATTCATATCCGGAGTGCTGAAGATTCATAATTCCATTCTTAATCCGTTCAAGCTATTTTGAGGATTGTCATCTTATTCAAGCCTTTTAATTCAACCGGTGCAATATCTCTTAAGCAATCTTTTTCAATGGTGATTTCTTTGAGTGGGCCCTAACCCACAGGTCTTTTCCCAGGATCTTACCTGACTCTTCTTTTCCGGAGTTATACTCAAATTCTTTTCAATTTGTGACGTAAGAATGATCTCCATCAGTCACATGCCTTCTCCAAGATCGCTTTCAAATTCTTTCCATCGTTGGTTCAACCTTTTAATTCTTCATTCCGGAGTGCTCAACAATTCTTATGACATTTCTCGTCTTCATTCTCACCATTTGGTAACCGGAGAAGTGTTCTCTTAAATCTTGGCCCGTTCTCTTGATGAGTTGTGATTCTAGCTTCTTGCCACCCTCATAATTGTTTCGATTGTGGGAATTGTTTTCATGCCCCTTCAGAGCAATTCTTGAGTTCTTCTCTTTGTGATCCTCCGAAGGCCATCATTTTAGCATATTTCTTCGTTCTCAGTTTTCAACTTCGTCCTCCAACTATTCTTCATTGATGTCTTTTCGTTCGTCTCCTTATTTTACGGTGGCTCGTTCAAGTTTACTCTTCCGTTGTTATCGTTTCAATTCATTTGTTCTTTCATAATCCTACCGGTGCTTCGTTGAAGATTTACCCAAGCTTGTGCTAGATCTCTCTTTAATTCTTCCCAACGAGAATAAGTAGTATGCCAAATCCTTTGGTTGTCATCAATTTAAATTGGTGAAGGAGATGCATCACATAATTCTTATTCTTATTCCTTCGAGGTGATTTAATTCTTTTGCCTGGAGCTTGTTCATCATATCAGATCCTTGGTTCTAAATTCTTCATCTTGTTTTCCGGAGCTTATTTCAATCATATCATTTCAAGCTCAATCTATTCATCGCAGGCCTTGAATCTTATTCTTTTCATCTTTCACTTCTCATGCTTTCATTACCGGAGTTCTCATGGTGGTTCATCATCATTTAATTCATCCTCGAAGTCTTCATCAAGATTCTTGTTGGAGCTCAAGCATTCTTCATCATGCTTTCCAATTGCAATTCTTTCTACCTTATCTTTTCAGATGATGTTATGTCATTCTTGTCAATTCCTTCATGTTTCATGATTCACGAGTTATCAAGAATGAGATATTTAAACCCATCATTTTCTTTGTTCAAGAGATCGTTTCAACCCTTCAATTTATTCGTTGGAGTTATCTTGGGTTGTATTTCACCTAAAAGCTTTCCCTAAGGATTGTTGATATTATGGTGCTTATAAATGACCCAAGTTCTTCATTTATCATTCCGGTGAAATAACTCTTTCGTCTCCTTGTTGATCTCAATCCAATCAATTGTTTTCGTTAGTGGCTGGTTATCACCTCATAATTTTGAGATGTTTTCCATAAGCCCACATGAACCTCATTTCGTTTCGTTGTTGATCTTTCCAACAACTCTGTTCAACCCTTCTTTGTAAGGAGGATTTTCTAATTCATTCGTGGGAGAAGTTGTCATCTTCTTCTTCGATCTTTTCTTTCTTTGATTTATATGCTATCCTTTCATTCCGGAGGCTTTGTTATGTTGCTCTCTCCAAACCATCATCTCGTTTTTATCGAGATCATGTTCTTTCCCTTGCTTATCATTTAACCGGAGTGTTGTATTCTTCATTCAAGTTCCCTCTTCTTATCAAGTTTTAACTCTCTTTTCAACCGGAGTGCTGTCTGAATCTTTCTTAACCTTGTGACATTCTTTTAATTGTTTCAGAGGCAATATGTTGTTGTTTTCATCAAGTATCTTCCAAACTTGGCTGGTTCTTGTTAATTCCTTCCATTTTCAGACAGAGTGCTGTCCAAATTCTGCCATTCTTATTCCTTGGCTGTACCATTGTGGTTTCTTATTCTTTCGTCATCCGTGAGCTCTTGTTTCATGTCTTTCAACCTTCAAGGTTCTTGTAATGTTCCTCCTGCTTACCGGAGTGCTCTTAACTTCGTTCATCTCCGTTGCATTCTTTCTTTCAACTTGTTCAACCTCTCAAGGTTCCTTGGTTTCACTCGTCTGTCAAAGAAGCAACTTTGTTTTACCTCTTCCTCTTCCGTTTTTACCCGGTGATATCTCTAGGATCTCGGGTCGAGATCCTCTGTTAGTGTGGGAGAGTTGTGACGCCCGAGACCGACGTCCCAGAAGATTCCAGAAGCTTCCCGAAGATTCCAGATGTTCCGGGTTGCCCGTGTGTTTCTTTTGTGCTTGTGTTTTTATTTTTGCATTGCATCATGTCATCATGCCATCATGTCATTTTATTTTGCATCTCAACCTAAATAAACCGTGTGGACCTTCGGTCCATTTAAATCGAGGGAAGATGTCTTCTCTTTATAACATATAAAAGCCTCCTAATAATTATGGAGCTATATTAATAATTATTCCGTTGTTTGGAATTACCGCAACACACTTGCAATATTTTCCCCATGCTTCTTTAATTCAAGTTTCACCTTCTAAACCCTTCCCTGTATTTCTTTCCGTTTTTTCGAGGCTCCTCATTTTTTATCTAGACTCTTTTGAAACTCCTTGAGGCAAACTATTTATTTTAGTTTGCACTCCCCCTTTTTGCCGGAACTATTTTGTGAGGTTGGTTTTTACTCCATAAAGCCTTTCAAAATGTTCCATCATTTTTCTCCCCCTGTTTTGGCCTCTTTTCTTTTTATTTTGGATCCATCTCTATTTATTTCTGCTGAGGAAATAAATAAAAAGAAGGCCTCCCTCAGGCCATCTCCTTTCTCCTCCAGGCCGCACCTCTTCTCCCCCTTCTCCTGGCCCAACT
>LR738712.1:369112087-369148054 GCA_902687465.1 Secale cereale | reverse complement strand
AAGTTTGGTTGGGTTATATCACACTATATAAATGCTTAAAAATGAAATCATCTATATATTGGCAAGGGTGGAAGGCTAAGCCTTTTGCTTGGTGTTTTGTTCCACTCATGCCGTTAGGATCCGTATAAGCCGGTGTTATGTTCCTTGATTATGCGTTCCTAACACGGTTGGGGTGTATGGGACCCCCTTGATAAACCGCTAAGTGCTAAGTCTTTTCCAGCAAGTCCCAACATTGGTACTATTTGCCTAATAACTAATAAAAAACTTGCATGTGGACTAGCTATCCCTTTTATTCTTAATTCAACCCCCCGGGCCAGTGCTCCACATGAGTGTTGGTCCGAAACGAGCAGACTGCGGGGCCACCTCAAGGAAACTTGAGGTTTGGTAAAAACCTGTAGGATGACTCATCCGGTCGTGTCCTGAGACCTAGATACGCGCGGCTACTATCAGGGTGACGACACGCCGGGAGGATTTGCTGGATTAGCCTTACCTTAGTTCGGTTTAACTCGAGCACGGGATTCCGAGAATACTCGGGTCTTCCCACTTATGGAGTTGCGACTCCGCGGATCGTGGGCTTGTGATGGGCCAAGTTGGAACACCCCTGCAGGGTTTGAACTTTCGAAAGCCGTGCCCGCGGTTATGTGGCAGATGGGAGCTTGTAATTCCGGTTGTAGATAACTTGACACAATGTTTCAATACACTACCAGCGTGTGTACCGTGACTGTCAATTTCCGAATAGGGATTCGGGAGTTGAACACGGTGGGGTTATGTTTGACCGGCTTTAGTTAGGATCACTTCGTGATCATCTTTCGACCGATGCTCTTCTCTTCTCGCTCTCTTTTACGTAAGTTAGTGCTAGTTGCTGCTGCAGACTCTTGTTTGTTCCTTCACCTTTTATTCTTTCTTCAGCCTTATCCTCACCCAAGGCTTAAATAGTCGTGTTACCCGGGAACGGGATTGCTGAGTCCTCTGTGGCTCACAGTTACTTCACCACACCAGTTGCAGGTTCAGCCGAGTTTGATGCAGGAGTTGGTTCAGTTCTTCACCAGGAGTTCGTTGAAGAGTGTGGCTGTTTGCTTGTGACGTTTCGATGTTCAGTAGTGGTTTCTACTAGGATTCGATCTTGGCCTGTGGCTTTATGTTGTTGTTTTGGTATCTTTCTTTTGGTTCTTCACCCGTAGTCGGGTTGTGATGTTCTGAATGATGATTGTGTATGTATTGTATTGTGTGAAGTGGCGAGTGTAAGCCAAGTATCCTTTTTTTTGCATTTTAATCCCTCTTTTACATGAGTTGTGCAAAGATACCAAACTTGAGATCATTCTAGGATGGGCTTATACCTTTAAGTCGTGCCTCGACACGTAGGAGGTATAGTCCCATCCTGGGCATTACATAAGGGTAGATTGGTTGTGCATGTAAGGTTGGGCGGTCGACAAATCTGAAATCTAACCCGTCTCTGTAAACAACACCTTCATCAAGACTCGGTACACTACTTCTCCACCAAGTAGTGCCCTAGTTCCTCATCATCTCCCAGGGGCATTAGTGGCACCCACTAGGTTATTTGCTAGTATGTCAAACCACACTTGTTTCTTTCCATGCATAACTGATGTCTACACACGCTTCTACTCTTGTAGACTATGTTGGGCCTCCAAGCGCAGAGGTTTGTAGGACAGCAGCAATTTCCCTCAAGTGGATGACCTAAGGTTTATCGAACTCAGGGAAGTAGAGGTTCAAGATGGTCTCTCTCAAGCAACCCTGCAACTAAGATACAAGAAGTCTCTTGTGTCCCCAACACACCTAATACACTTGTTAGATGTATAGGTGCACTAGTTCGGCGAAGAGATGTTAAATGGCAAGTGATATGGATGGCAAAACAAAGTAATATAAATATGTAATAAAAAGTGCAGCAAGCAAACAAGTGGTAAACGTGAGCACAAATGGTATTGCAATGGTGGAAACAAGGCCTAGGGTTCATACTTTCACTAGTGGCAACTCCCAACAACATTAACATAATCGAATCACATGATATTTCCCATAAAACATGCAATGGAGAGGCACCCGGAGGTCATTCCTTCGTGGTCAAGAGAGGACGAGAATTATGTAGGGCTACAAAAGCACACCTCAAAGTTCGTAGTTCTCAATCTAAGGATTTCCCAATGTCACCGCGGCCATCCAAAGAGAGTCCCACAATCACCACAACATATCTAAAGGATAGTCAAAGACAAGCACCAAGAGACTCTCAATCTTCAATCAACACACAAGAGAGGAAATCACTCATGAAAATATTGTTCTAATCCATATCCAATAGACCGCTGTCACCTTGGTCTCGGGGATTATACTAGATAAAGACAAGTGAGTACATCAATCCAATACATAGAGGAAGGGGAAATATCATGGGATCACCCTAGATTAACATAGCCTATGATCACAACGAAGATCACATCATGGGAGAGAGAATTGACCACATAGCTACTGGTAAGAACCTCAGCCCCGAGGAGGAACTACTCCCGCATCATGGAGGGAGGAAGCAACGTCGATGGAGATGAATCCGAGGGCACTTCCCCGTCCCGGCAGGGTGCCGGCGCAGGAATTCTGGTCCCCCGAAGCTTGATGGCGATGGCGGCGGAGATCGGAATCGCGTTTGGAGAAAAGGGGTATGGAATCAGGGTTTCCGCGACACGGTGTAAATATATGCCAAAGGGGGGCATCAGAGGGGGTCAGGGGTGCCCAGGCACCCCCCCCGGCGCGGCTAGGGGGGCCGCGTGGGCAGGCCGCCTGGAGCCCCTGTGGGTCCCCTCCAGCCCTACTTTGGCCGCATGGAAGCTTTCGGAACGCTGATTTTTTATATAATTTTTCTGGATTTTTTCTGGCAGTTCTCGTAATGTGAAAACCTGAAATACAAAAACAGCCGAAAACAGAAACTGGCACTGGGGTGCACTGAGTTAATAGGTTAGTCCAAATATGATCAAAAGTGTATGTAAGTGTATAAATAACATAGCAATATCACCCAAAAGAGGCATGGAGCAAGCAGAAATTATAGATACGTTTTGGACGTATCAACATCCCCAAGCTTAATTCCTGCTCGTCCTCGAGTAGGTAAATGATAACAAGAATAATTTCTGTGGTGACATGCTATTAACCATATAGGACTTTTTCATAGTCATATGACAAAAGCTTACTGAGACAATGAATCTATAGTAATTAAGTTGCCTCATGAGAAAATCACAAAGAACTGAAAGTTTTACAATATGATATTGAAACATCAAATAGATTTGTAATGAACATGATGTGCAAATATGATAAAGTGATATCTAGCTTGCCCCCTTTAGTGAAGCAAAACATAAATGCAGGGGCACCTCCAAGGTTTAAGTGATGACTAGATACAATGATTTCAAAATAAACGATATCATAATCATGCAAAAGACAATGCTACTTTGGGACAATGCACATTACACTCAGAATGACAATCATGCTCTCAGTAGTTGGTGCTTTTAAAAGAAGGTGGAGACTCTCGAACCGTGGCTTTTGTTGGCAAGGTTGAAAACCCGTAGTCGGAAACAAAGACAAAACATGTACCAGAGCTCTTGGTTTTAAAACAGAGGTAATATTTTTTTTGATCATGCATGTTTCGTCAACGAATGCTAGCAGACAACTCAATCACTTCTTGAGATGGACAAGTTTCGAGGAACGGCTCCCGAATGAGGACGATCACATCCTCTTAATCTCCTTTGTTTATCACTGCCAAAGTTTTCTGATTTCTCATGAACAAAGCGTGAAGGAGGGTTTGTTTGTTATATTATCTTTTTGAGCCGGGCGCACTCAATGCCAGTTCCTTCTCGTATTATGGGTTTGCACATTATACATGCAATCCCGGGGTGAAGCTTGTCCAACTTAAAAAGATCATGAATTAACTACTACTTCCTCATGAACTTAAAACAGAGGCACAAAATAGGAATGATTTTTCTTTGAATAATTTCGAGATGGTACATGCAAGTCTCCGTTAGGAATGGCAGGTAAATACCATGTAGGAAGATATGGTGGACTCATATGGCATAACTGGATTAAAAGGATGTGGATGCACAAGCAGTCAGTCCGCTTAGTACAGGCGAAGGTTAGCAAAAGACGGGGAGCGACCAACTAAGAGAGCAATGACGGTCATAATCATGCAGAGCGACAAAGCAACATTGAATTAGGCATGGAAGTCATATCGCTACTCAGAAACAAAAGATCATCAAGGCTTGACAGACTTTCTTTACAGTCTTAAATATGCGTGAGCATACGCCAAGTCAATCAAAATATATTCTTTGAAGGAAGATATTACTAAACCATACCACATCATAGGCAAACAAATCATGTTGGTACTCCAATAACACATTGGGAACCCCCCAGCTATTTGAGACTAACCATAAGAAAACATGAACTACTAAGCGCCATTATGCACGTAGCATCTTTATCATAGACATATCAACCAATGCAATGGAAGCAAACTCTTTTAATAAGATAAACATGATAACTAAAGAGAGTTCAAGCAACCAACTAAACAAAAGCTCTTTAAAAAGATAAGCATGAAAGTTAAGAGCTAAGCATGATAGTAGCTATTAAAAGACAAAGAACACACACAGCAAAGATAGACATGCAAATTCTATGTTATGTTCTAGGTAGAAATGGAGCATGTTTCTCTCCCACATAAAGAAAGCTGAGTTCCAACTCGTTATGAAAAGCTAAAGAAAACTAAAAGGAAAACTAAAACAAGACGCTCCAAGCATAGCACATAACACATGAAGTGATTAAAATATAGTGGAACGAAGGACGAACTGATAATGTTGATGGAGAAGGGGATGCACAGGGGCATCCCCAAGCTTAGACGCTTGAGTCTCCTTGAATATTTGTTGGGGGTGCATGGGGGCATCCCCAAGCTTGAGCGTTTGACACTCCTGAATCTTTTTATCATCTTCCCTCGCACACTTGAAAACTCCCTTCATACATAACTCATCATAATCTGATTAGCGAGGTTAGTACCCATAATAAAATAATTGTTCCTTGCTGGAAATAAAGATATTCTTTAAGTTATACTGTTTCTCAAGATTGCCAAAAGGTTTTTGCAAAGAAAAAGCAAGCTCTAGGTTTGCAAAATGAAGGAAAGGCAAAACAGGACAGAATCTGTGAAAAACAGAACAGGAGGTAGTAAATGATTTTTCCGGGGCACTTCTGCAACTCTAATAAAAAAACTCAAAACATACGCACGAAAGACAATTATATATAGCACGCTGTCGAAAAAATTCAGACCAAAAAGATGATCCGGTGATTTTATACGAATTTTTCTATCCAAGGACAGAATCTGTTTCCTGGACAGCACGTCACAACTTTTGAACTTTCTTGCAATCAGAGGCTAAACTTGGCACAAAGCTGAAAAATAAAGATACAATGATGTTGCTACAGTAGTAACAAATATCAAGACCACTAAAACTGAAAGTAAACATAACAAGGGTTGTCTCCCTAGAGCTCTTTCTTTATAGCCATAAAGATAGGCTTAAGACTTTAATGATGCTCTCGTAGGAATAAGAGCTGAAGAACAAAAGAGAGCATCAAGAAGCAAATAACAAACACATTTATGCCTAACATGCTTCCTATGCATAGGAATATTGCAATAGAATAATTCATTGAAGCATAAAGCAACTAGCATAGGAAGGCAAAATAAGCATAACTTCAAAATATTCACCATAAAGAGAGGAAACTTCTTATTATTAAGATATTTAGAACCAAGTCTCCCTCTCTCATTATAAATTTCAGTGGCATCATGGATGAACTCAACAATATAAGCATCACGTAAAGCATTGTTACCATGATCCACATGCAAAAAGGTACTCTTACTCTCCACATAAGCATAATCTTTCTCATTGGTAATAGTGGGAGTAGGACTATCATAAACAACTTGAACACTATAGATTACTTGTGTATTAGGAGGGTGGTGTTCAACAAGGGAGTAATTCCCTCCATGATTATGACAAGTTTCATAAGGATAATTTCTCCTAATGTCATAGGTACCTTTATAATCACTATAGGTTGGAGTTATGACATCATCATAGTAGAGAAGATCATTATCATTGCTAGCAACTATATTTTTAATCATGTTGTCTTTATTCTTACTAGCAAAAGAATTATCAATTATCACATCACTAGTGGGTAAAGGGTTTGCAATCCTATCATCCCCAAGCTTAGAGCTTCCCATATCATCACTTTCAGAGTTGGTACCAAAAAGATTTTCAAGATCATAAGTAGCATTATCATCATTTTCCCAATCACAATAAGTAACATGCATATCATAATCAAAATCATCTTCAATAGTACCTACGGACGTATCATCAAGATGATAATTAAGGCAATAAACTTCACCTTCTTCTTTAAACTTACAATCGTTAGGATAAAAGTTGATGGGAGGAATATGCTCAGGCCAGGTTGATACCCATTCTTCTTCTTTCTTGCTCCTCTTCCTCCTCCTCTTCTTTTTCTTCTTCTTAACCTTAGGAGGGAGTGGTTGGAGATGAAGCTTCTCCACATATCCTGGTTTATCATTAGAAACAATAGGGGAAACTTGGGAGAAACTCTCCTTTTTATTAGTAGAAATATAAGAGACATTTTTATACTTTGGTAAAGTTCCCTCCTTTATAATCTTACCTATGTAATCATTTTCATGGCAATTAACAACACAATAGAGATGGCAATTTTGCAAAGTGTTTTTTATTCCTATGGCATTAACATCTAGCCATGAAGTCTTTTCTGATAACTCTTCACACATCAAAAATAACATAAGCTCATCATAAAGATCAGAGGTGATCATGTTATCACACAACCGGTTAACAGTTATGTTTTGAAAGTTCATGCATAGTGACCCTCTATACGGCAAAGTTCACAAGTAAAAGGATAAAGGTCACACAATTCTCTAGCAATTTCATTTAAATCTCTGACCCAAGTGATTGTTCTTTCATGCTTATGTTGCTTACAATACTTCTCTTCTTCAATCATAGGCCTTTCACAAGGTCTATCCACTCCACAAAAATTAACATGCTTATATAAAACTTCATTTTTAGGAATTGGATCATGCATGTTGCAATCATCATGAACAATTTCATTTTCTTTGCAAGTCTCTTTAAAAGGTTTATGATACTTGATCCAATCCTCCTTAGGCATATTAAGATGTGAAGCAAAAGATTTGAGGAAATCAACAAGGAGTTGAGAATCAAGCCCAAACTTAGCACTAAACTTATTAAAACTTGTAGTTTCAACAAAGGACTTAATGCAATCATACTCATAAATTATACCTGACTCTTTACCTTTGTCGATCTCCCAATCTTTAGTGTTGCGTTGAATTCTTTCAAGGAGTTCCCATTTAGCATCAATCTTTTTGTTTGTGAAAGAACCCATAGAGGAAGCGCCGAGCAAATCTTTATCCTGTCGAGAAAGCCTCGCATAGAAATTAGTAATAATCATATCTCTGGGGAGTCCATGGTTAGGACATTTTAGCATTAACGTTTTCAGTATCCCCCAAGCTTGAGCTATGCTCTCTCCGTCATGAGGATAAAAGTTATAAACATAATTCCTATTCTCATGGACTTCATGAAGAGGATAAAACTTGGAGTAAAAGAGAGACTGGATCTCTTCCCACTCCAGCAAGTGAGAGTCATTTAGTAGCCTATACCATTCCAATGCTTTTCCTTTTAGTGACAAGGCAAATAATTTCCTCATGACAAACTCCCTTGATACACCTGCAAGCTTAAATAATGAACATAGTTGTGACAGATATAGCAAGTGTTCACCGGGATGTCTGTCTCCTGCATAACGATCAGCCAAAACATAATCGATAATACTAGCTGGTATTTTATAGGGCACAATTTCAGTAGGGGGAGGAGCAACCACCACAGGTGTGGGGCGTCTTCCCGCAAGCAACGATCCAATAGCACGGTTTTCCATAAACATAACTAGTGAAATAAAAAGATTTAATTGCAAGATCTAAAGATATACCTTCAAGCGCTCACCTCCCCGGCAACGGCGCCAGAAATAGCTTGATGTCTACACACGCTTCTACTCTTGTAGACTATGTTGGGCCTCCAAGCGCAGAGGGTTGTAGGACAGCAGCAATTTCCCTCAAGTGGATGACCTAAGGTTTATCGAACTCAGGGAAGTAGAGGTTGAAGATGGTCTCTCTCAAGCAACCCTGCAACTAAGATACAAGAAGTCTCTTGTGTCCCCAACACACCTAATACACTTATTAGATGTATAGGTGCACTAGTTCGGCGAAGAGATGTTAAATGGCAAGTGATATGGATGGCAAAACAAAGTAATATAAATCTGTAATAAAAAGTGCAGCAAGCAAACAAGTGGTAAACGTGAGCACAAATGGTATTGCAATGGTGGAAACAAGGCCTAGGGTTCATACTTTCACTAGTGGCAACTCCCAACAACATTAACATAATCGAATCACATGATATTTCCCATAAAACATGCAATGGAGACGCACCCGGAGGTCATTCCTTCGTGGTCAAGAGAGGACGAGAATTATGTAGGGCTACAAAAGCACACCTCAAAGTTCGTAGTTCTCAATCTAAGGATTTCCCAATGTCACCGCGGCCATCCAAAGAGAGTCCCACAATCACCACAACATATCTAAAGGATAGTCAAAGACAAGCACCAAGAGACTCTCAATCTTCAATCAACACACAAGAGAGGAAATCACTCATGAAAATATTGTTCTAATCCATATCCAATAGACCGCTGTGACCTTGGTCTCGGGGATTATACTAGATAAAGACAAGTGAGTACATCAATCCAATGCATAGAGGAAGGGGAAATATCATGGGATCACCCTAGATTAACATAGCCTATGATCACAACGAAGATCACATCATGGGAGAGAGAATTGACCACATAGCTACTGGTAAGAACCTCAGCCCCGAGGAGGAACTACTCCCGCATCATGGAGGGAGGAAGCAATGTCGATGGAGATGAATCCGGGGGCACTTCCCCGTCCCGGCAGGGTGCCGGCGCAGGAATTCTGGTCCCCCGAAGCTTGATGGCGATGGCGGCAGAGATCGGAATCGCGTCTGGAGAAAAGGGGTCTGGAATCAGGGTTTCCGCGACACGGTGTAAATATATGCCAAAGGGGGGCATCAGAGGGGGTCAGGGGTGCCCAGGCGCCCCCCGGGCGCGGCCAGGGGGGCCGCGTGGGCAGGCCGTCTGGAGCCCCTGTGGGTCCCCCCGGCCCTACTTTGGCCGCATGGAAGCTTCCGGAACGCTTATTTTTTATATAATTTTTCTGGATTTTTTCTGGCAGTTCTCGTAATGTGAAAACCTGAAATACAAAAACAGCCGAAAACAGAAACTGGCACTGGGGTGCACTGAGTTAATAGGTTAGTCCAAATATGATCAAAAGTGTATGGAAGTGTATAAATAACATAGCAATATCACCCAAAAGAGGCATGGAGCAAGAAGCAATTATAGATACGTTTTGGACGTATCAATAACCCTGACCCATTTTGCGTAGCCAACTACTATAGCATATTTCTTCAACCAACCAACACAACTCTAAACATAATAGAGTCGTGTACAATGCAAGTATCAATGGGGTATGCAACGGAGGCAAGCCTAGCAAGGTTGCCACTCAAGATATATCATGCACTCGATGAAACGATGAAAATGCTTTCATGACATAAAAGGGTTCAACATGGTCAAAGGGCTGCTTGCCTTGTCCTTCAGGTCTTCAAACCTTCTGGTCCATCCCCGAGTACTCCGTCTATTTCGTCAACTAACGACGGAAACAATCATAATACGCAACACAACAAGGCAAAAATAAAAGTGCTCTAAAAATAGGAGTTGGACTTTTCTAGGATACCTCTAGTCATATAAAAAATGACCAAGGTGGTTTCATAGGCATTGGATCAATGGATAGTTTGGAACATTTCAATATGATGGAATCAATGGATTTAATGGTCCTACAAGAAGTGTACAGAAGAATTATTTTGAAAATTTTGCAAAGGCACCCATTTAACAAGGAATTATTTTTGAAGCAACAAGGAGTTGGTTTCACTTGATTTGGAGTTCAAAAGAATTTCCTATGATTTTGCAAAGTTGGCTATACATGGATAAATAGACCAATATTTGATGTGGTATAGAAGGTATTGGTAATGTTCAAAAATTAAGTTATGAGCATATAAGTACCTAGGAATTTGAATCATCGCATTTGGATCAATTTTGAGCTCTCTGTGATTTTCTAAAGTTCATCACAGAAATGGATAAACAACATTCTGATAAATATATGTGAGGAAATTTTTTCCGGGAAAAATGTGCAAATAGCACCATGTGATAGATCATGATTTATGGAGTCACTGGAAATTTGAATCACCAAATTTGGAGTTCTAATTAATTGTTTATGGATTTTACAAGTTTACACAAAAAAGAAAAAGAGAAGGGAAAGGGTTTTTACCCTTATACTGCGCACAGGGCGTAGTATAGCGCCGCAGCGCACTGGGCCAGCCCAGCTGCACGGCCACGCGAGCGTGTAATCCGCTTTCACCGCAGGGACACGGCAACCGCCCGACCCGCCTCCACTTAAAATGATGGGCCTGCCCCGCTAGGTCACCGACGAGCGGGTCCCACCGGTTGGTCTTCTCCTTCCTCCCGCCCGCGACAGAGGAGGCAGAGGCCTCGTCGGCGGGAGGTTGCCGGCTCCCGCCCCCGGAGGCACAGGCCACCTCCGGCCAAGCTATGGCCACCGGAGGGACCACCGTGGAGCAGCGCATCGGGCGGGAGGGGGGTCGACAGGGTCAGCGGAAGACGGCTGTGGCACGCTCGTCACGGGCCTCGGCGGATGCCCATTCGGGCGACGATGAACTGGGGGGCATGGTGCCCCGACAGATTGGGAGAAGTGGGGAAAAGGGTCGTCGGACCCTCGCGCCTCTCCTGGTGGGGAGAGGACAATCGGGGAAGCCCGCCCTTGCCTGAATCGAAGCGGAGGCCGACGATGGCACTCCGTCCATGGGAGGCGTTGGGAGGCTTGAGAGGGAGAGGTAGGTTGTCTGGGAGGTTTGTGGAATAGAGGAGGTTCGATCAGAGGCGAGAGAGAGAGAGAGAGAGAGAGAGAGAGAGAGAGAGCTAGGGGTGGTTTTACGGCGGGGCCATGGCGCACCATGGACGGCGTCCATGACCGTGGCCAAAGCGGCGCCAGGGGCCGTACTGGCACACGGGGCATTGTCCATCGCGTTGGTGGGTGCGTTCTAGACCGTGGGAAAGGAAGAGGGGGAGCGGGGAGGTGCCAAAGGCTTCGCGCGTGTGAGCTCGCCCATTGGAGCTCTCGGGCGGCTAGCGCGCGTGTGAGAGCAGCAGTAGGAGGGAGAAGGAGGAGGGGGCCGACAGCGTGTCGTGTCCCGGACGTCGTGGCACCTCGACTGGCGCAAGGGGGATGCTCGTGGTGGCCAGACGCTGCGGATTGGGGGTGGCTACAGTGCGGGTGTGCACTATAGCGCGCTCTGGAGCACGCCAATTGCATGCCATGGCATGTCTTTGGCTTGTAGGGCGCGGCCACTTTGTATGGGGGGTTCTGGGAGGTGTAAACAAATGGGATTTTGCCTTGGATGCCCTGGTGATCCATTGGGAGACGAGAGAGGTAGAGGGATAGTGAGAAGAGGGCTGTCCAGCAGAGTAAAATGGGGTTTTACCCCCCTCAATCATTGAGCTGAGGAGGAGAGGGAGTTCCTGGAGGTAGAAGAAGATCATTATGATCTGGGGTAAAAAGTTGAAGCAAAGGTTAATAGTAAAAGGGGGCAAAACAGTGGTTTTGGTAAAATGGCAGAAGGTGTTTGATGTAAGTTTGGGCAAGTAAATGAAGTCCAATTGACTTGGGACTTAACGGGAAGAAATGGCACATGAAAATAGGGTGTTCCACCAAGTTTGAGCTTATTTGGGAAAAGTTGCTAATGTAACTTTGGTGAACCCTAGAAATCAACAGAAATGGATTTTCCAAGATTTAGTCATGCAAATCATCCCTCCTTCATGCACCACTTGGTGTAGTGTCATCATTTGGGGTTTTGAGCATGTCCGCAAAATTTGAGGTCACAAGTAAAAAGTTGGTAATGTAGAGCTGTTGAAATTTGGATCTGGTCAGAAAGGGTTTTGGGGCACTTTGATCAAGTTATCCTTCTCCAAACCTTGTGCCATTTGGTCTAGATGCTTAATTAGACCATTTTAGCAGGTGCACCAAGTTTGAGAGCATTTGGACATGTTTGGCAATGTAAAGTTGCTCAAACTAAAAAATGGACAGAAATGGTTTTGAAGGGATTTGATGATGTTTTCTTGATCTTCAAGTCATGAGGCTTTGTAAGATCATCAAATATGCCATATTTGACATGATAGAAGTTTCCTAGAATTTTTAGAGAACAATTCCTTTGTAAATATTTCAAAAGCTTGAAATATCCAGAAAGGGTTTTTCAAGGATTTTTCCAATATTTTGAACATGACCATGTGTTGAAACTCTTATATATGGACAATATATGTCCTATGAGTTTCCCTAAATTTTGAAAAATATATTTTTGAAATAGTTAAATAGTTTTAACCTATTAAAGACCATTTCTGGCCTAAAGAAAAATACTTTAAATAAAATAGGAAAATAACTTTAAAAATTATAATTTTGTGGTTTATGGGAGTCCTATACCTAATAGGATTCAAATATACTTTTTGAAAGATTTTTCACACCCCAAATAAAGTACTTGTACTACAAACCTCAATTCACGGGTTTTTGGAAAACTAATTTTAGAAAATACTTTTTGGCCAAATTATTTTTATAAGAAAATACTATACTGTTCTATACACATGGCATGATCATTGGGAAAAGGTTTTGGATCAAGGAGATGAAGTATAAGAGTTGGATGATTTTTTTTATTTTTTTAGAGCACTAGCAAGCAGCAAACAGAAAACCAATCAAGCAAGGTCAAAAACACTCAAAAGTTTTTGTGAAACCATATTTTAGCATGATTATTAGCTTAAGTGTCGTGGCATGAAAATCAGGGTGTGACAGGGCCCGACTTAACCCATGCGCACGGGCCCATCAGGATGGACGGTTGTGAGCTGCTGTTGGGCCTCCACTTCTTCCCCTTCCTCCACCTACCTATATATTTCGTGCCTAGGTCATTTGTTAGGGTTAGCTAAGATTAGAATTACACTAGGGCTTAGCTCCTTGTTCCTCTGCCTCTTGTGAGAGAGAGAGAGACCTCTCCCATGGAGATCAAGATCTCCATTGGAGAAGATCCCTAGTGGATTCAAGACCCCATCTAGGGAAGATCCACCATGGATTCAATACCTCTTTTCTCATAGGATTGGGATGAACTAGCTACCATGTATCTTCCTTCTATTGTCCTTGGATCTTTGTGACCTTATATGTATGTGGATCTGATATGTCTCCAACGTATCTATAATTTTTGATTGTTCCATGCTGTTATATTATATTCTTGGATGTTTTGCAATCATTTTATCATTTTTGGTACTAACCTATTGACATAGTGCCAAGTGCCAGTTGCTATTTTCTGCAAATTTTTTACATCGCAGGAAATCAATATCAAACAGAGTCCAAATGCAGCAAAACTTTTTGGAGATTTTTTTGGACCACAAGAAACCCAATGGGCCAAGGCAGCACCTCGGGGGTGCTCCGAGGGGAGCACAACCCACCAGGACGCGCCCTGGTGGGTTGTGCCCACCTCGGGTACCCCTCGGACCGCCTCTTTGCTCTATAAATATCCCAATATCCCAGAAACCCTAGGGGAGCAGACGGAATTTCGATCCAGCCGCCGCAGAGTCCAGAACCACCAGATCCAATCTAGACACCATCACAGAGGGGTTCACCACTTCCATTGGTGCCTCTCCGATGATGCGTGAGTAGGTCCTTGTAGACCTTCGGGTCCGTAGTCAGTAGCTAGATGTCTTCATCTCTCTCTTTTGATTATCAATACAATGGTCTCTTGGAGATCCATACGATGTAACTCTTTTGCGGTGTGTTTGTTGGGATTCGATGAACTTTGAGTTTATGATCAGATCTATCTTTTTATATCCATAAAGTTATTTGAGTATTCTTTTGATCTCTTATATGCTTGATTGCTTATAGCCTCGTATTTCTTCTCTGATATTGGGTTTTGTTTGGCCAACTTGATCTCTTTATCTTGCCATGGGAAGAGGTGCTTTGTAGTGGGTTCGATCTTAAGGTGCTTGATCCCAGAAGGGGAACCGACACGTATGTATCGTTGCTACTAAGGATAAAACGATGGGGTCTATTTCTACATAAATAGATCTTGTCTACATCATGTCATTGTTCTTATTGCATTACTCCGTTTCTCCATGAACTTAATACACTAGATGCATGCTGGATAGCGGTTGATGTGTGGAGTAATAGTAGTAGATGCAGGCAGGAGTCGGTCTACTAATCTTGGACGTGATGCCTATATAATGATTATTGCCTGGATATTGTCATGATTATTTGAAGTTCTATCAATTGCCCAATAGTAATTGTTTTCCCATCGTTTGTTACTTTCTCGAGAGAAGTCACTAGTGAAATCTATGGCCCCCGGGTCTCTTCTTCATATTATTTTCCTTTGCGATCTATTTTTCCTTTGCTTTTATTTTCGGATCTATTAAACCAAAAACCTAGAAATACCTTGCTGCAATTTATCTTATTTATCGTCCGATCTATCAAGATTTATATCTCTCTCATGCCCGTTACCCAAAAGGGATTGACAACCCCTTTTACATGTCGGGTTGCGAGTATTTGTTATTTGTGTGCAGGTGCTATTTACGTTGTGTTGCTTGGTTCTCCTACTGGTTCGATAATCTTGGTTTAATCACTGAGGGAAATACCTACCGCTGCTATACTGCATCATCCCTTCCTCTTTGGGGAAAAAACTGACGTAGCTTTAGCAGCCATCAAAAGGAATTTTCTGGCACCATTGCCAGGGAGCACCTTCAACATATACCAGGTTCCTAATCACAAATCTCATCTCCTCGCAATTACATTATTTGCCATTTGCCTCTTGTTTTCATCTCGCCCACTTCACAAATATTTGCCATTTTATTCGCCCTCTTTTTCGTTCGCCGTTTTTCTTGCCGGATCTATTTGAGTTCTTGTCATCGTGGCTAGTCCTCCCCTCATCATTTGCACCCCCGAGAACAAAGTTCTCAACTTTAAGCAAAGAGGAGGAGAAAGCCTAAAAAGATGCATGGTACTGGATTTGCAATGCGAATAATAGATCTATTCACAAGCAATCCACTATTGTTCTTCATTGAAATTTTTATGTAGGAATCACTACTTGGTTTAGATTTGTTCTTGATACCATTGCGAGAGGAAATTTCTTAAGTTGTCCCCCTCTTGATGCCTTAAATGCTATGGGAAGTTTAATGGTATCTCCACTTATTATCGTTAATGAAACAACTTTGACTCTTGAGCATGTTATGAAAAGATCAGATGCTATTGAAAAGGGGATGATTACTAAAGAACATATTGACAATTTAGACAAAAAGATGCATGATCTTGCTAATAAATTTGGATCTAAGGCGGGTGAGGTTTTTAAAGTACTAAAGGAGAAGGAACCCGTATTCAATGAAAGAATAGAAGAAAGTCCTCGGATTGATAAATTGGAAGAAATTCTTAATAACTTGGGTACTGCTTTTTCTTCCATTAATACCATTGAGAAAACACTCATAAAAAGTCGCAAGAATAAAGGGGCTTCTTCTAGTAACAACAAAGGGAATCTTAAAATGATTAGTATTCACCCCGATTTTATTGTAATAATAGAAAGACCTCTTTACAAAAGAAAATTCTTTGATCTTGTCCCTAGAAATATTTTCCCAAAGAATTATATACTAAATCTTTACAGAAATGTGTGATTAAGAATTGGATAACAAAGATGAGAAAACTTAGATCCTTGTATTATGCCTAGGTAAGGGCGTAAAATGATAGCACTTGTTGGTAGGCAACCCAACTTGTATCTTTTTGCTTTTTGATTTCCTTGATGTTTTCAATAAAAAAACCTTTAATATCTCTGTTGAGATGTGTTTTTGTGGTTTGAATAAAGGTTGTGCCAAGCAAAGCCTTAGGAACACGTTGGGTGTTAGTAGATTTGATCTTGCTGAAAAATAGAAACTTTTGCGCTCACGAGAAAAATTCTCGTTTTTAACAGAAGAGTGCTTTTTGGTTGATTCTTTTAGCAGAAGATTAATATACAAATTTCTCACGTGGAACTAGTTTTTTCAAGATTTTTAGATTTACAGAAGTATTCGGAACTTCCAGATTACTACAGACTGTTATGTTTTTGACAAAGTCTGTTTTTTATTGTGTTATCTGCTTGTTTTGATGATTCTATGGTTTTCTTTGATGATTTTTTGCCATAGAAAAGTTGGAATACAATAGATATAATACAAATTCCAAGTATGAATGGGTTTACTACAGTACTTATAGTAGTGATTTGTTTTTTTATACTAACGGATCTCACGAAAGTTTTGTTGGAGTTTTGTGTGATTGAAGTTTTCAAGTTTTGGGTTATCTTATGATGAATGAAGGAATAAGGAGTAAGAAAAATCCTGGGGTTGCCTCGGCATCCCAAGCTATTATCCCAAGAGAAGTAAGCAACTAAGCCTGGGGATGCCCCCGAGTGGCATCCCTTCTTTCTTCTAACGACCATCGGTATTTCACTTGAAACTATATTTTTATTCATCACATGATATGTGTTTTGCTTGGAGCATCTTGCATGATATGAGTCTTTGATGTGGAGCATCCTATGAACATCACCATGTCAAGAGTCCGTTTGCCAAGTGACACGTGCGACCTCTACTTCTCATACTTAAAGGTGAATCATCTCCTTTACACGTGTTCACTTGACCCCTTCGAGGATGGTATACTACTTGACACTCCACTCATGTGCATGCATAGGTATTGTCGGAGCTTCATGGATGACGAGGAGGAGTGCAGGCGGCAAGGATCACCTACACAATCTGCGAGGGAAGAGTGGAAGAGAAGACGGAAGAAACGGAGCTGATGCCAACTACAGGCTCCGGACGTCCGCTGCACACCAGACGTCCAACGACTCCCAGGCGACCGGACGACCGGCAGCCACCAGACGTCCATAACTGCGATCGCAGAAGGAAAGTAGCGGAAGTCCGAAGACTTTCGGACGCCCGAACCGTCCCGAGCCTCCGGACATCCGACCCCCATCGGACGTCCCGTGCCTGCCTGTGCGCAGCCGCGGGCCTTTGGCCTTGTATCCCTTCCCACTTACCCTTTCGCCCACCTAGACTATCAATACACCCTACCTCCTCTTAGCTAGGATTAGCAAATGTGATAGCTCATTTTAGACTAGAGCTTTGCTCATCTATGTGGTTCTACTCCTACGAGTGACCGCGGCCCCTCTACGGAGAAGATCCACACCGGATTCAAGACCTCTCCGCAAAAGATCCTACGGGATTCAAGGCCCCTCACGGGAAGATCCTACGGGATATCATGAAGACCTCCTCTTGGAGATGAACTCTACCTTGTATCTTTCCCTTTGTTGTTCATGTACCTTGTGATCTTGTGTGTTTGATTGTCTAGTAGATGTGTGATTGGACTTGTTCTTGAGTGTTTCCCCTTGTGATTTCTCTTTGTTCTTCCCCGTGTTCATCGTGTTCTTCGTGGGATTCCCTCCATTTCGTGAAAGATTGTCCTAGTTCGGGTTAGCCCCGCATCATATGGTACCAAGAGCAAGGCTTCGCACGAATTTGGAGTCCCCTCCACCGTTTTCTAGCCTTCTTTTGTGTCATTTCGTCCTAAAATTTGAAAATCCCCAACAAAAATAACCCCAATTTTTTTGTGATTTGTTGGTTTGATGATGTTTTGTTGATTTTGATCCATTGATTTGCTTGGTTTCAAGTGGATCTAGCATTTTCCCAAGTTTCCCCATCTTTCATCCACGAAATCTCATCAATTTTGACCCCAAAATCATCCATTTCCGCCCAAAATCGTGTTCCCGAGCTCAAATCTCGCGTTGACCCCGACCCACCGGACGACCGTCGTTTTATCGGACGTCCGGACCCTCACGAAGCACCGGACGTCCGTCATCCACCGGACGACCGGAACCACCTATACAGAAGAAATTATCGGATTTCCGAGCCCGACCGGTGTCCGGTCACCGGACCTCCGTCACTTTCCAGACGTCCGGTATTTGTAGATTCCCATTTCTGCTGATTTTTGTTTTGGTCATGACTAATTCATACGAACTCCGATTTTGATGTTCTTTAGATCGTTTGGAAGATCTTGACATCCCCCATACCACAAAAATACTACCATCATCATTTGACTCCATCAAATTTTGTCAAATTTGGCAAGTTTGCCTAGGCCTTCCACCATATCATCCGCATAGCCACCATAGCCTTCTGCAACCTAACCCATTTTATTCCCCATAGCATTTGTGATTGCTTGACCGATGATTTGAGTCTCCTAAGGTGTTTAGGCTACTTAGGGAAAATTGCTTCTTCATCAACCACCACCACCACTTCCACATACCCATTGCCAATTTCTGCCAACCCAACCTAACCCAATTTTGTTGAGCTTGTTTGAGTTGTGGCTTGTGTCTCCTAAGGTGTTTCGGCTACTTAGGGACCGTGACTTCAACTCCGACACCGTGTATAGTCCATCATACACTTCCACCACCATAACCCATTTTGACTGGGTTTCCACCAACTATTCCGCAACCACCACCACTTGTCCGCTACCACCATTTGACATTTGTCCTTGAGATTTTGAGCTGTGCCTTTTCCGTTTCCTAAGGTGTTTCGGCTAATTAGGAACAGGTCAATATCAAGAACACCGCCTCTCGTCATCATCATCGGACGGTAACTTCGACGACATCATTTTAGATTCTCCTTTGCCATTGCATTGTTAACCCCTAGCCCATTTTGCGTCACTTGCCTATCGAGACTAGCCTTTGAGTATTGCCGACAATGTTACTTGTGCACATTAGTGATCATTGACCCTTCCATTACATACATACAATATATCTTGTTATCATCATATCATCCCTTGTGTCACAAGATTGTTCCTGCATATACACAATTGCTATCTTGGTTTGTGCATTTCGCTAGTGGCTATACAAAAAAAACAATAAGCTTTTAAGCCAAAACAGAAAGACAAAGAAGCTTGTAAGCAATAGCCATAGCATCATACCACATTGCACATAAGATTGTCATATCCGATCATCTTAGATCATCTTGAGGAGAATACCGGGAACCATACATACATAGCATACTTGGTATAGAAAAATGATACATTTGGAACCCCATAGGTTGTGCACAAGTATCATATCCGCCTATAGAGCAATCGTGCTAGAATCTCTCTAGAGTTGTGCAACACGAGCGTTTTCCATGGATTCCACATTTTGTGCTCATTCCTTGGTTGCACGACGCCATTTATCTATCCGTGTGTGTGTTTTCGTGTGCCATTCTTTGCTATTGGTCTACTTGTTACATTTGCGAATTTGTGAATTTCTTTCAACATTATTGACTCTTGCTAACATTTTGCATCAAATTTTTGTGCCACTTATCCTAACCAAGCCACTCGAAAAGCTTTACTTGATAGGTGTCAGTGAACAAGTCTGGTACCAATTCCACTATTCTTTCATTTCACATTGAGTGAAACGGGATACATCCTCAACATTGGGAAAAGGTAACATGGTGTTGTTTATCTCATCTCCTACTCACCTTTGCCCAAGTCTTGTGATGGATAGGAAAAGCATTTCATCTCCTTCGGTCTACACCAACAACGACAAGTCCGATGCCATGACGAACAACTTGTGCGCCAACATGGATGCTCAAATGGAGGAGCTCATAGCCCTCATCAAGAACCAAGAGGTCTTCCTCATCTTCGAGAAGATGCTCAAGTGCACATCCCTCCGAGCTACCATCTTTGAGATGATCACATCGGCATCGACACCATCAACGACAAGAACATGAAGGTCACGAGCTCAACACCAACAACCGCTCAACGACTTCACCATGTACCTTGGCATCTTCGCCAAGCGACTTCAAGGCATCTTCGCCTTTGGATATGCGGCATCTTCGCCCACAAGCACCTCAAGCTTATGATCAAGAGAAGCTCCGCAAGCTAAAGTACGCGACTTCCACAAGCTACTACGACCTCGACAACGACCACGAGATTCCTTTCTATGGGACTCAAGAACCCGAGGAGTATCTCGAGTGGGAACGCTTGATGGACGACTACCTCATGCTACATCAAGTTCCTCCCGGAGATCAAGTGAAGTGCGCCACAAGAAACTTCCACGACTTCGCGTCGACATGGTGGTTTCACACACCTTCGAAGGAGTATGCCATGAGTTGGCCCAAGACAAAGAAAGCTTTGCGGCGAGAGTTCATGCCTCCCACTTACACGGAAGATCTTCTACGCCAATTGGAGAACACCATACAAGGATCCAAGTCCATCGAAAAGTACTTCAAGGAGATGAAGAATGCCTTGCGACGAGCCGGCGTGGACGGCCCCATTTTGATGAAGTTCCACTTCATGATGGGATTGAACAATGACATCTCCAAGTCTATCTTCCTCGAGAACTACAAGTCCCTCGACGACAACTACATTGGTGCTCTCAAGGCGGAACAAGAACTCATGAAGGCCAAGTCTTCTCCACCGCAAGCACACTTCTCGAAGAACAAGCTCCAAGACGGCGAGCATGAGGCTAGTACCACCACGATGTCTAAGCCCGACGAGCTCCATAACGATGCTCCCAAGTTCGACTCCACCGCCATCCCTCTTTGTGGGATTGTTGATGCCGAGTCTACTTCGACTCTTTTTCAAGAAGGTGCGGCGACGACTACGACTACGGAGCCATTCGAGGACCAAGCTTCGGAGGTGAACGACACGGTGACGAGCAAGTCTGATGCTTCCATCTTAGGAGGCGAGAGTGATGATGTGCCATCTTCGGTATTCATCCACGGCGACGATGACGAGATGATAGAGCATGGGATTTTCCCTTCAGTCATGGAGGGGAGAGATGTTGTGCCATCTTCGGTCTTCATCCACGGCGACGGTGAAGAGATGGTTGAGCATGGGATTTTCCCTTCGACCACGGTGATGTATGATGACTTGTGTGACTTGTGCCACCATATTGAGAGTGAGAGTGGCTTCACCACTAGCCCCATATATGATGTGCTGCCCCAATTCCCATGTGAGAAGAGCCACAACCCCCACCACTTGAGTGAGATGAGTGACTCCACCATATGCGACATTGAGTGCACCTACCTTGAGGGAGTGAGTGAGCCACCACATAGAGAGACTGAGATGGTTGATAGGTCATGTGAGGCCACTTTCAATATTAGCGACTTGACCTCTACCTCTATTGTGTCTTCTCATTTGGTGCTAGGTCCCAGTTATGATGACGCGCCGATCCTCGACGACTTCGCCCTTCCTATGGACAAGACGATGGCCATGGTGAAATATGATGGACCTCCACATGGTTCCATCAAGATGAAGATGATGACCACCATTTGGTCTTTCCCACCTCACCTACACCACACGAGTGGAATGAAAAAGGTAACAAAGGTGAAGGTGATGCTCTCGTCCCACTAGTGTACTATGTTCACATTGCTTGCTTGCATGATGTTGATCTACCTATTGTCATGCTTCATTCTAGTATGATTTTCCCATGCGATGATTTACCCATTTATGATGAGTTTGATGATTGCCATGTGGAGTCTAGTAGTTGTGATGCCATGTTGCATAGGATTTCATGTGATAATTCTCTTGGTCACATCATGTTTGACAACCCGCTTGACTTGTCATAAGCTATGCATGAGATCAATCATATGTCATATTTGCAATCTCTTCGTAGTAACTATGCACATGCCATTAAAATAAATCCAATTTGTACTTATGGCATAGATGACAAGCCCATGGTTATTGGCATTTGTTTTTCTTGTGATGACATTGACATACTTCCTTTGCATCATATCCATCATATGCCATGCCATGAACACCTAGCTTCGGATATACATTGTCTTGGATGTTGTTCCATTTCTCCATATTATGCTTCCGATATTGCTCATGAGGAGACACCCATAGTTTCATCTTTAGGAGATTTTGATCCATCCCATCCATTGCATGATCCCCATACTTGTGTGCACAATATGCTCCCCATGAATGACAATGCTATTGTTGTGCCACATACTTGCTCTAATTTGTGTCCCCATCGTGCTATACATGACAACTATTATTTCATGATGGATGACATATTTCTCTATCGTGCCTCAAATTTGTTTGAGCGATGCTTATCTTGTGCTAACTCTAATGTGCACATACACATCATGATGAATGATGTGTACATTTACCACACACACAATTTCTTCGGCTTGTGTCTCTTTTGTGTAGGTCCCCATACTTACTCGTCAACCCCGTGAGAGCACGAGTTGACAAAACGAGCTCTAGAGAGCAACGATGACTTAGGATCCCGTGGATTATCCTTCCCACCGCTCCCTTTGTGCAAATACTTTGCGCATCTCTTCTACATGACACTCACATGGTTATGGGTTATTGTCTATTATATCTCTTATGCCCATCTTGTCATGTTCACTTTGCATGATATGCCCATTCCTATGATTTTGCCATGCATTTGTGACCCATGCTTTGCATTACACATGATGATTGATTTTGATACTTGTATGTGTATTCGCAAGCTTAGTGGAGACATTGTTTATTATTGCCATGATTGCTTTGTGCCCAATGCCTATGATGATACCTTGTTCATGCTATGTACTCGTGCTTGTGATATGTCATGTGCATTGCCTATGCCTAATATTTGCTCACATGACATGATTGTCATGATTTCCTCTAGTGTGTTGCATCTTCGCGCCACTAGTTTGCATGGCATGATTTCTTTGATTGACTATGTTGCATCACCAATGATTCATACTTGCTCATTTCATGCGGTTGATGACAACCATTGCCATGCTTTGCACATGATTGATATTGCTTGTTGTCATATGTCTCCACATGTTGTCTCTCTCATGCTATATGATTGTCCACGCATTGAGCACAACCATGATTTTACTCTTGCCAATGAGATTGCCCCCATAGCATTCTCGCATTTATTTGGAGATTTTGACATATTTATTGTGAAGCATGCTTGTCTTACCTCTTTGCACCATATGCCTAGTGACATGAATATAGCCAGTGTCGCACCATAATATTCATGCACTTTTGCTTCTAATGGTTATGTGCAAGAGAAGAGAACCATCATGATGGATGATGTGTTTATCTACCATGCGGATACGTTCTTTGTTTTGTTGTGTGCATGTGTAGGATACTTGGACTTCGTGTCGACTTCCACTTCACGTGAGTTGACCATTCGAGCTCTTGAGAGTGAACCACCTTCTACCACGGCTTCTACATCGAACTTTCTTGTGCTTCGGCATTGTGAAGGACGCACAAGGACATGCTTTCAACATCATATCCTTCTCATTCGAGAAACCAAAACCATGCGCATGCATATTGTAGATCACACTACT
The DNA here is from genome assembly GCA_902687465.1 of Secale cereale. Taxonomy (NCBI): domain Eukaryota; kingdom Viridiplantae; phylum Streptophyta; class Magnoliopsida; order Poales; family Poaceae; genus Secale; species Secale cereale. Next base: position 369,124,486 of record LR738712.1, on the reverse strand, counting down.
TGTGTTGGTTGCACCATGAGACTTATTTGTCATTGTGGACCACTTGATTGCGCACATGTTAGTGATATTTCTTTCATTCATGATCACCACATTGCCATGCCTCGTGTTATATATGCCTTGTGTGTTGCATCCGACTTGTGGATTACTTGTCCCTATCATATGCTTGGTTGCAACAATATCATCTCTTCACATATGCCATGTCCCATTGTTTGTCACATGATTGACTTGGTTGCCTCACACATGATGAACAATTGCTATTTCTATTGTGTTGAGTGCCACTCGATTTTCACTACACCCTATGCACATTATGCTTGGAATGTCTTGCACTTGACCCTTGTGTTTAGACACTTCATTTTATTTGGTGTTGTGAATGATTCATATGCCTACCATAGACATTTCATTGAGCGCTTTATGCATGCTTGCTATGACTTTGAGGTAGATGCTTATTCTCTTGTCACACATATGTGCATCTCTACCTCACATTTACATGCTTGTTTCCATGATGACCTTGATTGTGTTCAATTGATGTGCTTACTTGACTTGTCACAATCCTTTGTCACACAATTTGCTATGCTTGATGACGACACTTGTTGGGAGAATCACCTCTTGAATGCTTGGTTTTGCACTAACGCTAACCACATTTGTTCTTCCGAGTGTTTGTTGTCCTTTCTCCTTTTGAAGGAATCATTAGACCGTGCGACATTGGAGAGTGCCCATTTCGAGCTTGAAGATGATGAGTGCTTGGTGATCGACCACTTCGCCACGGTGATGCCATCTCTTTCCCATGGTTATTTGGCTTTCGATTCGAGGTCGGATCTTTTCCAAGGGGGAGGGGATGATGCGGAGCATCCTATGGACATCACCATGTCAAGAGTCCGTTTGCCAAGTGACACGTGCGACCTCTACTTCTCATACTTAAAGGTTAATCATCTCCTTTACATGTGTTCACTTGACCCCTTCGAGGATGTTATACTACTTGACACTCCACTCGTGTGCATGCATAGGTATTGTCGGAGCTTCATGGATGACGAGGAGGAGTGCAAGCGGCAAGGATCACCTACACCATCTGCGAGGGAAGCATGGAAGAGAAGACAAAAGAAACGGAGTTGCTGCCAGCTACAGGCTCTAGACGTCCACTACACACCACACGTTCGGCGACTCCAGGCGACCGGACGACAAACAGCCACCGGACGTTCGTAACTGCGATCACACAAGGAAAATAGCGGAAGTCCGAAGACTTCCAGACGTCCGGACCGTCCCGAGCCTCCGGACGTCCAACCCCACCGGACGTCCAGTGCGTGCCTGTGCGCAGGCACGGGCTTTTGGCCTTGTATCCCTTCCCACTTACCCTTTTGCCCACCTAGACTATAAATACCCCTACCTCCTCCTAGCTAGGGTTAGCAAATGTGATAGGTCATTTTAGACTAGAGCTTTGCTCATCTATGTGGTTCTACTCCTATGAGTGACCGCGGCCCCTCTACGGAGAAGATCCACACCAGATTCAAGACCTCTTCGGAGAAGATCCGACGGGATTCAAGGCCTCTCATCATGAAGACCTCCTCTTGGAGATGAACTCTACCTTGTATCTTTCCCTTTGTTGTTCATGTACCTTGTGATCTTGTGTGTTTGATTGTCTAATGGATGTGTGATTGGACTTGTTCTTTAGTGTTTCCCCTTATGGTTTCTCCTTGTTCTTCCCCGTGTTCATCGTGTTCTTCGTGGGATTCCCTCCATTTCGTGAAATATCGGCCTAGATCGGGTTAGCCCCTCATTAGTCTTTGCTTGTTTTGTTTTGCTTTTAAGTCATCAATCCTTGCTTTACACATCTATTTGAGAGAGCCAAAATTATGCCATGACTTGTTAGAATAGCTCTCTATGCTTCACTTAAATTTTTTGAGCTATGGATTTGCTCTAGTGCTTCACTTATATCTTTTTGAGAATGGTGTGCTTTAGTATTTTTTGAAGAAATACTCTCTTGCTTCACTTAGATTTATTTGAGAGTTAGTAAACTTTTAAGAAGTTCTCTCTTGCTTCATTTAAATTATTTTGAGAGAAAGAAAATTATTATGCTCATGATCTTCACTTATATTTGTTCGAGCTTATCAAAATCAACACATGGAAATTAGCCCCAAAGTGATAGGTATCCTAGAAGGATATAATAAAAACTTTCATGAAGATCATTGGAAAAAATAAATTTGATTCCTTGTAATAGTTTTGAGACATGATGATATGATATGTGAGTCATGTTAATGAGTAATTATGATTTAGTAAGAATATTCGTGTTAAGGTTTGTGATTCCCTATGCAAGCACGAAAGTCTACAATTATGTAATGAAATTATATCCTACCTGTGGTGGATTATTCGGTCTTATTTATGCTCAGTGTTCGCTTATGAGATTATTCGTTTCATGGTTGGTCGCTTCCCAGTGTTTTGCTAGCCTTCATTTTGCACTAAGTATGATCACTACTTGTGCATCCAGAATCCTTCATCCCGGTTTTCCACATGAGTCTACCATACCTACCTATATGCGGTATTCCCTTGCCGTTCTAAGCAAATTTGTATGTGCCATCTCTAATTTTCAAAATAAATTTTCCTTTTGTGTGCCCGTACCGCTCGCGAGGCGGTGAGGGGTGGCTAAATTTTTCCATGCTAGATGTGTTATTCTCGCGGTGAGTGTTTATTCACTTGTCATTGCACGAGAGTAAGGCAAAGGTATTAGGGAGGCCCAACCCCGAAATGAAAAAACAAATTTACATTATGTTGTCAAATAATGAATTCCTTGGAAAGTGTTTGATGTAGGGTGGAACCCTAAGTGGATATCTTTCACACTTGGAGGGGGAAAAGAGGATGAACACCAAGAACACAAAGAGGAATTCACTCCGACAAAACCCAATTACACATCCACTAGAATAGCAAACACATAGATCCACAAGAATACATGAACAATCCAAGGAAATAAGCACTAGATAAAGGTTCTTCCTACTCCTAGAGGAGGTGAGGTCTTGATGATAGTCTTCTCCCTATGGAGGTCTTGAAATCCACAAGTATTCTTCCCTAGATGGGGTCTTGATCCACAAGAGGGAAGGATCAAAGCTCACAATATCTCACATATACTTTGCTAACCCTAAACATACCTCTAGGTATGAAATATATAGGCTTGGGGTCGAAGTGGAGGAAGAGGGGATCCAAACATGCATCTCAGCCGCCCATCTTGTAGGGCCCGTGCGCACGGGGGTCCCGTGGGCACGGTATCGGCCCGTGCGCACGGGGTTGCTCCACCGTCGCCTCTTGTGTACCCCGTGGGCATGGGGCTGCCTGGGACTTTCTGTCCAGCACTTGTTGGCCTTGTTCTTCCTCCTTGGTGACTTGGGGCACTTCTCCTTGGCCTTGGCGATGTTCCACAACTGCTTGGGGAGGATCCTCTTCGTACCTAATGAGGCATAGAGCATTTTGATGAGGTAGCAACCAAGCTCCACTTGTATTCATATGCAAATCAACTAGGAAGGAGTTCACCTTGGTTTGTATTGCACGTGCTGTAGCTCTTGTCAATGGTCCAAGTGGGGCTTGAAGTGTTGAAGTAGAGTCCATGGGGATGAGTGCCGGATACTCCGTATCAGTGTCGGTATGGAAGCCAACCGTGGATTCGGCAACCCATGGCTTCTAAAAGTTTGGTGGAAAAGGAATAAACTTTATTTTCTGTTTGGGAACCGCCTATGATATATCTAGCATGGAAAGTGTTGGGAACCTCAAGTCGTTCTCGTTGGTGGGAAAAGTATACCTCCCGAAAAAAAATTATCTCTCAGTTTAAGCTTTGAGCTCTAGCACCTCTACAAATCCCTACTTCCCTCTGCGAAGGGCCTTTCTTTTACTTATGCAATTTTAATTTTTGAATTTGAGTCTCCATCTTCCCTTACAAGCACCAACTAGGAAACACTATGAGCGTACTTGAGCGTTGGGTGCAACTAATATGTGAGTGTGTTTCATGAAATGGATCAATGGTTGAGCATGATGGGCTAGAGATAACTTATTTTAGCATTGATATTTTGAAAGACATGGTTGCTTATTGATATGTTTGAGTATTTAAATCTCATGTCAAAACTAGACTATTGCTTTGAACCATATAAAAGTCCAAATGTCCATGCTATAAAGAAAAGAATATGATATGACATGATAGGCAGCTTTCCACATCAAAAATTCTATTTTTATCACTTACCTACTCGAGGACGAGCAGGAGTTAAGCTTGGGGATGCTGATACGTCTCCAACGTATCTATGATTTTTTATTGTTCCATGCTGTTATATTATCATTCTTGGATGTTTTACAATCATTTTATAGCCATTTTATATCATTTTTTTGGTACTAACCTATTGACATAGTGCCAAGTGCCAGTTGCTGTTTTCTACATGTTTTTTTACATCGCAGGAAATCAATATCAAACGGAGTCAAAACGCAGCGAAACTTTTTGGAGATTTTTTGGACCAGAATGATGAGGACATGGCTAGCACAGTTACACCCACAACCCTGCTACTATACCTATTGGAACAATTACTAAAGCTCGCGCACACCAGTTAAATTATCGGATACTTTTGTTTCTTGGTAATGTTTCTAATGTTCATGAGGATGTGATGCTGCCTAACTTAGATATATTTGTGCTGGTTACAGTTGAAGCACCTAGCATGGACAAGAAGTATGAACACTGGAGCATGATCAAGCACTATGATGAAGGAGCGCACGAAGGGAGCAAGAACGGAGTTTCTGGAGGAGATTTCCGAACTTTGAAGCCACCATGATGACATACAAGAAGATGGACAAAATATACAACATGTCTTTCATAAATTTCGCCCATAGCTTACTACTGGTGCCGTGTCACCTTAGTTTTGGGCTAGGCCCATGTATTTTTGAAATACCTCTCATTTGGTTTTTTAGAGCCCATATTGTAGGGGAAACGACTTAGGAGGTGTTTTAGTCCCACCTTGCCAAGGGTGGACAAAATACCCTCTCTTTTCCCCTATAAATACAACCCTTAAGGCACCATTTAGACTTGGGTTTTATTTAGTTAAAAGTTAGCCATTGCTGCAACTTCGTGTACTTCGTTTGTGTCCAACGACCAGACTAAGACCGCTTATGAAACCCCACTTTTATCAATACTTCATCCATATTCACAATATTCAGATTGCTTATTCATATTCTTGCTTGTACTTCGATTGCTTGCAGGAATAGACCTTTGTGGTCAGGTCGATCATGCTCCGGCGTGGTCAATAACTTCTTGGAGTTGGTTTAGCGATTGCTAAGGCGCAACGTCGTTCACGTTTGTAGTCGGATCGTCAAAGTCGTCTCCACCAAATCGATAGTTATCATCTCATCGAAAGGTCGGGACCCTCGCCTCTATCAAGTGGTATCAGTTTTCAGGTTGCTCGGTGAGATTTTTTAGTTTTTCAATCTTAGATTGCATCTGTTCTGCATACCTATAGTCAAAGAAAAGGCCACACAAAATAGTTATAGTAGTTTATCCGTTTCCCAGACAGTCTGAGCCTTTTCGCCATTGCTGCTTAGTTTTTGCATTGAATTTTCGGTTGCACTGTGTGTTGAGTTGCTGGTTTTGGAGTCTAGACTTTTAGAGTTTCAAGTTCTAGTCACATATTCTTCACGCTTCATCTGCATACACTGTCCTCCACTTCATTGTCATCTTCCGCTATCACTTGTTTTGTTCATCGTCATCATCACCTCCTTCCACTGTTGTCGTTCGTCGCCATCTTCGTTCAGCTTGGAGAGAGTGTCAAAAAACAAAATCTAAGAGAAATACCGAGAAAGAACAGATAATAGGCATACAAGAGAGAGAGATCGTTCAGTACAGATTTATTTTGCCTTGGGACGTGATCTCTCTCCTTGCTGGAAAGGACAAGAGTTTGGAAAGATTGGACCGTCTTAACAAAAGCTAGAGTTTGGAGGTCTCACGGCTGACATGGGAGATTGTGTTGAAGGGTTGATGCTAGAAGGAAAGCCACCATCGCATCTTGTGTAACATTGGCATTTTTGGTTCGAATCAAAAAACAAATAGCAGATCTGTTGCCTTGGGACGTGCTCTAGCTAAGGAAAATTATTGAGTGCACATCACGTGAGAGAAGTTTTAGCAAAAAAAAGAGAGGAAGTAATAGTGCTAATTGGCTGGTTTGGCCGTTGAGTTTGGATTCCCAAGGAAAGTACTCCTATTGCTAGGACTTGTCACTATCAACTTTTTCTTGGAGAGCGAGAAACGGTGTAAAAAACGGACTAAGGTCACAATGTGCAGGAACATAATGTAGTAACATACTACACACTTATCTAGACTATGTTACTACCTCCACAGTATGTAGGAACATATAGGTAGTGTCATGCAACGATGCATTTATTAGCTTATGGACTCATTGTCTCTTGAAGTGTGTGATGTTCCGATAACTTAGCTAGTACCACAAGCACCTCACTCTTTATTAAATATGTGCCACATAAGCAACATTGTATTGAAATATGTGATGTTACTCCTAAGTTCCACCCCATTGTGACCAGCCTAAAGGGACAGAGGTAGTAGAGCCTGCTGCTATTTGAAGTTGTGCACATCTCTTTGCCAGGAAAGAAGAGCCACCAAATAAAAAAAGGAAAATGGGGACGTGGTGTGCTCCTGGTTTGGTAACTTCGGATCAGCCAAAATTCCTAGAGAAAAAAAGTCAGCATCTGGATCCTTTTCGGTTGGAAAGTTTTGGATCGTGAAAAAAAAGTGAAGAGGAATTCAAGGGTCCAGCCACATTTTTTGGAAGGGTTGTTGGATTGTTTCCTTTAGAAACCGTGAGTAGTACTTGTACTTTTGAAAGGAAACATGCAATGCAGATCGTGATCTGGTGACCATCGCTATAATATTTTGGAAAGGCACCATTACTTGATCCGTGCATGTATTTGCTGGCAGGATATCTATACTCTATACTATTATTAAAAGAGCAAACATAAATTCCTCAACACACACATCACAAAGTGTACACAGAATCATCAGAGACGTTCGATTAATCCAACTAAATCATATCTAACAGTCCATATTACATCAGGGGTCTGTCACACACAAATGAACGATGCAGATTAAATGTTCTGCCAACAGACGCGCCCCCTTCGTCCTCAATTAGCGGGATAGGGGATTTCTATCCCGTAATCTTCTCTTTCCCTCGCAACACGCTGTCTCTCCTCCTCTTGCCCCACCGACGCGAGCTTAGATCGCCGCCACCGCCAACCGCTCCTCCTCTGTTGGCTGCTGCACCATGGGCGCAAGCGTGGATCGACGTCGCCGCTGTCCGCTCCTCTTCTGCTACTGCACGGACGCGAACACAAAACTCAGTCGCCGCCCTCCGCTCCTCCTCGCCTCAAGGATGCGAGCACATGCCGCCGTCCGCCGGTTGCCGCTCTCCTCTGCCGCCTCATGGATGCGAGTGAGGGTCTCCGGCACCACCGTCCGCTCCACCTCTGTTGCCCCACGGACATGAGCGTGGGGGCACCGTGGCCGCCTGCCGTTCTCCTCTGCTGACCCAGGTCCGTGCGACAGACCCGTCGATCCCTTTTGGGCGCATTCTGTTTGTTTTGATGCCGATTCTTGTGGTGAGCATATGCTTGGGGGGAGCGTTCGTCGGATGCCTATTCAGTTGCTCTGTTGCTGACAAAATTGGTCTTTTCAGCTCTGTGCGCCACTCATAAGATCAGAAGTAACAGACTGGTAGCACTTATCTCCTTATGACTTACAGAAACTGATGGTTAACTATATTTGTTAGTGCACACCAACTGTTTGATATTTGTTCTATGTGACTATTACAGAATTTTTGGGTTATACAGAGGATACAAGAGGGTTGTTCCACAGCTGATTCAACATCCTTTTCAAGGTTACATCTCCCCTGTACTGATTTATTACCTTTTCAGTTCATAATTATTAGTGGCCAAACATTCATGCGTGCTCCCAAGTTCTGTTGATAGAGATGTAAGACTTTTTCTTTTGTTAACATGAATTTAGTTGATTGTTTAACATATTTATCTGTAAGGTTTGAGGCCGCATTTAACTGACTGAACATTTTTTTCTTTCCAAACTATGATCTTATGGGAAGTAGCGAGAGTGCGGGACTATGTTTTGGCTGTGGAGGCGTCAGCGTCACCTAACAATTCTGCATTCCAGGTATAGTTTCTGATCCTGATGGCTAAAAATATATATTTCTATAGTTCTTAATACAGTAATATCTAACGACATTTGTATGAAATTAATGTTGTTTCGATTAAATTCCATGTGTAAGAGGATCAGTTAGCGCGCTACAATAAGAGCTCATGATCAGTTAACGCACTAGAATAAAACATGGAGTAAAGATGCTGGAAAAAAATGCATTCCTCGGTCATATGGTTAAACGTGTGTTGCATGTGCATGGTTACTATGTGCTCATGAAATTCATGATTAAAATCCTAATTCGGATGGAGCAAAGTTTCTACAAACTTTATAGATACCGGTGTTTAACTTTTCTATTAGGCAAAATGAGCTCCTTTGTGAAACAGGTCGTACAATTCATTCTTCGGAAGTGCATTTGTAATAAAGAAATCCAATTTCTTGATTTTCAGTAAACTGGTTGGGCCTCCCTTCCCATTTTTTTCCAGAATCACCTCGCTTCCCATTTTCAATTAGGGAGCTCTACAACAGAATTCCAGTTTGTTCCTCTATCATTTATGCTGCAACTTGTTGTTCATTCTTTTACATTTCTTTGATAACGTTTAGTGAAAGGAAACCTACAATCGAGCAGTGATTTACCAAAGAGCAGTTTAGAGTTTTGATGTAGGGTGGAACCCTAGATGGCCGATCTTTCACGAAATGGAGGGATCCCATGATGAACACGAAGAACACGAGAGGGAACACGAGGGGAAACACGAGAGAATCACTCAAACCAACAAGAACAAGTCACACATATGCTAGATCCTCAAACACAAAGAGATACAAGATCCATGATCAACAAGGGACGATACAAAGGGTAACCGGTTCTTCTCCGTGAGGAGGTCTTGGGGGGTATCCCGTAGGATCTTCTCCGTGAAGGAGGTATCTTCTCCGTGAAGGAGGTCTTGAATCCGTGTGGATCTTCTTCGTGGAGGGGCCGCAGTCACTCACAAGGAGATGAACCACTAGATGGTATCAAATGAGCTATCACTAAGCTAACCCTCATTAGGAGGAGGTGGAGGAGTATATATAGTCTAGGGCCACGAAGGGGTAAGTGGGAGAGGGATACATGGGCCTCTGGCCCAATAACTGTGCGCAGACAGCATGTAGCGGACGTCCGACGGCTACCGGACGTCCGGTGGCTCACGAGGGTCCGGACGTCCGGAAGTCTTCGGACTTCCGCTATTTTCCTTCTGTCGTCGAAGTCACGGACGTCCGGTGGCCTCCGGTCGCCCGGTCGCCTGGGAGTCGCCGGTCGTCCGGTAGAGGCCGGACGTCCGGAGCCTGAAGCTTTTCCAGCAGCTTCTCTTGTTCCTTGTACTTGGTGTCCTCGCCGTCCTGTCCAATGCTCCTAGCTGTTCCATGGCCTCCCTCTTGGTTCCTGGTCATGCATAGCACATATATTTGAGGTAGTAGCCATGTCTCACATGTAGAAAGTGGAGGTTCAGAGAGGAGCGAGTGAACCTTGTGTCCAATTGTGTGTGGTTGAGGTCTCGTCGAGTGAACATGGTGATGATCATGGGATACTCCGTATCATCTCCCCTCCCTTGGGAAAGATCCGACCTCGGATCAAAAACCTCATCACCATGGAAACGGTAGTCGTGAACGGACTTGTAGTTGGACGAAGTTGAGGTCATGTCGCACTCCAAGTACTCCAAGGTGTCTCCGGTATGTGGTACATGCAAAATGAGCAAACACAAAGTACACTTGGAAATACAATGGTTAGCACACACAAAGTGTCCATCATGTAAGAATGAGTCTGTGTGCACATGAAGCTTAGCAAGATGATAAAGTATGAGATGTAAAGCATTCATGTGATCAAATGCATTTGTGGTGCACACAAAGGTGTTGTGAATGTGATCAATGCAACCATTGTGCAAAATGATGTCATAGTGTGATGGTTTATCAAGAGCATGAACATGGCAATGGATGCTCAATATGTGTATGTTATCATGCAATTGATGGAGGATAAGATGATCATGATGTATGAATATGCCATCAAGAAAGATCACAACAAATTTGCTAAGGAAATGCACAAGCTCATATATCATGGATGACATGGGAATACAAAATGCAACAAGGCAATCATAATGTGAGTCAATCCATGGGCAAGATGCAAATTTGTTATGGGAATGATATGTCCATTGAGCATGGCATGTGAGCACACAATCAACAAATATGAAGGTTTTGGTGCAATGTGTCAAAGGGATTTTGACATACCAATGCTCGATGTCGTGGCAATAGTGGTAGACCGGTGGTGAATCCATAGGGTCCATCTTTAATGTCGGTCCTCCATCCCGTAGATGTATCATGTAGATAACAAGAAGGAAGCAACAATGAAAGTATGGCCCATCCAATATGCATATGTGAGGATGGCTCACAAAGAAGGAATTCACCTTACGTATGTTCTCGAAGGTGTTGGTGTCGCGCAATGTGTGTGCCTTCACATGCCCAAGATGCCTCGTGATGGTACCGCCTTGTGAATCCTTCAAAATGAAAGAACATGACAAACACTCGGAAAAACAAATGAGGTTAGCCATAATGCGAAACCTAGCATTCGTGCGGGAAAATACCCAACAAGTGCTTGCATCATTCTTATCATAAGAAAGTATAAGGGTGTGGTGCATGGTATGTAGGCATAAGATGCGAGAACAACCAAATGCAATAGGCTCAATCAAGCAAGTATGCATCACAAGAAAGGTGTCAAAGTCTCCAAGATCAACAAACATAGCATTGTTGCACTCAATACAAGTGATGAGAGATGAAACTAGTGGAGACAAATGACAATGATCAATGTATATCATGTGAGTGGCATGAACATATATGTCATCAACCCAAGAAAGCAAGTAAGAGAGGAACATGGGTGATGCAACATAGCAAGCAAGCATAGTGATCAAGTCAAGCAAGCTAGTAGTGCAAAGATGCAACATACTAGAAGTAATCATGGCAATCATGGCAGGTGTGCAAATAGTGAGAATATATGATGCACATGGCATAGCACAAGCATGAAAGCAAGATATGAGCAAAATAGCATCAATGTGTTGATGAGAGGCCATATGGAAATAGCAATGGGATAGCATGTCTCTCTCAACACAAGAATCAACAATAGCATGGGGCACAAATAAATCATGGCAATAGCTACAAGTATCTCCACCAAGCATGCAAATACACATATAAGTAGTATAATGATGAATCATGTGTAAAGGCAAGCAAGGGTCACAATTGCATGGCAAAGTCATAGCAAGAGGCATAACATGCAAAGTGAACACGATAGTATGGGCATAATGTGACAAGTGGCAAATAGCCCATAGCCGTGTGAGAGCCAAGTAAAAGAGATGCGCGTAGTGGTTGCGCGAAGAGAACGGTGGTAAGGACAATCCATGTGGTCCCAAGTCGTCATCGCTCTCAAGAGCTCGTTTTGTCAACTCATGGGATTGTGAGGTTGACAAATGTTCATGAGTACCTACACAAAACAAAGACAAGGGAAAAATTGTGTGTGCGTGTTATATGTACACATCATCCATCATGATGCGCACGTGTGTGTGTTGGTTAGCACATAATATCCAATGCTCAAATAAATGAGATGCGTGATATAGAAACATGTCATCCATCATGAGAGGTTTGTTGTTATGTATAGCATAATGGAGACTCAAATTATGTAATGCATCACAAGAAATATGTAGAGCATTGATATTCAAGGAATGCATATGGTGCACACAATCATGGTAATCATGCAAGGTATGGAATGCATCAAGATCTCCTAGGATGTATGAGGAAACTATGGGGGTCTCCTCATGAGCATTATTGGAAAGTTCACATGGAGAATATTGATAACATCCAAAACAATGCATATTCGGAGCAATGTGTTCATGGCATGGCATAGTAGATGAATTGCGCAAATTATGTAAAGGGAGCATGGCAATATCATCGCATGAAAAACAAAAGCCAATGACCATCATCTTGTCATCTATGCCACAAGTGCAAATAGGATTTACTTTAATGGGGCATGCATAGTTACTATGTTGAGATTGAAATGAAACAATATGAGAAATCTCACTCATAGCATATGACAAGTTCAAAGGATTATCAAACATGATGTGACCAAAAGAATTTTCACATGATATCCTATGGAGCATAGCATCACAACTAGGCAACTCAACATGCTCATCATCATATTCATCATAAATAGGTAAGTCAAGACA
>LR738712.1:369021924-369112077 GCA_902687465.1 Secale cereale | reverse complement strand
TTGGTAAGATGGTCCACAAGTGGGACGAAAGAAGCACCATCACCTATGTTACCTTTAGAGCTCCGCTCATGTGTTGTAGGTGAGGTTGCAACTTGATGGTACCATGCGGGGGGTGCATCTTCTTCCACCATGGCCATCGCTTTGTCCATTGGAGGGATGGACTCGTTGAGGGTAGTATCGTCATCATGTAGGAGACCTAGCACCAAAGAAAACACACTAGGAGTAGAGGTTAAGTCGTTAGAAATCATAGTGGCCTCACATGCCCTCTCAACTACCTCACTCACTAGGTGTTGTGGCTCACTCACTCCCTCTTGGATGCTCTCACTCGTATGGTTGGTGGAGTCACACAAATGGCTCTCAACCTCACATAGGAGAAGTGGCATGCTCTCATGCGTGGGGCTAGTGGTGGGCACACTCATCCTCTCAAGGGAAATGCTCTCAAGGTCACATATGGTGGAGTCACTCATATCACTCATGTGGTGGTGGCACTCCTCACATGCGAATTGGGGCATCTCGTCATAATTGGATGTCGAAGAGGTGTAGGTGCAATAGTCTCCATGCTCAACTTCCTTGTCCGTAATGCCTCCAAAGATGAATGTCGTGGGATGTGGCAAATTATCACGCTCCTCCGAGGTCAAAGAGAAGGTCTCGTGCTTGCTCGCGTAGCTTGACCCGGAGTAGTAGTCCAATATGGGCGCCGTCTTCATGGTGTCGAAGAGGTTCATGCTCGTCGCCTTGGTCGAAGGGGATGGCCCATGCTCGACCGTCTTGTCGCCATCGCTCGTAGATGATCGCCTTGATGATGAAGATGTCGATGTAGGCGAACTCATGGGAAGTAGGCGAAGATGCCGTACATCCAAAGGCGAAGATGCCTTGATAACACTTGGCGAAGATGCCGAAGTGGTGGTTGTAGCCGTAGCTCCTTCTTGGGTGTGCTTGTCTCGCGGTCTTCTTATGTGCTCTTGAAGCTTGGGCTTGGCGTGAAGTAGAGCGTCTTCGGACTTGTAGGTATGCGCTTGTCGAGCATCTTCATGATGATGATGTCGTTGTCGTGCTTGAGCTCTTGGTAGATGTCGTTCGTCGTCGTTGTGCACATGATGCTTGGAGGTGACTTGCCCTTCATGACGATGTCGATGGTCACCATGGCGGTGTGGACGTGGAAGACTTGCACTTGCATCATGTTTGCGCTCCGAAGACTTGTGACTTGAACGTCGCCGCCGAGAGGATGACGAAGGGGAAGAAGACTTGTAATCGACCACCAAGTGTCGGAGCTCCGCCATTTGTTTGTTGAAGGAGTCGCACAAGTCGTCGAAGGAAGCCATTGTCCTTGTCTCGGAGTGTCGTAGTTTGATGGCGATGTTGCCCAAGCACTCTTGCATTTCTCGTTGTAGTCCGATGGTTTTCGCGTGGATGTCCTTGTTCGCGCCGTCGATGTCAAAGACCGGAGATGAAATGCCTTGCCTATCCATCACAAGACGCTAGCAAGTATGAGTGGGAGAAAGAGAAGAACTAGACCAAATGTACCTAGACCGATGTTGAAGATGGATCAATGATCACTCAAATGTGGAACAAGGAAATAGCACAATTGGTACCAATTCTTGTCGGTTTCTCACACCTACACAATTAAAGCTTATGGTGGAGCTCGGTGAGGATAGTGGCACAAAAATTTGATGCAAAATGTTAGCAAGAGTCAACAAAGCTGAAAAAGATTCACAAATTCGTAAGTGAAACAAGTAGACCAATAGCAATATGGGTGGCACACGGAAACACACACACGGATAGATAGATGGGGTCGCGCAACCAAGGAATGAGCCAAAATGTGGAATCCACGGAAAACGCTCGTGTTGCACAACTCAAGAGAGACGCTAGCACGATTGCTCTATAGGCGGATACGACACTTGTGCACAACCTATAAGATGCAAAATGTATGAACTTTCTATCCCAAGTATGCTATGTGTATGATGTTCCGGTGCTTTGAGCACAAGATGATCCAAGATGATCAAGTATGATATGATATTTTGTGATGCTATGGCTCTTGCTTACAAGCTTCTTTGTCTTTCTCTTTTTGCTTAAAAGCTTATTCTATCTCTCTTTTTTTTTGTATGGCCACGATGCACAAACCAAGATAACAATTGTGTATATGCGGGAACAATCTTGTGACACAAGAGATGATATGATGATACCAATATGATATGGTATATATGCAATGGAAGGGCGGATCGATGATCACTAATGTGCACAAGTAACGTTGCCGGCAATACTCAAAGGCTAGTCTCGATAGGCAAGTGACGCAAAATGGGCTAGGGGTTAACAATGCAATTGTAAGGGAATATACAATGAGTCGTCGAAGTTACCGTCCGTGTCGATGATGAGAGGTGGTGCTCTTGATGTAGACCCGTTCCTAATTAGCCGAAACACCTTAGGAAACGGAAAAACCACAACTCAAAATCTCAAGGACAAATGTCAAATGGTGGTAGCGGCAATGCCGTGGTGATTGCGGAAGTGGAATGATGGGCTATACACGTTGTCGTAGTTGGAGTCACGGTCCCTAAGTAGCCGAAACACCTTAGGAGACACGAGCCACAACTCAAACAAGCTCACACAAAATTTGATTAAGTTGGGTTGGCTATGTATAGTGGGCTATGATATGCGGAAGTGGTGGTGGTGGTTGATGAAGAAGCAATGGTCCCTAAGTAGCCTAAACACCTTAGGAGACTCAAATCACTACTCAAACAACCACAAATGCTATGGGGGACAAAATGGTTAGGTTGCGGAATTCGGTGGTGGTATAGCGGATGATGTGGTGGAGGCCCTAGGCAAAGATGCCAAAATCCACAAAATATGATGGAGTCAAATGAATATGGTTGTATTTTTCTGGTATGGGGAATGTCAAGAGCTTCGAAACGAGCTAAAGAACGTCCAAATCAGAGTTCGTATGAATTAGTTATGGACAAAACAAAAATCAGCCGAATTCAAAAACTGGGTGTACCGAACGTCCGGAAAAGACCGGAAATCCGGTATTTTTTTTTGCTGTATATGTGGTTCCGGTCGTCCGGTGAGTTCCGGACGTCCGGTGCTTCGTGAGGGTCCGGACGTCCGGTAAAACGCCAGTCGTCCGGTGGGTCGGGGTCAATGCGAGATTTGAGATCCAGGACGCGATTTTGGGCGGAATTTGATGATTTTGGGTCAAAATTGATGAGATTTCGTGGATGAAAGATGGGGAAACTTGGGGAAGTGCTAGATCCACTTGAAACCAAGCAAATCCATGGATCAAAATCAACAAAATATCATCAAATCAATAGATCACAAAATTTTTTGGGGCTATTTTTGGTGGGGATTTTCGAAATTTTTGGACGAAATCACACAAAACAAGGGTAGAAAACGGTGGAGGGGGCTCCAAATTCGTGAGAAACCGTGGCTCTTGATACCATAATGATGTAGGGTGGAACCCTAGATGGCCGATCTTTCACGAAATGGAGGGATCCCATGATGAACACGAAGAACACGAGAGGGAACACGAGGGGAAACACGAGAGAATCACTCAAACCAACAAGAACAAGTCACACATATGCTAGATCCTCAAACACAAAGAGATACAAGATCCATGATCAACAAGGGACGATACAAAGGGTAACCGGTTTTTCTCCGTGAGGAGGTCTTGGGGGGTATCCCGTAGGATCTTCTCCGTGAAGGAGGTCTTGAATCCGTGTGGATCTTCTCCGTGGAGGGGCCGCCGTCACTCACAAGGAGATGAACCACTAGATGGTATCAAATGAGCTATCACTAAGCTAACCCTCATTAGGAGGAGGTGGAGGAGTATATATAGTCTAGGGCCACGAAGGGGTAAGTGGGAGAGGGATACATGGGCCTCTGGCCCGATAACTGTGCGCAGACAGCATGTAGCGGACGTCCGACGGCTACCGGACGTCCGGTAGCTCACGAGGGTCCGGACGTCCGGAAGTCTTCGGACTTCCGCTATTTTCCTTCTGTCGTCGAAGTCACGGACGTCCGGTGGCCTCCGGTCGTCCGGTCGCCTGGGAGTCGCCGGTCGTCCGGTAGAGGCCGGACGTCCGGAGCCTGAAGCTTTTCCAGCAGCTTCTCTTGTTCCTTGTACTTGGTGTCCCCGCCGTCCTGTCCAATGCTCCTAGCTGTTCCATGGCCTCCCTCTTGGTTCCTGGTCATGCATAGCACATATATTTGAGGTAGTAGCCATGTCTCACATGTAGAAAGTGGAGGTTCAGAGAGGAGCGAGTGAACCTTGTGTCCAATTGTGTGTGGTTGAGGTCTCGTCGAGTGAACATGGTGATGATCATGGGATACTCCGTATCAAGTTTTCTCTTTCTTTTGTACATTGTATAGAGCATTGTTAGAAAAGCTGATTTAACATATTGTTCTGCTTTAGATTGCTGCACCTTATGGTTGTGAGTGGATCTAAGAGTTAACATGATACAATATCTTTTCGAAAGATGATAGATTATCTCAACACAAGCATGTGTCATTGTTTGGGCATTACATAGGTCAGCATTTTTTAACAGTGTACATTATTTTTACTTATGTGTGTTTTCTAGTATTCAGCTCCAGTTCTTTTCATCTTGGTATACTGTATTTTGTGAAATGGAGTTCTGAATTTATGATCCGACAAGTTCACTGGCATTTGGTAAGTTTGCATTTTTTGGCAGCGTCCACGATTTCAGTGCACATGATTTACTACTGAAATATTCATGACTTACTATTTGGCTATACGTGTTTTACAGTATTTTCTAGGTGTACTGAAATTTCTGAAATGGAGTTGTATATCTTGTTTCTTAAATTTGCATGAACCGGGATTGTATGGGAATTAGTGTCGGTATATGCACGAGTTGCTGTATGTCCGGTTGTAAATGGGCTACAAAGAAATCAGCTTTAAGATCCTTTAGAACTGACATGCAGACCATGTTACGTTTTTGTCATACATATAGTTGTAAGTTTTTCATTTGGTCTCAAATTTAAATGAAGCTGACCATTTTCAGTCCTTTTTTTGGGGTTGTCCACACAGGACATACAGTACACGAGTCATACTTACAGTTTCGAATCTTCTACTAGCTGGAAAAATTGAATGAATGCTAATTGGTTTTCAGTCGATCGTGAAATATATATATTCCCTGATGAAACTGAAACCTTTACCCTTTCTAAATGTAAACTTGTGCCATTAATGCCGCATTGTTCTTTGGGTCTGTTTTTTCTCACAAACTCATAGCATGCTAGGAGAAGAATCATGTAGGCAGATGAATGTAAATTATGAAGCATCTTAGCACCGTTTTTGTATTTATTAGTGTCCCTGAAAGCTTATGCATCTTACGACCACACCTGACACCACGTGGTGCACCTACCTTATCTCTCATGTTCCTCATGCCGCCACCTTTATCTATGGCCTCCTCGTTGCTGCCGGCCGTCGTGTCGCCATCATCTTCAGGCCACCCATCGGCTGCATCTTTTCCATGGCTGTAGCCTATCAAAAAATAATGTGCAATCCCATTGTTGGTACAGAGCCTGAAGATTGTTTGCCTTTCTTTGAACTGGTTCAGTTTTGCCTTTCATATGCTATCTATTTGATTGGTCCATGTAGATTTAGGCAACATGAGACGAGCCGATGATATATAATGGTAGATATGATGATCTATGCTGCAAGTGTTTGATGTCTTGGTGATGGCAGGTTTTGCGAGTAATTGACATGTATTTTTAGTAGAGGATAATTAGAGATGTAAAGTTCCAACTCAGATGTTGGGAAATTTGAAAGTGAACTCTTGGATTTTGAGTAATTCTAAGAGAAAACATCTTATCGATCATGTATCCTTTTTTTAGTAATGCTAAGAGCATACATGATACATCTCATCATCCTTGATAGCTGATAGCCGATGACATGAGCGAGTGGGGGACATACCCCTTTAGCTACTGCAATAAGGTAGTGCATACTGTTGGAACCCCTGTCACGATTCCCACTCCACCGGCTGCACCGAGTCTTCAGGAGCTATCACCAAGTACGGCGCATGCCCGCCTGCCTCCGCAGCGGCCGTAGCACTCCGCACGATCCTCATGCTTATCACGATTAGATAGGGCTCAATCGTTGGACATGCATGTATATAAACCCCCGTAATCGCTCAATGTGAATTAATACACGAGAGTTCTGACTCACTTGTCTTCTCATACAAATGGGTTACTCATATTCCATTGTTAGACGAGCTAGCCGCAAGAAGTAGGTTCAGCATTCGGCTCCATTTGATTTACATTCAGATCATCTTGCTGCAACACCATTACTTTTCTTGATAGCAAACAACCATTTTCAGTAATCATATATATAGCTTGTATTTGATTTGTTTATTCTATTATACCATAGATATCATGATAAACTTTTAATCGCTTAATGATAATGTTTTGTTCACTCAAAATTGAGTGCATGGTGGTCTGATTAGATTGTGTATGTGAAAATATGCAACAGGAATATGAAGCTGCACCTAAACAATGGCATTGTTTCCTTGGGGTGTAGACAAAATATACAGCTGCACTTTAACACCTTAGTACCAAAAGATGGTCACTATGGTACTTTCTGGGGATGTGTATAGAGGAATCCCCCATGTATTTAGGTTGTTTGCATAACTATTACTCTTCTCTAATTTCTGACTTGGTGATAATTTAAAATATACATTCTGTTTTGAAATAAAAAGATAGGACCAAAATTGTGCTGTGCTCTATCAACAGAACTATGCCCCCCTAAACCTGAATGAACCAGACGTGGCAAGACATCTGAGTTTTGGTTGTGGTGTTTCAGCATGAGTTTAGAGCGTTAATGCTCTGGTGATGTGAGGAGGTGAAGCTGTATGCTACCAGATCGCAGATATTTCTTGGTATATGTGCATTTAAAGAAAATATGTGTGTGTGTGTGTGTGTGTGACTGTGATAGATGGTTCTACTGGTATCTTATTTGATATATACAAGAAGCGTTGGTAAGGATATCAAAATACAAGAGAATGCTGCAACAGCCAAGGTTCCAAAGTATATTGAAGGTGCTCGCAAGCTTCCTTGGACTGGTTCTTACATAAATGCTTGTGAATGTCATCTCTCCTAGATGGTGCTGGTTAATGCCTTTTTTTATGCAAAATACATGGAGGGCATACAACCTATACCTCATAGTAACAAGGTAATAGAAGCTGGCAGTACAATTATCATGTATCTGCCTGAGTCTGGAAGGTCAGATACGTTGTTACCACAGGACATACATGAAGTTTTTAAGTGGCATCACAGTGGGCCCAGAACTTGTTGATGAAGCCAATGATTAGGTTGATTGTAGTGATAGGGCATTAAATGTAATGCTATATGTAACCCCAGACAGTCAACTGTCCAATCTTTAATCACTTTTGTTTTGGAGCATTTTTGTTTCTTTTGTCATAGGGTTATACACGCATTGCACGTGCACACTTACTAGTTTTTTAAGAGAGTGGGCACATCATACGTGCATGCATCCATGACGTCCCCTAAAAAATAGTTTGATCGGTTGTTATTGCTTACTCCCGTGCATAGTTTCATCAATTATTTGTGTTAGTAGCCGCTGTATCCGTTGCCGACGCTCATTTTTCTCCGGTGCGTGATTTCATCTGTGTCCTAAGCTCGCGTCTCTAATATAGTCTAGCCTAGGACCATCACTCGACCACTTTGAGCGAATTTTCAGCTTGCATTAATTAACGTGGTTGTAGCATTTTTTACCACATATATCAAGCCAACCCAGCTCCACATATTTCTACACCGTGTATACATATGTTCACATGGCAATCACGTTACCCAACTTTTGGAGTTATTTGACATTGCTGGTTGCCGGTCACCACCTGCTGCATGGTAAGAACTTGTAAGACTTTGATTTGCCATACTGTGAGCGCTTGACCATCACTTCCCAGTAGTTCATAGGAACATTATTTTTGGATTTTCTTTATTGTTTCTACTAATCATGACAGGATCGAGAGTCAATTCATGGGCTTTGTAGATTGTGGGAGATGTGCCATCACCTATCCAAATACCACAACCGTCACGAGAGGTGCACAAACATCCAAATGCACATGATCATGTTAATGTTTCTATACCATCATTTAATGGCCGTTTTATACCTGCTTTACATATTGAATGGGAGTTTGACATAAATAATATATTTGCTTCCCATAGTTTTGATGAACGTAAAAAAGTTAGGGTTGCGGTTGGTTCTTTCACTAGTTATGCTTTAGTTTGGTGGAGTGAATATTGTCGGTTATACCCTAATCATGTACCTACTACTTGGGATGATTTAAAACTTGTGATGAGAGATAGATTTTTCGATGTTTATTGTACTCGTGGCATAATTAAAAAACTACAACATTTGAAACATGGTAGTGACACCGTAACAAAATATTATGATGAATTACGAACTACCTTGTTGCACTCTTTTTTAGAGGGAAGTGAAGATGATTTTATGGATAGATTTTGGGGAGGATTAAACCGTGATATTCAGGAGATGCTAATTCATGAAGAGTGTTATCCTATGGACCGTTTGTTTCGTCTTGCTTGTAGTGTTGAATAGGAAATAAAACGACGTGTTGTACATAAGGAGAATAAGCGCCAGGTGCACATTCCAAGAGATGATATGGTTGTTCCTTCCACTACTAGGCGTACTATGACAGACACATCCGTTGTTGTGAGGACTACATCACCTCCACCATATGACACATCACCTCCGAGAGTGCCTACATCATCTGAGTTGATCATAAGAGGTAATGACAAAGGTACCGATCTTCCACCTCCACAGGAGTATGATGAATGCCTTGTCAATTAAAATGAACCATGCGATGAGCTATCCACTACTTTGATCACACCAGCTATTTTAGAGGAATATGTTCATGATTTGACTTTGCCATGTGATCAAACAATTTTGAGTGAACCAATTGAATTAACTATTGATGCGAAAGAACCATTTGAATCAGGCAATAAATCAGATTTGGATCAAATACGTGTGAAAATAGTTGTGCCAATGTTTAATCATTTTGATATGACCTCTAATCTTGGTGATGGTTCATCAAGGTTGGGATGGTTTAATGATGAGCATTGCCAATCATTTGTTACGATTAAGAGCTTCACTTATATGTGCAAATTGAGTTGCAATATTTTTATCCCTTTGACTTCCTCTGAAAATATGTTGGCTTTACATTTCACGACTTTGGAAGGGTGCTCTTGTATAACTGTGTTACATGTGCCACAACTGAGGTCAATTAAAATGGATGACATATACATATACAACATGTACACCTTGTCTCTTTTGTTAGTCATATTTCAGATTAAGAAACACCGATGAGGACATGGCTAGCACCGTTACATGCACAACCCTTGCTACTATACCTATTGTACCAATTACTAGAGCTCGCGCACGCCAGTTAAATTATCAGGTACTTTCGTTTCTTGGTAATGTTTCTAATGTTCATGAGGATGTGATGCTGCCTAACTTAGATAAATTTGTGCTGGTTACAGTTGAAGCACCTAGCATGGACAAGAAGTATGAACACTGGAGCATGATCAAGCACTATGATGAAGGAGCGCGCGAAGGGAGCAAGAACGGAGTTTCTAGAGGAGATTTTCGAACTTTGAAGCCACCATGATGACATACAAAAAGATGGACGAAATATACAACATGTCTTTCATAAATTTCCTCCATAGCTTATTACTGCTGTTGTGTCACCTTTGTTTTGGGCTAGGCCCATGTATTTTCAAAATACCTCTCATTTGGTTTTTTAGAGCCCATATTGTAGGGGGAACGACTTAGGAGGTGTTTTAGTCCCACCTTGCCAAGGGTGGACAAAATACCCTCTCTTTTCCCTATAAATACAGCCCTTAAGGCACCGTTTAGACTTGGGTTTTATTTAGTTAAAAGTTAGCCATTGCTGCAACTTCGTGTACTTCGTTTGTGTCCAACGACTAGACCAAGACTGCTTATGAAACCCCACTTTTATCAATACTTCATCCATATTCGCAATATTCAGATTGCTTATTCATATTCTTTCTTGTTTTTCGATTGCTTGCAGGAATAGACCTTCGTGGTCAGGTTGATCGTGCTCAGGCGTGGTCAATAACCTTTTGGAGTTGGTTTAGCGATTGCTAAGGCGCAACATCATTGCACTTTGTAGTCGGATCGTCAAAGTCGTCTCCACCAAATCGAAAGATCGGGACCCTGGCCTCTATCAAGAAGGTCTCTTTCCTGCAAACCCAATGGGCCAAGGCAACACCTGGGGGGGGGGGGTGCTCCGAGGGGAGCACAACCCACCAGGGCACGCCAGGAGGCCCAGGCGCGCCCTGGTTGGTTGTGCTCACCTCGGGTGCCCCCGGACCGCCTCTTTGCTCTACAAATACCCAAATATTCTAGAAACCCTAGGGGAGGAGACGGAATTTCGATCTAGCCGCCGCAGAGTCCAGAACTACCAGATCCAATCTAGACACTATCACAGAGGGGTTCACCACTTCCATTGGTGCCTCTCCGATGATGCATGAGTAGTTCCTTGTAGACCTTCGGGTCCGTAGTCAGTAGCAAGATGGCTTCATCTCTCTCTTTTGATTATCAATACAATGGTCTCTTGGAGATCTATATGACGTAACTCTTTTGCGGTGTGTCTGTTGGGATCCGATGAACTTTGAGTTTATGATCAGATCTGTCTTTTTATATCCATGAAAGTTATTTGAGACTTCTTTTGATCTCTTATATGCATGTTTGCTTATAGCCTCGTATTTCTTCTCCGATATTGGGTTTTGTTTGGCCAACTTGATCTCTTTATCTTGCAACGGGAAGAGGTGCTTTGTAGTGGGTTCGATCTTACGGTGCTTGATCCCAGTGACAGAAGGGGAACTGAGATGTATGTATCGTTGCCACTAAGGATAAAATGATGAGATCCATATCTAACGTCATAGACAAACGGATCTTGTCTACATCATGTCATCATTCTTAATGCATTACTCCGTTTTTCCATGAACTTAATACACTAGATGCATGCTGGATAGCGGTCGATGTGTGGAGTAATAGTAGTAGATGCAGGCAGGAGTCGGTCTACAAATCTTGTACGTGATGCCTATATAATGATCATTGCCTGGATATCATCATGATTATTTGAAGTTCTATCAATTGCCCAACAGTAATTGTTTTCCCACCGTTTGCTATTTTCTCGAGAGAAGCCACTAGTGAAATCTACGGCCCCCAGGTCTCTTCTTCATATTTTTGCCTTTGCAGTCTATTTTTCCTTTGCTTTTATTTTCAGATCTATTAAACCAAACACCCAAAAATACCTTGCTGCAATTTATCTTATTTACCGTCCGATCTATCAATATTTATATCTCTCTCACTTCCGTTACCCGAAAGGGATTGACAACCCATTTTACACGTCGGGTTGCGAGTATTTGTTATTTGTGTGCAGGTGTTGTTTACGTTGTGTTGCTTGTTCCTCCTACTGGTTCGATAACCTTGGTTTCATCACTGAGGGAAATACCTACCGCTGCTATACTGCATCATCCCTTCCTCTTTGGGGAAAAAACCGACGTAGCTTTAGCAGCCATCAGGATCTAGCATATGTGTGATCAGATCTAGTCAATTTGAGTGTTTCTTCTTGTTCTTCTCCTTGTGTTCTTCTTGTTCAAGAGAGATTTCCCCTCCAATTCATGAAAGATCTTCCCATAGGGTTCCACCCTACATCATCTTGGTATCTAGAGCCAAGGTTTCTCACAAAATTGGAGTCCCCCTCTTTGTTTTCTAGCCTAATTTTGTTGTGTTCTTCACCAATTTCAAAAATCCCCACAAAAGAAAGCCCCATTTTTTGTGATTTGTTGGTTTGATGTTGTTTTGTTGGATTTGATCCATGGATTTGCCTCGTTTCAAGTGGATCTAGCCTTCCCCATCTATCCCCCACCATCCACCACGAATCCCACCCCAAATTCCTCCAATTTCTTCCCCTAAATCACGAAATTTCCGTCCACCCCGTGCCCACGGACCCTTTAGACCCTGTGCCAATGGACCCTTTAGACCCCGTGCACACGGACCCCCGTGTCCCTGGACACCCCGTGCACCTGGCCCTGTCCCGTGTGCATGGAGCCCCATGCCCACGGTGATGAGGACATCACTAACAAGGTTACACCCACAGCCCCAACTGATACATATACATGACCAATTACTAGAGCTCGCGCACGCCAATTAAATTACCAGGTACTTTTGTTTCTTGGTAATGATTCTACTGTTCATGAGAATATGATGCTGCCTAAATTGGATACATTTGTCTTGCTTACAAATGAAGGGCCTAGCTTGGACAAGAAGGATGAACATTGGAGCAAGATCAATCATGGAGATCATGGCATGCACAAGGGGAACAAGAACGGAGTTACAAGTGATGATTTTAGGACTTTGAAGCCACCATAATGAGTGCGTGAAGCCTTGGACGAAATATACAATATGGCACTTCATAAATTTCATCCAGAGGCTATTATAGGTGCTGCGTCACCTTATTATTAGGCCAGGCCCATGTAATTTTTGAAATACTTGAGTATAGGATGTTTTTAGAGTACGTATGTGTGGGGAAACAAGAGTTAGGGCTGGTTTCAGACCCCTCCTCCAAGGGCCACAAAATTCCCCTCTATTCCTCCATATATACAGCCCTTAGGGCGTCGTTTAGACTTTAAGTTTTGTTTAGATTAAAGTTCGCCATAGCTGCAAGTTTGCGTACTTCATTTGTATTCAACGACCAGACAAAGGCGTCACAGAACCCCACCTTGATCAATAAAGCTTTCCTCTTATATTCGCAAGATCCAGATTGCAATCTAAGTTTCTTACTTGTTCTTCATTTGCTTGCAGGAAATAGACCCTCGTTGATGCGGGATCAACCCGATAGGAGGCCGATCTTTCACGAAAAGGAGGGATCCCGAGGAGGAACGCGAAGAACACGAGGGGTAACACGAGATAAACACGAAGAGAAACACTCAAATCAACAAGTTTAGGTCACACATGTGCTAGATCCTAGAATACAAAGAGATACACGATCCACGATCAACTAAGGACCGTGAGGAGGTCTTGCATCCGTGTGGATCTTCTCCATGAGGAGGTCTTTCATCCTCGTGGATCTTCTCTGTGAGGAGGTCTTGCATCCGTGTGGATCCTCTCCGTGAGGAGGTCTTGAATCCGTGTGGATCTTCTTCGTGGAGGCCGCAGCCTCTCGAGGAGATGAATCACTAAGGATGAGCAATGCTCTAGGTTTAGATGAGCTATCACAATGCCAACCCTAAAAAGAGGTAGGTCGAAGAGTTTATATAGTCTAGAGCGGCGAAGGGGTACATGGGCCTTGGCCCAGAAGTAAAGGGCGCGCATAGGTTGGGGACGTCCGCTGGGCACCGGATGTCCGTTGGCTCGGGAGGGACCGGACGTCCGAAAGTTCGGATGTCCGCTATTTTGTTATGTCGTGGGATTACGGGCGTCCGGTCTCCGGTCGTCCAGTGGTCGTCGGTCGTCCGGAGCCTAGGATGCATCGGACGTCCGGTGCAGCCCGGTCGTCCGGAGCCTGTAGCTCTTTGGGCAATTCCTCTTGGTCGTTGAACTTGCCGTCCTTGCCGCCTTGTCCAGTGGGTGTAGCTACATCGTGGCCTTCATCCAAGCACCTGGTCATGCATAGAGTTTTCGTCTTAGGTAGTAGCCATGTCTCGTGTTGTGAAAGTGGTATTTCGGAGAGGAGCGAGTTCACCTTATCTTCGATAGCCCTTGCACGAGCTCTTGTTATTGGTCCAAGTGGCATGTCCATAGGGATGCTTGAGGGATGCTCCGCATCATCTCCCCCCCCCTTGGGAGAGATCCGACATTGGATCAAAATCTTCATCACCATGGAAGGGAGAGATATCCTTGACGTTGAAGGTATCGCTCACATTGTACTTGTCGTGTGGGATGTCGATCTTGTAAGCATTGTTGTTGTAGCGTGCTAGCACCTTGAATGGTCCGTCAGCTCGAGGTAGGAGTTTGGACTTGCGCTCGTTGTGGAAGCAATCCTTGCGAAGATGAAGCCATACGAGATCTCCCGGTTGGAACACCATTAGTGTCTTGTTGACGTTGAGCTTGGTGGCGAGGCGATGTACTTGGCGCTCGATTGTTGCCCTTGTATCTTCGTGCATCTTCTTGAGATAACTTGCGTGAATACTTGCGTCCATGTTGGTGCGCAAAAATAGAGGTAGAGGTAGAATGTCCAATGGGGACAAAGGGTTGAAGCCGTAGACGACCTCGAAGGGGAACTTGCAGGTTGTTGAATGTCTTGCGCGATTGTAGGCATACTCGGCGGTGGGCAAGCATTGCTCCCATTCCTTGATGTTCTTCTTGTCCAACACACGAAGAAGCGTCGAGAGCGTCCGGTTTGTCACCTCCGTTTGGTTGTCCGTTTGTGGGTGGTATGCCAAAGAAAATAGTAGCTTGATGCCGAGTTTGGCGCATAGAGTCTTCCAAAAGTACCATAGGATCTTGACGTCGCGATCCGAGACGATAGTCTTGGGCACACCATGTAGACGCAAGATTTCCCTACAAAAGAGATTCGCAACATGTGAAGCATCGTCGATCTTGTTGCAAGGAATGAAATGAGCCATTTTGGAAAATCTATCCACAACAACAAACACGGAGTACTTTCCATTTTGAGTTCTCGGCAAACCAAGTATAAAGTCCATGTTAATGTCCTCCCAAGGTTGGTAAGGAATAGGTAGTGGCATGTAAAGACCATGGGATTGAGCTTTGGACTTAGCTTTGCAGCATGTTGAGCACCGGTTGGTGAAGCGTGAGACGTCACGAAACATCTTGGGCCAAAAGTAATTTTTGGAGAGTGTTGCGAATGACTTGTCACATCCGAAATGTCCCATAAGTCCTCCTCCATGAGATTCCTGTAAAAGAAGCAAACGAAGAGACGACTCGGGAATGCAAAGTTTGTTAGCTCTCATAACATATCCATCTGGAATATAGTATCGTTCCCAAGAAGTGTGCGTCACACATTTTGCATAAGGATTTGCAAAGAAAGGATCATGCTCATACAAGTCTTTTATGTGCTCAAAGCCATAACATTCAACTCAAGTTTGATAACAATCATGCATTTGCGAGAAAGCGCATCCGCCACGACATTCTCTTTGCCTTTGATGTAATTGATGACATAGGGAAAAGACTCTATGAACTCACTCCACTTAGCATGACGCTTGTTCAACTCAGTTTGACCCTTGAGATACTTGAGCATCTCATGGTCCGTGTGAAGAATGAATTCATGAGGTCGAAGATAGTGTTCCCAAACACACAAAACTCTCACCAAGGCATAGAGCTCTTTATCATAAATGGTGTAGTTAAGTTGCGCTCCTGAAAGTTTTTCGCTAAAATACGCAATCGGGCGCTTTTCTTGCATTAACACGCCTCCTATGATGGTACCACTAGCGTCACAATGTATCTCAAACGGTTTGTCAAAGTTTGGTAGGGCAAGAAGTGGTGCATGGGTAAGCAAGGTTTTTAGCTCATTCAACACAGTGTCTTGTGAAGGACCCCAAATAAAGGGTGTGTTCTTCTTGCTTAAGGCGTGTAGAGGCATAGCAATTGTGCTAAAGTCCTTCACAAAGCGTCGATAGAAACCGGCTAAACCAAGAAAGCTACGCACTTGTTGGAGATTTGTTGGTTGGGGCCAAGGTTTAATTGCTTCAATTTTAGTTTCATCAACTTGAACACCTTGTGAAGAAACGACAAATCCTAGGAAAATGACCTTATCAACGCCAAAAGTGCATTTATCCATGTGAGCATAAAGGCGTTCTTTCCGAAGGGTTTGCAAAACCATACGGATGTGTGTGCCGTAATCCTCAAGCGACTTGCTAAAGATGAGGATGTCATCAAAGTAAACCACTACAAAGACGCCTATATAGGGTCGGAGAACAAAATGCATGAGACGCCTGAATGAGCTGGGCGCTTCCGATAAGCCGATCGACATGACCAACCACTCATATAACCCAAACTTGGTTTTAAAAGCTGTTTTCCACTCATCACCCTGGTAATAACCACTTTTAAGATCGATTTTTGAAAAGATGGTAGCACCACATAATTCATCAAGCATGTCGTCTAGGCGTGGAATTGGGTGACCGTATCTAACGGTGATGGCATTTATCGGACGACAATCAAAGAACATGCAAAAACTTCCATCTTTCTTAGGCACGAGAATAACCGGAATGGCACAAGGGCTTAAGCTTTCACGTACATGACCTTTGTCGATGAGTTGTTGCACTTGCCGTTGTATTTCCTTGGTTTCCTCGAGGTTGACGCGGTAGGGGGCCTTGTTTGGAAGTGGTGCGGTGGGTTTGAGGTCGACGCCTTGTTCGATGCTGCGAAGTGGAGGTAGACCCGGTGGTAGCTCGTCGGGAAAGACGTCCGAGAATTCCTGCAACAATTGAGACAACACTAAACGTAGAGGTGGTGAAGTGTTAGTAGGTTTTGCTTCCCCTTTGCATAGAAGCACAAGGTGAAGGACACTTGATGGTTTCTCACACACTTCTCTCATCTCGCTTTTGGTGGCTAATAATACTAGTTTCTTCTTGTCGCCCATCGTGGAGGCGCTCGAATTTGGCTTGAGGCTCTCACTCTCTTTTGGGTGGCTCACTCTCTCACCATTATCTCCATGATGGTTGGTAGGTATTGGTTTGTCGGCTGCTACCTAACTTGGTAACATTTGGCATAGCATGAACTCTTTGCCCTTCATCTTGAAGCTATAATGGTTGGTTCGTCCGTTGTGGGTGACTCCATGATCGTATTGCCATGGTCGTCCAAGAAGAAGGCGGCACACGGACATAGGGACCACGTCACACTCAAGTTTGTCCTCATAGGTGCCTATCTTGAAGGATACTTGCACGGTGTGCTCGACTCGAAGAGTTCCGGCGTCTCTAAGCCATTGTACCTTGTAGGGATGAGGGTGCTTCGTCTTGATCAAATGTAGCTTGTCACAAAGCTCTTCACTTGCCAAGTTATGAAAACTTCCTCCATCGATGATAACCTTGACGGAACGTCCATTGATGTCAGCCTTGGTGTGGAAGATGTGACATCGTTGATCTTCGTCTCGATGATGTTGAAGTGTCAAGACCTTGGAGACAACGAGATTGGGACTCGAGTCATTGTCGCAAAACAGTTGATGGTGTTCATCTTCATTCACTTGGCGATGCATAGCTACATGTTCAAGGGCTTCCATCTCATCTTCGCTCATTGAGTCATAGGATCTGTCATCATTGATGATCATGGTGTGAACGGTCTTGCAGTCAAAGTACTTGTGGCCGCGTCCTTGGCATTTGAAATACTTGATGGAACTCGTCTTGGAGGTGTCCTCGGTTGGAGTTGTAGATGATGAAGCTCTTGGCTTGAAGTTGTTCGTAGACGGGTGACGACTTGATGCAGTCGAATTCTTGTAGCTTGACTTGAAACCTAAGCTTGTAGATGGGTTGGTAGAGGTAGGAGGTGCCGAAGTCGTTGAAGCTTGGTTGTAGGAGACGTAGTTCTTGGAGGTGAACTTGGAGTACTTTTAGTCTTCTTGAACTTGTCGCTCCGCTTTGGATGCTTGCTGTACTAGCTCTAGGAGATTCGTGTATGGTTGGAAGTCCGCAATCTTCTTGATAGGATAGTTGAGGCCACTCAAGAATCTCGCCATAGTTTGTTCTTCATCTTCCGTGATGTTGGCTCTTATCATGGCAATCTACATCTCCTTGTAGTACTATTCAACGGACTTGGTTCCTTGCTTGAGGAGTCGCAACCTTTTCAACAAGTCACGGTTGTAGTGTGTTGTCACGAAACGTGCTCTCATGACTTCCTTCATTTGAATCCAAGTTGTGATAGGCGGTTCACCTTTTGTTTCTATTCTCTCAATGACTTGCTCCCACCAAATGAGAACATAGTCTTGGAACTCAAGGGATGCTATTGCAATATACTTTTCTTCATCAAACTTGTGGAGGCAAAAGATCTTGTCAACTTTCAATGCCCATGATAGGTAGTCTTCAGGATCAATGCTTCTAGAGAACTTTGGCATGGTGAACTTGAGCTTCCCATAGTGATGCTCTTCATTGTTTGCTTGCCAATTGTGATGACATTCATGATTTGGAGGATCATCAACGACAAGTTGCTCTTGGCGTGGTCGAAGCTCATGGTCATGTTGTTCTTGCCGAGCTTGTGGTTCTTGTGATGGATGTCACGGACGTCCGATGGCTTCCGGTCGTCCGGTCATCGGGGAGTCGTCGGACGTCCGGTGTCTATTGGTCGTCCGGCACCTGGAGTGGATCGGTCATCCGGTAAGGGCCGGACATCCGGTGCCTGTAGCATCTTCAGCGGTACTTCTTCTTGTTCCTTGTACTTGTTGATCCCTCCACCTTGTCCAACGTGTAGAGCTGTTCCGTGGCCTTCATCCAAGTATCTGAATATGCTTAGAGTTTCCGATAAAGGTAGAAGCCATGTCTCATGTGAATCGAAAGGAAGTTGAAAGAGGAGCGAATCCACCTAAGCTTCGAGGGCTCTTGCACGGGCTTGTGTCATTGGTCCTTTGGGCACTTGGTGAGGCGATGATAGGTCCACGGGGATGTCCTTGCGATGTTCCGCATCATCTCCCCTCCCTTGGGAAAGATCCGACCTCGGATTGAAATCTTCATCACCATGGAAGTGAGATAGATCCTTCACATTGAATGTGTCGCTCACAATATACTTGTCACACGGGATGCCGAGCTTGTAAGCGTTGTCGTTGTAGTGTGCTAGCACCTTGAAGGGTCTATCGGCGCGGGGTAGAAGCTTGGACTTGCGTTTCTTGGGGAAGCGGTCCTTGCGAAGATGAAGCCATACGGGATCTCCCGGTTGGAACACCATTGGTGCCTTGTTGGTGTTGAGCTTAGCTAGGTGTTGCACTTGTCGCTCGATCATTGCCCTTGTATCTGCATGCACCTTCTTGAGATAGCTTGCTCGTGCACTTGCGTCCATGTTGATGCGCTCTTGTAGAGGTAGAGTTAGGATGTCCAATGGGGACAACGGGTTGAAGCCGTAGACGACCTCGAAGGGGGACTTGCCGATAGTCGAATGTCTTGCGTGGTTGTAGGCGTACTCGGTGATGGGCAAGTATTGCTCCCATTCCTTGATGTTCTTCTTGATCAACACACGAAGAAGCGTCAAAAGTGTGCGGTTCGTCACCTCCGTTTGGCCGTCGGTTTGTGGATCATATGCCGAAGAGAAGAGGAGCTTGATGCCGAGTTTGGCGCATAGAGCCTTCTAAAAGTAGCTCAAGAACTTGACGTCCCGATCCGATACAATAGTCTTGGGCACTCCATGTAGACGATTGATTTTCCTACAAAAGAGATTTGCCACATGTGAAGCATCGTCGATCTTGTTACAAGGAATGAAATGATCCATTTTAGAAAATCTATCCACGACAACAAACACAGAATCCTTTCCATTTTGAGTCCTAGGAAATCCAAGTGTAAGTCCATGCTTATGTCTTCCCATGGATGGTATGGAATAGGAAGTGGCATGTAAAGACCATGAGATTGAGCTTTTGACTTAGCTTTGCAACATGTAGAGCATCGGTTGGTGAGGCGTGAGACGTCACGGAACATCCTGGGCCAAAAGTAGTTCTTGGAGAGCGTAGCAAATGCCTTGTCGCGTCCAAAGTGTCCCATGAGTCCTCCTCCATGAGATTCCTGCAAAAGGAGCAAACGAAGCGAAGACTCCGGAATGCAAAGTTTGTTAGCTCTCATGACATATCCATCCTTTATGTAATATCGTTCCCACGAAGTGTGAGTCAAACACTTAGTATAAGGATTTGCAAAGAAAGGATCATGCTCATACAAATCTTTTATGTGCTCAAAGCCAATAACATTCAACTCGAGTTGGGTAACAAGCATGCATTTGCGGGAAAGCGCATCCGCCACAACATTCTCTTTGCTTTTGATGTACTTGATGACATTAGGAAAAGACTCTATAAACTCACTCCACTTAGCATGACGCTTGTTCAACTTAGTTTGACCCTTGAGATACTTGAGCGTCTCATGGTCCGTATGAAGAATGAATTCATGAGGTCTAAGATAATGTTCCCAAACATGTAAAACTCTCACTAAGGCATAGAGCTCTTTATCATAGATGGGGTAGTTAAGTTGCGCTCCGGATAGCTTCTCGCTAAAGTACGCAATTGGGCGTTTTTCTTGCATTAAACGCCGCCTATTCCGGTACCACTAGCGTCACAATGGATCTCAAAAGGTTTGTCAAAGTTTGGTAGGGCAAGAAGTGGTGCGTGTGTAAGCAAGGCTTTTAGCTCATTGAACGCGATGTCTTGCGAAGGACCCCAAATACAGGATGCATTCTTCTTGCTCAAGGCATGTAGAGGCATAGCGATTGTGCTAAAGTCCTTCACAAAGCGTCTATAGAAACCGGCTAGACCAAGAAAACTACACACTTGTTGGAGATTCGTTGGTTGTGGCCAAGTTTTAATTGCATCAATTTTAGTGTCATTAACGTGAACACCTTGTGAAGAAATGACAAATCCTAGGAAAACAACCTTATCAATGCCAAAAGTGCATTTATCCATGTTAGCATATAAACGTTCTTTCCGAAGGGTTTGCAAAACCATACGGACGCATGTCACGTGATCCTCAAGCGATGATGCGGGGTCTACCCGATTCTAGGTCGATCTTTCACGAAAAGGAGGGATCCCGCGAGGAACGCGATGAACACGAAGAACACAAAGAGGAATCATGAGGGAAAACACTCAAGAACAAGTCCAATCACACATCCACTAGACAATCAAACACACAAGATCACAAGGTACATGAACAACAAATGGAAAGATACAAGGTAGAGTTCATCTCCAAGAGGAGGTCTTGGATCCGCGAAGGATCTTCCCATTTAGGGGTCTTGAATCCGTCGTGGATCTTCTCTGTAGAGGGGCCGTAGTCTCTCATAGGAGTAGAACCACTAAGATGAGCAAAGCTCTAGTCTAAAATGAGCTATCACATTTGCTGACCCTAAAATGGTGGAGGTGGAGGAGTATATATAGTCTAGTACACGAAGGGGTAAGTAGATGGGGGGATACATGGGCCTCGGGCCCTGTCCATGCGCGCAGGCAGGCGCCGGATGTTCGGCTGGGGGCCGGATGTCCGGGCTCTCATGAGACGCCGGATGTCCGGGGCGGTTGGCCGGATGTCCGGGCTAGCGGGGCCAAGCCTCGGGTGCGGTTCTTTTGCTGGCGCCGGATTTCCGGGCTGAAGGCCGGATGTCCGGCGGCTGCTGAGGCGCCGGATGTCCGTGCTGGTGCCGGATATCCGGCAGCTGTAACTTCAGCCGCTCCGTCTTCTTTCGTCTTCTCTTCCAAGCTTCCCTCGCGGATGGTGTAGGTGTTCCTCGGCGCTTGCACTCCTCCTCGCCGTCCATGAAGCTCCGACAATACCTATGCATGCACACGGGAGAAATGTCAAGTAGTATACCATCCTCGAAAGGGTCAAGTGAACACGTGTAAAGGAGATGATTCACCTTTATGTATGAGAAGTAGAGGTCGCACGTGTCACTTTCCAAATGGACTCTTGACATGGTGATGTCCCTAGGATGCTCCGCATCATCCCCTCCCCCTTGGAAAAGATCCGACCTCGGATCGAAAACCAAATCACCATGGGAAAGAGATGGCGTCGTCGTGTAGATGTGGACGATCACGAAGTACTCATCATCTTGAAGCTTTACATGTGCACTCTCCAATGTCGCACCGTCTAGTGATTCCTTCAAGAGGAGCAAGGAAAACAAACACTTGGAAAAACAAATGTGGTTAGCATTAGTGCAAAACCAAGCATTCAAGAGGTGATTCACCCAACAAGTGTTGTCATCAAGCATAGCATAGGGTGTGACCAAGTTTTGTGGCATGGCATTTAAGCACATAAATTGAGCACAAGCAAGGTCATGCATAAAGCGCTCAATGAAAGGTCTATGGTAGGCATACGAATCATTCACAACACCAAAGAAAATGAAGTGTCTAAACACAAGGGTCAAGTGCAAGACAATCCAAGCATAATGCGCATAGGGTGTAGTGAAAATCGAGTGGCACTCAACACAATAGAAATAGCAATTGTTCATCATGTGTGAGGCAAACAAGTCAATCATGTGACAAGCAATGGGACATGGCATATGTGAAGAGATGATATTGTTGCAACCAAGCACATGATAGGAGCAACTAATCCACAAGTCGGATGCAACACACAAGGCATATATATCATGAAGCACGTCAATGTGGCAATGGCAAGTCGAAGAAAGATCTCTAGCATGTGTGCAAAGAGTCATGGTGCAAGCAACACAACTAGTATGATCCACAATGTTCATGCTCATGGATTGTGGTTTCTCGAAAGAGAAGGATATCACCTCGAAAGTGTGTCCTTGTGCATCCTTCACAATGCCGAAGCACAAGCAACTGCGATTTAGAAGCGTCGTGGTAGAAAGTGGTTCGCTCTCAGGAGCTCAAATGGTCAACTCACGTGAAGTGGAAGTTGACACGAAGTCCAAGTATCCTACACATGCACACAACAAAACAAAGAATGTATGCGCATGGTAGATAAACACATCATCCATCATGATGGTTCTCTTCTCTTGCACATAACCATTAGAAGCAAAAGTGCATGAATAATATGGTGCAACAATTGCTATATTCATGTGACTAGGCATATGGTGCAAAGAGGTAAGACAGGCATGCTTCACAAGAATTATGTCAAAATCTCCAAATAAATACGAGAATGCTATGGGGGCAATCTCATTGGCAAGACTAAAATCATGGTTGCGCTCAATGCATGGAAACTCATATAGCATGAGAGAGGCAACATGTGGAGACATATGACAACAAGCAATATCAATCATGTGCAAAGCATGGCAATGGTGGCTATCAACCGCATGAAAAGAGCATGTATGTATCATGGGTGATGCACTACATGAAGCAAGCATGGTGATCAAATTGTGCAAACTAGTGGAGCGAAGATGCAACACACTAGGAGAAGGCATGGCAATCATGTCATGTGAGAAAATAGTGGATATAGGCAATGCACATGACATATCGCAAGCACGATCACAAATCAAGATAAAAGCAGCATAATAGCCATGGGGTACAAAGGCATCATGGCAATAACAAGCAATATATCCACCAAGCTTGAAAATACACTTCCAAGTATGAGAATTAATCATCAAGTGTAATTCAAAGCATGGGTCACGAATGCATGGCAAAGGCATATAAATGAGCATATCATGCAAAGTGAACATGGCAAGATGGCCGTAAGAGATATAATGGACAATAACCCATAACCATATGAGTGCCATGTAGAAGGAATGCGCAAAGTGTTTGCGCAAAAGGAGCGGTGGGAAAGACAATCCACGATATCCCAAGTCATTATTGCTCTCTAGAGCTCTTTTTGTCAACTCGTGCATTTGTGAAGTTGACGAGTATGGATGGGTACCTACACAAAAGAGACACAAACCAAAGAAATTGTGCGCGTGGTAAATGTACACATCATCCATCATGATGTTTATGTGCATGTGTGAGTTAGCACAAGATAAGCATCGCTCAAAGAAATTTGATGGATGGTATAAGAACATGTCATCCATCATGAATGAATAGTTATTGTGTATAGCATGATGTGGATGCAAATTGAGCATACACGTATGGGGATCATGCAATGGATGGGATGGATTAAAATCTCCTAAATTGTATGAGGAAACTATGGGGGTATCCTCATGAGCAATATCGAAAACATAATATGGAGAAGTGCAACAACATCCAAAACAATGCATATCCGAAGCTAGGTGGTCATGGCATGGCATATGAGATAAATGATGCAAAGGTAGCATATGAATATCATCACAAGAAAAAAAATGCCAATAACCATGGGCGTGTCATCTATGCCATAAGTGAAAATTGGGTTTATTTTAATGGCATATGCACAGTTACTACGAAGAGATTGCAAATAGGACATATTTTTTTATCTCATACATAGCATATGACAAGTCAGGCGGATTGTCAAACATGATGTGACCAAGAGAATTATCACATGAAATCATATGCAACATAGCATCACAACTAATAGACTCCACATGGAAATCATCAAACTCATCATAAATGGCTAAAGCATCGCATGGGGTAATCATACTAGAATGAAGCATGTCACTAGGTGGATCAACAGCATGCAAGCAATCAATGTCGACATAGTCCACTAGTGGGACGAGGGCATCACCTTCACCTTTGTTACCTTTTTCATTCCACTCATGTGGTGTAGGTGAGGTGGGAAATACCAAATGGTGGTCATCATGTTCATCTTGATGGAACCATGTGGGAGGTGCATCATATTCCACCATGGCCATCATCTTGTCCAAAGGAAGGACGAAGTCGTCAAGTATCGGCGCGTCATCAAATGTGGGACCAAGCACCAAATGAGAAGACACAATAGAGGTAGAGGTCAAGTCGTTAGCGTTAAAAGTGGCCTCACATGACCTATCAACTATGTCACTCTTTCTATGTGGTGGTTCACTCACTCCCACAAGGTAGGTGCACTCAATGTCGCATATGGTGGAGTCACTCATCTCACTCAAGTGGTGGGGGTTGTGGCTCTCCTCACATGGGAATTGGGGCAACTCGTCATATATGGGGCTAGTGGTGAACTCGCTCTCACTCTCATATGGTCGCACAAGTCACTCAAGTCATCATACGTCACCGTGGTCGAAGGGAAAATCCCATGCTCAACCATCTCGTCATCGTCGCCGTGGATGAAGGCCGAAGATGGCACATCATCACTCTCGCCTCCAAAGATGGAAGCATCATCCGTGCTCGTTACCATGTTGTTCGCCTCCAAAGCTTGGTACTCGAATGGCTCCGTAGTCGTAGTCGTCGTCGCACCGTCTTGAAAAAGAGTCGAAGTAGACTCGGCATCATGAATGCCACAAAGAGGGATGGCGACAAAGTCGAACTTTGGAATGTCGTCTTGGAGCTCGTTGGGCTTGGACATCATGGTGGTACTTCCTCATGCTCGCCTTCTTGGAGCTTGGTCATCGAGAAGTGTGCTTGCGGTGGAGAAGCCTTGGCCTTCATGAGTTCTTGTTCCGCCTTGAGAGCACCAATGTAGTTGTCGTCGAGGGACTTGTAGTTCTCGAGGAAGATAGTCTTGTAGATGTCGTTGTGCAATCCCATCATGAAGTGGAGCTTCATCGAAATGGGGTCGTCCACGCCGGCTCGTTGCAAGGCTATCTTCATCTCCTTGAAGTACTTGTCGATGGACTTGGATCCTTGTATGGTGTTTTCCAATTGGCGTAGAAGATGTTCCGTGTAAGTGGGAGGCACGAACTCTCGCCGCAAAGCTCGCTTCGTCTTGGGCCAATTCACGTTGAAGCTCGTCGAAGGTGTGTGAAGCCACCATGTTGACGCGTTGTCGTGGAGGTGTCTTGTGGCCCACTTCACTTGATCTTCATAGGGAACTTGATGTAGCTTGAGGTAGTCGTCCATCTTGCGCTCCCACTCGAGATACTCCTCGGGGTCTTGAGTCCCATAGAAAGGAATCTCGTGGTCGTTGTCGAGGTCGTAGTAGCTCGTGGAAGTCGTGGACTTGAGCTTGGGAAACTTCTCTTGAGCATAATCTTGAGGTGCTTGTGGGCGAAGATGCCGCAAATCCAAAGGCGAAGATGCCTTGAACTCGCTTGGCGAAGATGCCAAGGTACATGGTGAAGTCGTTGAGCGGTTGTTGGAGTTGAGCTCTTGACCTTCACGTTCTTGTCGTTGATGGTGTCGATGCCGATGTGATCTCGCCGAAGATGGTAGCTCGGAAGGATGTGCACTTGAGCGTCTTCTCGAATATGAGGGAGACCTCTTGTGGTTTTTGAGGAGGGCTTTGAGCTCCTTCATTTGAGCATCCATGTTGGCACACAATTTGTTCGTCATGGCATCGAACTTGTCGTTGTGGTTGTAGACTGAAGTAGATGAAATGCTTTGCCTATCCTTCACAAGACTCGAGCAAATGTGAGTAGGAGATGAGATAAACAATACCAAGTTACCTTTTCCCAACGTTGAGGATGTATCCCGTTTCACTCAATGTGAAATGAAAGAATAGTGGAATTGGTATCGTACTTGTTCACTCACACCTATCAAGTAAAGCTTATCGAGTAGCTTGGTGAGGATAGTGGCACAAAAATTTGATGCAAAATGTTAGCTATAGTCAATAAAGTTGAAAGAGATTCACAAATTCACAAGTGAAACAAGTAGACCAATAGCAATATGGGTGGCACACGGAAACACACACACGGATAGATAGATGGGGTCGTGCAACCAAGGAATGAGCACAAAATGTGGAGTCCACGGAAAACGCTCATGTTGCACAACTCTAGAGAGAAGCTAGCACGATTGCTCTCTAGGCGGATATGACACTTGTGCACAACCTATAAGATGCAAAATGTATGAACTTTCTATCCCAAGTATGCTATGTGTATGATGTTCCGGTGCTTTTAGCACAAGATGATCCAAGATGATCAAGTATGATATGGCAATCTTATATGCAATGTGGTACAATCCTATGGCTCTTGCTTACAAGCTTCTTTGCTTTCTTTTTGCTTAAAAGCTTATTCTTCTCTTTTTTTTGTATGACCACAATGCGAAATGCACAAACCAAGAAAGCAATTGTGTATATGCGGGAACAATCTTGTGACACAAGGGATGATATGATGATACCAATATGATATGGTATGTATGCAATGGAAGGTGGATCGATGATCACTAATGTGCACAAGTAACATTGCCGACAATACTCAAAGGCTAGTCTCGATAGACAAGTGACGCAAAAATGGGCTAGGGATTAACAATGCAATTGCAAGAGGAATATACAATGATGTCGTCGAGGTTACCTTCCTTATGTACGATGACGACCTCGTGGCGATGATGAGTGGTGGTGCTCTTGATGTAGACCCGTTCCTAATTAGCAAAAACACCTTAGGAAACGGAAAAACCACAACTCAAAATCTCAAGGACAAATGTCAAATGGTGGTAGCGGACAAGTGGTGGTGGTTGCGGAAGTGGAATGATGGGCTATACACGGTGTCGGAGTTGAAGTCACGGTCCCTAAGTAGCCGAAACACCTTAGGAGACACGAGCCACAACTCAAACAAGCTCAACAAAATTGGGTTAGGTTGGGTTGGCGGAAATGTATAGTGGACTAAGCTATGCGGAAGTGATGGTGGTGGTTGATGAAGAAGCAATTGTCCCTAAGTAGCCTAAACACCTTAGGAGACTCAAATCACTACTCAAGCAACCACAAATGGTATGGGAACAAAATGGTTAGGTTGCGGAAGGCTATGGTGGCTATGCGGATGATATGGTGGAAGGCCTAGGCAAACTTGCCAAAATTCCAAAAATATGATGGAGTCAAATGATTATGGTGGTATTTTTTTGTTATGGGGGATGTCAAGAGCTTCAAAACGAGCTCAAGAACGTCGAAATCGGAGTTCAGATGAATTAGTTATGGACAAAACGGTGAAACACGGGTGGCTGAATTCCCAGGGGCCGGACATCCGGGGCCGGGTCCGGATTTCCGGGACCTGATGTCCAGAAACTTGCGCGATTTTGCCCTCCAGGAGCCAGATGTCCGGCCGGCGACCCGGATGTCCGGCCCGACGATTCCAGATCGGGATTGGGACTTCCAAACTCGTTTGGGGGCGGAATTTGATGATTTTGAGGGCAAAATTTGATGGATTTTGTGGAGGAAAGATGAAGAAACTTGGGGAAATGCTAGATCCACTTGAAACCAAGCAAATCCACGGATCAAAATCAACAAAATATCATCAAACCAACAGATCACAAAAAAAAATTGGGGCTATTTTTTGTGGGGATTTTCGAAATTGGGGAAGAACACAACAAAATCAAGCTAGAAAACGCTGGGGAGGCTCCAAATTCGTGAGAAACCGTGGCTCATGATACCATATGATCACTAAACTAGGTGGGGGGCTCTAATTTCGTGAGAAACCATGGTTCTTGATACCATATGATGCGGGGTCTACCCAATTCTAGGCCGATCTTTCACGAAAAGGAGGGATCCCGCGAGGAACACGATGAACACGAAGAACACAAAGGGGAATCACGAGGGAAAACACTCAAGAACAAGTCCAATCACACATCCACTAGACAATCAAACACACAAGATCACAAGGTGCATGAACAACAAAGGGAAAGATACAAGGTAGAGTTCATCTCCAAGAGGAGGTCTTGAATCCGCGAAGGATCTTCTTGTTTAGGGGTCTTGAATCCGTCGTGGATCTTCTCCGTAGAGGGGCTGCAGTCTCTCCTAGGAGTAGAACCACTAAGATGAGCAAAGCTCTAGTCTAAAATGAGCTATCACATTTGCTGACCCTAAAATGGTGGAGGTGGAGGAGTATATATAGTCTAGTACACGAAGGGGTAAGTAGATGGGGGGATACATGGGCCTCGGGACCTGTCCAGGCGCGCAGGTAGGTGCCGGATGTCCGGCTGGGGGCCGGATGTCCGGGATCTTATGAGACGCCGGATGTCCGGGGTGGTTGGCCGGATGTCTGGGCTAGCGGGGCCAAGCCTCGGGTGCGGTTCTGTTGCTGGCGCTGGATTTCCGGGCTGAAGGCCGGATGTCCAGCGGCTGCTGAGGCGCCGGATGTCCGGGCTGGCGTCGGATGTCCGGCAGCTGTAACTTCAGCCGCTCCATCTTCTTTTGTCTTCTCTTCCAAGCTTCCCTCGCGGATGGTGTAGGTGCTCCTTGGCGCTTGCACTCCTCCTCGTCGTCCATGAAGCTCCAACAATACCTATGCATGCACACGGGAGAAGTGTCAAGTAGTATACCATCCTCGAAAGGGTCAAGTGAACACGTGTAAAGGAGATGATTCACCTTTATGTATGAGAAGTAGAGGTCGCACGTGTCACTTGCCAAACGGACTCTTGACACGGTGATGTCCTTAGGATGCTCCGCATCAAGCGACTTGCTAAAAACAAGGATGTCATCATAGTAAACCACTACAAAGAATCCTATATAAGGTCGGAGAACGAAATGCATAAGGC
The DNA here is from genome assembly GCA_902687465.1 of Secale cereale. Taxonomy (NCBI): domain Eukaryota; kingdom Viridiplantae; phylum Streptophyta; class Magnoliopsida; order Poales; family Poaceae; genus Secale; species Secale cereale. Next base: position 369,082,984 of record LR738712.1, on the reverse strand, counting down.
GCATGAAAGAGCCGGGCATTTCCGATAAGCCCATTGGCATGACCAACCACTCATATAACCCAAACTTGGTTTTGAAAGCCGTTTTCCACTCATCACCCTATTGAATGCGAACTTGGTAGTAGCCACTTTTAAGATCAATTTTTGAAAGGATGGTAGCACAACATAATTCATCAAGCATGTCGTCCAAACGTGGGATAGGGTAACAATATCTAACGGTGATAGCATTTATCGAACGACAATCGGAGCACATGCGAAAACTTCCATCTTTCTTAGGTACGAGAATAACCGGAACGGCACAAGGGCTTAAGCATTCACTTACATGACCTTTGTCGATGAGTTATTGTACTTACCGTTGTATTTCCTTAGTTTCTTTGGTGTTGACGCTGTAAGGAGCCTTGTTCGGAAGTGGTGTGCCGGGTATGAGGTCGATGCTGTGTTCGATTCCACGAAGTGGAGGTAGACCCGGTGGTAGTAGGTTTGGCTTCCCCTTTGCATAAAAGCACAAGGTGAAAGACACTCAAGGGGTTCTCACACACTTCTCTCATCTCACTTTTGGTGGCAAATAGCACTAGTTGTTTCTTGTCGCTCATCGTGGAGTCGCTCATATTTGGCTTGTGGCTCTTACTCTCCTTTTGGTGGTTCACTCTCTCACCATTCTCTCCATGATGGTTGGTAGGTATGTGTTTGTCGGCGGCTACTTGACTTGGTGACATTGGGCGTAGCATGAACTCTTTGCCCTTCATATTGAAACTATAATGGTTGGTCCGTCCATTGTGTGTGACTCCACGATCGTATTGCCATGGTCGTCCAAGAAGATGGTGGCACACGGACATAGGGACGACATCACACTCAAGTGTATCCTCTTAGGCGCCTATCTTGAAGGATACTTGCACGGTGTGCTAGACTCGAAGAGTTCTGGCGTCGTTAAGCCATTGGACCTTGTAGGGATGAGGGTGCTTCGTCTTGACCAATTGTAGCTTGTCGCATAGCTCTTCACTTGCCAAGTTATGACAACTTCCTCCATCGATGATAACCTTGATGGAGCGTCCATTGATGCCGGCCTTGGTATGGAAGATGTGACATCGTTGATTGTCATCTTATTGATGTTGGAGTGTCAAGACCTTGGAGACAACGAGATTGGGACTCGAGTCATTGTCGCAAAACACTTGATGGTCTTAATCTTCATTCACTTGGCGATGCATAGTGACATGTTCAAGGGCTTCCATCTCATCGTTGCTCATTGAGTCATAGGATCCGTAATCATTGATGATCATGGTGCGAACGGTCTTGCACTCGAATGACTTGTGGCCTCGCCCTTGGCATTTGAAATACTTGATGGAACTCGTCTTGGAGTTGTCCTCGGTTGGAGTTGTAGATGATGAAGCTCTTGGCTTGAAGTTGTTCGTAGAAGGTGGATGACTAGATGTAGTCGCATTCTTGTAGCTTGGCTTGTCATCGAAGCTTGTAGATGGCCTGGTAGAGGTAGGAGGAGCCGAAGTCGTTGAGGCTTGGTTGTAGGAGCCGTAGTTCTTGGAGTTGAACTTGGAGTACTTGTAGTCCTCTTGAACTTGTCGCTCCACTTTGGTTGCTTGGTGTACTAGCTCGAGGAGATTTGTGTATGGTTGAAAGTCCGCAATCATCTTGATAGGATAGTTGAGTCCATTCAAGAACCTCTCCATCGTTTGCTCTTCATCTTCCGTGATGTTGGCTCTTATCATGGCAATCTCCATCTCCTTGTAGTACTCTTCAACGGACTTGGTACCTTGCTTGAGGAGTTGTAGCTTCTTGAACAAGTCACGGTTGTAGTTTGTTGGCACGAAACATGCTACTTCCTTCATTTGAGTCCAAGTAGTGATAGGTGGTTCGCCTTTTGCTTCTCTTCTCTCGATGATTTGCTCCCACCAAATGAGAACATAGTCTTGAAACTCAAGGGATGCCATTGCAATCTTCTTTTCTTCATCAAAGTTGTGTAGGCGAAAGATCTTGTCAACTTTCAATGCCCATGATAGGTAGTCTTCGGGATCAATGCTTTCAGAAAACTTTGGCATGGTGAACTTAAGCTTGCCATAGCGATGGTCTTCATTGTTTGCTTGCCTATTGTGAGGGCGTTCTTGATTTCGACGATTGTCTAGCTCATGTTGCTCTTGGCGGGGTTGATGTACATTGTCATATTGTTCTTGCTGAGCTTGTGTTCTTGGTGAGCTGGTTGCTCTTGTCGCGCTTGAGGAGGAACTTCTTGTTGCATTCGTGCTTGATGGCGCCTCTCTTGCATCTCATCGTGAAGGAATTCCTCTTCTTGATGAGTGTGTCGATTGCGAGTTGCCACATTGCGATGTGAATATCGTAGTGCTCATTGCACCTCAAGGGTTGAGTTTCTCGGCATTGTTGTGCTTGACGTTGAGCCTCGGCATCTTGTTCTTCTTGGTGTTGACGTGCTCGCTCTTGTTGTTGTTGGCGTAGTCTTTGCCGTTCTTGCGCTTGCTCAAGTGTAGCTTGCTTTTGCCGATGTCGACTTTCTTGCTCTTCAAATAGCTCTTGTGAACTCTTGTCAGGAAGGGGGTTCCGGTTGTCATGTCGAGCTTGACGTGCGGCTTGACGAAGAGTGTTTGATTTAGGTGTACTTGAGCCAGACGTGTAGTCGGTATGACGACTTGAGCGGCTTCGTCTTTGAGAAGATGTGAATGAGGAGCGTCGGCTGACTATCATAGTCCGTAGCTCGTCGAATTGGGAAGACATGTTGGTGTTGATGATGTCGAATTGCTCTCTTGTTCGTGCTTCAAATTGTCGCGCGTCGGCGGCGACCTGCTCAATTCGTTCTTGCATAGCTTCACTCTCTTGATGGAGAGCTCGTTGGACACCGAAGATATGTAGTTTGGTGACGCAGTTGTTCGATTCTTGAGGATCATCAAAGAGCGGGTTCGTAGATGTACTTGGCCTATCCATCATCACAAGCAAGAATGTGAGTGGGAGAAAGGAGAAGACAATACCAAATGTACCTTGACCGAAGTTGAAAATGGATCAATGATCACTCAATATTGTAACCCAGAAATAGCACTATTGGTACCACTTCTTGTCGATTCTCACACCTACACGAGTAAAGCTTTGGGAGGAGCTTGATTATGATGGTGGCACAAAGTCAATGCAATTGTCAAAGTGATTGAATGATGTTGAAAATGATTCACAATTTGCTCATGCAACAAGTAGATCACAAGCAATAGTTAGCACACGGAACACACGCACAGATAGATAAATGTGGTTGTGCAACCAAAGGTGAGCGAAAATGTGGAATCCACGGAAAATGCTCATGCTGCACAACACTAGAGAGATGCTAACCAATTGCTTAATAGGCGGATACGAACTTGTGCACGACCTATAAGAGGCAAACGTAACGACTTCCTATCGCAAGTATGCTATGAGTGTATGATGTGCCGATGCTTGAGCACAAGATGATGTATGGCTATCTCATATGTTCTATTTTGATGCAAGGCGTATGATGGTATTGTTCTTTTGCTTATAAGCTTTGGATGGCTCTTTTGCTTAAAAGCTTGTGAGCTGCAGACTAAGGCATAGCCTAGTGGTGGGAAAGGGCCGATGCCTTTCCACCCACCCAGGTTCAAGGCATGGTACATGCAATTTGGGTTCGTTGCACCAATTATACTGTAGGGGGTTCCCTTACAGTCTTTCTATAAAAAAAAGCTTCTGAGCTCTTTCTTTGTCCATGTATGCATGCTTCTCGTATCAAGATAGCTATTGTGTATGCACAACACTCTTGTATCACACGGAGATATGATGATGTAGTATGCAATATCTATGACTATCACTAATGTGCACAAGTGTCGTGGCCCGACAATACTCAAATGGCTAGTATCAATGGGAAAGCTATGCAAAATGGTCTATAGGGTGACAATGCAATTGCAAGGTAGAATGACTAGGTGTCGTCGATGTTACCGTCCGTGTCGAGGTTGAGAGGTGGTGATGTTGATGTCGTTCTGTTCCAAGATAGCCGAAACACACAAGGAAACGGGTAAACCACAACTCAAATGATCCAAGACAAAAGGGGGTAAGACCGTAATGATTTTGGTGAGGCAAAGGTGGTAGTGGTATGGTATATGTGGGTGTATGAATGGGTAAGCGGTTGCGGAAGGTGGAACAAAAACTGAGTAAATTTAATTTCGGCAGGGTATAGCGGACGTCCGGTGGGTTGTCGGTCGTCCGGTCACGGGACGTCCGGAAGTTGACGGACGACCGGTGCCTGGGCGATTTCGGGCTCGGGCAAACTACTAGGGTTCGAGGTAACCATGGCCGAATTTCAGAAGAAAATTGGGGAAAAGATAGGGAACATCTAGATCCACTCGTGGCACAGCAAATCCATGGAACAAATTCAACAAAATCTCGTCAAATCAACATATCACAAAGAAAATTTGGGACTATTTTTGGTGGGGAATTTTCGAAATTGGGAAGAACACAGCAAAAACAAGCTAGAAAACACGGGTAGGGGCTCCAATTTCGTGAGAAAACGTGGCTCTTGATACCATATGATGTAGGGTGGAACCCTAGATGGCCGATCTTTCACGAAATGGAGGGGATCCCACGAAGAACACGAAGAACACAGGGAGAAACACGGGGGAAAACACAAGAGGAACACTCAAATCAACATGAAGATGGTCACACAAATGCTAGATCCACGATACATAACGAGATACACGATCCACGGTCAACAACGGATGATACAAGGTAGTGTTCTCTGGAAGGAGGTCTTGAGGGTATCCCGTAGGATATTCTCCGTAGCGAAGGTCTTGAATCCGTGTGGATCTTCTCCGAAGAGGGGCTGCAGTCACTCTCGAGGAGATGAACCACTAGATGAGCAAAGCTCTAGGTATCAACTGAGCTAACACAAAGCTAACCCTAGAAAAGAGGAAGTCAAAGGGTATATATAGTCTAGGGGCGAGGGGCACATGGGCTTCGGCCCTTCACTGCGCGTAGGCAGATGGGCCAGACGTCCGCTTGGTCTCCGGACGTCCGGTGGCTCGAGAGGGGCCGCACGTCCGGTCGGCCTTGGATTTCCGGTAATATTCCCCGATTTCGGTTCTGTGATGGATGTCACGGACGTCCGATGGCTTCCGGTCATCCGGTCGTCTGGGAGTCGTCGGACGTCCGGTGTCTATCGGTCGTCCGGCACCTGGAGTGGACCGGTCGTCTGGTAAGGGCCGGACATCCGGTGCCTGTAGCATCTTCAACGGTACTTTTTCTTGTTCCTTGTACTTGTCGATCTCTCCACCTTGTCCAACGTGTAGAGCTGTTCCGTGGCCTTCATCCAAGTATCTGAATATGCATAGAGTTTCCGATGAAGGTAGAAGCCACGTCTCAGGTGAATCGAAAGGAAGTTGAAAGAGGAGTGAATTGACCTCGGCTTCGAGAGCTCTTGCACGGGCTCGTGTCATTGGTCCTTTGGGCACTTGGTGAGGCGACGATATGTCCATGGGGATGTCCTTAGGATGCTCTGCATCAACTTCTCATTGCATTCATGCTTGGTAACGCCTTTCTTGCATCTCATCTCAAAGTACTTCATCTTCTTGACGAATGTTTCGATTGTGAGTTGCAACATTGCGATGTGAGTCACGGAGGGCATGTTGCGCCTGAAGAGTTTGAGCTTCTCGGCGTTGTTGTGCTTGACGTTGAGCCTCGAATTCTTGTTCTTCTTGGTGTTGATGCGCTCGCTCTTGTTCTTGTTGGCGTAGTCGTTGCCATTCTTGTGCTTGCTCAAGTGTAGCTTGGTTTTGACGATGTCGACTTTCTTGCTCTTCAAATAGCTCTTGTGGACTCTTGTCATGAAGTGGGTTGCGGTTGTCATGTCGAGCTTGACGCGCGGCTTGACGAAGAGTGTTCGATGTAGGTGTACTTGAGCCTGAAGTGTAGTCGGTATTACGGCTTGAGCAGCTCCGTCTTTGAGAGGATGTAGATAACGAGCGTTGGTTGACTATCAATGTTCGTAGCTCGTCGAATTGGGTAGACATGTTGGTGTTGATGATATCGAATTGCTCTCGCGTGCGTGCTTTGAATTGTCATGCGTCGGCGGCAACTTGCTCGATGCGCTCTTGCATAGCTTCATTCTCTTGATGTAGAGCTCGTTGGACATCGAAAAGATGTATTTTGGTGACGTAGTTGTTCGACTCTTGAGGATCGTCGAAGAGCGGGTTCGTAGATGTACTTGGCCTATCCTTCATTGCAAGCAAGAATGTGTGAGTTGGAGAAAGGTAGAACTATACCAAATGTACCTTGACCGAAGTTGAAGAGCAAAAGAGCCATCAAAAGCTTATAAGAAAAAGGACAATAGCATCACACGCCTTGCATCAAAAGAGATCATATGAAATAGCAATACATCATCTGGTACTCAAGCATCGACACATCATACACTCATAGCAAACTTGTGATAGGAAGTCGTACGTTTGCCTCTTATAGGTCGTGCACAAGTGCGTATCCGCCTATTAAGCAATCGGTTAGTGTCTCTCTAGCATTGTGCAACAAGAGCATTTTCCGTGGATTCCACATTTTTGCTCACCCTTGGTTGCACAACCACATTTATCTAACCGTGCGTGTGTTCCGTGTGCTACCTATTGCTTGTGATCTACATGTTGCATGAGCAAATTGTGAATCATTTTCAACATCAGTGAGTTTCATTGACAATTGCATTGACTTTGTGCCACTATCCTCACTGAGATCCTCTCAAAGCTTTACTTGTTTAGGTGTGAGAATCGACAAGAACTGGTACCAATAGTGCTATTTTTGGGTTACATTATTGAGTGATCATTGATCCATCTTCAACTTCGGTCAAGGTACATTTGGTATTGTCTTCTCCTTTCTCCCACTCACATTCTTGCTTGCAATGATGGATAGGCCAAGTACATCTACAAGCCCGCTCTTTGATGATCCTGAAGAATCGAACAACTACGTCACCAAACCACATCTATTCGGTGTCTAACGAGCTCTACATCAAGAGAATGAAGCTATGAAAGACTGCATTGAGCAAGTCTCCGTTGACGCACGAGAGCAATTCGATATCATCAACACCAATATGTCTACTCAATTCAATGAGCTACGGACTTTAATAGTCAACCGATGCTCCTCATCAACGTCTTCTCAAAGACAGAGCCGTTCAAGTCGTCATACCGACTACTCTTCCGGCTCAAGTACACCTACATCGAACACTCTTCGTCAAGCCGCACGTCAAGCTCGACATGACAACCGCAACCCACTTCATGACAAGAGTTCACAAGAGCTATTTGAAAAGCAAGAAAGTCGACAACGTCAAAACCAAGCTACACTTGAGCAAGCACAAGAACGACAACGACTACACCAACAAGAAGAAGAGCGAGCACGTCAACACCAAGAAGAACAAGATGGCGAGGTTCAACGTCAAGCACAACAACGCCGAGAAGGCCAAGCTCTTGAGGCGCAACGTGCCTTACGTGATTCACATCACAATGTGGCAACTCGCAATCGAAACATTCGTCAAGAATATGAAGTACTTCGAGATGAGATGCAAGAAAGGCGTTACCAAGCACGAATGCAACAAGAAGTCCATCCTCAAGAGCGACAAGAGCAACAAGCTCAACAAGAACCACAAGCTCGGCAAGAACAACATGATCATGAGCTTCGAGCACGTCAAGAGCAACATGAGGTTGATGACCCTCCAAATCAAGACCGCCCTCATAATAGGCAAGCAAGCAATGAAGAGCATCGCTATGGCAAGCTAAATTTCACCATGCCAAAGTTCTCCGAAAGCATTGATCTCAAAGACTACCTCTCTTGGGCATTGAAAGTTGACAAGATCTTTCACCTCCACAACTTTGATGAAGAAAAGAAGATTGCAATGGCGTCCCTTGAGTTCCAAGACTATGTTCTCATTTGGTGGGAGCAAATCATCGAGAGAAGAGAAGCCAAAGGCGAACCGCCTATCACTACTTGGAGTCAAATGAAGGAAGTCATGAGAGCACGTTTTGTGCCAACACACTACAACTGTGACTTGTTCAAAAAGTTGCAACTCCTCAAGCAAGGAACCAAGTCGGTTGAAGAGTACTACAAGGAAATGGAGATTGCCATGATAAGAGCCAACATCACGGAAGATGAAGAGCAAACAATGGCGCGATTCTTGAATGGACTTAACTATCCTATCAAGAAGATTGTGGACTTTCAACCATACACAAATCTCCTCGAGCTAGTACACCAAGCAACCAAAGCGGAGTGACAAGTACAAGAGGACTACAAGTACTCCAGGTTCACCTCCAAGAACTACGTCTCCTATAACCAAGCTTCATTGACTTCGGCACCTCCTACCTCTACCGAACCATCTACAAGCTTAGGTGACAAGTCAAGCTTCAAGAACTCGACTACATCAAGTCGTCCCCCTCCCACGAACAACTTCAAGCCAAGAGCTTCCTCATCTACAACTCCAACCGAGGACAATTCCAAGACGAGTTCCATCAAGTGTTTCAAATGCCAAGGGCGAGGCCACAAGTCATTCAAGTGCAAGACAATTCACACTATGATCATCAATGATGACGAATCCTATGGCTCAATGAGCAACGATGAGATGGAAACCCTTGAACATGTAGCTATGCATCGCCAAGTGAATGAAGTTGAAGACCATCAAGTGTTTTGCGACAATGACTCGAGTCCCAATCTCGTTGTCTCCAAGGTCTTGACACTTCAACATCATCAAGACGAATATCAACGATGTCACATCTTCCACACCAAGGCCGGCATCAATGGATGTTCCATCAAGGTTATCATCGATGGAGGAAATTGTCATAACTTGGCAAGTGAAGAGCTTTGCAACAAGCTACAATTGATCAAGACGGAGCACCCTCATCCCTACAAGGTCCAATGGCTTAGTGACGCCGGAACTCTTTGAGTCGAGCACACCGTGCAAGTATCCTTCAAGATAGGCGCCTATGAGGACACACTTGAGTGTGATGTGGTCCCAATGTTTGTGTGCCACCTTCTTCTTGGAGGATACGATCGTGGAGTCACCCACAATGGACGGACCAACCATTATAGCTTCAAGATGAAGGGCAAAGAGTTCGTGCTACGCCCATTGTCACCAAGTCAAGTAGTCGCCGACAAACAAATACCTACCAACCATCATGGAGAGAATGGTGAGAGAGTGAACCACCAAAAGGAGAGTGAGAGCCACAAGCCAAATATGAACGACTCCATGATGAGCGACAAGAAACAACTAGTGCTATTCTCCATCAAAAGTGAGATGAGAGAAGTGTGTGAGAACCCTTCGAGCGTCTTTTACCTTGTGCTTCTATGCAAAGGGGAAGCCAAACCTACTAACACTTCACCACCTCTACCTTTACTGTTGTCTCAATTGTTGCAGGAATTCTCGGACGTCTTTCCCGATGGGCTACCACCGGGACTACCTCCACTTCGCGGCATCGAACACCGCATCGACCTCATACCTGGCGCACCACTTCCGAACAAGGCTCCTTACCGCGTCAACCCCGAGGAAACCAAGGAGATACAACGGCAAGTACAACAACTCATCAACAAAGGTCATGTACGTGAAAGCTTAAGCCCTTGTGCCATTCCAGTTATTCTCATGCCTAAGAAAGATGGAAGTTTTCATGTGTGCTCCGATTGTCGTCCGATAAATGCTATCACCGTTAGATACCGTCACCCTATTCCATGCTTAGACAACATGCTTGATGAATTATCTGGTGCTACAATCTTTTAAAAAATCAATCTTAAAAGTGGCTATTACCAAATTCGCCTTCAAGAGGGTGATGAGTGGAAAACGGCTTTCAAAACTAAGTTTGGGTTATATGAGTGGTTGGTCATGCTGATGGGCTTATCAGAAGCGCCCGGCTCATTTATGCGTCGCATGCATTTCGTTCTTCGACCTTACATAGGCGTCTCTGTAGTGGTTTACTTTGATGACATCCTCGTCTTTAGCAAATCGCTTGAGGATCACCTTGCACACATCCATATGATTTTGCAAACCCTTCGGAAAGAACGCTTATATGCTAACATGTAGAAATGCACCTTTGGCGTTTATAAGTCCGTTTTCCTAGGATTTGTCGTTTCTTCACAAGGTGTTCATGTTGATGAAACTAAAATTGAAGCAATTAAAATTTGGCCAAAACCAACGAATCTCCCACAAGTGCGTAGCTTTCTTGGTTTAGCCGGTTTCTGTCGATGTTTTGTGAAGAACTTTAGCACCATTGCTATGCCTCTACACGCCTTGAGCAAGAAGAACACACCCTTTATTTGGGGTCCTTCGCAAGACACCGCGTTCGATGAGCTAAAAACCTTGCTTACTCACACACCTCTTCTTGCCCTACCAAACTTTGGCAAACCATTTGAGATTCATTGTGACGCTAGTGGTACCGACATAGGAGGCGTGTTAATGCAAGAAAAGCGTCCGATTGCGTATTTTAATGAAAAACTTTTCGGAGCACAACTTAACTACCCATCTATGATAAAGTCCTCTATGCCTTAGTGAGAGTTTTGCGTGTTTGGGAACATTATCTTCGACCTCACGAATTCATTCTTCACACGGACCATGAGACGCTCAAATATCTCAAGGGTCAAACTAAGTTGAACAAGCGTCATGCTAAGTGGAGGGAGTTCATAGATTCTTTTCCTCATGTCATCAAGTACATCAAAGGCTAAGAGAATGTTGTGGCGGATGCGCTGTCCCGCAAATGCATGCTTGTCACCCAACTGGAGTTGAATGTTATTAGCCTTGAGCATATCAAATATTTGTATGAGCATGATCCCTTCTTTGCAAATCCTTATGCCAAATGTGTGACGCACACTTCTTGGGAACAACACCGCATCAAGAACATCTTATGAGAGCTAACAAACTTTGCATTCTAGAGTCGTCTCTTTGTTTGCTTCTTTCGCAGGAATCTAATGGAGGAGTACTTATGGGACATTTCGGACGTGACCAGACATTAACAACGCTCTCCAATAATTAATTTTGGCCCAAGATGTTCTTGTGATGTCTCACGCTTCACCAACCGGTGTTCAACATGCCGCAAAGCTAAGTCCAAAGCTCAATCTCATGGTCTTTACATGCCACTTCCTATTCCATACCAGCATTGGGAGGACAATAGCATGGACTTTGTACTTGGATTGCCTAGAACTCAAAATGGAAAGGATTCCGTGTTTGTTGTTGTGGATAGATTTTCCAAAATGCTCATTTCATTCCTTGTAACAAGATCGACGATGCTTCACATGTGGCGAATCTCTTTTGTAGGGAAATCTTGAGCCTACATGGTGTGCCCAAGACGATTGTATCGGACCGTGACATCAAGTTCTTGAGCTACTTTTGGAAGACTCTATGCGCCAAACTCGACATCAAGATCCTATTCTCTTTGGCATATCATCCACAAACGGATGGCCAAACGGAGGTGACGAACCAGACACTATCGACGCTTCTTCGCGTGTTGATCAAGATGAACATCAAGGAATGGGAGCAATGCTTGCACATCACCGAGTACGCCTACAACCGCGCAAGACATTCGACTACCGACAAGTCTCCCTTCGAGGTCGTCTATGGATTCAACCCATTGTTCCCGTTCGACATTCTTACTCTACCTCTCCAAGAGCGCATCAACATGGATGTAAATGCACGTGCAAGTTATCTCAAGAAGATGCACGAAGATACAAGAGCAACGATCGAGTGAAAAGTACATCGCCTTGCCACCAAGCTCAACGTCAACAAGACACCAATGGTGTTCCAACCGGGAGATCTCGTATGATTGCATCTTCGCAAGGACCGCTTCGCCAACGAGCGCAAGTCCAAACTACTACCTCGCCCTGACGGACCCTTCAAGGTGCTAGCACGCTACAACAATAATGCCTACAAGATCGATATCCCACGTGACAAGTACAATGTGAGCGATACATTCAACGTCAAGGATCTCTCTCCTTTCCATGGTGATGAAGATTTCGATCCGAGGTCAGATCTTTCCCAAGGGAGGGGAGATTATGCGGAGCATCCCAAGGTCATCCCCATGAACCTACCATCACCTCACCAAGTGCCTCAAGAACCAATGACATGTGCCCGTGCAAGAGCTCTCGAGACCGAGGTGACATCCCTCCTAGTCCAGCTTCCATATGAATCATGTGAGACATGGCTACTACCTCAGGCGGGTGTGTTGTGTGTGCTCAGGAACCAACAAGACCCCATCAGAGAGGTTCATGAAGATGGACAGGTCACTAAGTTCACGGATGAAGCATTGCTTCGAGTTAAACCGGAGAAGGTCCCAGGCCCCGGACATCCGGCACCCTGGCCCGGACATCCGGCCCCTGGACCATCATTTACAGAAGAGTCCACGCAGCCGAAGGTACATGGCCCGGACATCCGGCACGACAGGTCCCGGACATCCGGCCCCGAACCCGGTGTTGGGGAACGTAGAGGGGAGAGTGTGTCTACGTACCCTCGTAGACCGGAAGCGGAAGTGTCTAGTGACATGGTTGATGTAGTCGAACGTCTTCGTGATCCAACCGATCCAAGCACCGAACGTACGGCACCTCCGCGTTCAGCACACGTTCAGCTCGATGACGTCCCATGAGCTCTTGATCCAGCTGAGCGTCTCGGGAGAGTTTTGTCAGCACGACGGCGTGGCGACGGTGATGATGAAGCTATCGGCGTAGGACTTCGCCTAAACGCTGCAACGATATGACCGAGGTGTGTAACTGTGGGGAGGGGCACCGCACATGGCTAAAATCAACTTGTGTGACCATGGGGTGCCCCATGGCCACGTATATAAAGGATGGAGCGAGGAGGAGGCCGACCCTCATAGGGCGCGCCAAAGTGTGGAGTCCTACTAGGACTCCCTAGTCCTAGTAGGATTCCACCTCCCACATGGAATAGGAAAAGGGGAAGGGAGAAGGAGAAGTAAGAAGGGGGCGCCCCCTTTCCCTAGTCCAATTCGGACAAGTCCATGGGGAAGGGGCGCGGCCATCCTTGAGGCCTTTCTCTCCTGATGAGGACATCACTAACAAGGTTACAACCACAGCTCCAACTGACACATATACATGACCAATTACTAGAGCTCACGCACGCCAATTAAATTACCAGGTACTTTCGTTTCTTGGTAATGAATCTAATGTTCATGAGAATATGATGCTGCCTAAATTGGATACATTTGTATTGCTTACAAATGAAGGGCCTATCTTGGACAAGAAGGATGAACATTGGAGCAAGATCAAGCATGGAGATGATGGCATGCGCAAGGGGAACAAGAATGGAGTTACAAGTGATGATTTCAGGACTTTGAAGCCACCATAATGAGTGCGTGAAGCCTTGGACGAAATATACAAGATGCCACTTCATAAATTTCGTCCAGAGGCTATTATAGGTGCCGCGTCACCTTATTATTGGGCCAGGCCCATGTAATTTCGAAATACTTGAGTATAGGCTGTTTTTAGAGTCCGTATGTGTGGAGAAACAAGAGTTAGGGTTGGTTTCGGACCCCTCCACCAAGGGCCACGAAATTCCCCCTCTTTCCCCCATATATACAGTCCTTAGGGCGTCGTTTAGACTGTGAGTTTTGTTTAGATTAAAGTTTGCGAGAGCTACAACTTTGCGTACTTTGTTTGTGTTCAACGACCAGACCAAGACGTCACAGAACCCCACTTGATCAATAAAGCTTTCCTCTTGAATTCACAATATCCAGATTGCAATCTCACTTTCTTGTTTGTTCTTCGATTGCCTGCAGGAAACAGACCTTCGTGGTTAGGTTGATCGTGCTCCGGCATGGTCAATAACCTCTCGGAGTTGGTTTAGCGATTGCTAAGGCGCGACGTCCTCGCACGTTCGTAGTCGGATCGTCAAAGTCGACTTCCTCCAAAACGATAGCCACCATCTCATCGAAAGACGGGACACCTTTGCCTCTATCAAGTGGTATCAGATTTCCAGGTTGCTCGGTGAGATTTTATAGTTTTTCGTAGTTTAGATCGAGTCTGTTCTTCATACCTATAGTCCACGAAAAAGCCAAAAACAAATTAGGGTTAGTTCATCCCATCCGAAACAATCTGAGCCTTTGCATAATCTTTTCTGTATTTGCTTTGTTGAATTTGCGGTTGCATCGTCGAGTCAAGTTGCTGGTCTTAGTGTGTAGTCCTTTAGAGTTTCGAGTTCTGTTCACAGGTTGTCACGTCGCCGTTGCCATATATCACCACCGCATCATCATCATCGCTGCTGGCATATACCACCACCGCACCAACTTCATCACCGCTGCCATATACCACCACCACATATTCACCGCCAATCCGAGTCCATATAGGCCACCACATATCCGCCACCATCACGCCAATCCGAGTCCACCTGCAACATATATCCGCCACCAGTCCGAGTTCCACCAGATTCATCTCCGCCACCAGTCCTATGCCGAGTCCAGTATTTTGTTACTCTATTTTAGATTTCCAAATCACGCCATACTCCGAGTCGTGACGGAGAAGGACTCCCAAACATACGTGCTACCCATAGTAGAAAAATAGTTCCAAACTAAAAAAAAACTAAGTCTGGAAAATTCTGGCTAGGCAATTTTTAGACCATTTGTAGACTTTTTCGAAAAAAATTTGTTGTGGAGCAAAAAAAAAGAGGAAAAAATAGTGCAAAAAAAAAGAAAAAAAGAGAAAAAAATTCACAGTGTGCTCCTCCCTTGTTTACGTGCTGCGCCGTGATTTTGTTAGTGTTCTAGGCTCGCGTCTCTAGCACGGTCTAGCCTAGGACCAGCACAGTACCGTCGTTGAGCGTTTATTCAACTTTGCATCTCTGAATTGATTATTGCTGACCCTTTTTCCTACCATCTTATAAGCCTTCCCAGTTCCACATACATGTACGTCGTGCGTTTTGACTCTCCCTGGTAATCTCTTTATCCAACCTTTGAGAGTGTTGACTACCACGGTTGCCGATCACCACCTGCTGCTGGGTAAGAACTGGTAAGAATTTGAGTTTGCTTGACGGATTTGTGATGCCCGACCACCACCATTTTCTAGTAGTCTGTAGGATCATATTCTTGTGTGTTTCTATTGCTGCTAACCATGCCAGGATCACAAGCCGATGAGACTTACTGGGAGAACTTGACGAACAAGGAGCTTCATGATAAGTTTCAGCAAATGATGAGTGTACAGGTGCAAGATGTGCTAAACAGATTTGACGAGGCCATGGAGAAGATAGATGGCATGGAGAAGACGTTTGAAACAAAGCTCGATAACAAGTTTGCTGAATTGCTTTCGCGTTTTCCACCACCACCGGCTGCTGCAGCTGTCCCACCTCTACAACAACAACAACGCCTTCCAAATCAAGTGGGACGAGAACAGCATGTTCCCATTGAGCCTGGTCAAGCTTCTAGAGCCGCTGTTGATGTTTTTGTAGCTCCTGCTGCTACTGTAGAGGTGGAGGACCATTACGAGGATGAGGTTGACGAAAATCAGAACTACGTGCAACCACCAGCACCACCACCACCAGGTCGTCCTCATGCATATCATCGCAACGGTAGGGCTGCACCACCACCTGAGGTACATGACCATCTTCCTAAACTAAAATTAAATATTCCATCATTTGAGGGTAGATATGTTCCTGATATATATCTTACTTGGGAGTTAGAAACTGAACAACGTTTTACATGTTTACACTATCCCGAGGAGAGACGTGTTCCTGCTGCTGTTTGTGCTTTCACTAGTTTTGCATGTGTTTGGTGGTCTGAACATTGTAGATTATATCCTATTCCAGCTACTTGGGCTGCTTTGAAAACTGCTATACGTACTAGTTGGGTTCCACCATATTATCAACGTGAATTACTTCAAAAATTACAGCGCTTAAGACAAGGAAAAAATTCTGTAGAAGAATATTATCAGCAATTACAAACTGGCCTGATTAGATGTGGTATTGTTGAGGAGAATGAAGCTATGCTTGCACGTTTTATGGGTGGATTAAATAAAGAGATTCAGACAATTCTAGAGTATAAGGATTATAATAATATCACTCGTTTATTCCATCTTGCTTGTAAAGCTGAACGTGAAGTGCAGGATCAACAGGCATTGGCGCGGACTAACTTTTCTGCAGGTCGACCTTCATCATGGACACCGCGTGCATCCTCTACTTCCACACATTCTACTGCACCGACACCTCCATCAGCTGTTACCTCCAGCCGTGATACAAGGAAGCAGGCACAACCACCATTATCTGCCAAGAGCACACCTATTGGGCCTGCACAGAGTTCTTCTTCTTCCATGGCATCAACAGGGCACACCAGTGATATTATTTGTCGTCGTTGTAAGGGAAGAGGACATTTTGCGAGGGAATGCAAATCTCAGCGTGTGATGATTGCTACTGAGGATGGTGGATATGAATCCGCTAGTGACTATGATGAGGATACTTTGGCTCTTATTACACGTGAAGAACACGGTGGAGACGATTCTGATCATGAGACGCAATACATGGATCCTGAAGATGCTGACAGGTATGAATGTTTAGTTGCTCAACGTGTTTTGAGTGTGCAGGTTACACAAGCTGAGCAAAATTAGAGGCATAATTTGTTCCATACAAAGGGAGTTGTGAAGGAACGTTCTGTTCGCGTGATCATAGATGGAGGGAGTTGCAACAAATTGGCTAGCATGGAGATGGTGGAGAAGCTATCTCTCACCACAAGGCCACATCCACATCCTTACTTCATCCAATAGTTCAACAACAGCGGCAAGGTTAAGGTAACACGTACTGTTCGTGTGCATTTTAGTATCTCTACGTATGCTGATTATGTTGATTGTGATGTGGTACCTATGCAAGCATGTTCCTTATTACTTGGTAGACCATGGCAATTTGATAAAAATTATGTACACCATGGTAGAAACAATCAGTATACTCTTGTTCATAAGGATAAAAATATTACTTTGCTTCCTATGACTCCTGATTCCATTTTGAAAGATGATATTAATAGAGCTAATAAAGCAAAACAAGAGAAAAATAAGAGTGAAAATCAGATTGTGGCAAAAGAATTTGAGCAACAAATGAAGCCTAATAATAAACCATCTACTGTTGCTTCTGAAATTAAATTGAAAAGTGCATGTTTACTTGCCACCAAATCTGATATTGATGAGCTAGATTTTAGCAAATCTGTTTGCTATGCTTTTGTGTGCAAAGAGGCATTATTTTCATTTGAGGACGTGCCTTCCTCTTTGCCCCCTGCCGTCACTAACATTTTGCAGGAGTTCGCCGATGTCTTTCCACAAGACGTGCCACCGGGATTACCACCTATTCGAGGGATTGAGCATCAGATTGACTTAATTCCCGGTGCATCGCTACCCAACCGCGCACCATACCATACCAATCCAGAAGAGACGAAGGAGATTATGCGTCAAGTACAGGAGGTACTCGACAAAGGTTATATACGCGAATCCCTTAGTCCTTGTGTAATGCCCAGGATGGAGCTATATCTCCTACGTGTCGAGGCAGGACTTAGAGACATAACCCCATGCTGGAATGATCGCAAGTCTGGTATCTTTGCACAACTCATGTAAAAGGGGGATGGAAAACATAAACATAGTTGGCTTACACTCGCCACGTCACACAAATACATTACATGTCTCAGTCATCATACAATAAAACATCACATCCCTCTAAGGGTAAAATCCAAATGGCAAGATACCAAACATAATTTAAATCCACAGGTCGGATCGAATCCTAGTAGAAGTCTCCACTACTGATCATCAGGATAACGAACATAGTATCGACTACGCTCCTCGTCATACTCCCAGTCTAGCTCGGTGCCATCACCTGGATAGCTCACCATCGGACCTGCATCTGGTGTGGTGAAGTAACTGTGAGCCACAGAGGACTCAGCAATCCCGTTCCCGGGTAACAAGACTATTTAAGCCTTGGCAGAGGATAAGGCTGAAGAAAAGAATAAGTGTCTGCAGCAGCAACTAGCACTAGCTTACGTGAATGAGTGCGAGAAGAGAAGTGCCTCGGTCGAGAGATGATCACGAAGTGATCCTAGCTAAAGCTCAACAAACATAACCCCACCGTGTTCAACTCCCGAATCCCTATTCGGAAATTGACAGTCACGGTACACACGCTGGTAGTGTATTGAAACATTGTGTCAAGTTATCTACAACCGGATATTAACAAGCTCCCATCTGCCACATAACCGCGGGCACGGCTTTCGAAAGTTCATAACCCTGCAGGGGTGTTCCAACTTGACCCATTAAAAGCCCACGATCCGCGGAGTCGCAACTCCAAAGTGGGAAGACCCGAGTATTCTCGTAATCCCGTGCTCAAGATACTCCGAACTAAGGTAAGGCTAATCCAGCAAATCCTCCCGACGTGCCGACACCCTGATAGTAGCCGCGCGTATCTCGTCTCAGGCCACGTCCGGATGGGCGATCCCACAGGTTTTTACCAGACCTTGAGTTCCCTCGAGGTGGCCCCGCGTAACCCCCAGTTTGGACCAACACTCATGTGGAGCACTGCCCCGGGTTGTTGAATTAAGAAAGAGGGTTTATAACTCCCTATGCAAGTTTAATTAGTTATTAGGCAAATAGTACCAATGTTGGGACTTGCTGGAAAAGACTTAGCACTTAGCGGTTTATCGAGGGGGTCCCATACACCCCAACCGTGTTAGGAACGCATAATCAAGGAACATAACACCGGTTTATACGGTTTCTAATGGCATGAGTGGAACAAATCACCAAGCAAAAGGCTTAGCCGTCCACCCTTTCCAGTATATAGATGATTTCATTTAAGCATTTATATAGTGTGATATAACCCAACAAAACTTCAACATGAAGCAAGCATCTTCGATCTTCACCTGCAACTAGCAATGCTATAAGAAGGGCTGAGCGAAGCGTACTTAGCCAAGCAACGGTTTGCATAGGTAGGGTGGTTAAACATGGACGTGGTTACAAGTAGGAGGCTGACAGGAAGAATGGGCATCGACGCAAAGCTATAGATCGATACTACTAGCAATAGGCAAAAATAGTAATGTTATCGGGGTTCGGTCATCTTGCCTGAAGAGTAGTCGTTCGGATCGTAAGAAGGGTCCTCGTGCTCAACCTCGTTGGTTACCTCGTGCTCGTACTCGTACTCGGTCTCAGCTGCCGGCTCTAAACAATACAATCACACAAGGCACGAATCAACAAGATGCAATGCGCACACCAAAATGATGGATGCATGATGGATGCACTAAGGATGCACACGGAGCACGGAAAATAGCACTCAAGCAAAACACCTCAAAACATGATAACAATATGATATTATGAATCTACACAGAAAATCAATCAAGTTTCATATAAGACTCGCTGAAATCGGAGCTACGGGCTAAAAGTTATGCCCGAAACAAGAAATAGGCACAAGCTGAAAATTACAGCAACATAGCAACTTCGGAGCACTAGAAAAATAAGCTACAACACTCAAACAACATGGCAAAGAGCATGAACATAAACTAGACATATCCTACAGCAAATAAGTCCAAAGGTGCACCCCCAAAGGAGCCACGGTTCAATAGCAACAAGCTTGGACATATTGAACTTGACAATAGAATTCTGACAGCAGAATTTTATTGAAACTTTGAAGCAAAAGTTAAACATGCTACAGCCACTTAAATAAGCATGTGAGAACATGGATGGAAAGCCAACAATATATACTACAAGGAACCAACAAGATCCACTCCAAAACTATCATGGTTTGTCCTAGAGCAGCAAGCAAACATGGCATCAGAACGTTACAGATTTCAGACTTAGTGAAAATCCACTAAGTGGTAAAACATCAGTTTCATCATGGCATCTAAAGGAGCAAGTTTAAGTCACCTCTAAACTAAACATGGCAAGTGGTAAGCACCACATCAAAGTACACATGATGGTGATTCCGAAACACACAAGCATGCATCATGGAGATAAACATAACGATAGCAACGAGCTCAACAAGATGGCATTTCATAACAAGTAAAACAACATCACAGCGACATAGCACTTTGCAACGAAGATAAACATGTCAAGAATAAATCTACCATGCAACCTAACACAAGCAACATGTAGAGCATGGCAAGACGAACACATGGACATGTCATTTGCATCATTCGGATAAACGAGCTAAAAGATATCACAGAGCAAAGATGGCATCAAAACTACACATAGCAGCAGTTTTATCACGATGCACTATTGCAAAAGAAAAACAAGCACCTAGATAATCTCTAACATGCATGACACAAAAAGATAAAACGTAGTGCTAATCACCACGAACGTCTGGACATGCTATTTGCGCAAAACGGATCACCACACTAAAAGTTATCGCAGATCTAATATAGCATCAGACAACACAAAACAGGGGACTTAGGATTAGAAATAACCTAGATCTCAGATCTGAGAAAGTCAACGGGCCCGGGGCGTGGATCCGGCCCGGCGGATCTGCGGCGCTGGAAGGAAGGGCGGCCCGGTGCGGGCGACAGCCCGGGAGGAGGAGGGAGGCGGCCCGGCGATGTGGCCCACTCTGCGGAGAGGCGAGGCCGGCCTGGCTGGCGCGGCGCGGCCCGCTCGGGCAGGCGAGCGGCTTTCTTGGAGACGGTGAAGGAGGGGGCGGGCCGAGCTCGGGTCCGAGGAGGGAGGCCGCTCGGCTGGGAGGCGAGGCCCGGCGCGGCGATCGCAGGAGGGGCGGCGGTGCGGGCGACTGGGCCTTGGCGGAGGGCCCAGGCGGGGCGCCTGGCGGCTGGCTGGAGCGGGACTACGGCGATCGAAGGAGGCGAAGTGGTCCAGCGGCTCGGGGCCCTGGCGCTGGCGATGCGGTCGAGCGCTACGCTGGGGGAGGCCGTTGAACTCGATCGATCCACTCGATCGGGACAGCGCGGTGGCGGCGCCTGGATCCTTCGCATGCGGGAGGAAAACGAGGAGGGAACAGCCAAGTGGCTATGGATGACTGTCCAGATCCGAAAAATGAGGGGAGGAGGAGCTAGAGGTAGGTGGAGGGAGTTTAGGCTGCCAAAAATGGCATGGGGGATGATTATATAGGGTAGGAGCTAGGGTTTGAGGGTTTTGGGGTGTTTTAGAGCCCTCCGATCGCGATCCGACGGATCCGATCGCGAGGGGAGTTAGGATGGGCCAAGAGGAGGGAAGTGGGCTGATGGAGGGATGTCTTGGGCCACAAAGTGGAGGCACTTTGGGCCCACACGAATAACTGTTGGTGTAGTAAACGGACTCGAAACGCGACGAGATTTGACAGGCGGGTTACACACAACAAAACAACAACACACGACAAGTCTCGCGCCACACCGGTAACGTTACACGGCCAAACATCAAAGTAGGCCTACGGGACGCCACAGACACGTGAGGGAGCTCCGGAAAGCGAAACGGACAACGGGAAGGAACACGTGGAACCGGATGCAACCGACAACACAAATGCAATGCGATGCACATGTCTACATGATATGAATGAATGCCACACACGCACGCAATAAAACGACGAAAACCCGAAAGACAAAGAACCCGAAATGGAATAGATGAAGCCGGAGATATATTATATGCCCAAAAGGGAAAGTATTACATCCGGGGCATTACAAACTCTCCTCTACTACAAAAAGATCTCGTCCCGAGATCTAGGACTGGAAAAAGGAAGGGTACTCGGAACGAAGATGATCTTCTCGTACCCACGTAGCTTCTCGGTCGGTGTGATGTGACCACTTGACTTTCAGGAATTTGATGGACTTGTTGCGGGTCTTGCGTTCGGTTTCTTCGATAATAGCAACTGGATGCTCTCGGTAGGACAAGTCTTGTTGAAGATCAATCTCTTCAAACGGAATCATGCGTTTAGGTGCCTTGAAGCATTTGCGGAGTTGAGACACATGGGACACATCATGAACATTGGCGAAGTTGGAAGGGAGCTCAAGTTGATAGGCTAGATCGCCTCTTTTGCCAAGAATCTTGAAAGGCCCGACGTATCTAGGAGCAAGCTTTCCTTTGATACCGAATCTTTGGGTGCCTTTCATCAGAGACACACGGAGATAGACATGATCACCAATGTTGAATGCCAAATCATGATGCTTGCCGTCATAGTAGCTCTGATGACGCGACTGAGCGTCCTTGAGATTCTCACATATGACTTTGCACATCTCTTCAGCTTCTGAGATCAAGTCATTGCCAAGAAGTTGACGTTCGCCTGTTTCAGACCAGTTGAGAGGGGTACGACACTTTCTGCCATAGAGGATTTCAAACGGAGCTTTGCCTGCACTTGCTTGAAAGCTGTTGTTGTAAGAGAACTCGGCAAATGGAAGGCAGTCTTCCCATTTCATGCCAAAAGATATGACACAGGCTCTGAGCATGTCTTCTAGAATCTGACACACTCGCTCGACTTGACCACTAGTCTGAGGGTGAAAAGCAGTGCTGAACTTGATCTTAGTGCCCATGGCGGACTGAAAGGAGTCCCAGAACCTTGAAGTGAACAAACTTCCACGGTCTGTGGAGATAACTTGAGGAATGCCATGTAAAGACACAATTCTGAAAGTGTACAGCTCTGCCAATTGAGCTGCATTGATGGATTCTTTGACTGGCAGGAAGTGAGCGACTTTGGTAAGCTTGTCAATCACCACGAAGATAGAATCATTCCCTCTCTTGGATTTAGGAAAACTAGTGACGAAGTCCATTTCAATGTGGTCGAACTTCCACTCGGGAATAGGAAGAGGTTGGAGAAGACCGGCTGGACGTTGATGTTCTGCTTTCACTCTTCTGCAAACATCACATTCATTCACGAATTGGGCAATTTCCCTTTTCATGCGTGTCCACCAGAAAGATTGCTTGAGATCTTGATACATCTTGGAACTGCCAGGATGAATGGAAAGGAGAGAATCATGTGCTTCTTCCATTATGAGCTTCCTGAGATCACCTTTGGGAACAACGAGTCTGTCCTCGAAGAACAAGGTATCTCTCTCATCAACACGAAAGCACTTGTATTTTGGAGTGCCCTTTGCAATACCATGTTTCACCTTCTTCACCATGGTATCCCTGAGTTGGGCCTCACGGACCTGATCTTCCAAGGTAGGAGCAACTTGAAGATTTGCAAGAAAACCCTGTGGAACAACTTGGAGGTTGAGTTTCCTGAATGCTTCACAAAGCTCAGGCTGGCACGGCTTGATAAGAAGGCTGTTGCAATATGCCTTTCTGCTCAAAGCATCTGCAATCACATTCGCCTTGCCAGGAGTGTATTCAATGCTGGGATTATACTCTTGGATCATTTCAACCTAACGAGTCTGGCGGAGGTTCAAATGCGGCTGTGTGAAGATGTACTTCAAGCTCTTGTGATCAGTGAAGATGTCGACTTTTCTGCCCAACAATAGATGTCTCCACGTAATCAAAGCATGTACCACAGCTGCTAGCTCGAGATCATGTGTGGGATAGTTCTTCTCACTTGGCTTGAGCTGACGAGAAGTGTATGCCACAATTCTCTTATCTTGCATAAGCACACCACCAAGGCCTTGAAGAGAAGCATCACAGAATACTTCATAGGACTTGGACTCATCTGGAGGAGTCAGAACTGGAGCAGAGACAAGCTTTTCTTTGAGAGTTTTGAATGCCACTTCACACTCTGGAGACCAAAAGTATTTGGCATTCTTCTGAAGCAAGTTGGAGAGAGGCTTGGCAATCTTGGAGAAGTTCTCAACGAACCTTCTACAATAGCTGGCAAGATCCAGAAAACTGCGGAGTTGCTTGACGTTCTGAGGAGCTTCCCAGTTGACAATTTCTTCAACTTTCTTGGGATTTACCGCAATACCGTCAGCTGAGATGATATGGCCCAGGTACAAAACCTTATCGAGCCAAAACTCGCACTTTGAGAACTTGGCATAGAACTTATGCTCTCGGAGTCGATCAAGAACCAGACGCAAGTGCTTTTCGTGATCTTCTTCATTCTTGGAAAACACCAGAATATCATCCAGATACACAAGCACAAACTCGCCAGTATAGGGGTTGAAGATGTAGTGCATCATCCTCGAAAAGGTAGGAGGAGCATTGGCGAGACCGAAGGACATGACGGTATACTCGTATGAACCGTAGCTCGTTCTGAAGGCCATCTTGGGAATGTCTTCCTCGCGAATGCGAATTTGATGATAGCTCATTCGGAGATCGAGCTTAGAGAACACTTTAGCTCCTTTGAGCTGCTCGAAGAGTTCGTTGATGTTGGGGAGCGGATACTTGTTCTTTATTGTCTTCTTGTTCAATGGCCGGTAATCAACGCAGAGACGCTCCGTGCCATCTTTCTTCTTGACAAATAAGACACCACAGCCCCAAGGAGACGTACTAGGCCTGATGAGACCCATACTCTCCTGTTTATCAAGCTGCTTCTTCAATTCCTTCAACTCATCCGGAGAGTGCTTGTACGGACGCCAGCATGCTGGCTCAGTACCCGGCTCTAGTTCAATAACGAATTCCACCTGACGGTGTGGAGGCATGCCTGGAAGTTCTTCAGGAAAGACGTCTTGATATTCGTTCACCACCGGAATTTGAGATATGGCATTAATTTCGCCCTTATCATTGAGAGAGAAAAGCCTGATAGTGTTATCCCTGGAGGCAAAGATAATCACATCTTCATCAGGATGAGTCATCTTGACTTCCTTCTATACACAATCAATGTGAGCATCATGCTGAGAAAGCCAATCCATCCCGAGGATGAGGTCGATGTCAGAATTACCAAGAACCACCGGTTTAGCCAGAAAACGATAATCTCCCATGCGAATAGAAACATCCGGAGCAAATATCTTTGAATGCAATAGTTTGCCTGGAGAAACAACTGACAATTCCCTTGGCAAACTTCTGGTGACAATGTTGTGCTTGGATGCAAATGGATATGACATGAAAGAGCATGTAGCACCCGAATCAAATAACACTTTAGCAGGAAAAGAGTTAACTGGAAGGTTACCCAAAATGACATCAGAAGAATTCTCCGCTTGTGCTGCATTCATCAGATTCACCCTTGCAAACTTTGGATCATGCCTGACAATAGCTGAACTGACAGGCGGAGGAGATGGAAGACGCTTCGGGTTCGGACATCTGTTGGCATAGTGACCTTTCTGAGTGCATTTGTTGCAAGTCACTTCTGAGAGAGGACGGAAATGAGAACCACTTGACTTGGAGCCTTGAGACTGAAACTGGTTCTTCGACTTGTTGCTCGGGTTGGGTGGGTGGGAGAAACCACGTCCACCGGAGTTCTTGTTGATGTTGGAGTTGTTGTAAGGAGGTCGAATCACTGGAGGAGGAGGAAGCCAAAATTTCTGTTGCTTCGAGACCATCTGGGACGATGAGGAAGAGTGAACGGCATCTCGAATTCTCTTTTTAGAAGCCTCCATCTTTAGCTGAGCTGCCTCTTGTTTCAAAGCCATGTTATAGAATTTGTCGAATTCATCGGGCTCGAACAAGGTGAGAGCAAGTTGAAGTTCATCTTTCAGACCTCCACGGAACTGGTAGATTTTGCTCTTGGCATCAGGAATGTCTTGCTTAGCATAGCGGGCGAGGTTTTGGAACTTGACATTATACTGATAGACTGTCATAGAGCCCTGCTTCAGGTTGCGGAATTGCTCACGCATACCCTCGATGACACTGTAGGAATGTGGTGAGAGCGAAAATCCTTGCAGAAATTCTCCCAAGAGATCACTTGACATGGCCTGGAGTCTTTGTACTGCTGCCACCAGTCAGCTGCTTGGTCTTTGAGTTGGAAGGCTGCAAACTTCACATAATCCTCTTCCTTCACGTTACTGCACTCAAAATGCTTCTTTATGTCAGTTAACCAATCTTCAGCATCAAGAGGGTCGACACAGTAACTGAAAGCTTTTGGATTATTGGCCAAGAACTGGTTGAGAGTAGCATGGTGCTGCTGGCTGAAGAAGTTGCCTTGATTCCCTGGAACACCCTGATTAGCTTGCATCTGCTGCATCATCTGCATCAACATCTGAGTGTTCTGAGCTGTAGTCTGCATAATCGCTCTCCAAGCCTCAGGCGGAGGAGGAGGGGAAGGAGGACGTTCTGGGACCTCTTCACCCTCTGGGTTAGAGTTGGGAATCCTTTTCGGAGCCATCCTGAAAGAGATGACCACGAATCAGCAATTGATTGACAGAAGGTATAAGCTGAATCAATGGAATGAATTGCAACAAGCCTTCACAATAATCATTCGAACAATAGGAACGAATGAAATCATTCGAACAAGAGGAACGAATGAAATTCTCAGTTAAATGATAACATCAATCTTCACGAGAAGCCACATAGGGGACAAAAGGTAAAATAAGAAAAACAACAAGGTACAAACGGGAACAAACACAAGATAGGAGCTTCGTTCTAACATCTTTGTGCTGAAAGCATACGAACGCGTTACGAAAGGGTTTTGCAATCCCCGGATCAGCATAGCCAAGGACCCTTTAAGATGCAACTCCCGATCGGAACATCGGTCATAATACCACTTCACTCAATGTAGAACCCCGAACTCGCTAACCTGCATTCGTTGGAAGAATGCCTACGAACTACTGGATAAACCCACCTATGAATTTCCGAAAGATTCCAGTTATGCAATCAGGTGTTGGGGATACACGGGAAGCACCGCGCAATCAACTCTAAACCTACATCCAGGTGTATCCATCCTTCAACACATAACCAGTCTTTCTCGGAAACTGTTTACCTCGGACCTTCGAAAAGCATCCACTATAACAAGCTATGGCAATACTCCCGAACTACCTCCCCAGTACTGGGTGATGTCGGGGTTATCTTGCCATTGGCCGTATAGGAGAGATTTTCGATGTCGGCCGTCTTAAGTATTTAGTACTGTCGCGATATGCTTGTGACGACAATACCCCGAAGGTCAACTCCCCGGGACACTGCCACAACCCCTAATGTCAGGAGGCATCAAGAACAATATTCTCGTCACAAGAACATCGAAACAATCCCAGAATACTCGCGAGATTCCTAAAAAAAAATTTGGTGCAATTTTTGAAGATAGAAGAGACAAGAGTAGTCGTCAGGAGTCCTCACCAGAGAGAAAGGGGAAGAGAAGCAAAGAAATCCTACTCTCCGATATAATATAGGACTCAAAATATTTTCAGTGTGTGCCTAGAATCGACCGTCAACGATTCGATCAATCAGTGGGGGCTCCTAGGTCGGAGAAGGCTTTGATACCAACTTGTAATGCCCAGGATGGAGCTATATCTCCTACGTGTCGAGGCAGGACTTAGAGACATAACCCCATGCTGGAATGATCGCAAGTCTGGTATCTTTGCACAACTCATGTAAAAGGGGGATGGAAAACATAAACATAGTTGGCTTACACTCGCCACGTCACACAAATACATTACATGTCTCAGTCATCATACAATAAAACATCACAGCCCTCTAAGGGTAAAATCCAAATGGCAAGATACCAAACATAATTTAAATCCACAGGTCGGATCGAATCCTAGTAGAAGTCTCCACTACTGATCATCAGGATAACGAACATAGTATCGACTACGCTCCTCGTCATACTCCCAGTCTAGCTCGGTGCCATCACCTGGATAGCTCACCATCGGACCTGCATCTGGTGTGGTGAAGTAACTGTGAGCCACAGAGGACTCAGCAATCCCGTTCCCGGGTAACAAGACTATTTAAGCCTTGGCAGAGGATAAGGCTGAAGAAAAGAATAAGTGTCTGCAGCAGCAACTAGCACTAGCTTACGTGAATGAGTGCGAGAAGAGAAGTGCCTCGGTCGAGAGATGATCACGAAGTGATCCTAGCTAAAGCTCAACAAACATAACCCCACCGTGTTCAACTCCCGAATCCCTATTCGGAAATTGACAGTCACGGTACACACGCTAGTAGTGTATTGAAACATTGTGTCAAGTTATCTACAACCGGATATTAACAAGCTCCCATCTGCCACATAACCGCGGGCACGGCTTTCGAAAGTTCATAACCCTGCAGGGGTGTTCCAACTTGACCCATTACAAGCCCACGATCCGCGGAGTCGCAACTCCAAAGTGGGAAGACCCGAGTATTCTCGTAATCCCGTGCTCAAGATACTCCGAACTAAGGTAAGGCTAATCCAGCAAATCCTCCCGGCGTGCCGACACCCTGATAGTAGCCGCGCGTATCTCGTCTCAGGCCACGTCCGGATGGGCGATCCCACAGGTTTTTACCAGACCTTGAGTTCCCTCGAGGTGGCCCCGCGTAACCCCCAGTTTGGACCAACACTCATGTGGAGCACTGCCCCGGGTTGTTGAATTAAGAAAGAGGGTTTATAACTCCCTATGCAAGTTTAATTAGTTCTTAGGCAAATAGTACCAATGTTGGGACTTGCTGGAAAAGACTTAGCACTTAGCGGTTTATCGAGGGGGTCCCATACACCCCAACCGTGTTAGAAACGCATAATCAAGGAACATAACACCGGTTTATACGGTTCCTAACGGCATGAGTGGAACAAATCACCAAGCAAAAGGCTTAGCCTTCCACCCTTGCCAGTATATAGATGATTTCATTTAAGCATTTATATAGTGTGATATAACCCAACAAAACTTCAACATGAAGCAAGCATCTTCGATCTTCACCTGCAACTAGCAATGCTATAAGAAGGGCTGAGCGAAGCGTACTTAGCCAAGCAACGGTTTGCATAGGTAGGGTGGTTAAACATGGATGTGGTTACAAGTAGGAGGCTGACAGGAAGAACATGGGCATCGAGGCAAAGCTATAGATCGAGACTACTAGCAATAGGCAAAATTAGTAATGTTATCGGGGTTCAGTCATCTTGCCTGAAGAGTAGTCGTTCGGATCGTAAGAAGGGTCCTCGTGCTCAACCTCGTTGGTAACCTCGTGCTCGTAATCGTACTCGGTCTCAGCTTCCGGCTCTAAACAATACAATCACACAAGGCACGAATCAACAAGATGCAATGCGCACACCAAAATGATGGATGCATGATGGATGCACTAAGGATGCACACGGAGCACGGAAAATAGCACTCAAGCAAAACACCTCAAAACATGATAACAATATGATATTATGAATCTACACAGAAAATCAATCAAGTTTCATATAAGACTCCCTGAAATCGGAGCTACGGGCTAAAAGTTATGCCCGAAACAAGAAATAGGCACAAGCTGAAAATTACAGCAACATAGCAACTTCGGAGCACTAGAAAAATAAGCTACAACACTCAAACAACATGGCAAAGAGCATGAACATAAACTAGACATATCCTACAGCAAATAAGTCCAAAGGTGCACCCCCAAAGGAGCCACGGTTCAATAGCAACAAGCTTGGACATATTGAACTTGACAATAAAATTCTGACAGCAGAATTTTATTGAAACTTTGGAGCAAAAGTTAAACATGCTACAACCACCTAAATAAGCATGTGAGAACATGGATGGAAAGCCAACAATATATACTACAAGGAACCAACAAGATCCACTCCAAAACTATCATGGTTTGTCCTAGAGCAGCAAGCAAACATGGCATCGGAACGTTACAGATTTCAGACTTAGTGAAAATCCACTAAGTGGTAAAACAGCAGTTTCATCATGGCATCTAAAAGAGCAAGTTTAAGTCACCTCGAAACTAAACATGGCAAGTGGTAAGCACCACATCAAAGTACACATGATGGTGATTCCGAAACACACAAGCATGCATCATGGAGATAAACATAACGATAGCAACGAGCTCAACAAGATGGCATTTCATAACAAGTAAAACAACATCACAGCCACATAGCACTTTGCAACGAAGATAAACATGTCAAGAATAAATCTACCATGCAACCTAACACAAGCAACATGTAGAGCATGGCAAGACGAACACGTGGACATGTCATTTGCATCATTCAGATAAACGAGCTAAAAGATATCACATAGCAAAGATGGCATCAAAACTACACATAGCAGCAGTTTTATCACGATGCACTATTGCAACAGAAAAACAAGCACCTAGATGATCTCTAACATGCATGACACAAAAAGATAAAACGTAGTGCTTATCACCACGAACGTCTGGACATGCTATTTGCGCAAAACGGATCACCACACTAAAAGTTATCGCAGATCTAATATAGCATCAGACAACACAAAACAGGGGACTTAGGATTAGAAATAACCTAGATCTCAGATCTGAGAAAGTCAACGGGCCCGGGGCGTGGATCCGGCCCGGCGGATCTGCGGCGCTGGAAGGAAGGGCGGCCCGGTGCGGGCGACAACCCGGGAGGAGGAGGGAGGCGGCCCGGCGATGTGGCCCACTCGGCGGAGAGGCGAGGCCGGCCTGGCTGGCGCGGCGCGGCCCGCTCGGGCAGGCGAGCGGCTTTCCTGGAGATGGTGAAGGAGGGGGCGGGCCGAGCTCGGGGCCCAGGAGGGAGGCCGCTCGGCTGGGAGGCGAGGCCCGGCGCGGCGATCGCAGGAGGGGCGGCGGTGCGGGCGACTAGGCCTTGGCGGAGGGCCCAGGCGGGGCGCCTGGCGGCTGGCTGGAGCGGGCCTTCGGCGATCGAAGGAGGCGAAGTGGTCCAGCGGCTCGAGGCCCTGGCGCTGGCGATGCGGTCGAGCGCTACGCTAGGGGAGGCCGTTGACCTCGATCGATCCACTCGATCGGGACAGCGCGGCGGCGGCGCCTGGATCCTTCGCATGCGGGAGGAAAACGAGGAGGGAACAGCCAAGTGGCTATGGATGACTGTCCAGATCCAAAAAATGAGGGGAGGAGGAGCTAGAGGTAGGTGGAGGGAGTTTAGGCTGCCAAAAATGGCATGGGGGATGATTATATAGGGTAGGAGCTAGGGTTTGAGGGTTTTGGGGTGTTTTAGAGCCCTCCGATCGCGATCCGACGGATCCGATCGCGAGGGGAGTTAGGATGGGCGAAGAGGAGGGAAGTGGGCTGATGGAGGGATGTCTTGGGCCACAAAGTGGAGGCACTTTGGGCCCACATGAATAACTGTTGGTGTAGCAAACGGACTCGAAACGCGACGAGATTTGACAGGCGGGTTACACACAACAAAACAACAACACACGACAAGTCTCGCGCCACACCGGTAACGTTACACGGCCAAACACCAAAGTAGGCCTACGGGACGCCACGGACACGCGAGGGAGTTCCGGAACGCGAAACGGACAACGGGAAGGAACGCGTGGAACCGGATGCAATCGACAACACAAATGCAATGCGATGCACATGTCTACATGATATGAATGAATGCCACGCACGCACGCAACAAAACGACGAAAACCCGAAAGACAAAGAACCCGAAATGGAATAGATGAAGCCGGAGATATATTATATGCCCAAAAGGGAAAGTATTACATCCGAGGCATTACACCATGTGCTGTTCCTATTATTCTAGTGCCGAAAAAGGATGGTACATCAGGTATGTGTGTTGATTGTAGAGGCATTAATAATATTACTATTCGTTATCGTCATCCTATTCCTAGGCTAGATGATATGCTTGATGAATTGAGTGGCTCTACAATATTCTCCAAAGTTGATTTGCGTAGGGGATACTATCAAATTCGTATGAAATTGGGAGATGAATGGAAAACATCATTTAAAACTAAGTTTGGATTATATGAGTGGTTAGTCATGCCTTTCGGGTTAACTAATGCACCTAGTACTTTCATGAGATTAATGAATGAAGTTTTACGTGCTTTCATTGGACGATTTGTGGTAGTATACTTTGATGATATATTGATTTTTAGAAGATCTTTGGAGAAACATTTGGAACATTTACGTGCTGTTTTTATTGCTCTACGTGATGCACGTTTGTTTGGTAACCTTGGAAAGTGCACCTTTTGCATCGACCGAGTCTCTTTTCTTGGCTATGTTGTTACTACACAGGGAATTGAGGTTGATAAAGCCAAGCTTGAAGCTATTGAGAGTTGGCCGTAGCCCAAAACGGTCACACACGTGAGGAGTTTCCTTGGCCTCGCTGGAGTCTATCGGCGTTTTGTGAGAGATTTCAGCACCATTGCTGCACCTCTCAATGAGCTTACAAAGAAGGATGTGCCTTTTGTTTGGGGTACTTCATAGGAAGAAGCATTCACGGTATTGAAAGATAAGTTGACACATGCTCCTTTACTCCAACTTCCTGATTTTAATAAGACTTTTGAGCTTGAATGTGATGCTAGTGGAATTGGGTTAGGAGGTGTGTTATTACAAGATGGTAAACTTGTTGCATACTTTTCTGAAAAATTGAGTGGGCCTAGTCTGAATTATTCAACTTATGATAAGGAATTATATGCTCTTGTTCGGACTTTGGAAACATGGCAACATTATTTATGGCCCAAAGAATTTGTTATACATTCTGATCACGAATCTTTGAAGCACATTAAAAGTCAAGCAAAACTGAATCGTAGACATGCTAAATGGGTTGAATTCATAGAGACTTTCCCTTATGTTATTAAACACAAGAAGGGAAAAGAAAATGTTATTGCTGATGCATTGTCTCGTCGTTATACTATGCTTTCACAACTTGACTTTAAAATATTTGGTTTGGAGACCATCAAAGATCAATATGTGCATGATGCTGAATTTAAAGATGTATTGCAGAATTGTAAAGAAGGGAGAACATGGATCAAGTTCGTCGTTAATGATGGATTTGTGTTTCGTGCTAACAAGCTATGCATTCCAGCTAGCTCTGTTCGTCTTTTGTTGTTGCAGGAGGCGCATGGAGGAGGATTAATGGGACACTTTGGCGTGAAGAAGACGGAGGATGTACTTGCTACACATTTCTTTTGGCCAAAGATGCGACGGGATGTTGAGCGTTTTGTTGGTCGCTGCACTACATGTCAAAAAGCTAAGCCACGACTCAATCCTCATGGTTTCTATATGCCTTTGCCTGTTCCTAGTGTTCCTTGGGAAGATATATCTATGTACTTTGTTTTGGGTTTACCTCGAACAAAGAAGGGGAGGGATAGCATATTTGTTGTCGTGGATAGGTTCTCGAAGATGGCACACTTTATACCATGTCATAAAAGCGATGATGCTGCTAATGTTGCTGACTTGTTCTTTCGTGAAATTATTCGCTTGCATGGTGTGCCAAATAATATTGTTTCAGATCGTGATACTAAATTTCTTAGCCACTTTTGGAGATGTTTATGGGCTAAGTCGGGGACTAAACTGCTTTTTAGTACTACTTGTCACCCCCAAACTGATGGTCAAACTGAAGTAGTCAACAGAACTTTGTCTACTATGCTTCGGGCGGTTTTGAAGAATAATAAGAAAATGTGGGAAGAATGCTTGCCTCATATTGAATTTGCTTATAATCGTTCGTTGCATTCTACTACTAAGATGTGCCCTTTTGAAATTGTCCATGGTTTCCTACCTCGTGCACCTATTGATTTGTTGCCTCTTCCATCTTCGGAGAAGGTTAATTTCGATGCTAAACAACGTGCTGAATTGATTTTAAAAATGCATGAGTTAACTAAGGAAAATATTGAGCGCATGAATGCTAAATATAAACTTGTTGGAGTTAAGGGTAGAAAACGTGTTGTCTTTGCACCTGGAGATCTTGTTTGGTTACATTTGCGTAAGGATAGGTTTCCTAATTTGCGCAAGTCAAAGCTAATGCCACGTGCTGATGTTCCTTTCAAGGTGTTAGAGAAAATAAATGATAATGCATATAAACTTGAGTTGCCTACAGATTTTGGGGTTAGTCCCACATTTAACATTGCAGATTTGAAGCCTTACTTGGGTGAGGAAGATGAGCTTCCGTCGAGGACGACTTCAATTCAAGAAGGGGAGGATGATGAGGACATCACTAACAAGGTTACAACCATAGCTCCAACTCACACATATACATGACCAATTACTAGAGCTCGCGCACGCCAATTAAATTACCGGCTACTTCCGTTTCTTGGTAATGAATCTAATGTTCATGAGAATATGATGCTGCCTAAATTGGATACATTTGTCTTGCTTACAAATGAAGGGCCTAGCTTGGACAAGAAGGATGAACATTGGAGCAAGATCAAGCATGGAGATGATGGCATGCGCAAGGGGAACAAGAATTGAGTTACAAGTGATGATTTCAGGACTTTGAAGCCACCATAATGAGTGCGTGAAGCCTTGGACGAAATATACAAGATGCCACTTCATAAATTTCGTCCAGAGGCTATTATAGGTGCTGCGTCACCTTATTATTGGGCCAGGCCCATGTAATTTCGAAATACTTGAGTATAGGCTGTTTTTAGAGTCCGTATGTGTGGGGAAACAAGAGTTAGGGTTGGTTTCGGACCCCTCCACCAAGGGCCACGAAATTCCCCCTCTTTCCCCCATATATACAGCCCTTAGGGCGTCGTTTAGACTGTGGGTTTTGTTTAGATTAAAGTTCGCCATAGCTGCAACTTCGCGTACTTCGTTTGTGTTCAACGACCAGACCAAGACGTCACAGAACCCCACTTGATCAATAATGCTTTCCTCTTGAATTCGCAATATCCAGATTGCAATATCAGTTTCTTGCTTGTTCTTCGTTTGCCTGCTGGAAACAAACCTTCGTGGTCAGGTTGATCGTGCTCCGGCGTGGTCAATAACCTCTCGGAGTTGGTTTAGCGATTGCTAGTGCGCGACGTCTTCGCACGTTCGTAGTCGGATCTTCAAAGTCGACTTCCTCCAAAACGATAGCCACCATCTCATCGAAAGACGGGATACCTTTGCCTCTATCATGTCCTTTCCTGTAAGGCCCATTAAGGCCCAATACGAATTCCCGTAACTCTCCGGTACTTCGGAAAATACCCGAATAACTCGGAACCTTTCCGATGTCTGAATATAGCCTTCCAATATATCGATCTTTACATCTCAACTATTTCGAGACTGTTTGCCATGTTCGTGATCTCATCCGGGACTCCGAACAAATGTCGGTCATCAAATCACATAACTCATAATACAAATCATCATCGAACGTTAAGCGTGCGGACCCTACGGGTTCGAGAACTATGTAGACATGACAGAGACACGTCTCCGGTCAATAAACAACATCGGAACTTGGATGCTCATATTGGCTCCTACATATTCTACGATGATCTTTATCGGTTAAACTGCATAACAACATATGTTGTTCCCTTTGTCATCGGTATGTTACTTGCCCGATATTCGGTCGTCGGTATCATCATACCTAATTCAATCTCGTTACCGGCAAGTCTGTTTACACATTCCGTAATACATCATCTCGTGACTAACTCATTAGTCGTTTGCTTGCAAGGCTTATTATGATGTGTAGTACCGAGAGGGCCCAGAGATACCTCTCCGACACTCGGAGTGACAAATCCTATTCTCGATCTATGCCAACACCACAAACACCTTCGGAGACACCTGTAGAGCATCTTTTTAATCACCCAGTTACGTTGTGATGTTCGATAGCACACAAGGTGTTCCTCCGGTATTCGGGAGTTGCATAATCTCATAGTCATAGGAAAATGTATAAGTCATGAAGAAAGCAAGAGCAGTAAAACTAAACGATCAAGTTGCTAAGCTAACGGATGGGTCTTGTCCATCACATCATTCTCCTAATGATGTGATCCTGTTGATCATATGACAACTCATGTCCATGGTTAGGAAACATAACCATCTTTGATTAACGAGCTAGTCTAGTAGAGGCATACTAGGGACACTCTGTTTTGGTCTATGTATTCACACATGTACTAAGTTTCCTGTTAATACAATTCTAGCATGAATAATAAACATTTATCATGATATAAGGAAATATAAATAACAACTTTATTATTGCCTCCGCGGAAAATTTCCTACACCCGGAAATCCGGCGCCACCACAGAAGCATACCCGTGGCTTGCCCTGCTAGCCCGGACATCCGGTGCTAGGCCCGGACATCCGGCGCCTCCCGACAGCCCGGACATCTGGCCCGACGCCCGGACATCCGGCTCCTGATGCCTACGTGCATTTCATCTGGGCCTTGGCCCATGTATCCCCTCGCCCCTCTAGACTATATATACTTATCCACCTACCTCTTTCGAGGGTTAGCATTGTGATAGCTCAAAACCTAGAGCCTTGCTCATCCACTAGTGGTTCATCTCCTCGTGAGTGACTGCGGCCACTCTATGGAGAATATCCACATGGATTCAAGACCTCCTCCGGAGAAGATCCTACGGGATACGAAGACCTCCTCACGGAGAAGACTATTGCTACTTGTATCGTCCGTTATTGACTGTGGATCGTGTATCTATTTATGTATCAGGATCTAGCACTTGTGTGATTAGTCTCTTGTTGATTCGAGTGTTCCTCTTTCGTCCCCCTTGTGATTTTCCCCTTTGTGTTCTTCGTGTTCTTCGTGGGATTACCTCCTTTTCGTGAAAGATCGGACTAGATCGGGTTGACCCCGCATCAGCCCATCTTCAGCATCAACACCCAAGACCCTCGCGAGGGGCAAAGCCTCACGAGGCGAACAACGCCAAGACCTTCGGAGGGAGTGACCTCCCTAGGCCGGCTCCTGAGGAGCGGAGATTTCTATGCAAGTCCCCACCTCGCGATGTTCAGATGATGCAAGCCATGACAACCAAGGCCTGGCGGGCGCTAGCGGGCGCAGTACAACAGGTTTCCTCTTTGGTGCTAAATAGGCAAGCGCGGGCGCAGAGTCCCGAGGAACTAGCCAAAGGTTTCCATTTCCATGCAACAAGACCAGGATCCCCAGGACGATAGGACGTAGGTCATCACCGAGCCCACCATGGCGTCACAACGAGAAGCTTTGCAGGCGAAGAGCGCCTATCATTAGGATAAGATGTACTAGTTGTCCCCCTTCAAATTCGGCCATTGTGGGATCCCTTCCTGCCTTCATTTTGGGGGAAGAGGACCAAGGCCACTATAAATATAGCCTAGCCACCACCATTAAGAGGGACGGGTCACTAAGACCATCCTCACCCGCACATAAGCAAGAACACACCTCCTGAGGTTGTTCCTCCACTGTACAAGTTCATCCTCAGCCCACCTCAATGCTAATCCACCACAAAGCATGAGCAGGGTATTACACTTCAAGGTGGCCCGAACCTGGGTAAACTTCCTTGTTCCATTTCCTTCTAGTTCGTCGAGCTAGGCTATGAGATCGACGAGCAGGCAGACTAAGGAAGTTGAGTTCTTCGGATGCACCCAGAGTTCGAATCTATCTAGGGTCTGCAGAGCCCTGAATCCCACATTTCGCGCGCCAAGTAAGGCTGTGTCGGAGCCTCTCTTCCTCCGGTCGATCCGCCACCGCTTCAACGCTCCCATGGCTGATGCTCGTCGAGTTCATGCTGAGTGCCGGGCCACCCTCGCTGCCTGCGTCACCCAGAGAGCGCTTGCAGGGGCGGCGTCCCTCGCCATTCCCCATCTCTTGCGGCAAATGCCACCACTGGTCCCACGGCCCACGAGCAGCAAGATTTGTCGCTGTCGATTTCCGTGCGGTGCGACAATCGCACCGCCACCTCGTCGCTGACTCCCGCGGCCGCTTCGTCCTCACACGCCCGTCACGGGCCAGTGAACTCGCAAGCCAGGCTGCTCATGGCATGTGAGCTCCTACGTTACCGCCCGGCCGATGACCTCTATGAGGATTGGTTGGACCGCATCGCCGAACTTCTTAGCGCCACGGGAGAAGCTCCGGCACCGTCACGTTCACTGCCTTCCCCGCCACCTCAAGCAGGTCACGTGGCCCATGGCACACTACCCCCTCCTCTCTGGTGTGACGTCGTCCCCGAGCCAAGGCACGAGCTTCCCCAGCGTGATCTGCCTCGCAAAGCGCCCGCACATGATGAAGAAAGCTGCCAGGTGGTGCAGCGGCCCCAAGGCGAGGCGCGTGCGCTCCCAACACCCCCATCAAGGCCGCGCGCCACCACAGACAGTGGCACGCAAGCACCTGGACCAGGCTCCACCTCCACAGCGGGCCCCCGTGAGCACGACTGGCTACCGAGCGTTCACCCCGGAGCTGCGCCGCGTTGGTTAGCCCTGCAAGTTCAAGCCAGACCTGCCTCCACACCATGAGGTGGCCAGTGGCAACGAGAAGCTTCTGATGAATTGGTTTCCCATGGCCCTCAAGGACGGCGTGCGTTCGTGGCTCCTAAACCTCCCAACGGGGTCAATCTCCTCCTGGGATGAGCTACACGAATGTTTCATCTCCAACTTCCAGGGAACTCGCGACGGCGCCCCTGCGGTGGGCGACCTAAGGCGCATCAAGTAGCAACCGAGGGAGACCCTGCGCAAATACATCCAGCGTTTCACCAACATTCGCCTCAAGATCCCCAAGGTTTCATACGTGGCCATCATCTCGGCGTTCACTGATGGCGTTCGGGACGTCAGGATGAAGAAGAGCTCGCTGCTCGGCTCTGGATATGTTCAATATAGCAACCAAGTGCACAAGGGCAGAAGAGGGTCGCCTCTCGCTCGATGAGCACCTAGAAGATGATCCAGAAGACAAGAAGGCCAAGGATGTGAAGCGCAAGGGACCTATCACGCACAAGATGCGATTCTATCCCGATCACGTGATGAACTCGTGATTGGGGCACAACCGCATTTCGAGCGCTTAGCAAGATGGATATCATTACATCGTACCATTACATAAATAGATGGGGATACATGCAAGTCATACAACGGCCACATGAATACAACAACATCATATACAAGACATGCGACTACAGACGTAAACACAAGAAAAGCACAACGACATCCATCCTGCTATCCCAGGCTGCCGACCAGGAACCTATCCCCAGACTGACGAAGAAGAAGAAGAAAGAACTCCAACACAAGTAAACATAGCTCTCGCGTCAAGTCATCAGAAACATGCACCTGCAACTGTTGTTGTAGTATCTTTGAGCCATGAGGACTCAAAAATCCCATAACCATGGGTATCAAGACTAGCAAAGCTTAATGGGTATGGAGAGGACAAGTGGTGAGGTTGCAGCAGCGACTAAGCATTGTATGGTGGCTAACTTACGAGTACAAGAATAAGATAAGCATCTACGCCAACGGTCGCAAACTAATAATGATCGCTAAGTGATCCTGAACTACCTTCGAGTCAAACATAACCCCACCGTGTTCTCTTCTCAAATTAAAAAGAGACGGTCACGGTTACTCACGCAGTTTGTGTATTTTATTTCGGATCATGTGTCAAGTTCTCTACAACCGAACATTAGCAAATTCCAATTTGCCACATAACCACGGGCATGGCTTTCGAAAGATCATAACCCTGCAGGGGTGTCCCAACATAGCCCATCACAAGCTCTCACGATCAGCAGAGGTAAAACTCTTATCTTAGGGAAGACCCGATCAGACTCGGAATCCCCGTGCACAAGACATTTCGACAATGGTAAAATAAGTCCAGCAAGACCTCCCGATGTGCCGACACCCTGATAGTAGCCGCGTGTATCTCATCTCAGGCCACGACGGATGAGCTATAGTTACAGTGACCAGATACCCCAAGTTGCCAAGGGGCGGCGCCGCCAGCTGCTCTAGATTGGGCCAACACTGATGTCGAGCACTGGCCCGGGGGTTGAATTAAGAATCACGGGTAGCGCTAACTCCCTTTGCAAGTTTTAGTTATTATTAGGCAAATGGTAAAACCAAGGTTGGGCCTTGCTGGAGGAGTTTTATTCAAAGCGAACTGTCGAGGGGTCCCCATAAACCCAACCGGGTTAGGAACAAAAATCAAGGAACATAACACTAGTTTATCGGTTCTTAAGGCGGCATGAGTGGAACAAAACATCGAGCAAAATGCCAAGCCTTCCACCCATTGCCAAGTATATATGTGCATTAATTTAAGTAAGGTATTGTGATGTTCCCAAGATATCTAAGTTCCAACATGGAGCAATCTTCATCTTCACCTCCAACTAACAACCTATAAGAGGGGCTGAGCAAGCGGTAATATAGACATTCAACGATTTGTTGGGACGGTGTCAATGGTTATAGGTTTCATGGCAACAATGAGAGGCTAAAAACGAATAGATAGGTAGCGCGACATATAGCGATAGCATCGAGACAACTAGCATAACAATGATAGTAGTGAGATCCAAGGTGATGGTCATCTTTCCTGAGATCCCGCAAGTAAGAAGAACGAGTCCATGAAGAAGATGAAGCCGCATAGACGAAAAAGCGTAGACGAACGAATCCTCCTGATCACAACGAAACAGGAACTAACGAGAAGAAGCAAACAACATGGTAAACACACAACACATCAATAAGACATGATGCTCAACCATGTATGATGCATGACAAGGCTACATGACGCTACTCATGGCAAGAGATGATGCATACAATAACAACACAACCAAGCAAGTTTAAATGAGGCCGGAAACAACATATAACAATTCCGGTAAGTCCTCATATGCAAATTTAGAAATTGGTCCAGACCTGAACAAACCTTAAGTTAAAGTTATTAAACAGCAAGTTAACATGCACCATGATTATCTACACAAATTTCTAGTCAAGTTACATATAAAGTTCATTTAATTCGGAGCTACGGCCTGGAAGATATGAACACAACAAGTTACACATGACATTGATGCAACATGCACTCAAAGATCATGAAAACACTCTCAAAACATGGATCCAACACGACATTATTCATCTACATGCAAAACCAAGCAATTTATATATAGGACATGATCAAAACGGAGCAACGATTCAACACATACACACGAAACAAGATATAACAACAATCTACCTAAACAGCAACTAGGCACTTAATATGCAACATCTAAATATGCTACACCACCCCAACAAGAAAACAGAAGGCATTGCAGTGAACTACATGTAAAGCATTACAAAACATGATCACCGAGCTACTGTTAGAAACCACCAGAACATGATCAAATTATCATGGCAAGATTGCAAATGATAACAGATTCACAGACTTAGTGAAAAACAGAGTATGGCCGAAAACAATTTCATGATGCATACTTTGAGACAAAAAAAGTATATGCTACATGAATATTTCATGGCATCAAAGGGTATGGCAATCATTTACAAAACACCCTTAACAAAACATCATTACTGAGCATTATCATTGGAGCAACAGATTTGATGATAGCTTCAAGTGAACACGGCAAGATGATATAACAGACTTGGTGAAAACTGGGCATAGCAGAAACAGCGACAAGTAGATAGGTTTGCAAGCTTGTGCAACTCATCTCAAAGCATATCATGGTATGTGAATATAACCAACAGCAAGAAGACATGTTTATGCAGCTACTCATGTCAATAACATGGTCATAGGATACATAGACCACTAGCTATTCACATGGCAAAAAAATGAACTTATTGTTAACAGGCTGACAGAAACATTATTTAGCAAGTTGAGAGCATGGTAATGACAAGCTACAGCAGGCCATAATTGCAACCAAGGGCATGGATTGATAGAGCATAACATGGACAACAAAACATGATCACTGAATATCTCTAGATTATGCATGGATATGACTGTAGCATCAAGCAAACATGGCATCATAATATAACAGATTCAGACTTAGCAGTTTTCAACAAGTCTCAGAAAACAGCAAACATCAAGTAGGCCACTTTACAAGCTTGTTCCATTCACGACAAGGCATATCATGACAAACCAATTACACCATTTCAAAGATCACATGATTGTGCTCCTAAAACATGTTGACATGATGCTCAAACAAAATAAACACAAAAACATATGAAAAAGACAAATTGACAAGTTACAACAGTTTTCAGCACTTAACAACAACATGCACTATTGCAACAGAGATAAACATGGCATAATGCACTCTAACATGTATGCAAATGCAACCATCATGCAGAGCATCAAGAGATGAACACTTGGACATATTATACACTCAAAATGGAGTAACATGCACAAAGTTATGCCATGATGAAGATGCACACATAATATTAATTTTTCAGGGACTTAGGCGATTGTCTAAAAAATGACGGACACAGAATATCTACTCTACGCACAGGCACGGGATAGGGCTGAGGGGCGCTCACCTAGTGGGCTTCGGCCCAGCTTTTCAAGGAGGCAGCATGCTAGCGTGGGCAGGCAGGTGGGCCGGGGCGAGGCCGGCCCACGCGAGGCGGCGGCTGGGCCCCGAGGCGCGGCTGTCGTCCTCCTCGACCCCTGGATCGAGGGAAGGAGGGCGGCGGTACTTCCCGTCGGCGGTGAGGTTAGCAACTGGCGATGGGGGAGATCGGCGGAGGCGGCGGATGCACGGGATCCGACGGATCCGGGGACGCGGGACCCATTCCCGGGGTCGACGGGGCGGATCGGCTTGTTCGGCGGTTGTTGGCGCTGGCGGCGGTGGTTCGAGCAGACAGGGAGGAGCCAAGGGCGCGAGGGCACGGGCTTGGCTTGCTTCAGGGTTGGAGGCGGCGCGCTCCGGCGGCAGGTCGGTAGGGCGGAGCGATCGGGCACACCGGGAGGAGACGCGGGGTGAGGAGCAAGGGGAGGCAGGCAGCGGCAGAGTTCGGGCCCGGGCGGGCCCTAGATGGGCTCGGCGGGCCGGGGGCGCTGGGAGGAGAGAGGAGGCACCAAGTGGAGGCGGAGGAGAGGTGGGGATGGCTGTGTGGCACGGATTCCGAGGAGGGGTGGAAGAAGGCCAATTTTGGCACGGAAGGGGTGTATAAATAAGGAAGGGGGGCTAGGACTAGGGTTTTAGGCCGATTTCGGACCCTCGGATCGTGATCTGACGGTCCGGAGCGGAGGGCGAGTTTAAGCAGGCCTAGTGGGCTGTGTAGTAGGCCTCGGGCTGAGAAGAGAAGGAAGAAGAGTGGCCCGGCGGCTCTTTCGGAAACCGAAACATCCGACGAATAAACCGACAATGGTGCCGCTATATTTAACGTCTGGGTTATCAAACAGACTCCGAATGCGACGAAATTTGATAGGAGGTCTACCTACACTATAACAAGACCGCACGTCAAGTTTTGTCCCATTCCGAGAACATTTTTCGGCACCTTATAAAATAAAAATTCGAAGGTGTCGCGGGCGCGTGCGCGTGTGTCTGGGCTCGGAACGGACAACGGACAGAACTGGGAGAAGGACGGCTACGAACGATGCAAGTTTTTAAAACAATGCAGATGAAATGCACATGATGACATGGCAAAGTGCAACACGCTAGCAGATGACATGGCAACGACAACGAATAACTTGAAGACACCTGGCGCATCGGTCTCCGGGTGTCACAACACTCCCCTACTGACAAGCGATCTCGTCCCAAGATATTAGGAATGAGACGGGAGTGAAAAGGTAGAAGGTGAAGCCAAAGAACCTTGAGAGGTTGAGCCACTTGAAAAGAAGAATACAACGGAGATGAACGAGATTGAGAAGCTCCGATAAAATGCGGAAACAAGGCATACGACAAGAACCAAGAGCTTAAATGGCAAGAGAGGCATTGAAACCACTCCGGTTAATAAGAGATTGAAAAGGAATTCGAACTGAGGAATCCGAGCAGCACTACAGCTGAAAATGGAAGGAATAGAACATGATCTTCACAAGATTGGACGCTATTTGACGATATGAACAACACAATGCCTCCGGAAGAATTGAAAGAGTGGAATTAAAAGAATGGAGAAGGAACTGACAACTTACACCATGAATGAATTTGCATAAGAATCCTCAAGAGAAAGGCTTGAACAGAGTTGTTGAGAAAATCAACTACAAAATAACAAGATTGTTGTGGACTTATGGAAATCATCCCAAAACTTGAGGTGAAATCATGCCACGACCAAATGATTGATTAGCTTAGAAGAACGAAGAAATGCAAAACTCCACTTCAAAAGAATAAAGAGAATTATTTGCATCTCGAGACGCAAGAAGAATGAGAATACTAGAGTTGCTCCAACAAGAATTATGATGAACATTTGAGAATGAATCAACTCATGATAAACCACCATGAAAAACTCCGGTAACAAAAAGGATGCTGAAGGATGAAAACAATAAGAATAAGGCCTTGCGATGATTTAGACGGTGGTTCTGAGGAGATAGCCGAGGAAACTTGAACTCCGGAGAAGAGAAAAAAACACTTTGGATTAGAATTTATTCATCATAAACAAACTCCAAAGAAAGGGATTACTCAACTTGATGAGAAGAATAAGAATTATGTTATGCTTATCCTTC
Organism: Secale cereale; assembly: GCA_902687465.1. Lineage (NCBI taxonomy): Eukaryota > Viridiplantae > Streptophyta > Magnoliopsida > Poales > Poaceae > Secale > Secale cereale. The sequence continues at coordinate 369,038,961 of LR738712.1, read as the reverse complement.
ACCAATTAAATTGATGAGAAGCAATGGATTTGCATACTACTTATTCACATTGAAATTGAATAAAGAGGGATATAGCTCAAACTTGAGAAAGTCTTCATGACCCATCGGTAGGATTGGATAGAACAAATGAATTGATATGATAACACAGGAAAAGAACTCTTGAGCGAATCACCGTAAGAATTGAAGCCGAGTGAAGAAAATGAACAAGCCACTGGAAAGAATTAAAATTGAGCGAGTACAAGAGAATGGATCATCGGGAAGTATTAGAATAGGAACGAAGAGATCGCGAGCTGATTAAGAATACTTGAATGGAGCACCGGAAGAATATGGAAACGAATGAAGAGGCATCAATTAAGAATAGTTGGAGGACAAAGTTGGAAACTGAGAACGAATAACTCTTTTGAAATGATGGCCTTCGGAGGATCACAATGGAAAGAATTCATGAAATACTCCAGATGGTTAAATAAAAGAATTTATGACAAACGGAATAATCGAGAGGATAACATGAATCTAGAACCACGAATTTTCAAGAGAACAGACAAGATTTAAAGAAAAACTCTACTTAGGTCTGCATATGTTGAGAATTACGATGAGGAACACAACCAAAAATTATTGAGATACTCCGGAAGAATGAAAAGAGGGAAGATTGAACCAATGATGAGAAGAATTTGAAAGCGATTTTGGAGAAGGCATATGACTGATGAAATCCATACTTACGTCATTCTTTCAAAAGGACTTGATAATAGCTCCGGAAATATTAAAAGAGTCAGGTAAGATCGTGGGAAAAGACCTGTGGGTTAGGGCACACTGAGTATAGAACACCGTTGGTAAGGATTGTACGAAAAATAAATCATGCACCGGAACAATTAAGAGACTCGAAGGAGGTGACAACCTCAAATTAATTGAATGCAAACACGAATCTTCTAAGATGACTTGAGAACTCTGGAATAATTAAGTGGCGAGAGGCGAACGAGCAAGGAGAAAACATTTGAGCCAAGAAAAAGAATGTGATGAACACCGAATACATGAATTGAATCCACCGGTGAAGACGAAGAGATGCAGAATGTTGTACTAAACGAGAATGCACTAGTTGAAATAATTAAGGAAAGAATGCAAAGGATTCGCACGAGTAGGGTGGATACTCGATTAAGGACTCCGGCTCGGAGAAGAAAAAGGGTGGGCTGGTAGGAAAAAGAAGGACCACTACGGATGGGGAAAGCAACGCCGGTTGGAAAGAATTGAGGATTAACTTGCAAAAGACAAAGAGGGTCGAATCAACTCAAGAGAAGTGCCCTGGATGAAAAGAATTGACATCACAACAATCGGAAAACTAACTGCGTGATCCTAATTTTTTTGAAGGGAAGATGAGTGATAGAGGCCAAGGTGTCCCGTCTTTCGATGAGATGGTGGTTATCGTTTTGGAGGAAGTCGACTTTGACGATCCGACTACAAACGTGCGAGGACGTCGCGCCTTAGAAATCGCTAAACCAACTCCAAGGGGTTATGGACCATGCCGGAGCACGATCAACCTGACCACGAAGGTCTGTTTCCTGCAGGCAAACGAAGAACAAGCAAGAAACTGAGATTGCAATCTGGATATTCTGAATTGAAGAGGAAAGCTTTATAGATCAAGGTGGGGTTCTGTGACACCCCGAGACCGGTGCGCCAGGTGTTAGCCAGTTATTCGTCGCCGTTGCCATGTCATCTGCTTGCGTGTTGCACTTGCCTTGTATTCATGTGCATTGCATCATCATGTTTTCAAAACTAGCATCCGTCCGAGCCCCCTCGTCCTTTCCGTTTCCCTTTCTGAGCCCAGACACATTTGCACGTGCCCACGGCACCTCGGAATATTTATTTTATAATTGGCCGGAAAATATTCTCGAAATGGGATGAAACTTGGCGTGTGGTCTTATTATAGCATAGTTAGACCGCCTGTCAAATTTCATCGCATTCGGGGTCCGTTTGATAGCCCAACAGTTAACCGCGACAACCGCCGGAAGCCTTTTCTCTTTTGGCCCAGCGCCCCTCCACAACAGCCCACTAGCCCATCCCAACCACCTCCATGCTCTCGGTCGTTGGATCGTGATCGCGCGGACGAAAACCGCTCCTCATTTGGACACTCCTAGCTCCCTCTACCTATATATTTGCCTCCCCCTCCTCAAATCACGAATGAACCCTAGCCTCCTCCCTCTCGCGCCGCCAGACATGTCCATCCGCGCCGGACATGTCCAGCCTCCACGTCCCCCCGGGCCAATCAGGGCATGCCACGTCACCCTCCTCGCCGCCCGCAGCCAACCCCAGGCCTCCACGTGTCCCCTGCCTCCCCTCTTCACTGCCGGGCCGCGGAGCCCACCTCTGGCCCGTGCCGGTCCGCGACGGGCCCGGATCCAGCAACCACGCAGCCCGCGCCCCGCGCCCCTCTCGATCTCGCCGGGATCGAGAACTCAGCTGCCGTGCTACGCCTGACCCCACCTAAACTCTGCCGCCGGCAACTCCTTCATCCCCAACCTCCCGAGCTCCGTCACCCCGCCGTCGTCTGCTCCTTCCGCGGACGCCCCGCAGGCCCCTTCAGGCCGCCGCCCCGAGCCGGTGCTCCGCCGCCTCCCTGTGCTCCGACCTCAGCGCCGCAGCGCCATGGCCACCCGCCGCCGTCGTCCTGCACAGCCATTGCGCCCGCTAGATCCCCTTCCCGTCCTCCACCGCCGCCGGAAATGGGCAGATCGGATGGATCCCGTCCAGATCCGCACCTCCGCGGCTCCCTTCGCCAAGCCTCATCGCCGCCGTCGTAGTTGGCCGCCGGCGCCGTCCGGTCCCGTCCCGTTCGGGATCGAAGATGACGGACGCACCCGTAGCGTGTCGCCTCCACGTGGGCCCCGTCCCCGGCCCAGTCCAACCGTGGCCCGAGCCGACCCATCTCCGCTCCGGCCCACCAGCAGCCAACCGGCCTCCTCTGCTGCTGGGCTCGGCCCACTCTAGTGAGGCCCACCTAAACCCCGCCTAGTGCACCAGTTTGTTATCTTGCGCTTACTTTTCCTCCCTGAAAAAATAGCTAAGTCCCTGGCATTTGTAAATTTGTGTGCATGTTTGAGTGTTGGTAACTTTGTGCACGTAGATCCAAATTGAGCATATAATATATCAAAATGTTCGCCTCGTGACGCTCTTCATATTGTTGTACTGTGGCATGCTTGTTTGAGTTCATCTTGATGCCCTAATCATCGTTGCAAAAGTGCTAATTGTTATAAACTGCTGATAACTGTTATTATGTTAGCATGTTCGTGAGGTGGTATCTTTGTGCATGTTGGTCCAAATGGAGTATATGATATGTCAAAATTTTCATTGTGAAGTGCTCTACATGATGGTTGCTGATGCATGCTTGTTTGAGTTCATATTGCCATGTTTATCTCTATTGCAAAAGGGCATGTGGCTGTTAAGTGCCGAAACTTGTTATGAGATGTTGTTTTGTCTTTTTAATATCTTTATGTGTGATTTTTGTTTAAGCTACATGTCAATATGTTTTGGAAGCACAATCATGTCATCTTTGCTGTGGTGCAATTCACTTTTCATGATATGCCTTGTGGTGTTTGCAACAAGCTTGCAAAGTGGCCTACTCGCTGTTGTTATTTTCTGAGACTTGTTGAAAAACTGCTAAGTCTGAAAATGTTATAACCTGATGCCATGTTTGCTTGATGCCCCACTCAAATCCATGAATATTTTAGTATGTCAAATGATCATGTCTTGTTGTCCATGTTATGCTCTATCCATCCATGCCCTTATCTGCCAATATAGCCTGCTGTAGCTTGTTTATTTCTTGCTCTCAAATTGCTATAAAATGTTTCTGTCAGCCTGTTATCAGTAAGTTCAGTTTTACCATGTGAATAGCTAGTGTTCTATGCATCCTATGACCATGTTCTTAGCATGAGTAGGTTCATAAACATGCCTTCTTACTGTTGGTTATCTTCGTATGCCATGTTATGCTCTGAGTTGAGTTACACAAGCTTGCAAACATGCCTACTTGTCGTTGTTTCTGCCATGCTCTGTTTTTTCACTAAGTCTGACAAATCAGTAAACTTCTTGAATCTTGCCATGCTAGTTTAATTGTGTTCCAGCAAGTTTTTGGGTGTGCTCTGAGTTCACGCTTGTTGAAAATCATGTCTATTCCACATCCATGCCTTTTGTTATCATGTTTGGGTGTTGTAGCATAAATATACCTTGCTGCAAAGTTGCTATGTTGCTGTTAACTTCAGCTTTGCATTGCATCTTGTTTTGCTCATATCTTCTAGGCTGTAGCTCCGAATTAAATAAACTTTATATGTAACTTGACTAGAATTTCGAGTAGATCATCATGGTGCATGTTAACTTGCTGTTCAAAAACTTTAACTTAATGTTTGTTCAGATATGGACCCATTTCGAAACTTGCATATGAGGACTTAGCAGAATTGTTATATGTTGATTCCGGCCTCATTTAAACTTGTTGGTTTGTGTTTTTTATTGTGTGCTTCATCCCTTGCCATGAATTGCATCATATTGACTTGTCTTGCATCATAGTTGGTTGAGCATCTTGTCATGTTCTTGAGTGGTGTGTTTACTATGTTGTGTGCTTCTTTTCGCTAGTTCATATTCTATTGCGATCGGGAGGTTTTTTTCGTCTACACGTGGTTCATCTTCGTGGATTCTTCTTCATCTTCTTCATGGACTCGTTCTTCTTCCTTGCGGGATCTCAGGCAAGATGACCATCCCCTTGGATACCATTACTATCATTGCCATGTTAGTTGTCTCGATACTATAGTTATATGTCGCGCTACCCATCTTTTATTGTCAGCCTCTCTCCTTGTTGCCATGAAACCTCTAACCCTTGAGACCTTCCCAGCAAACCGTTGTTTGGCTATGTTACCCGCTAGCTCAGCCCCTCTTATAGCATTGTTAGTTGCAGGTGAAGATGAAGATTGTTCCATGTTGGAATTTGTTGTTGGAATATCACAATATATCTTATATATATTAACACACGTATATACTTCGCAATGTGTGGAAGGCTTGGCCTTTTGCTCGGTGTTTTGTTCCACTCATGCCATCTTAGGAGCCGATAAACCGGCGTTATGTTCCTTGATTTTTGATACGTCCAAATCGTATCTATAATTTCTACTTTCTCCATGCCACTTTTGGGTGATATTGCTATGATATTCATACACTTCCATACACTTTTGATCATATTTGGACTAACTTACTAATCCAGTGCACCCCAGTGCCAGTTTCTGTTTTCGGCTGTTTTTGTATTTCAGGTTATCACGTTACGAGAACTGCCAGGAAAAATCCAGAAAAATTATATAAAAAATCAGCGTTTCGGGAACTACCGTGCGTCCGAAGGGCAGCCGGGGGCGGGGGGGCACCAGGGCTCCAGGCGCCCTGGCGGCGCGCCCCCCCTGGGCCGCGCCGGGGGGCGCCTGGGCCCCCCGAAGCTTCCCCGATGCTCCCCTTTGGCATATATTTAAAGCGTCCTCCGAAACCCTCAGAACAGAAACTCTTTTTGTGATCCCATCTCTGTTCCGCCGCCGCCGCCGCTTCCAAGATCGGGAGCACCAGGAGAACTCTTCCCGGCACCCTGCCGGAGGGGAGGATCACCACCGGGAGCTTCTCCACCACCATGGACGCCTCCCGGATGACTCGTGAGTAGTCTCCCTTGGACCATGAGTCCATGACCAGTAGCTATGTGATGTTCTCCTCCCGTTCTTGTGCTTCACTAATTAGTCCTCGTGAGCTGCCCTACATGATCGAGGCACCTATGTAATCCTTATGCTGTTGCTATGTTGAGTTTGCTGGGATCCGATGGATTGTGAGATTATGTTCAGATTGATCTTGAGTAATATATTTGATCTACTTCTTTTATATTTATATTCATAAGTAATTCTTGCATGTTCTCCGTTGTTATTTATTGCTTTGGCCAAGTAATACGTAGTGACTCCAAGAGGGAACGTTATGCTCGATTGTGGGTTCATGCCCCTCGATGACTAGCTTGAGTGACAGAAACATGAGTCTAGGGGATGTGCTGTTGCCACAAGGGGGAAAACAACGGTGCTTGTGCCCGCGGGTGCAAGGATTGTTTACTTTACGCAAAGTTCTTTTAATGCAGTTGTCTGTTGCATTGAGTTTACACTATGGGTGGGACTCGCAACTTAATACCAGCGAGATGTTCTGGATAGATATCTCAAGGTGGATGATTAGTAGTAGATATTGATGGATTTCAGTCTACTTACTTTGGCGTACCGCCCATGCTTTGAACCTCAACCTTTCTTGCAATGTAATCATCATTGGTTTGCGTTCGTGGTCCTGTCAATTGCCCAGTTGTAATTTGTTTACCTCACATAGCTGTTTTATCGTCTTTTGGGAGAGAGACATCACTAGTGAACATCATGAGACTCCGGTCCATATTACCATCATTGATCACATCCACTATTTACTTTTTCGCTTTTATTTACTATTGCAAAACACTATCTATCACTACTATCATTTGCTTTTAACCCTTTGTGAACTACAAGGCCGGAGGGATTGACAACCTCTCTGTACTCGTTGGGAGCAAAGTTATTTGTATCTGTGTGCAGGTCCACGTTGATTGCTAATACGCGCTGTTAGTAGTTGACACCTACTTGTTGAACCTAGGAGTCTCTGGGGATTCGATCCTTGGTATCTTTGCTAAGGGAAAACACTTCTACATACTGCATCTTACACCTTCCGCTTGGGGTAACCAACGAGGGGTTCGAGGCCCATCAAGGAGTATTTTCTAGCGCTGTTGCCGGGGACTCCAGTCTTCTGGATAGGGGAGTTGCACGCTATCTTTTACCTTTGTTTTTAGTCTTGTTAGTTTACTTTTCAGTTTTTTGCTTTAGTACCTTTTATCAAAAATCACAAAAATATTTATCTTGTTCTTTAGTTATCATTATGTCGGGTCCTTTTGTCTTTGACGAGGCAGAAGTTCTCACCTTTAAACAAAGAGGTGGGGAAAGTTTGAAAGATGCTTGGTATAGAATTAATGATTTACAAAAAGAGCCACCAAGAAGCAACCTACTACTATCTTGCTTAGAAATTTTTATGTTGGAATTACTTCTTGGAATAGGTTTATTCTAGATACTGCTATCAATGGGAATTTCCTAGAGGCCCCAGTTTGGGAGTCTCTTAGTATTATTGAAAATCTTGTTGGGAATCTCCCTGTTGTTAGCATTCGAGAGGACATCACCCTAGCTCACATTATGAAAAAACTTGAAAAGATAGAGCTAGAGATGCCAAGCATTAATAAGATAAATGAGTTGGATCGTAAGATCCAAGGGAATTTGAATAGACTTGATAGCTCCATGCATAAAATTTTCAAAATTTTGGAGACCGTCAAATTCCATGACTTGGACTCTTCTAGGATAGACAAGATTGAGGAAATATTTGATACCCTAGGAACTACCTTATCCTCAATCAAAACCAAAAAGGTAGAAACTCCGGCAAAGAGGGAGCCTAAGTTCGTTCATGTTCCAAAGGCTCCCTGTTCTAAAAGTAATCCATCTATTGCCAAAGGGGTTGAAACTGTAAAGACCTCGGAAGAAACACCTGTCTTTGATAAATTTATAAATGAATCTTCCCTTGACTTTTATCCTTTTGGTCTTCTACCTAGGAGTATCTCTATGAGGCATTTATTTGAGAGTCCTCTTAAGACTAGTTGTATTATTGAAGAGCTTTTTGATGATCTTGATGATGGTTCAATTGATACAACTTGATCTCTATGCATTATGCCTAGCTTAAAGGCATAAAAGAAAGCGCTTTTGGGAGGCAGCCCACATGAATAATTTTTTTTTTGCTTTTGTTGTGTCTTGATGTTGTTTACTGCTGTAGCATCATCATTGTATATTTTCTTTTCATATTTGTGCCAAGTATAGCCTCTGATTGCTAGAAAGTTCAAAAGTTGTGAGGTGCTGTCCAGGAAACAGATTCTGTCCTTGGATAGAAAACTTCGTATAAAATCACCAGATCATCTTTTTGGTCTGAATTTTTTCGAAAGCGTTCTATATATAATTTTCTTTCGTGCGTCTGTTCTGAGTTTTTTGATTTGAGTTGCAGAAGTATCCCGAACAGATCAATTACTACCTGCTGTTCTGTTTTTCACAGATTCTGTCCTGTTTTGCCTTTCCTTCATTTTGCAAATCAAGAGCTTGCTTTTTCTTTGCAAAAACCTTTTGGCAATCTTGAGAAACAGTAGAACTTCAAGAATATCTTTATTTCCAGCAAGGTATAATTATTTTATTAAGGGTACTAACCTCGCTAATCAGATTACAATGAGTTATGTATGAAGGGAGTTTTCAAGTGTGCGATGGAAGATGATAAAAAGATTCAGGAGTGTCAAGCGCTCAAGCTTGGGGATGCCCCCGTGCACCCCCAAGAAATATTCAAGGAGACTCAAGCGTCTAAGCTTGGGGATGCCCCCGTGCATCCCCTTCTCCATCAACATTATCAGTTCGTCTTTCGTTTCGCTATATTTTTATCACTTCATGTGTTATGTGCTATGCTTGGAGCGTCTTGTTTTTAGTTTTCTTTTTAGTTTTTCATAACGAGTCGGAACTCAGCATTCTTTATGTGGGAGAGAAACACGCTCCACTTCTACCTAGAACATAACATAGAATTTTCATGTCTATCTTTGTTGTGTGTGTTCTTTGTCTTTTAATAGCTACTATCATGCTCTGCTCTTAGTATTCATGCTTATCTTTTCAAAGAGCTTTTGTTTAGTTGGTTGCTTGAACTCTCTTTAATTATCATTCTCACCTTATTAAGAGAGTTTGCTTCCGTTGCATTGGTTAATGTGTCTATGATAAAGATGCTACGTGCATAATGGCACTTAGTAGTTCAGGTTTCTTATGGTTAATCTCAAATAGCTGGGGGATTCCCAATGTGTTATTGGAATACCAACATGATTTGTTTGCCAATGATGTGGTACGGTTTAGTAGTATCTTCCTTCAAGAATTTATTTTGATTGACTTGGCGTATGCTCACGCATATTTAAGACTGTAAAGAAAGTCTGTCAAGCCTTGATGATCTTTTATTTCTGAGTAGCGATATAACTACCATGCCTGATTCAATATTGCTTTGTCGCTCTGCATGATTATGACCGTCATTGCTCTCTTAGTTGGTCGCTCCCAGTCTTTTACTAACCTCCACCTGTACTAAGCAAACTAACCTTGCAATACATAGCTCATGGGAAAGTAGCTTAAAAACTATTGTGGTAAAGAATATGTTGCTTATGTATCTTATTTCTTATAAGTTGCTTGCTGAGCGGTAACCATGTTTCTGGGGACGCCATCAACTGTCACACTTTTGTTGAATATCATGTGAGTTGCTATGCATGTTCGTCTTGTCTGAAGTAAGGGTGATTTGCCGTGGGTTGAATGAATATGCATATTGTTAGAGAAGAACATTGGGCCGCCAACCAAAGCCATGTATCATGGTGGAAGTTTTAGCTTCGGCATTAATCCTCAACCTCTTATGAGAATATGCTTATGCATTAAAGAGGAGTCCATCATCTATTTTCTATGTTGTCCCGGTATGGATGTCCTCAAGTTGAGATCTATCAAAAACGAGAAATCAAATGCGATTTATCTCCTTGGACCTTTGTACAGGTGGCATAGAGGTACCCCTTTGTGACACTTGGTTGAAACATATGTAATGCAATGATAACCCATGGAAATCCGAGCTAATTAGGACAAGGTGTGAGCATTATTGGCATTCGATGCATGAGGCTTGCAACTTATAGGATGTTTTATACATGACACATATGAAGTACTACTACCCTTGACAAAATTGCTTCCATGTTTTCAAAATAAAAAGCTCTAGCACATAACCATTTCTTCAAGCACCAACTACTGAGAGCATGATTGTCATTCTGAGTGTAATGTGCATTGTCCCAAAGTAGCATTGTCTTTTGCATGATTGTGATATCGTTTACTTTGAAATCATTGTATCTAGTCATCACTTAAACCTTGAAGGTTCCCCTGCATTTATGTTTTGCTTCACTAAAGGGGGCAAGCTAGATATCACTTTATCATATTTGCACATCATGTTCATTGCAAATCTTTTTGATGCTTCAATTTCATGTTGTAAAACTTTCAGTCATTTGTGATTTTCTCATGAGGCAACTTAATTACTATAGAATCATTATCTCAGTAAGCTTTTTTCATATGACTATGAATAAGTCCTATATGGTTAATAGCATGTCACCACAGAAATTATTCTTGTTATCATTTACCTACTCGAGGACGAGCATGAATTAAGCTTGGGGATGTTGATACGTCCAAAACGTATCTATATTTTCTGCTTGCTCCATGCCACTTTTGGGTGATATTGCTATGATATTCATACACTTCCATACACTTTTGATCATATTTGGACTAACTTACTAATCCAGTGCACCCCAGTGCCAGTTTCTGTTTTCGGCTGTTTTTGTATTTCAGGTTTTCACGTTACGAGAACTGCCAGGAAAAATCCAGAAAAATTATATAAAAAATCAGCGTTTCGGGAACTACCGTGCGTTCGAAGGGCAGCCGGGGGGGGGGGGCACCAGGGCTCCAGGCGCCCTGGCGGCGCCCCCCCCTAGGCCGCGCCGGGGGGCGCCTGGGCCCCCCGAAGCTTCCCCGATGCTCCCCTTTGGCATATATTTAAAGCGTCCTCCGAAACCCTCAGAACAGAAACTCTTTTCGCGATCCCATCTCTGTTCCGCCGCCACCGCCGCTTCCAAGATCGGGAGCACCAGGAGAACTCTTCCCGGCACCCTGCCGGAGGGGAGGATCACCACCGGGAGCTTCTCCACCACCATGGACGCCTCCCGGATGACTTGTGAGTAGTCTCCCTTGGACCATGAGTCCATGACCAGTAGCTATGTGATGTTCTCCTCCCGTTCTTGTGCTTCACTAATTAGTCCTCGTGAGCTGCCCTACATGATCGAGGCACCTATGTAATCCTTATGCTGTTGCTATGCTGAGTTTCCTGGGATCCGATGGATTGTGAGATTATGTTCAGATTGATCTTGAGTAATATATTTGATCTACTTCTTTTATATTTATGTTCATAAGTAATTCTTGCATGTTCTCCGTTGTTATTTATTGCTTTGGCCAAGTAATACGTAGTGACTCCAAGAGGGAACGTTATGCTCGATTGTGGGTTCATGCCCCTCGATGAGTAGCTTGAGTGACAGAAACATGAGTCTAGGGGATGTGCTGTTGCCACAAGGGGGAAAACAACGGTGCTTGTGCCCGCGGGTGCAAGGATTGTTTACTTTACGCAAAGTTCTTTTAATGCAGTTGTCTGTTGCATTGAGTTTACACTATGGGTGGGACTCGCAACTTAATACCAGCGAGATGTTCTGGATAGATATCTCAAGGTGGATGGTTAGTAGTAGATATTGATGGATTTCGGTCTACTTACTTTGGCGTACCGCCCATGCTTTGAACCTCAACCTTTCTTGCAATGTAATCAGCATTGGTTTGCGTTCGTGGTCCTGTCAACTGCCCAGCTGTAATTTGTTTACCTCACATAGATGTTTAATCGTCTTTTGGGAGAGAGACATCACTAGTGAACATCATGAGACTCCGGTCCATATTACCATCATTGATCACATCCACTATTTACTTTTTCGCTTTTATTTACTATTGCAAAACACTATCTATCACTACTATCATTTGCTTTTAACCCTTTGTGAACTACAAGGCCGGAGGGATTGACAACCTCTCTGTACTCGTTGGGAGCAAAGTTATTTGTATCTGTGTGCAGGTCCACGTTGATTGCTAATACGCGCCGTTAGCAGTTAACACCTACTTGTTGAACCTAGGAGTCTCTGGGGATTCGATCCTTGGTATCTTTGCTAAGGGAAAACACTTCTACATACTGCATCTTACACCTTCCACTTGGGGTAACCAACGAGGGGTTCGAGGCCCATCAATTTTTCGTTCCTAACGCGGTTGGGTATATGGGGACCCCTTGATAGTTCGTATTTGAATAAAACTCCTCCAGCAAGGCCCAACATTGGTTTTATTTGCAACATAATAAAAACTCAATTAATTAACTTCATAGGGAGGTAGCGCTACCCGAGGATTCTTCTACATACAGGGGGGCCAGTGCTGATGGTGTTGGTCCCAAACTAGAGCCACTTGCGGTGCCACCTAGTTATCTGGGGTCTTCGGTTGCCGTACGTACTGCTCATCCGGACCTGGCCTGTGACGAGATACGCGCGGCTACTATCAGGGTGTCGGCACGCCGAGAGGTCTTGCTGGACTTGTTTTACCATTGTCGAAATGTCTTGTGCGCCGGGATTCCGAGTCTGATCGGGGTGTCCCTAAGATAAGGGGTAATATTATTATTATCTCTGCTGATCGTGAGAGCTTGTGATGGGCTAAGTTGGGACACCCATGCAGGGTTATGATCTTTCGAAAGTCGTGCCCGTGGTTATGTGGCAGATTGGAATTTGTTAATGTCCGGTTGTAGAAAACTTGGCAGAGGATTCAAAATAAAACACACGAACCGTGTGAGTAACCGTGACCATCTCTTTTCACTTTGAGAAGAGAACATGTTGGGGTTATGTTTGACTCGTAGGTAGTTCAGGATCTTTAGCGATCACTACTAGTTTGCGACCGTTCGCGTAGATGCTCATCTTACTCTTGTACTCATAAGTTAGCCACCATATTTTGCTTAGCCGCTGCCGCAACCTCACCACGTAACCTCTCCATACCCATTAAGCTTTGCTAGTCTTGATACCCATGGTTATGGGATTGCTTAGTCCTCGTGGCTCACAGATACTACAACAACAGTTGTAGGTGCAGGTTTCCGATGACTTGACGTGAGAGCGACGTTACCTTTTGTTGGAGTTGTGTCTTCTTCTTCTTCGTCAGTCTTGGGCTAGGTTCCTGGTCGGCAGCCTGGGATAACAGATGGATGTCGTTGTGTTTTTCATGTTTGCATCCGTAGTTGGATGTCTTGTATTGATGTGGTTGTATTCATGTGACTTGTATGAATTGTTGTATCCCCATATATTTATGTGATGGTACGATGTAATGATATCCATCTTGCTAAGCGCCCGAAATGCGGTTGTGCCCCAATCACGAGTGTGTCACGTGATCGGGATAGAATCGCATCTTGGGCCTGACAAGTTGGTATCAGAGTCTCGACCGACCATAGGAGCCCCCTTGATTGATCGTAGCTTGGCTGTTGTCGAGTCTAGCAGAAAACTTTTCGGAGTCTAGTTATATCGGAGAGGGGGAATTCTTTTTACTTCCCAGCCCCTTCGTCAACTGGTGAGGAATCTTGACGTAGGTGTTTTGAATTACTCCTCTTCCCCTTCAATTTTTTTTACGATCACACAGTTAGTTTTCCGATCGTTACGATGTCTGCTCTTTTCATCTGGTGCATCTCTCGTCAAGTCGATTTGACCCTCATCGAAGTCTAGTTATATCGGAGAGGAGGAATTCTTTTTACTTCCCAGTCCCTTCGTCGCTCTGGTGAGGAATCTTGACGTAGGTGTTTTGAATTACTTCTCTTCCCCTTCAATTTTTTTTACGATCACATAGTTAGTTTTCCGATCTTACGATGTCTGCTCTTTTCATCTGGTGCATCTCTCGTCAAGTCGATTTGACCCTCCTCGTCTTTTGCTTCAATCCTTGGTTCTTTCCAACCGATGTTGTTTCCCCTTCCGAAGTTGTCTTTGTTTTTCCCACCCGCCCACCCTTTTCTTCTTGGAGCCGGAGTCCTTAATCGAGTATCCATCTTACTCGTGTGAATCCTTTGCTTCCTTTCCTCAATTATTTCAATTGGTGAATTCTTGTCTAGTTCGTCCTTCTTCATCTCCTTTTCTCCTCCGATGGATCCTACTCAATGTAACATTCCAAATTTTCAATTTGGAATGTTATACATTAGATCATTATGCACATCATATTTTCTTGTTTTTGGTGATCCAAGAAAATCCTAAGCAACTCAAGGACCCTCGGAGAGAGTTGGATTTCTAAATTTTCATATTTGAGGTTTCTCGAATTTTGAAAATAGGATCATTTGATTTTATTTATTTTATCTTCAAGTGTTTCTATAATAAATATATGAGAGAGGGAGTAAAATGGCTCTCCCAAAAATAAGAAACACGGAGGGTTTAATAAGAAAAATCAAACAAGTTTTATTTGGATTTTATTTGAATTAGGAAAAATTGCATGTTTTCAAAAATGCATTTTAGTGCCAAGAAAATGTCCATCTTGTTCTAAATATTCTATTTAGACGGTATAAATTTGTTTTGGCAATTTTAGATTTTTATTTCTTTTTCTAGAGTTATTTTTATCGCCGGCGTGTATATAAAAAAAAATAGGGGGACCCGACCTGACTGGGCCGAAGCCCAGCCGAGCCAGGTCGAGGACTTGGAGCAGTTCTTATGCAGGAAGGAAGAGTTGTTTCGTATGCTTCACGACAACTGAAACCTCATGAGTTGAACTATGCCACTCATGATTTGGAGTTAGCAGCCGTAGTGCATGCATTGAAGACGTGGAGACATTCTCTCATTGAAAACCATTGTGAAGTATATACAGATCACAAGAGTTTGAAGTATATATTCACTCAGAAGGAGCTGAATCTCAGGCAAAGGAGATGGCTGGAACTCATTAAGGATTACGACATGAGATTGCATTATCATCCCGGAAAGGCTAACGTAGTAGCCGATGCGCTAAGCCGTAAGAGCCATGTCAATACCCTAATGACGGAGGAATTTTCAAAGGAGTTAGTTGAGGACTTACGAGAACTACGTTTGGAGATAGTTCCGAGAGGCTATGTAGCAACACTAGAAATCCAGTCTACCCTGATGGATAAAATCAGAGAAGCTCAGAAAACTGACAAGGAGGTTGCCTCTATTAAGGAGAGGATGAGCGAAGGAAAAGCTAAAGGATTTCATGAGGATGAACATGACACCTTTTGGTTTGAGGACCGCATTTATTTGCCAAATGACCCGGGGATCAGGAAGTTGATTCTACAGGAGGCCCATGATTCACCATACTCGATTCACCCAAAAAATACTAAGATGTATTTGGATTTGAAGGATATTTTCTGGTGGACCGGTATGAAGAAGGATATTGCGGAATATGTAGCAGTTTGTGATGTATGTCAGAGAGTGAAGGCAGAACATCAGAAGACGGCAGGATTGTTACAACTATTGCCAATACCCGAATGGAAGTGGGATAAGCTAGGTATGGATTTTATTACGGGAATACCCATAATTCATTCTGGCTATGACTCGATTTGGGTCGTAGTCGATCGCTTAACAAAGGTAGCTCATTTCATTCTCGTAAAGACTACTTATACCAGTGCGAAGTTGGCAAAGATATACATGACCAGAATTGTATGTCTACACGGAGTTCCGAGGAGCATCGTATCAGAAAAAGGAACCCAGTTTACCTCAAAGTTCTGGAATCAGTTACATGAAACTTTGGGTACCAGGCTAGAGTTTAGCATAGCTTTTCACCCGCAGACAGATGGACAGACTGAAAGAGTCAATCTGATTTTGGAGGATATGCTGAGAGCATGTGCACTAGATTATGGATCTAGTTGGGACGACAATTTGCCGTATGCCGAATTTTCTTACAACAACAGTTATCAATCCAGTTTGAAGATGGCCCCTTTCGAAGCGTTATACGGAAGGAGATGTAGGACTCCGTTGTCGTGGGACGAAGTTGGAGACCGACAGTTGTTTGGACCAGATTTGATCAAAGAGTCTGAGGAGAACGTGAAGTTGATTCGAGACAGACTGAAGGTAGCTTAGTCCAGGCAGAAAAGTTATGCAGACTCGAAGCGCAAGGAGATAACCTATGAGATCGGAGACAGAGCATACTTGAGAGTATCGCCTCTGCGAGGAGTCAAACGTTTCGGAGTTAAAGGAAAGCTAGCCCCTAGATTTGTGGGACCTTACCGTGTTTTGGAACGCATGGGAGAGGCTGCCTATAAGTTGGAATTGTCCGAAGGATTGTCAGGAGTGCACAACATGTTTCACGTTTCGCAGCTTAAAAAGTGCCATGCGGAGATGGCCGATATACCGCTTAGAGACACAGTACCCCTGCAAGTGATTCAGTTGGACAGTGATCTGACCTACGAGGAGAAGCCTGTTAAGATCCTCGAATTTTCGAGCAGAGTCACCCGCAGCAAGGTTATCAAGTCTTGCAAAGTTCAGTGGAGTCACCACACCGAGGAAGAAGCCACCTGAGAACAAGAAGATGATCTACGCCAGGACCACCCTCACCTATTTTCTAGCCAACCCGAATCTCGAGGGCGAGATTCATCTTAAGGGGGGTAGGTTTGTAACATCCCAAATTTTCAATTTGGAATGTTATACATTAGATCATTATGCACATCATATTTTCTTTCTTTTGGTGATCCAAGAAAATCCTAAGCAACTCAAGGACCCTCGGAGAGAGTTGGATTTCTAAATTTTCATATTTGAGGTTTCTCAAATTTTGAAAATAGGATCGTTTGATTTTATTTATTTTATCTTCAAGTGTTTCTATCATAAATATATGAGAGAGGGAGTAAAATGACTCTCCAAAAAATAAGAAACACGGAGGGTTTAATAAGAAAAATCAAACAAGTTTTATTTGGATTTTATTTGAATTAGGAAAAATTGCATGTTTTCAAAAATGCATTTTAGTGCCAAGAAAATGTTCATCTTGTTCGAAATATTCTATTTAGACGGTGAAAATTTGTTTTGGCAATTTTAGATTTTTATTTCTTTTTCTAGAGTTATTTTTATCGACGGCGTGTATATAAAAAAATTAGGGGGGCCCAGCCGAGACAGGCCCATCGCCCGCCGCGCCGCCTTCCCCGCGCCGTCGCCCGTGGCCGTGTCGAACTCCGACCACCGCCGCAGTAGCTTGCCTCCTCCCCCAAGCTGCTGCACCCCCCTATATATATAGCCGCACCCCCCTCCAACCACCGCACCCCGCCGCGACGCCGCAAGCCACCGCCGCCGCGACGCCGTCAGCCACCGCCCCCGCCGCCGCGACGCCA
>LR738712.1:368627736-369020338 GCA_902687465.1 Secale cereale | reverse complement strand
CCCGCCGCGACGCCGCAAGCCACCGCCGCCGCGACGCCGTCAGCCACCGCCCCCGCCGCCGCGACGCCAGCCCCGCCGCCCAACACCGCACCCCGCCGCCAGCCGCCGCCCTCGCCGCCAGCCAGCGCGTCGACCGCCGCCGCCGCTGCCGCCCCTCGCCGCCACCATCGCAGCAGCCCCGCCGCCCGCCGTCGCCGCAAGCCGCCGCCGCCAGCTGTTTTCGACGAGGTAGCCGCCGCCCGGTTTTCTTCTAGAAGACCGTCGGTTTTTTAAGAACCCTAGTTCATTTTTTTATTAGATCGGTTTTTCTGTTTTTTTTCTGGTTTAGTTAATTAGTAAACGCTCACCCATTCGTTCGTTCTAACGAACAAATTCGTCGTTTAGTCCCAGCTGACGAACGTCCGTTCGTTAAGCTGTTTTAGATTTCTTTTCGCAGTTATTTTTCTGATCGCGATCTCTGATCCGATCTACATTTTAGTTTAACTTTTCGCTCGGTTATCGGAATCAGGTGATTCAAGCGCCTGGAGTTTCATCTCGAAATTCTCTTTCCGTTTTACCTAGTTGCTCAAGCGTTTGCCTCAACTAAATTTGGACTTAGATCCAGATTGGTTCGGTAGTTGTTTCTCTTTCGCCGTTTGTCTTTCGTTGCTTTTTCTTTTGCCGTTGTTTTGCAAACCGGAGTTCTTAAGTTGAACTTTCTGGTTAGATCTCTTATTTGAGGTTTACCCGTGCATTAGTTAAGTACTTATTGTATGTTTGTTTGATTGCGATAGAGTACCCGGAGTGCGCCGCTTGCTACTTTGAATCTCTAGGTTTTGCGGATCATCAACAAGTCAAGTAACACTTTGATCATACTTTCCAATTACCCATTTTTCATTGCATTAGTCAAACCCTCACACATTGCATGAGTAGGATCATTTAACTTGTGGGATTGGGAAGTAGATTGAGGTAGTACCTATTACCTGCATTACGTTCAAACCTTTGGGAGTTACTTCTATGGTTGTTGTTAGGTCATGCTATGCTCGTAGACGTGGTTTGGGTTTGAGTGAAATCCATGACAGATGTGAGTTTGTTAATTAATGGTTCAACTTAAGGTGGCAACTTTAACACACATCTGGGTGGATTGAGGCATCTGGGTATTCCAGTGATTGCCTGTTTTTCTTTTGGACCGCCACCCAGGCTCAAAGGGATCATGAGATTATTCATACTAGAAACTTCCGTGTGCATCCACATGCCAATATGGGCTTTGGCATAGTTGAGTAAGTTGTGGGAAACCTTTCCATGATGGGCTAAAAGATGTAGTGGGATTGTAGGTGTACCGGCCTATCTATCTGGTTAAGGGGACCTCTTCGGAAAGACTGTGTCTTGGTCATCCGTTTCTCAAACACCATGCAGTGCGAGAAACCAAAGGGAGGCGATCCAGTCTTGTGGGGAAAAGTGCACAAACCTCTGCAGAGTGTACAAACTAATCATGATTATCCGTGTCCCCGGTTATGGACGTCTTGAGTATCTAGTACTTGGATTTTCATGTGAATCTCATCATGTTACTTTAATTAATATTGTTGGGTTTAATGATGGTTTTAATTGGGGTTGAGAGGATGTCTATCTTCTCAGCAATGTTTCAACTACCATGATAGTTAAATAAAATCTATTCCTTTGCAGTAGGGAAAAATTGGCTTTACGCAAAAACTGTAACCGTAGAGCTTCCCACCAGCCATATTGCATGTAGTATAGCTTTACTTTATTGCTCTCTTTGTGTTACTTTGCCACCATATTCCATGTGCTGACCCGTTTTCGGGCTGCAACGTTTATGTTGCAGACTTTTCAAACGACGAGTAAGGTGCCTTTTTAGGTCGTGGTTCTATACTCAGTGATGCCGTTGGAGTTGATGGACTCACTTATCTTCCAAGCCTTCCGATGTTATCGTGTTAGATGGCCCTCAACCATTTTTATTGTAATAAGTTCATCGTCGGAACTATCGATGTAATAAGTGTGTGATTGCTACTCTGTTATAAATCCTTCAAGTACTGTGCATGTCAGCATTACTGATCCAGGGATGACACTGATGCACAGAGATCAGACTGTTTGAGGTCTGGTCGCTACACTCAATTACTTGGTGTTCATCATATTCTTTCCCTCGGCTCAAGTGATTCCAATTGCTCGTTCGTATCTCGTCATTTAATTGTTCCGGTGTTCCAAAGACATTCCAGGAGATTCGTCTGTGTTCTAATTTATTCGAGGTTGTCACCACATTCGAGTCTTTTAAACGTTCCGGTGCATCGTTTCCGACTCGAATAATCCTTTTTCAACGGTGTTTTCTCTTCGGTGGGCTCATAACCCACAGGTTTATTCCCAGGATCTTACCTGACTCTTCTAATTTTTTTCCGGAGTGATTCTCAAATTCTTTTAAAGTATGATGTAAGAATGGATTCCATCAGTCATATGCCTTCTTCAAGATCGCTTTAAAATGCTTTTCATCATTGGTTCAACCTTTCTCCTTTCATTCTTCCGGAGTATTTCATGAATTCTTTTCTTTGTGTTCATCCGAAGTCCATCATTTCAGAATATTTCTTCGTTCTCAGTTTTCAACTTCGTCCTCCAAATATTCTTCATTGATGCCTCTTCGTTTGTCTCACATTCTTCCGGTGCATCGTTCAAATATTCTTTAATCAGTTCGCGATCTCTTCATTCTCTTGTATCTAAATTCCCAAAGAGCTTTATTCTTCCCAGCGATTCATTGTATTCACTCAATTTCAATTCTTACGGTGGTTCGCTCAAGAGTTCTTTCCCTGTGTTATCATATCAGTTCATTTGTTCTTTCCAATCCTACCGGTGGTTCATGAATACTTTCTCGAGTTTTGTGCTATGTCCCTCTTTAATCAAGTTCAATGCGAATAAGTGGTATGCGAATCCATTGCTTCTCATCAATTTATTGGTGGAGGATAAGCATAACATAATTCTTATTCCTCTTTGTGAAGTTGATTTATTCCTTCCTTCGGAGTTTATTCTTGATGAATAAATCCTAGTACCAAGTCCTTTCATCTTTTCTTTCCGGAGTTCAGGTTGTCTCGGATATCTCGTCGAACCCCGTCTAAAGCACTGCAAGGCTTGAATCTTATTCTTTCATCCTTCATTCTATATCATCAGCCTTTTCATTACCCGGAGTTCTTCATGGTGGTTCTTCAGGATTTAATTCATTCTTCAAACGTTTATCTAATTCTTGTGGAGCATCTCAAGCATTCCTCTTCTTGCACCTGAAGATGCAAATAATTCCCCGTATTATTTTAAGTGGAGTTTTGCATTCTTCGTTCTTCTCAGCTCATCAATATTTTTGTTGTGGCATAATTCACCTCAAGTTTGGGATGATTTCCATGAGTCCACAGCTAGCTTATTCTTTTGTTGTTGATTCTTCAACAACTCCGTTCAAGTCTTTTTTTGAAGATGCTCTTTCAAATCATTTGTACAGGAAGTTGTCATCTTCTCCTCTGTTCTTTTCATTCCATTTCCAGCCAGAGTGCTGCCCGAATTCCTTCGGGGAGATTCCTTTCTATCTCTTATTAACCGGAGTGGTTTCGAATTCATCTTGTTCCTTCAGCTCTAGTTTCGTTCCTTTCAACCTCCTTGATTCTCGACGTATTCCTTGTTCCTCTTGTTTAACGAAGTCTTTGTAACTTCGTTCATCTCCATTGTATCCATTCTTTCACGTGGCTCAACCTCTCAAGGTTCTTTGGTTTCATTCTTTTGTCATCAAGAACTTTGTTCTTCCTTTTCCTCTTCTGTCTCGTTCCTAAGATCTCGGGACGAGATCTCTTGTTAGTAGGAGAGTGTTGTGACACCCCGAGACCGGTGCTCCAGGTGTCAGCCAGTTATTCGTCGCCGTTGCCATGTCATCTGCTTGCGTGTTGCACTTGCCTTGTCGTGATGTGTATTGCATCATCATGTTTTCCAAACTTGCATCCGTCCGAGCCCCCTCGTCCTTTCCGTTGCCGGTTCTGAGCCCAGACACATTCGCACGTGCCCGCGGCACCTCCGAATATTTATTTTATGAGTGACCAGAAAATGTTCTCGTAATGGGATGAAACTTGGCGTGTGGTCTTATTATAGCATAGGTAGACCGCCTGTCAAATTTCATCGCATTCAAGGTCCGTTTGATAGCCCAACGGTTAACCACCGGAAGCCTTTTCTCTTTTGGCCCAGCACCCCTCCACAACAGCCCGCTAGCCCATCCCAACCACCTCCATGCTCTCGGTCGTTGGATCGTGAGCGCGTGGCCGAAAACCGCTCCTCATTTGTACACTCCTAGCTCCCTCTACCTATAAATTTGCCCCCCCTCCTCAAATAACGGATGAACCCTAGCCTCCTCCCTCTCGCGTCGCCGGACATGTCCACCCACGCCGGACATGTCCAGCCTTCACGTCCCTCGGACCAATCAGGGCATGCCACGTCACCCTCCTCTCCGCCCGCAGCCAACCCGAGGCCTCCACGTGTCCCCTGCCTCCCCACTTTGCTGTCGGGCCGCGACGGGCCCGAATCCCGCCGCCGCGTGGCCCGCGCCCCGCGCCCCTCTCGATCTCGCCGGGATCGAGAACTCCGCTGCCGTGCTGCACCAGACCACGCCTGAACTGCGTCGCCGGCAACTCCTTCGTCCCCAACCTCCAGAACTCCATCGCCCCGCCGCCGTCTGCTCCTTCCGCGGACGCCCTGCAGGCCCCGTCAGGCCGCCGCCCCGAGCCGGTGCTCCGCCGCCTCCCTGTGCTCCGACCTCACCGCCGCAGCGCCATGGCCGCCCGCCGCCGTCATCCTTCACCGCCATCGCGCCTGCTGGATCCCCTTCCCGTCCTCCACTGCCGCCGGAAACGGGCGGATCGGACGGATCCCGTCCGGATCCGCACCTCCAAGCTCCTCCGCGCCTCCCTTCGCCAAGCCTCGTCGCGGCCGTCGCTCTTGGCCGCCGGCGCCGTCCGGTCCCGTCCTGTTCAGGATCGAGGATGACAAACGCGCCCGTAGCATGTCGGCTCCGCGTGGGCCCACTCCCGGGCCCAGTCCAGCCGTGGCCCGAGCCGTCCCATCTCCAGCTCCGGCCCACCAGCACCCAGCCGGCCTCCTCTGCTGCTGGGCTCGGCCCACTCCGGTGAGGCCCTCCTAAACCCCACCCAGTGCATCGATTCGTTATCTTGTGCTCACTTTTCCTCTGTGAAAAATGGCTAAGTCCCTGGCATTTGTAAATTTGTGTGCATGTTTGAGTGTTGGTAACTTTGTGCACGTAGATCCAAATTGAGCATATAATATATCAAAATGTTCGTCTCGTGATGCTCTTCATATTGTTGTACTGTGGCATGCTTGTTTGAGTTCATCTTGATGGCCTGATCATCGTTGCAAAAGTGCTAATTGTTATAAACTACGTATAACTGTTATTATGTTAGCATGTTGGTGAGGTGGTATCTTTGTGCATGTTGGTCCAAATGGATGGTATGATATGTCAAAATGTTCATTGTGAAGTGCTCTACATGATGGTTGCTGATGCATGATTGTTTGAGTTCATATTGCCATGTTTATCTCTGTTGCAAAAGTGCATGTGGCTGTTAAGTGCTAAAACTTGTTATGAGATGTTGTTTTGTCTTTTTAATATCTTTATGTTTGATTTTTGTTTGAGCTACATGTCAATATGTTTTAGAAGCACAATGATTTCATCTTTGCTGTGGTGCAATCCTCTTTTCATGATATGCATTGTGGTGTTTACAACAAGCTTGCAAAGTGGCCTACTCGCTGTTGTTATTTTCTGAGACTTCTTGAAAAACTGCTAAGTCTGAAACCGTTATAACCTGATGCCATGTTTGCTTGATTCCCCACTCAAATCCATGAATGTTTTAGTATGTCAAATGATCATGTCTTGTTGTCCCTGTTATGCTCTATCCATCCATGCCCTTGTTTTCCAATATAGCCTGCTGTAGCTTGTTTATTTCTTGCTCTCAAATTGCTATAAAATGCCAAGTTCAATTTTGCCATGTGAATAGCTAGTGTTCAATGCATCCTATGACCATGTTCTTGCCATGAGTAGCTTCATAAACATGCCTTCTTACTGTTGGTTATCTTCTTATGCCATGTTATGCTCTGAGTTGAGTTACACAAGCTTGCAAACATGCCTACTTGTCGTTGTTTCTGCCATGCTTTGTTTTTTCACTAAGTCTGAGAAATCAGTAAACTTCTTGAATCTTGCCATGCTAGTTTAATTGTGTTCCAGCAAGTTTTTGGTTGTGCTCTAAGTTCATGCTTGTTGAGAATCATGTCTATTTCCCATCCATGCCTTTTGTTAGCATGTTTGGGTGTTGTAGCATAAATATACCTTGCTCCAAAGTTGTTATGTTGCTGTTAACTTCAGCTTTGCATTGCATCTTGTTTTGCTCATACTCCTTCCGTCCGCAAATACTTGTCATCAAAATGGACAAAAGGGGGTGTATCTAGAACTAAAATACATCTAGATACATTCCCTTTTATTCATTTTGATGACAAGTATTTCCGGACGGAGGGAGTATCTTCTAGGTCGTAGCTCCGAATTAAATAAACTTTATATGTAACTTGACTAGAATTTCAAGAAGATCCTCATGGTGCCTGTTAACTTGCTGTTTAACAAATTTAACTTAATGTTTGTTCAGATCTGGACCCATTTCGAAACGTGCATATGAGGACTTACTGGAATTGTTATATGTTGATTCCAGCCTCATTTAAACTTGTTGGTTTGTGTTGTTTTTGTGTGCTTCATCCCTTTCCATGAATTGCATCATATAGACTTGTCTTGCATCATACTTGGTTGAGCATCTTGTCATGTTCTTGAGTGGTGCGTTTACCATGTTGTGTGCTTCTTCTCGCTAGTTCATATTCTGTCGCGATCGTGAGGATTTGTTCGTCTACACGTGGTTCGTCTTCGTGGCTTCTTCTTCATCTTATTCATGGACTCGTTCTTCTTCCTTGCAGGATCTCAGGCAAGATGACCATCCCCTTGGATACCTTTACTATCATTGCTATGCTAGTTGTCTCGATACTGTCGTTATTTGTCGCGCTACCGATCTTTTATTGTCAGCCTCTCTCCTTGTTGCCATGAAACCTCTAACCCTTGAGACCTTCCCAGCAAACCATTGTTTGACTATGTTACCCGCTCGCTCAACCCCTCTTATAGCGTTGTTACTTGCAGGTGAAGATGAAGATTGTTCCATGTTGGAATTTGTTGTTGGAATATCACAATATATCTTATATATATATTAACACACCTATATACTTGGCAATGGGTGGAAGGCTTGGCCTTTTGCTCGGTGTCCTGTTCCACTCATGCCACCTTAGGAGCCGATAAACCGGCATTATGTACTTTGATTTTTCATTCCTAACGCGGTTGGGTATATGGGGACCCCTTGACAGTTCGTCTTTGAATAAAACTCCTCCAGCAAGGCCCAACATTGGTTTTATTTGCAACATAATAAATACTTAATTAATTAATTAATTGCATAGGGAGTTAGCGCTACCCGAGGATTCTTCTACATACAGGGGGGCCAGTGCTGATGGTGTTGGTCCCAAACTAGAGCTACTTGCGGTGCCACCCAGTTATCTGGGGTCTTCGGTTCCGTACGTACTGCTCATACGGACGTGGCCTGAGACGAGATATGCGTGGCTACTATCAGGGTGTCGGCACGCCGGGAGGTCTTGCTGTACTTGTTTTACCATTGTCGAAATGCCTTGTGCACTCGGATTCCGAGTCTGATCGGGTTGTCCCTAAGATAAGGGGTAATATTATTATTATCTCTGCTGATCGTGAGAGCTTGTGATGGGCTAAGTTGGGACACCCCTGCAGGGTTATGATCTTTTGAAAGCCGTGCCCGCGGTTATGTGGCAGATTGGAATTTGTTAATGTCCGGTTGTAAAAAACTTGACAGAGGATCCGAAATAAAACACACAAAGCGTGTGAGTAACCGTGACCGTCTCTTTTCACTTTGAGAAGAGAACACGGTGGGGTTATGTTTGACTCGTAGGTAGTTCATGATCTTTAGCGATCACTACTAGGTTGCGACTGTTTGCGCAAATGCTCATCTTACTCTTGTACTCGTAAGTTAGCCACCATATTTTGCTTAGCCACTGCTGCAACCTCACCACTTAACCTCTCCATACCCATTAAGCTTTGCTAGTCTTGATACCCATGGTTATGGGATTGCTGAGTCCTCGTGGCTCACAGATACTACAACAACAGTTGCAGGTGCAGGTTTCCGATGACTTGACGTGAGAGCGACTTTACCTTTTGTTGGAGTGTGTCTTCTTCTTCGTCAGTCTTGGGCTAGGTTCCTAGTCGGCAGCCTGGGATAGCAGATGCATGTCGTTGTGTTTTTCATGCTCGCATCCGTAGTCGGATGTCTTGTATTGATGTGGTTGTATTCATGTGACTTGTATGAATTTTTGTATCCCCATGTATTTATGTAATGGTATGATGTAATGATATCCATCTTGCTAAGCGTCCGAAATGCGGTTGTGCCCCAATCACGAGTGTGTCACGTAATCGGGATAGAATCGCATCTTGGGCCTGACAGGTTCTGTCACGCCTTTGTCTGGTCGTCGAACACAAACGAAGTACGCGAAGTTGTAGTTATGGAGAACTTTAATCTAGACAAAACCCAAAGTCTAAACGACGCCCTAAGGGCTGTATATATGGGGGAAGAGGGGGAATTTCGTGGCCTTTGGAGGAGGGGTCCGAAACCAACCCTAACTCTTGCTTCCCCACACATACGGACTCTAATAATATCCTATACTCAAGTATTTCGAAATTACATGGGTCTGGCCCAATAATAAGATGACGCAGCACCTATAATAGCCTCTGGACGAAATTTATGAAGTGGCATCTTGTATATTTCGTCCAAGGCTTCACACACTCATTATGGTGGCTTCAAAGTCCTGAAATCATCACTTCTAACTACGTTCTTGTTCCCCTTGCGCATGCCATCATTTCCATGCTTGATCTTGCTCCAATGTTCATCCTTCTAGTTCAAGCTAGGCCCTTCATTTAAAAGCAAGAAAAATGTATCCAATTTAGGCAGCATAATATGTTCATGAACATTAGAATCATTGCCAAGAAACGGAAGTACCTGTAAATTAATTGGCGTGCGCGAGCTCTAGTAATTGGTCATGTATATGTATCAATTGGGGTTGTGGGTGTAACCATGTTAGTGACGTCCTCATCATCCTCCCGTTCTTGAATTGAAGTCGTCCTCGACGGAAGCTCATCTTCCTCATCCAAGTAAGGCTTCAAATCTGCAATGTTAAATGTGGGACAAACCCCAAAATCTGCAGGCAACTCAAGTTTATATGCATTATCATTTATCTTCTCTAACACCTTAAAAGGACCACGTGACATTAGCTTTGACTTGCGCGAATTAGGAAACCTATCCTTTCGCAAATGTAACCAACAAGATCTCCAGGTATAAAGACAATACATTTTCTACCCTTATCTTCAACAATTTTATATTTAGCATTCATGCGCTCAATATTTTCCTTAGTTAACTCATGCATTTTAAGATCAATTCAGCATGTTGTTTAGCATCAAAATTAACCTTCTCCAAAGATGGAAGAGGCAACAAATCAATAGGTGCACGAGGTAGGAAACCATAGACAATTTCAAAAGGGCACATCTTAGTAGTAGAATGCAACGAACGATTATAAGGAAATTCAATATGAGGCAAGCATTCTTCCCACATTTTCTTGTTATTCTTCAAAACAGCCCTAAGCATACTAGACAAAGTTCTATTGACTACTTCAGTTTGTCCATCAGTTTGGGGTGACAAGTAGTACTAAAAAGCAGTTTCGTCCCCAACTTAGCCCATAAACATCTCCAAAAGTGGCTAAGAAATTTAGTATCACGATCTGAAACAATAGTATTTGGCACACCATGCAAGCGAATAATTTCACGAAAAAATAAATCAGCAACATTAGCAGCATCATCGCTTTTTCGACATGGTATAAAGTGTGCCATTTTCGAGAACCTATCCACGACAACAAATATGCTATCCCTCCCCTTCTTTGTTCGAGGTAAACCCAAAACAATGTCCACATATATATCTTCCCAAGGAACACTAGGGACAGGCAAAGGCATATATAAACCATGTCGAAAAAGTCGTGACTTAGCTTTTTTACATGTAGTGCAGCGAGCAACAAAACACTCAACATCCCGTCTCATCTTTGGCCAAAAGAAATGTGTAGCAAGTACGTCCTCCGTCTTCTTCACGCCGAAGTGTCCCATTAATCCTCCTCCATGCGCCTCCTGCAACAACAAAAGGCGAACAGAGCTAGTTGGAATGCATAGCTTGTTAGCACGAAACACAAATCCATCATTAACGACGAACTTGTTCCATGTTCTCCTTTCTTTACAATTCTGCAATACGTCTTTAAATTCAGCATCATGCACATATTGATCTTTGATGGCCTCCAAACCAAATTTTTTGAAAGTCAAGTTGTGAAAGCATAGTATAACGACGAGACAATGCATCATCAATAACATTTTATTTTCCCTTCTTGTGTTTAATAACATAAGGGAAAGTCTCGATGAATTCAAACCATTTAGCATGTCTACGGTTCAGTTTTGCTTGACTTTTAATGTGCTTCAAAGATTCATGATCAGAATGTATAACAAATTCTTTGGGACATAAATAATGTTGCCATGTTTCCAAAGTCCGAACAAGAGCATATAATTCCTTATCATAAGTAGAGTAATTCAGACTACGCCCACTCAATTTTTCAGAAAAGTATGCAACAGGTTTACCATCTTGTAATAACACACCTCCTAAACCAATTCCCCTAGCATCACATTCAAGCTCCAAAGTCTTATTGAAATCCGGAAGTTGGAGTAAAGGAGCATGTGTCAACTTATCTTTCAATACCGTGAATGCTTCTTCCTGTGGAGTACCCCAAACAAAAGGCACATCCTTCTTTGTAAGCTCATTGAGAGGTGCAACAATGGTGCTGAAATCTCGCACAAAACGCCTATAGAATCAAGCAAGGCCAAGGAAACTCCTCATGTGTGTGACTGTTTTGGACTGCGGCGAACTCTCAATAGCTTCAGTCTTGACTT
Source organism: Secale cereale (assembly GCA_902687465.1). Classification (NCBI taxonomy): domain Eukaryota; kingdom Viridiplantae; phylum Streptophyta; class Magnoliopsida; order Poales; family Poaceae; genus Secale; species Secale cereale. The sequence goes on along the minus strand of LR738712.1, from coordinate 369,009,240 downwards.
TATCAACCTCAATTCCCTGTGGAGTAACAACATAGCCAAGAAAAGATACTCGGTCGATGCAAAAGGTGCAATTTCCAAGGTTACCAAACAAACAGGCATCACGTAGAGCAATAAAAACAACATGTAAATGTTCCAAATGTTCCTCCAAAGATCTGCTATAAATCAATATATCATCAAAGTAAACTACCATAAATCGTCCAATGAAAGCACGTAAAACTTCATTCATTAATCTCATGAAAGTACTAGGTGCATTAGTTATCCCAAAAGGCATGACTAACCACTCAGATAATCCAAACTTAGTTTTAAATGCGGTTTTCCATTCATCTCCCAATTTCATACGAATTTGATGGTATCCACTACGCAAATCAATTTTGTAGAATATTGTAGAGCCACTCAATTCATCAAGCATATCATCTAGCCTAGGAATAGGATGACAATAACGAATAGTAATATTATTAATGCCTCTACAATCAACACAGATACGCGATGTACCATCCTTTTTCGGCACTAGAATAATAGGAACAACACAAGGACTAACGGATTCGCGTATATAACCTTTGTCGAGTAGCTCCTGTACTTGATGCATAATCTCCGTCATCTCCTCTGGATTGGTACGGTATGGTGCGCGGTTGGGTAGCGATGCACCGGGAATTAAGTCAATCTGATGCTCAATCCCTCGAATAGGTGGTAATCCCGGTGGCACGTCTTGTGGAAAGTCTTCGCAAACTCCTGCAATATGTTAGTGACAACATGAGGCAAAGAGGAAGGCACGTCCTCGAATGAAAATAATGCCTCTTTGCACACAAAAGCATAGCAAACATATTTGCTGAAATCTAGATCATCAATATCAGATTTGGTGGCAAGTAAACATCCACTTTTTAATTTAATTTCAGATGCAACATGAGATGATGGTGTGTTATTAGGCTTCATTTGTTGCTCAAATTATTTTGCTACAATCTGATTTTCACTCTTATTTTGCTCTTGTTTCGCTTTATTAGCTCTATTGATATCTTCTTTCAAAATGGAATCAGGAGACATAGGAAGTGATGTAGGGTGGAACCCTAGATGGCCGATCTTTCACGAAATGGAGAGGGTCCCACAAAGAACACGATGAACACGGGGAGAAAATACAAGGGAAAACACTCAAGAACAAGTCCAATCACACATCCACTATACAATCAAATAGACAAGATCACAAGGTACATGAACAACAAAGGGAAAGATACAAGGTAAAGTTCATCTCCGTGAGGAGGTCTTGAATCCGCGAAGGATCTTCCTGTTAGGGGTCTTGAATCCAAGGTGGATCTTCTCCGTAGAGGGGGCGCGGTATCTCTCGTGGAGTAGATCTGTAATGGATGAGTAAAGCTCTATCTCACATATGAGCTAAACCAATGCTAACCCTAAAATGGTGGAGGTGGAGGAGTATATATAGTCTAGGGAGATGCAACATCTTAGAAGTGCCATGATAAACAGCCCAACAATTAATAGTATCAGGAATATTTTGAGAAAGGATAGCATGTTAGTGGAATGTATGATGTCTGGTTTGCCTGATGTAACCAGAACATGTTCAATGTCTGTAATGAATATTTGGTGTCCTCTTTTGTCAACTGCAATGATGATCTCCTTATCTTTGTTCTGGAGTTGTGGTTACCATGAAGTGTTTGATATTATTGCCCCTCACAACAGGTCTGTGGTGTTTCATATGTTACTAAGGATATCTGTCACCTTAATTATGCTAGATCTAATTCACACAAAATCTATGTATTGCATATATATGGCAACATACCAGGAGATGGGGCCTGGTATCATAATTTCCCCAAAGTTAGTTTACCATGAGTAGAAACAGATCATGGAATATCTTAAACTGGAACATTAGGGGCTTAAATTCTTCTGATTAATGGCTGGCCATTAGGCAAAAGATAGAGGAAAGTGCTGCTGGTATTTTGTGCATCCAAGAAACTAAGAGGCAAGTATTTGACCTGGCATATATCCATAACTTTTGTCCACAGAGATTCAACAAATTTGAATTCCTGCCTTCTATTGGGGCATCTGGAGGGATTTTAACTGCCTGGAATGAGGCTCTTTTTAATGGACAATTGCTCTTTCAGAATAAGTTTTCACTCTCCATACAGTTTACTTGTACTTCAACTAATAAACCCTGGATCCTCACAAACATTTATGGGCCTTGTAATCTTGAAGACAAATTGGAATTTATTGATTGGTTTACAAATATTCAAATGCCAGATGATGCTGATTGGATAGTTATGGGGGACTTCAACTTCATCAGGTCACCTGAGGACAGAAATAGGCCTGGTGGTGATATTAATCAGATGCTACTTTTCAATAAGGCCATTAGCAACTTGGGTCTAATTGAGCTACCACTAAAAGGAAGACAGTTTAGTTGGAGCAATATGCAACAAAGTCCTCTTCTTGAAAAACTAGATTGGTTTTTTACATCTGCTGAACGGATGACCTCTTATCCTGACACAACTGCTCTGCCACTTGCAAAACCAATATCAGACCATTTGCCTTGTGTTATTAAAATTGGTACATCTATTCCGAAGTCAGGGGTTTTTAGATTTGAAAATTATTGGTTGAAGCATACCTCTTTCAAAGATATTGTTCAAACTGCATGGAACATACCTGTTGGCTATTCTGATCCAGCTAAGAAAATCAATGCTAAATTCAAGAACTTGAGAAGAGCACTAAAACTATGGGCAAAAAATCTGTCTTGTCTTCAAAAGCAGATAGAAGAGTTGAATGAATGTATATTCCTATGGGACTTCTTGGAGGAATTCAGAGACCTTTCTACTTATGAGCATAACTGCAGAGAGTGTTTGAAGCAAACTTTATTAACTGTCCTCAATAATCAGAAGATTTATTGGAAACAAAGAGGTAAAATCAAGGGGGTAAAATTTGGGGATGAAAATACCAAATTATTCCATACAAAGGCTTCCATTAACCACAGGCACAATAAAATTGCAATGCTCATGAATGAGGACCAAGTGGAAATCTCAGATCATGAAGGGAAGGCTGCAATTCTTTGGGAAGCTTTCAAGAAGAGAATGGGGCAATCAAATGGCCATACAATGCACTTCAATTTACAGGACCTGTATGACAACAGAGTGGACCCACAAATATCCCAAGACATTGAGAGACCTTTCTCTCAGGAAGAAATTGAAGAGGTAGTTAAAAACCTACCCACAGACAAATCTCCAGGCCCTGATGGTTTTAACAATGAATTCCTCAAAGCTTGCTGGGACATTATCAAACATGATGTTACTGAGCTTATCTTGGACTTTCATGCTGGTAATGTGAATTTGGAAAGCATTAACTCTTCATATATCACACTAATTCCAAAAAAGGAGGTACCTATATCCCCTAATGACTTTAGACCAATCTCTCTGCTGAATGGGGTGCTCAAAATCATTACTAAACTGCTGGCCAACAGATTACAAAAAGTTATTCTCAAGCTTGTTCATATTAACCAGTATGGATTCTTAAAGAACAGAGTAATTCAAGACTGTTTGGGATGGGCATATGAATATATACATCAATGCCATAAGTCAAAAGAAGAGCTGCTTGTTATCAAACTTGATTTTGAAAAGGCTTTTGACACTACTGAGCATCAGGCTATTATTGATATATTAAAGGCCAAGGGATTTGGTGAAAGATGGATAACCTGGATAAACATGTTACTAAATTCTGCATCCTCTGCTGTAATGCTAAATGGAGTGCCAGGGAAAAAGTTCTACTGTAAAAGAGGAGTAAGGCAAGGAGATCCACTTTCACCTCTTTTATTTATATTGGCTGCTGATCTACTTCAATCTATTTTAAATAAAGCCATGACTAGGGATCTAATAACACCTCCACTACAAGTGACATCATGCCCAGACTTCCCTATTATACAATATGCAGATGATACCCTTGTCATTTTACAAGCAAATGCTAAACAGCTTGTCTGCCTCCAAGCCCTCCTAAACACATTTGCAGATGCCACATGCCTTAGAGTGAACTATGGGAAATCAATCATGGTGCCACTAAACATTGCAGAAGACAGGGTAGAGATTTTCACTAACACTCTAAACTGTACCAGAGGACATTTTCCATTCACATACCCAGGGGTACCTATGGGCATTTATAAGCCAACTGTCGAGCAGTGTTTGCCAATAGTGAACAGAATTGCTAAGAGAATTACTGGAATTTCCACTTTCATGACTCAGGCAGGGAAGATTTTGTTGGTCAAATCTGTGTTGGCTTCTTTAGCTGTTTACTTCATGTGCTGCCTGGACATTCCCATTACTATCAAACACCAGATCATCAAGTACCTAAGGCACTGTCTATGGAGGAGTCCTGACTTGGAAGATAGGAGACCAGTCATGGTGGCTTGGCACACAGTTTGCAGACCCAAAAATCAGGGTGGCTTGGGAGTTCTAGATATATTCACACATAATACAACTCTGCTTATGAAAAACCTTCACAAGTTTTACAATAGACATGACATCCCTTGGGTCAATTTAATTTGGGAAACATATTACAGCAATGGGAAACTCCCGGGAGATCAAAAAGTGGGCTCATTTTGGTGGAAATCAAATCTTGCACTCATTGATCAGTTTAAAGCTATAGCAAGGTGCAATGTGGGGGATGGTAAATCTGTTTTGTTCTGGGATGATATGTGGGATCAATTCATCCTCAAACACAAGTTTGATCACCTATATTCATTTGTTAGAAATCCACAGACAAGTGTTCAACAAGTACTCAACACTGATTATCTTCAAGACTTATTCCATCTACCTCTAACTGCACAAGCTTATGAGGAGTTCCTTCAAATGGAGGACATGTGCATTACCATGAGGCAATCAGAATATTTGGATGCTATAGATACTTGGAGTTACATATGGGGCAATGAAGCATACTCTTCAATTAAAGCTTATAATGTGCTAACTGGGCACAAACAAACCCCACCACATTTTTCATGGATCTGGAAAAGCTCATGTCAACACAAACACAAATTTTTTTTCTGGATGCTCCTGCATGACAGAGTAAACACAAGGAATTTACTAAGGATGAAAAACTTTAAATTGGAATTTTACAATTGTGCAGTGAGGGACTGTCCTCAAGAGGAAACTCTTCATCATCTCTTTTGGGGTTGTCCTTTTGCCACAAGGTGTTGGAACTTTATCTGTCCCTCAAGAACTCCAAACTTGTCAGTGCTGGAAGCTTTTCAGGACCTAAAAGACAAACATAGATACCCTTTATTTATGGAGATTATCATCTTGGGATAATGGGCCATCTGGATATCCAGAAACAACAAAATATTTGAAGGAATAACGCCTTCCTTTCAAGGCTGGAAACATATTTTTACTGAGGAACTAAAGCTGCTGAAACTCAGAATCAAGAAGAAATATGAAGTGCAATTCTCTGCTTGGCTGGATTCTATGTTGTAATTTGTATGAAGCTCTCTGTTTCCCTGTTCTTCTTCTTTTTAGGCTTTAGTGTTATTTTTTTTAGCTTTTGCTTTTCTTAGTAGTTTCTTCATGTAGTTGGGCTTAGCTCAAGCCCAACAGACCTATGTTTTTATTATTTATAAAAGCTGCAGTGGGGTTTTTACCCTACTATTCATAGTTCATTTTTTATATATAGTCTAGGGCCACAAGGGGTAAGTGAGGGGCGAAAGGGATACATGGGCCTCGGGCCCGAATACTGTACGCACACAGGTACCGGTCGTCCACTGGCCACCGGACGTCTGGTGGCTCGGGAGGGACCGGTTGTCCGGTATCTCTCGGACTTCCGGTATTTTCGCTATTTCGGTTCTGTGAAGGATGTCACAGACGTCCGGTGGCTATCGGTCGTCCGGTCGCCTAGGACGCGTCGGACGTTCGGTAAACGCCGATCGTCCAGAGCCTGTAGCTTGCAACAACTTTGTTTCTTCTGTCTTCTCTTCCACGCTTCCCTCGCGGATGGTGTAGGTGATGAGGACATCACTAACAAGGTTACACCCACAACCCCTACTAACACATATACATGACCAATTACTAGAGCTTGCGCACGCCAATTAAATTACCAGGTACTTTCGTTTCTTGGTAATGATTCTAATGTTCATGAGAATATGATGCTGCCTAAAATGGATACGTTTGTCTTGCTTACAAATGAAGGGCCTAGCTTGGATAAGAAGGATGAACATTGGAGCAAGATCAAGTATGGAGATGATGGCAAGCGCAAGGGGAACAAGAACAGAGTTACAAGTGATGATTTCAGGACTTTGAAGCCACCATAATCAGTGCGTGAAGCCTTGGATGAAATATACAAGATGCCACTTCATAAATTTCGTCCAGAGGCTATTATAGGTGTTGCGTCACCTTATTATTGGGCCATGCCTATGTAATTTCGAAATACTTGAGTATAGGTTGTTTTTAGAGTCCGTATGTGTGGGGAAACAAGAGTTAGGGTTGGTTTCGGACCCCTCCTCCAAGGGCCACGAAATTTCCCCCCTCTTCCCCCATATATACAGCCCTTAGGGCGTCGTTTAGACTTTAGATTTTGTTTAGATTAAAGTTCGCCATAGCTGCAACTTCGCGTACTTCGTTTGTGTTCAACGACCAGACAAAGGCGTCACAGAACCCCACCTTGATCAATAAAGCTTTCCACTTGAATTCGCAGTATCCAGATTGCAATCTCAGTTTCTTGCATGTTCTTCGTGTGCCTGCAGGAAACAGACCTTCGTGGTCATGTTGATCGTGCTCCGGCATGGTCGAGAACCTCTCGGAGTTGGTTTAGCAATTGCTAAGGCGCGATGTCCTCGCACGTTCGTAGTCGAATCATCAAAGTCGACTTCCTCTTAAATGATAGCCACCATCTCATCGAAAGACAGGACACCTTTGCCTCTATCAAGTGGTGTTAGATTTCCAGGTTGCTCGGTGAGATTTTACAGTTTTTCGTAGATTAGATCGAGTATGTTCTTCATACCTACATTCCACGAAAAAGCCAAAAAAAATTTGGGTTAGTTCATCGTATCGGAACTAGTCTGAGCCATTGCATAATCTTTTCCGTGTTTGCTTAGTTGAATTTGCCGTTGCATCGTCGTGTCGAGTTGCTGGTCTGAGCGTCTAGTTCTGTAGAGTTTCGAGTTCTGTTCATAGTTTGTCACTCCGCCGCCGCACCATATTCATCGCTGCTGCCATACCACCACCGCTGCCATATCCCACCACCGCTGCCATATCCCACCACCATATATCCACCACCAATCCGAGTTCTTTTCATATTAGGTTTGTTCTCGAGATCCATCTAGTTTAGGTTTCGTGTTTCCTTGCCTGCGTAGGTCTCGAAAAAAAAGTTTGGAGACCCGTGGGCAGTTTTTAGGCCAAAATTTCGGCAGGTGAAATTAACTTTTCCCTATCCCATTTTTATGATTTTCCGAGTCTTTTGAGACACGTGCCATCATACTTCTTTTGACCGCACTTTTTTGTCGTCGCTGCCCCGATTCCGAAAAAAAATCATCAATAAACATTTTATGCCTATCATCTGAGTTTGACTTGGGAAGAGTTTGAGACACTCGCCATTATAGTGATTTTTGGCAAAAAAAAGGAGCGAAAAAAAAGAGTGCAAAAAAAGAGGCGACAAAAAAATCAGAGTGTGCTTTCCCCTTGATTACGTGCAACGCCATGATTTTGTTAGTGTTCTAGGCTCGCGTCTCTAGTATGGTCTAGCCTAGGACCAGCACAGTACCATCGTTGATCGTTTATTCAACTTTGCATCTCTGAATTGATTATTGCTGACCCTTTTTGCTACCATCTTATAAGCCTTCCCAGCTCCACATACATCTACGTCGTGCATTTGACTCTCCCTGGTAATCGCTTTATCCAAGCTTTGAGAGTTTTGACTATCACAGTTGCCGATCACCACCTGCTGCTGGGTAAGAACTGGTATGAATTTGAGATTTGCTTGACGGATTTGTGACGCCCCACCACCACCAATTTCTAGTAGTTCGTAGGATCATATTTTTGTGTGTTTCTATTGCTGCTAACTATGCCAGGATAACAAGTCGACGAGACTGACTGGGAGAACATGACGAACAATTAGTTGCATGATAAATTTCAGCAAATGATGGGTCAACAGGTAGAAGATGTGATGACTAGTTTTGACAACGCACTAGCGAGGATGGATGACATTGATAAGTAAATTGACACCAAGTTGGATGCTAAATTCGCTGAAGTCCTTGCACGTCTACCTCCACCTGCTGCACCATTGCAACAACACAATAACCACTTTCACATCGCGAAACCGCCCTCCACAAAGCGAGCCGTGTTGCTCTTCAGCCTGGCCAAACTATTGGTGCTGCTGTTTATACTTCTGTGGCTCCTGCTGCTGCGGAGGAGGAGGACGATTACGAGGGGATTACGAGGATGAGGTTGATCAAAGTCAGAACTACGTGCAACAACCAGCACCACAACCACCAGGTCATCCACATGCAAATAATCGCAATGGTAGGGCTGCACCACACCCTCAGGTACGCGATCATGACCATCTCCCTAAACTAAAATTGAATATTCCACCGTTTGAGGGTAGATATGTTCCTGATATATATCTTACTTGGGAGTTAGAAACCGAACAACATTTTACATGTTTAAAATATCCCGAGGAGAGGCGTGTTGCTGCTGCTCTTTGTGCTTTCACTAGTTTCGCTTGTGTGTGGTGGTCTTAATATTGTAGATTATATCCGGATAATATTCCAACTACTTGGGCTGCTTTGAAAACTGCTATGCGTACTCGTTGGGTTCCGCCATATTATCAACACGAATTACTTCAGAAATTGCAGCGTTTAAGACAAGGAAAAAACTATGTAGAGGAATACTATCAGGAATTACAAACGGCCATGCTTAGATGTGGTACTGTTGAGGATAATGAGGCTATGGTTGCACGTTTTATGGTTGGCTTAAATAGAGAGATTCAGACAATTCTAGAGTATAAGGAGTATAATAATATCACTCGTTTATTCCATCTTGCTTCCAAAGCTAAACGTGAAGTGCAGGATCGACATGCCTTGGCAAGAACTAATTTTTCTGCAGGTCGACCTTCATCATGGACACCGCGTGCATCATCTACTTCGACACGTCCGGCTGCACCACCGCCTACTTCATCCGTCACTTCTAGCCGTGATAAAAGCAAACAGGCACCACCACCATCAACCAGGAGTACACCTTCCGGTCCTGCGCAGAGCTCTTCTTCATCCATGGCATCCAATGGGCCAACACATGATGTTATATATCGTCGTTGCACCAGTCGTGGTCACTATGCGAGCAAATGCCCATCGCAGCGTGTCATGATTGCTACTGAGGATGGTGGTTATGAGTCCGCTAGTGACTATGATGAGGAGATTTTGGCTCTTATTACACTTGAAGAACATGGTGGAGATGATTCTGAAAATGAGACGCAATACATGGCTCCTAAAGACTCTGATAGTTATGAATGTTTAGTTGCTCAACGTGTTTTGAGTGTGCAGGTCACACAAGCGGAGCAAAATCAGAGGCATCATTTGTTCCATACAAAGGGAGTTGTGAAGGAACGTTTTTTCGCGTCATCATAGATGGAGGGAGCTGCAACAACTTGGCTAGCATGGAGATTGTGGAGAAGTTATCTCTCACCAGAAGACCACATCCACATCCTAACTACATCCAATGGTTCAACAACAGCGGCAAGGTTAAGGTAACACGTACTGTTCGTGTGCATTTTAGTATCTCCACATATGCTGATTATGTTGATTATGATGTGGTACCCATGCAAGCATGTTCCTTATTACTTGGTAGACCATGGCAATTTGATAAAAATTATGTACACCATGGTAGAAACAATCAGTATACTCTTGTTCATAAGGATAAACGTATTACTTTGCTTCCTATGTCGCCTGATTCCATTTTGAAAGATGATATTAATAGAGCTAATAAAGCAAAACAGGAGCAAAATAAGAGTGAAAATCAGATTGTGGCAAAAGAATTTGAGCAACAAATGAAGCCTAATAACACACCATCATCTCATGTTGCATCTGAAATTAAATTAAAAAGTGGATGTTTACTTGCCACCAAATCTGATATTGATGATCTAGATTTAAGCAAATGTGTTTGCTATGCTTTTGTGTGCAAAGAGGCATTATTTTCATTCGAGGACGGGCCTTCCTCTTTGCCTCCTGCTGTCACTAATATTTTGTATTAGTTCGCGGACGTCTTTCAACAAGACGTGCCACCGGGATTACCACTTATTCGAGGGATTGAGCATCAGATTGACTTAATTCCCGGTGCATCGCTACCCAACCGCGCACCATACCGTACCAATCTAGAGGAGACGAAGGAGATTATGCGTCAAGTACAGGAGCTACTCGACAAAGGTTATATACGCGAATCCCTTAGTCCTTGTGTTGTTCCTATTATTCTAGTGCCGTAAAAGGATGGTACATCGCGTATGTGTGTTGATTGTAGAGGCATTAATAACATTACTATTCATTATCGTCATCCTATTCCTAGGCTAGATGTTATGCTTGATGAATTGAGTGGCTCTACAATATTGTCCAAAGTTGATTTGCGTAGTGGATACCATCGAATTCATATGAAATTGGGAGATGAATGGAAAACAACATTTAAAACTAAGTTTGGATTACATGAGTGGTTAGTCATGCCTTTTGGGTTAACTAATGCACCTAGTACTTTCATGAGATTAATGAATGAAGTTTTACGTGCTTTCATTGGATGATTTGTGGTAGTATACTTTGATGATATATTGATTTATAATAGATCTTCGGAGGAACATTTGGAACATTTATGTGTTGTTTTTATTGCTCTACGTGATGCGTGTTTGTTTGGTAACCTTGGAAAGTGCACCTTTTGCATCGACCGGGTATCTTTTCTTGGCTATGTTGTTACTCCACAGGGAATTGAGGTTGATAAAGCCAAGATCGAAGCTATTGAGAGTTGGCCGCGGCCCAAAACGGTCACACACGTGAGGAGTTTCCTTGGCCTCACTGGATTCTATAGGCGTTTTGTGAGAGATTTCAGCACCATTGTTACACCTCTCAATGAACTTACAAAGAAGGATGTGCCTTTTGTTTGGGGTACGGCACATGAAGAAGCATTTACGGTATTGAAAGATAAGTTGACACATGCTCCTTTACTCAAACTTCCTGATTTTAATAAGACTTTTGAGCTTGAATGTGATGCTAGTGGAATTGGGTTAGGAGGTGTGTTATTACAAGATGGTAAACATGTTGCATACTTTTCTGAAAAATTGAGTGGGCCTAGTCTGAATTATTCTACTTATGATAAGGAATTATATGCTCTTGTTCGGACTTTGGAAACATGGCAACATTATTTATGGCCCAAAGAATTTGTTATACATTCTGATCATGAATCTTTGAAGCACATTAAAAGTCAAGCAAAATTGAACCGTAGACATGCTAAATGGGTTGAATTCATAGAGACTTTCCCTTATGTTATTAAACACAAGAAGGGAAAAGAAAATGTTATTGCTGATGCATTGTCTCGTCGTTATACTATGCTTTCACAACTTGACTTTAAAATATTTGGTTTGGAGACCATCAAAGATCAATATGTGCATGATGCTGAATTTAAAGATGTATTGCAGAATTGTAAAGAAGGGAGAACATGGAACAAGTTCGTCGTTAATGATGGATTTGTGTTTCTTGCTAACAAGCTATGCATTCCAGCTAGCTCTGTTCGTCTTTTGTTGTTGCAGGAGGCGCATGGAGGAGGATTAATGGGACACTTTGGCGTGAAGAAGACGGAGGACGTACTCGCTACACATTTCTTTTGGCCAAAGATGCGATGGGATGTAGAGCGTTTTGTTGGTTGCTGCACTACATGTCAAAAAGCTAAGTCACGACTCAATCCTCATGGTTTATATATTCCTTTGCCTGTCCCTAGTGTTCCTTGGGAAGATATATCTATGGACTTTGTTTTGGGTTTACCTCGGACAAAGAAGGGGAGGGATAGCATATTTGTGGTCGTGGATAGGTTCTCGAAGATGGCACAGTTTATACCATGTCATAAAAGCGATGATGCTACTAATGTTGCTGATTTGTTCTTTCGTGAAATTATTCGGTTGCATGGTGTGCCAAATACTATTGTTTCAGATCGTGATACTAAATTTCTTAGCCACTTTTGGAGATGTTCATGGGCTAAGTTGGGGACTAAACTGCTTTTTAGTACTACTTGTCACCCCCAAACTGATGGACAAACTGAAGTAGTCAATAGAACTTTGTCTACTATGCTTAGTGCTATTTTGAAGAATAACAAGAAAATGTGGGAAGAATGCTTGCCTCATCTTGAATTTGCTTATAATCGTACATTGCATTTTACTACTAAGATGTGCCCTTTTGAAATTTTCTATGGTTTCCTACCTCGTGCACCTATTGATTTGTTGCCTCTTCCATCTTCGGAGAAGGTTAGTTTTGATGCTAAACAACGTGCTGAATTGATCTTGAAAATGCATGAGTTAACTAAGGAAAATATTGAGCGCATGAATGCAAAATATAAACTTGTTGGAGATAAGGGTAGAAAACGTGTTGTCTTTGTACCTGGAGATCTTGTTTGGTTACATTTGCGTAAGGATAGGTTTCCTAATTTGCGCAAGTTAAAGCTAATGCCACGTGCTGATGGTCCTTTCAAGGTGTTAGAGAAAATAAATGATAATGCATATAAACTTGAGTTGCCTGCAGATTTTGGGGTTAGTCCCACATTTAGCATTGCAGATTTGAAGCCTTACTTGGGTGAGGAAGATAAGCTTCCGTCGAGGACGACTTCAATTCAAGAAGGGGAGGGTGATGAGGACATCACTAACAAGGTTACACCCACATCCCCAACTGACACACATATAGGACCAATTACTAGAGCTCACACACACCAATTAAATTGCCAGGTACTTTTGTATCTTGGTAATGATTCTAATGTTCATGAGAATATGATGCTACCTAAATTGGATACGTTTGTCTTGCTTACAAATGAAGGGCCTAGCTTGGACAAGAAGGATGAACATTGGAGCAAGATCAAGCATGGAGATGATGGCATGCGCTAGGGGAACAAGAATGGAGTTACAAGTGATGATTTCAGGACTTTGAAGCCACCATAATGAGTGCGTGAAGCCTTGGACGAAATATACAAGATGCCACTTCATAAATTTCGTCCAAAGGCTATTATAGGTGCCGCATCACCTTATTATTGGGCCAGGCCCATGTAATTTTGAAATACTTGAGTATAGGCTGTTTTTAGAGTCCGTTTGTGTGGGGAAACAAGAGTTAGTGTTGGTTTCGGACCCCTCCTCCAAGGGCCACGAAATTCCCCCCTCTCCCCCCATATATACATCCCTTAGGGCGTCGTTTAGACTTTGGGTTTGTTTAGATTAAAGTTTGCCATAGCTACAACTTCGCGTACTTCGTTTGTGTTCAACGACCAGACAAAGGCGTCACAGAACCCCACCTTGATCAATAAAGCTTTCCTCTTGAATTTGCAATATCCAGAATGCAATCTTAGTTTCTTGCTTGTTCTTCGTTTACCTGCAGGAAACAGACCTTCGTGGTCAGGTTGATCGTGCTCTGGCTTGGTCAATAACCTCTCGGAGTTGGTTTAGCGATTGCTAAGGCGCGGCATCCTCGCACGTTCGTAGTCGGATCGTCAAAGTCGAATTCCTCCAAAACGATAGCCACCATCTCATCGAAAGACAGGACACCTTTGCCTCTATCAGTAGGTGATCCTTGGTGCTTGCCCTCCTCCTCGTCATCCGTGAAGCTCCGACAATACCTATGCATGCACACGAGTGGAGTGTCAAGTATTATACCATCCTCGAAGGGGTCAAGTGGACACGTGTAAAGGAGATGATTCACCTTTAATTATCTGAAGTAGATGTCGCACGTGACACTTGCCAAATGGACTCTTAACATGGTGATGTCCATAGGATGCTCCGCATCATCCCCTCCCCCTTGGAAAAGATCAAACCTCAGATCGAAATCCAAATCACCATGGGAAAGAGACTGCGTCGCCGTGTCAAAGTGGCCGATCACCAAGCACTCATCATCTTGAAGCTCAAAATGGGCACTCTCCAATGTCGCACGGTCTAGTGATTCCTTCAAAAGGAGCAAGGACAACAAACACTTGGAAAAACAAATGTGGTTAGTGTTAGTGCAAAACCAAGCATTCAAGAGGTGATTCACCCAACAAGTGTTGTCGTCAAGCATAGCATAGGGTGTGATAAAGGGTTGTGGCATGGCATGTAAGCACATCAATTGAGCACAAGAAAAGATATCATGGGGCCAAGTATGCAGTTGGGAGGTAGTGATGCAAGTATGTGTGACAAGAGAATAAGCATCTACCTCATGGTCATAGCAAGCATGCATAAAGCACTCAATGAAAGGTCTATGGTAGGCATAAGAATCATTCACAACACCGAATAAAATGAGGTGTCTAAACACATGGGTCAAGTGTAAGACAATCCAAGCATAACGTGCATATGGTGTAGTGAAGATAGTGTGGCACTCAACACAATAGAAAGAGCAATTGTTCATCATGTGTGAGGCAATCATGTCAAACATGTAGGAATTAATGGGACATGGCATATGTGAAGAGATGACATTGTTGCAACCAAGCGTATGATAGGAGCAAGTAATCCACAAGTCAGATGCAACACACAAGGCATATATATATCATGAAGCATGGCAATTTGGCAAAAGCAAGTCGAAGAAAGATCTCTAGCATCTGTGCAAAGTGTCATGATGCAAGCAACACAACTAGTATGATCCACAATATCCATGCTCATGGTTTTGGGTGTCTCGAAAGAGAAGGATATCACCTTGAAAGTGTGTCCTTGTGCGTCCTTCACAATGCCGAAGCACAAGCAAGTGCGATGTAGAAGCGTCGTGAACAAAGGTGGTTTGCTCTCAAGAGCTCGAATGGTCAACTCACGTGAACTGGAAGTCGACACGAAGTCCAAGTATCCTACACATGCACACAACAAAACAAAGAACGTATGCGCATGGTAGATAAGCACATCATCCATCATGATGGTTCTCTTCTCTTGCACATAACCACTAGAAGCAAAAGTGCATGAATAATATGGTGCAACAATGGTTATATTCATGTCACTAGGCATATGGTGCAAAGAGGTAAGACAAGCATGCTTCACAAAAAATATGTCAAAATCTCCAAATAAATACGAGAATGTTATGGGGGCAATCTCATTGGCAAGACTAAAATCATGGTTGCGCTCAATGCATGGACATATAGCATGAGAGAGGCAACGTGTGGAGACATATGACAATAAGCAATATCAAACATGTGCAAAGCATGGCAATGGTTGACATCAACCGCATGAAATGAGCATGTATGAATCATGAATGATGCACTACACGAAACAAGCATGGTAATCAAGTCGTGCAAACTAGTGTAGCGAAGATGCAACACACTAGAAGAACTCATGGCAATCATGTCATGTGAGCAAATAGTGGATATAGGCAATGCACATGACATATCGCAAGCAAGATCACAAATCAAGATCAAAGCATCATAATAGGCATGGGGTGCAAAGGAATCATGGCAATAACAAGTGATGTCTCCACCAAGCTTGCTAATACACATAATCATCATGTGTAATGCAAAGCATGGGTCACAACTACATGGCAAAGGCAAAGGGATTGGCATATCATGTGAGCATGGTAATATGGGCAAATGATACATAATGAACAATAAGCCATAACCATGTGAGGGCCATGTAGAAGAAACGCGCAAAGTCTTTGCGCGAAATGAGTGGTGGGGAAGATAATCCGCGGAATCCCAAGTTACCGTTGCTCTCTAGAGCTCGTTTCGTCAACTCATGCTCTCACGAGGTTGACGAGTAAGTATGGGGACCTACACAAAAGAGACACAAACCAAAGGAATTGTGCGCGTGGTAAATGTACACATCATTCATCATAATGTGTATGTGCACGTTAGAGTTAGCACAAGATAAGCATCGCTCAAATAAATTTGAGGCACAATAGATAAATATGTCATCCATCATGAAAGAATAGTTGTCATGTATAGCACGATGGGGACACAAATTAGAGAAAGTATGTGGCACAACAATAGCATTGGCATTCATGGGGAGCATATTGTGCACACAAGTATGGGGCTCATGCAATGGATGGGATGGATCAAAATCTCCTAAAATATATGAGGAAACTATGGGTGTCTCCTCATGAGCAATATCAGAAGCATAATATGGAGAAGTGGAACAACATCCAAAACAATGCATGTCCGAAGCTAGATGATCAAGGCATGGCATATGATGGATATGATGCAAAGGAAGCATGCCAATATCATCACAAGAAAAACAAATGCCAATAACCATGGGCTTGTCATCTATGCCATATGTGCAAATTGGGTTTATTTTAATGGCATGTGCATAGTCACTACGATGAGATTACAAATGTGACATATTGTTGATCTCATGCATAGCATACGACAAGTCAAGCGGGTTGTCAAACATAATGTGACCAAGAGAATTATCACAAGAAATCCTATGCAACATGGCATCACAACTAATAGACTCCACATGGCAATCATCAAACTCATCATAAATGGGTAAATCCTTGCATAGGGAAATCATACTAGAATGAAGCCTGGCAATAGGTGGATCAATATCATGCAAGCAATCAATGTCAACATAGTGGACTAGTGGGACGAGAGCATCACCTTCACCTTTGTTACCTTTCTCATTCCGCTCATGTGGTGTAGGTGAGGAGGGAAAGACCAAATGGTGGTCATCATCATCAACTTGATGGAACCATGTAGGGGGGTGCATCATATTCCACCATGGCCATCGTCGAGGATCAGCGCGTCAACATAAATGGGACTTAGCACCAAATGAGAAGACACAATTGAGGTAGAGGTCAAGTCGTTAGTGTTGAAAGTGGCCTCACATGCCGTATCAACCATCTCACTCTCTCTATGTGGTGGCTCACTCACTCCCTCAAGGTAGGTGCATTCAAACTCACATATGGTGGAGTCACTCATCTCACTCAAGTGGTTGGGGTTGTGTCTCACCTCACATGGGAATTTGGGCAACTCATCATATATGGGGCTAGTGATGCAGTCACTCTCACTCTCAATATGGTGGCAAACGTCACTCAAGTCATCATATGTCGCAATGGTCGAAGGGAAAATCCCATGCTCAAACATCTCGTCACCGTCGCCGTGGATGAAGGCCAAAGATGGCACATAATCACTCTCGCCTCCAAAGATGGAAGCATCATCTGTGCTCGTCACCGTGTTGTTCACCTCCAAAGCTTGGTCTCGAATGGCTCCGTAGTTGTAGTCGTTGCCGCACCGTCTTGAAAAAGAGTCAAAGTAGACTCGGCATCATCAATGCCACAAAGAGGGATGGCGGTGGAGTCGAACTTGGGAGCGTCGTCTTGGAGCTCATTGGGCTTGGACATCGTGGTGGTACTAGCCTCATGCTCGCCGTGTTGGATCTTGGTCTTCGAGAAGTGTGCGTGCGGTGGAGAAGCCTTGGCCTTCATGAGGTCTTGTTCTGCCTTGAGAGCACCAATGTAGTTGTCGTTGAGGGAGTTGTAGTTCTCAAGGAAGATAGTCTTGGAGATGTCGTTGTTCAATCCCATCATGAAGTGGAGCTTCATCGAAATGGGGTCGTACATGCCAGCTCATCGTAAGGCCTTCTTCATCTCCTTGAAGTACTTGTCGATGGACTTGGATCCTTGTATGGTGTTCTCCAATTGGCGTAGAAGATGTTCCGTGTAGGTGGGAGGCACAAACTCTCATCGCATAGCTCTCTTCATCTTGGGCCAACTCATGTCATAGTCCTCCGAAGGTGTGAGAAACCACCATGTCGATGCCAAGTCGTGGAAGTTTCTTGTGGCGCACTTCAGTTGATCTTCGGGAGGAACTTGATGTAGCTTGAGGTAGTCGTCCATCAAGCGTTCCCACTCGAGATACTCCTCGGGTTCTTGAGTCCCATAGAAAGGAATATCGTGGTCGTTGTTGAGGTTGTAGTAGCTCATGGAAGTCGCGGACTTGAGCTTGGGTAGCTTCTCTTGAGCAAAAGCTTCGGGTGCTTGTTGGCGAAGATGCCGTATGTCCAAAGGTGAAGATGACTTGAAGTCGCTTGGCGAAGATGCCAAGGTACATGGTGAAGTCATTGAGCGGTTGTTGGTGTTGAGCTCATGACCTTCACGTTCTTGTCGTTGATGTTGTCGATGCCGATGTGACCTCACCGAAGATGGTAGCTCGGAAGGATGTGTACTAGAGCGTCTTCTCGAAGATGAGGGAGACCTCTTGCGGTTTTTGAGGAGGGCTTTGAGCTCCTTCATTTGACCATCCATGTTGGCACAAAAGTTGTTCGTCATGACATCGAACTTGTCATTGTTGGTGTAGACCGGAGATGAAATTCTTTTCCTATACATCACAAGACTCGAGCAAAGGTGAGTAGGAAATGAGATAAACAATACCAAGTTACTTTTTCCAAATGTTGAGGATGTATCCCGTTTCACTCAATGTGAAATGAAAGAATAGTAGAATTGGTACCGGACTTGTTCACTCACACCTATCAAGTTAAGCTTTACGAGTGGCTCGGTGAGGATAGTGGCACAAAAATTTGATGCAAAATGTTAGAAAGAGTCATTAATGTTGAAAGAGATTCACAAATTCGCAAATGTAACAAGTATACCAATAGCAATATGTGGCACATGGAAACACACACACGTATAGATAAATGGGGTCGTGCAACCAAGGAATGAGCACAAAATGTGGAATCCACGGAAAACGCTCGTGTTGCACAACTCAAGAGAGACGCTAGCACGATTGCTCAATAGGCGGATACGACACTTGTGCACCACCTATGAGATGCAAAATGTATGAACTTTCTATCACAAGTATGCAATGTATGTATGATATTCCCGTGCTTTTAGCACTAGATGATCCAAGATGATCAAGTATGATATGATGTTTTGTGATGCTATGGCTCTTGCTTACAAGCTTCTTTGCTTTTCTCTTTTTTCTTAAAAGCTTTTTTTATGGCCACGATGCACAAACCAAGATATCAATTGTGTATATGCAGGAACAATCTTGTGACACAAGGGATGATATGATGATACCAATATGATATGGTATATATGCAATGGAAGAGCGGATCGATGATCACTAATGTGCACGAGTAACGTTACCGGCAATACTCAAAGGCTAGTCTCGATAGGCAAGTGACGAAAAATGGGCTAGGGGTTAATAATGCAATTGCAAGGGGAATATACAATGATGTCGTCGAGGTTACCGTCTTTATGTACGATGATGACCTCGTGGCGGTGATCTGGATATAGACACGTTCCTAATTAGCCGAAACAACTTAGGAAACAGAAAAACCACAACTCAATATCTCAAGGACAAATGTCAAATGGTGGTAGCGGAAAAGCGGTGGTGGTTGCGGAAAGGTTGGTGGAGACCCGGTAAAAATGGGTTATGGTGGTGGAAGGGTACGATGGGCTATATGATGAGGACATCACTAACAAGGTTACACCCACAGCCCCAACTGATACATATACAGGACAAATAACTAGAGCTCGCGCACGCCAATTAAATTACCAGGTACTTTCGTTTCTTGGTAATGATTCTAATGTTCATGAGAATATGATGCTGCCTAAATTGGATACATTTGTCTTGCTTACAAATGAAGGGCCTAGCTTGGACAAGAAGGATGAACATTGGAGCAAGATCAAGTATGGAGATGATGGCATGCGCAGGGGGAATAAGAACGAAGTTACAAGTGATGATTTCAGGGCTTTGAAGCCACCATAATGACTGTGTGAAGCCTTGGACGAAATATACAAGATGCCACTTATAGATTTCATCTAGAGGCTATTATAGGTCCTGCGTCACCTTATTATTGGGCCAGGCCCATTTAATTTCGAAATACTTGAGTATAGGCTGTTTATAGAGTCCGTATGTGTGGGGAAACAAGAGTTAGGGTTGGTTTCGGACCCCTCCTCGAAGGGCCACGCAATTCCCCCCTCTTCCTCCGTATATACAGCCCTTAGGGCGTCGTTCAGAATATGGGTTTTGTTTACATTAAAGTTCACCATAGCTGCAACTTCGCGTGCTTCGTTTGTGTTCAACAACCAGACAAAGACGTCACAGAACCCCACTTGATCAATAAAGCTTTCCTCTTGAATTTGCAATATCCAGATTGCAATCTCAGTTTCTTGCTTGTTCTTCATTTGCCTGCAGGAAACAGACCTTCGTGGTCAGGTTGATCATGCTCCGGTGTGGTCAATAACCTCTCGGAGTTGGTTTAGCGATTGCTAAGGCGTGACGTCCTCGCATGTTCGTAGTCAGATCGTCAAAGTCGACTTCCTCCAAAACGATAGCCACACCCTCATCGAAAGACGGGACACCTTTGCTTCTATCAAGTAGTATCAGATTTCCAGGTTGCTCGGTGAGCTTTTATAGTTTTTCATAGATTAGATCGAGTCTGTTCTTCATATCTACAGTCCACGAAAAAGCCAAAAATAAAATTAGGGTTAGTTCATCATATCCGAACCAGTCTGGGCCATCGCATAATGATGTAGGGTGGAACCCTAATCGGCAGATCTTTCACGAGATGGAGGGGATCCCACGATGAACACGAAGAACACAAGGAAAACACGGGAGGAAATGCTCAAATCAACATGAATACGGTCACACAGGTGCTAGATCCACGATACACATCAAGTTACATGATCCATAGTCATCAACGGTGGTACAAAGATAGTCTTCTCCCGGAGGAGGTCTTGGGGTTATCCCTTGGGATCTTCTTCGTGGTGGAGGTCTTGAATCCGAGGTGGATCTTCTCCGAAGAGGCCGCTGTCTCGTAGGAGAGAAACCACAAAGGTCTATGATTAGCTATCACAAAGCTAACCCTAGATAGTTTATGTAGAGTGCTATATATAGGCTAGGAGGGGCGAAGGGGTACATGGGCCTTGGCCCAACATCATGCGCGCAGGCACTGTCCGGATGATCCAGACGTTTGTCCGGATGATCCGGGCTTCGGGGGGCCGGATGATCCGGGGCAGCGTCCGGATGTTCCGGACACGTCTGATCTGCTGCTGGTGACCCGGATGTCCAGGTCTTTGTCCGAATGTCCGAGGGTGTCCGGATGATCCGGGCCGAGGTCCGGATGATCCGGCTTCGGCGTGGAGCTTCGGGTGTCTTCAGACACATTGGCCGGATCGTCCGGACGTTTGTCCAGATCATCCGGGCCTCGGCCGGATCGTCCGGGACTTCGTCCGGATCGTCCGGGCAGGCTCAGTCTTGGCTGTTCTTCTCCTCCTCCTTCCTCCTTCGATTCTTCTTGTCCCTTGAATTCTCTGTGGTTGCTCCCGAGGTGCCTGAGTATGCAAAGAGTCTCTGATGAGGGTAGCAGCCATGTCTCATGTGAATCAAAGTGATGTAGAGATAGGAGTGAAGTCACCTCGGTCTCGAGAGCTCGTGCTCGAGCACGTGTCATGGGTCCACTTGGCACTTGGTGAGACGATGGTGGGTCCATGGAGATGACCTTGGGATGCTCCGCATCATCTCCCCTCCCTTGGGAAAGATCCGACCTCGGATCGAAATCTTTATCACCATGGAAAGTGGAGAGATCCTTCACGTTGAAGACATCGCTCACGTTGTACTTGTCGCGTGGAAGGTCGAGCTTGTATGCATTGTTGTTGTAGCGTTCTAGCACCTTGAAGGGTCCGTCGGCTCGAGGTAGTAGTTTGGACTTGCGCTCGTGGGGGAAATGGTCCTTGCGAAGATGTAACCATACTAGATCTCCCGGTTGGAACACCATAGGCTTCTTGTTGGCGTTGAGCTTGGACGCTAGACGATGTACTTGCCTCTCGATCGTTGCCCTTGTATCTTCATGCACCTTCTTGAGATAGCTTGCTCGAGCACTTGCGTCCAAGTTTGTGCGTTCTTGTAGAGGTAGAGGTAGAATGTCCAATGGAGACAAAGGGTTGAATCCGTAGACGACCTCGAAAGGGGACTTGCCGGTAGTTGAATGTCTTGCGCGGTTGTAGGCGTACTCGGCGATGGGCAAGCATTGCTCCCATTCCTTGATGTTCTTCTTGATCAACACGCGAAGAAGCGTCGAAAGCGTGTGGTTTGTCACGTCCGTTTGGCCGTCGGTTTGTGGATGATATGCCGAGGAGAAGAGTAGCTTGATTCCGAGCTTGGCACATAGAGTCTTCCAAAAGTAGCTCAAGAACTTGACGTCCCGGTCCGACACAATCGTCTTGGGCACTCCATGTAGACGAATGATTTCCCTACAAAAGAGATTAGCCACATGTGAAGCATCATCGATCTTGTTACAAGGAATGAAATGAGCCATTTTAGAGAATCTATCCACGACAACAAACACGGAATCTTTTCCATTTTGAGTCCTAGGCAATCCAAGTATAAAGTCCATGCTAATGTCTTCCCATGGATGGAATGGAAAAGGAAGTGGCATGTAAAGACCATGAGATTGAGCTTTTGACTTAGCTTTGCGACATGTTGAGCATCGGTTGGTAAGGCGTGAGACGTCATGTAGCATCTTGGGCCAAAAGTAGTTCTTGGAGAGCGTAGCAAATGTCTTGTCGCGACCAAAGTGTCCCATGAGTCCTCCTCCATGAGATTCCTGCAAAAGGAGCAAACGAAGCGAAGACTCGGGGATGCAAAGTTTGTTAGCTCTCATAAGATATCCATCCTTGATGTAGTAATGTTCCCAAGAAGTGTGAGACAAACACTTAGCATAAGGATTTGCAAAGAAAGGATCATGCTCATATAAGTCTTTTATGTGCTCAAAGCCAATAACATTCAACTCAAGTTTTGTAATAAGCATGCATTTGCGGGAAAGCGCATCCGCCATAACATTTTCTTTGCCTTTGATGTACTTGATGACGTAGGGAAAAGACTCAATGAACTCACTCCACTTAGCATGACGCTTGTTCAACTTAGTTTGACCCTTGAGATACTTGAGAGTCTCATGGTCCGTATGAAGAATGAATTCATGAGGCCTAAGATAGTGTTCCCAAACATGCAAAACTCGCACCAAGGCATATAGCTCTTTATCATATATGGGGTAGTTAAGTTGCGCTCCGGATAGCTTCTCGCTAAAGTATGCAATTGGGCGTTTTTCTTGCATGAGCACGCCACCTATGCCGGTACCACTAGCGTCACAATGAATCTCAAAAGGCTTATCAAAGTTCGGCAGGGCAAGAAGTGGTGCGTGCGTGAGCAAGTCTTTGAGCTTAATGAACGCGGTGTCTTGCGAAGGACCCCAAACAAAGGGTGCGTTCTTCTTGCTCAAGGCGTGTAGAGGCATAGCAATGGTGCTAAAGTCCTTCACAAAACGTCGATAGAAACCGGCTAAACCAAGAAAGCTACGCACTTGTTGGAGATTCGTTGGTTGAGGCCAAGTTTTAATTGCTTCAATTTTAGTTTCATCAACGTGAACACCTTGGGAAGAAACGACGAATCCTAAGGAAACGACCTTGTCAATGCCAAAAGTGCACTTTTCCATATTAGCATATAAGCGCTCTTTCCGAAGGGTTTGCAAAACCATACAGATGTGTGTCACATGGTCCTAAAGCGACTTGCTAAAAACGAGGATGTCATCAAAGTAAACCACTACAAAGACGCCTATGTAGGGTCGTGGAACAAAATGCATAAGACGCATAAAAGAACCGGGTGCTTCCGATAAACCCATTGGCATGACAAGCCACTCATATAACCCAAACTTGGTTTTGAAAGCCGTTTTCCACTCATCACCCTCTTGAATGTGAATTTGGTAGTAACCACTTTTAAGATCAATTTTTTAAAATATTGTGGCATCACATAATTCATCAAGCATGTCGTCTAAGCGTGGGATTGGGTGACGGTATCTAACGGTGATAGCATTTATAGGGCGACAATCGGAGCACATGCGAAAACTTCCATCTTTCTTAGGCACGAGAATAACCGGAACGGCACAAGGGCTCAAGCTTTCACGTACATGACCTTTGTCGATGAGTTGTTGTACTTGCCGTTGTATCTCCTTGGTTTCCTCGGGGTTGACGTGGTAGGGAGCCTTGTTCGGAAGTGGTGCACCGGGTATGAGGTCGATGCGGTGTTCGATTCCACGAAGTGGAGGTAGACCGGGAGGTAGCTCATCGGGGAAGACGTCCGAGAATTCCTACAACAAATTAGACAACACTAAAGGTGGAGGTGGTGAAGTGTTAGTAGGTTTGGCTTCCCCTTTGCATAAAAGCACAAGGTGAAAGACACTCGATGGGTTCTCACACACTTCTCTCATCTCACTTTTGGTGGCAAATAGCACTAGTTGCTTCTTGTCGCTCATCGTGGAGTCGCTCATATTTGGCTTGTGGCTCTCACTCTCCTTTTGGTGGCTCACTCTCTCACCATTCTCTCCACGATGGTTGGTAGGTAAGTGTTTCTCGGCGGCTACTTGGCTTGGAGACATAGGTCGTAGCACAAACTCCTTTCCTTTCATCTTGAAGCTATAGTGGTTCGTCCGTCCATTGTGTGTGACTCCACGATCATATTGCCATGGTCGTCCAAGAATAAGGTGGCACACAGACATGGGGACCACATCACACTCAAGTGTGTCCTCGTAGGCGCCTATCTTGAAGGTTACTTGCACGGTTTGCTCGACTCGAAGTGTTCCGACGTCGTTAAGCCATTGGACCTTGTAGGGATGATGGTGCTTTGACTTCACCAAGTTGAGCTTGTTGCAAAGCTCTTCGCTTGCCAAGTTGTGACAACTTGCTCCATCGATGATAACCTTGACGGAGCGTCCATTGATGCCGGCCTTGGTATAGAAGATATGACATCTTTGATCGTCATCTTGTTGATGTTGGAGTGTCAAGACCTTGGAGACAACGAGATTGGCACTCGAGTCATTGTCGCAAAACACTTGATGGTCTTCGTCTTCATTCACTTGGCGATGCATAGCTACATGTTCAAGTGCTTCCATTTCATCGTCGCTCATTGAGTCATAAGAACCATCATCATTGATTATCATGGTACGAACGGTCTTGCGCTCAAAAGACTTGTGGCCTCGCCCTTGGCACTTGAAACATCTGATGGAACTTGTCTTGGAGTTGTCCTCGGTTGGAGTTGTAGATGATGAAGTTCTAGGCTTGAAGTTGTTCGTAGAAGGTGGCCGACTTGATGTAGTCGCATTCTTGTAGTTGGACTTGTCACCCAAGTTTGTGGATGGCTTGGTAGAGGTAGGGGTAGACGAAGTCGTTGAAGCTTGGTTGTAGGAGCCGAAGTTCTTGGAGGTGAACTTGGAGTACTTGTAGTCCTCTTGAACTTGTCCCTCCGCTTTGGTAGCTTGATGTACTAGCTCGAGGAGATTGGTGTATGGTTGAAAGTCCGCAATCTTCTTGAAGGGATAGTTGAGCCCATTCAAGAATATCGCCATCGTTTGTTCTTCATCCTCCGTGATGTTTGCTCGTATCATGGCAATTTCCATCTCCTTGTAGTACTCTTCAACGGAATTGGTACCTTGCTTGAGGAGTTGTAGCTTCTTTAAAAAGTCACGGTTGTAGTGTGTTGGCACGAAGCGTGCTCTCATGACTTCCTTCATTTGAGCCCAAGTAGTGATAGGAGGTTCGCCTTTTGCTTCTCTTCTCTCAATGATTTGCTCCCACCAAATGAGAACATAGTCTTGGAACTCAAGGGATGCCATTGCGATTTTCTTCTCCTCATCAAAGTTGTGGAGGCAAAAGATTTTATCAACTTTCAATGCCCATGAGAGGTAGTCTTCGGGATCAATGCTTCCCAAAAACTTTGTCATGGTGAACTTAAGCTTGCCATAGTGATGCTCTTCATTGTTTGGTTGCCTATTGGGAGGGCGTTCGTGATTTGGACGGTTGTCAACCTCATGTTGTTCTTGGCGAAGTAGATGTGCATTGTCAAGGTGTACTTGCCGAGCTTGCGGTTCTTGTTGAGGTTGTTGCTCTTGTCGTGCTTGAGGAGGAACTTCTTGTTGCATTCGTGCTTGGTGGCGCCTCTCTTGCATCTCGTCGCGAAGGAAATCTTCTTCTTGACGAGTGTGTCGATTGCGAGTTGCCACATTGCAATGTGCATCACGTAATGCTCGTTGCGCCTCAAGAGCTTGAGCTTCTCGGCGTTGTTGTGCTTGACGATGAGCTTCGGCATCTTGTCCTTCTTGGGGTTGACGTGCTCGCTCTTGTTGTAGTTGGCGTTGTCTTTGCCGTTCCTGGGCTTGCTCAAGTGTAGCTTCGTTTTGACGATGTCAACTTTCTTGCTCATCGAGTAGGTCTTGGGAGCTCTTGTCATGAAGTGGGTTCCGGTTGTCATGTCGAGCTTGACGTGCGGCTTGACGAAGAGTGTTGGATGTAGGGGTACTTGAGCCGTCCGTTGAGTCGATGTGGCGACTTGAGCGGCTTCGTCTTTGAGATGATGTGGAAGAAGAGCGTCGGTTGACTATCAAAGTCCATAGTGCATCGAATTGAGTAGCCATGTTGGTGTTGATGATGTCGAATTTCTCTCTTGTTCTTGCTTCAAATTGACGTGCGTCGGCGGCGACTTGCTCAGTGTGTTCACGCATAGCTTCACTTTCTTGATGGAGAGCTCGTTGGACACCGAAGAGATGTAGTTTGGTGACGTAGTTGTTCGATTCTTGAGGATCATCGAAGAGCGGGTTTGTAGATGTACTTGGCCTATCCATCATCACAAGCAAGTATGTGAGTGGGGGAAAGGAGAAGACAATACCAAATGTACCTTAACCGAAGTTCAAAATGGATCAATGATCACTCAATAATGTAACCCAGAAATAGCACTATTGGTACCAAGGCTTGTCGATTCTCACACCTACATGAGTAAAGCTTTTAGAGGAGCTTGGTTAGGATGGTGGCAAAATTGAATGCAAAAAGTGAGTAAGATTCAATGATGTTGAAAATGATTCACAATTGGCTCATGCAACAAGTAGATCATAACCAATAGGTAGCACACGGAACACACGCACGGATAGATAAATGTGGTTGTGCAACCAAAAGTGAGCGAAAATGTGGAATCCACGGAAAATGCTCGTGTTGCACAACGCTAGAGAGACGCTAACCAATTGCTTAATAGCCGGATACGCACTTGTGCACGACCTATAAGAGCAATGTAACGACTTCCTATCACAAGTATGCTATGGGTGTATGATGTGCCGATGCTTTTAGCACAAGGTGAAGTATTGCTATCTCATATGATCTCTTTGGATGCAAGGCATTTGATGTTATGGTGCTTTTGCTTATAAGATTTGGATGGCTCTTTTGCTTAGAAGCTTGTGAGCTCTTTCTTTGGCCACTTATGCATGCTTCTCGGATCAAGGTAGCTATTGTGTATGCGGAACACTCTTGTGTCACACGTAGATATGATGATGTAGCATGCAATGTCTATGACTATCACTAATGTGCACAAGTGACGTGGCCCGGCAATACTCAAATGGCTAGTCTCGGTAGGAAAGCTACGCAAAATGGTCGATGAGGGTCTATCAATGCAATTGCGAGGTAGTAAACGAAGTGTCGTCGATGTTACCGTCCTTATCGAGGTTGAGAGGTGGTCTTGTCGATGTCGCTCCGCTCCGAGATAGCCGAAACACAAACGGAAACGGAGTAAACCACAACTCAAATGATCTAAGACACAAAAAGGTAAGACCGTAGTGATGTTGGTTAGGTAATGGTGGTGGGAATGGGTGTATCGAAAGTATAGCGGAAGGGGAGTCTAGGGTTTAAGAGGTGGCGAAAGCGGGGTGCAAAATACTGCAAAATGCAGTTTCGTGAGGTGAAGCCGGATGATCCGAACGTTCGGCGGATGCTCTGGGTGGAGCCGGATGATCCGGGTGGATGTCCGGATGATCCGGTTTTGTCAAATTCACTCGGGAAGAACTTGGGGAAAAGGAGGAAAATTGATTTTTCTCGGGTTTTTGGTGGTTTTTGAGGGTGGGGGAGGTGGGGAAAAGGGTAATCCACTTGTCACACAACTCAACCACGGATCACAAACAACAAAATCTCATCAAAACACACAAATCACAAAAAAAAAATGTGGGGATTTTCGAATTTGGACGAAAAACAACAAAAACAAGCTAGAAAACAAGGTGTGGGTCTCCAAATTCGTGATCAACCAAGGCTCATGATACCATAGATGATGTAGGGTGGAACCCTAATCGGCAGATCTTTCACGAGATGGAGGGGATCCCACGATGAACACGAAGAACACAAGGAAAACACGGAGAAAACATAGGAGGAAACGCTCAAATCAACACGAACACGGTCACACAGGTGCTAGATCCACGATACAACTCAAGTTACACGATCCATAGTCAATAACGATGGTACAAAGATAGTCTTCTCCCGGAGGAGGTCTTGGGGGTATCCCTTGGGATCTTCTCCGTGGTGGAGGTCTTGAATCCGAGGTGGATCTTCTCCGAAGAGGCCGCGGTCTCGTAGGAGAGGAACCACAAAGGAGAGGAACCACAGAGGGGCGAAGGGGTACATGGGCCTCGGCCCAACATCATGCGCGCAGGCA
Source organism: Secale cereale (assembly GCA_902687465.1). Lineage (NCBI taxonomy): Eukaryota > Viridiplantae > Streptophyta > Magnoliopsida > Poales > Poaceae > Secale > Secale cereale. The sequence goes on along the minus strand of LR738712.1, from coordinate 368,980,660 downwards.
CTATCCGGATGATCCAGACGTTCGTCCGGATGATCCGGGCTTCGGGGGGCCGGATGATCCGGGGTGGCGTCCGGATGATCCGGACACGTCTGATCTACTACGGGTGGCCCGGATGTCCGGGTCTTCGTCCGGATGTCCGAGGGTGTCCGGATGATCCGGGCCGGGGTCCGGATGATCCGGCTTCGGCGTGGAGCTTCGGGTGTCTTCGGGCACATTGGCCGGATCGTCCGGACGTTTGTCCGGATCATCCGGGCCTCGGCCGGATCGTCCGGGACTTCGTCCGGATCGTCCGGGCAGGCTCAGTCTTGGCTGTTCTTCTCCTCCTCCTTCCTCCTTCAATTCTTCTTGTCCCTTGACTTCTCCGTGGTTGCTCCCGAGGTGCCTGAGTATGCAAAGAGTCTGTGATGAGGGTAGCAGCCATGTCTCATGCGAATCAAAGTGATGTAGATATAGGAGTGAAGTTACCTCGGTCTCGAGAGCTCGTGCTCGAGCACGTGTCATGGGTCCACTTGGCACTTGGTGAGATGATGGTGGGTCCATGGGGATGACCTTGGGATGCTCCGCATCACATAATCTTTTCCGTGTTTGCTTAGTTGAATTTGCGGTTGCCTTGTCGTGTCGAGTTGCTGGTCTTAGCGTCTAGTTCTTTAGAGTTTCGAGTTCTGTTCACAGTTTGTCACGCCTCCGCCACACCATATTCATCGCTGCTGCCATACCACCACTGCTCCCATATCCCACCACCGCTGCCATATCCCACCACTGCGACCACATACCACCACCGCTGCCACATACCACCACCGCTGCCATAACCACAACCGCTGCCATATCCTACCACCATATATCCACCACCAATCCGAGTTCTTTTCATATTAGGTATGTTCTCGAGATCCATCTAGGTTTCGGATTTGTGTTTCCTTGCCTGCGTTGGTCTCGAGATCCATCTAGGTTTCGGAGACCCCCGGGCAGTTTTAGGCCAAAATTTTGACTGGTGAAAATATTTTTCCCTGTCCTATTTTTAGGCATTTCTGAGTCTTTAGAGACACGTGCCATCGTACTGTTTTTTATCGCACTTTTTTGTCGTCGCTGCCCTGATTCCAAAAAAAAAATCGTAAAAAAGATTCCGTGCCTATCATCTTAGTTTGACTTGGGAAGAGTTTTGAGACACTCGCCATTATAGTGATTTTCGGCATAAAAAGGAGCGCAAAAAAAGGCGAAAAAAATTCAGAGTGTGCTTTCTCCTTGTTTACGTGCAGCACCGTGATTTTGTTAGTGTTCTAGGCACGCGTCTCTAGTACGGTCTAGCCTAGGACCAGCACAGTACGGTCGTTAAGCGTTTATTCAACTTTGCATCTCTGAATTGATTATTGCTGACCCTTTTTGCTACCATATTATAAGCCATTCCCAGCTCCACATACATCTATGTCGTGCGTTTGAATCTTCCTGGTAATCGCTTTATCCAAGCTTTGAGAGTTTTGACTACCATGGTTGTCGATCACCACCTGCTGCTGGGTAAGAACTGGTAAGAATTTGAGATTTGCTTGACGGATTTGTGACGCGCCACCACCACCATTTTCTAGTAGTCTTTAGGATCATATTTATGTGTGTTTCTCTTGCTGCTAACCATGCCAGGATCACAAGTCGACGAGACTGACTTGGAGAACATGACGAACAAGGAGTTGCATGACAAATTTCAGCGAATGATGGGTCAACAGGTAGAAGATGTGATAACCAGTTTTGACAACGCACTAGCGAGGATGGATGACATTGAGAAGTCAATTGACACGAAGTTGGATGCCAAATTCGCTGAAGTGCTTGCGCGTCTACCTTCACCTGTTGCACCATTGCAACAACAACAACAATTACCTTCACGTTGCAAAATAGCCCTCCGCAAAGCAAGCCGTGTCGCTCTTCAGCCTGGCCAAACTGTTGGCGCTGCTATTGATACTTCTGTGACTCCTGCTGCTGCTGAGGAGGAGCACAATTACGCGGGGGATTACGAGGATGAGGTTGATCAAAATCAGAACTACGTGCAACAACCAGCACCACAGCCACCAGGTCATCCACATGCAAATAATCGCAATGGTAGGGCTACACCACACCCTCGGGTACGAGATCATGACCATCTACCTAAACTAAAATTGAATATTTCACCATTTGAGGGTAGATCTGTTCCTGATATATATCATACTTGGGAGTTATAAACCGAACAATGTTTTACATGTTTAAAATATCCCGAGGAGAGACGTGTTGCTGCTGCTCTTTGTGCTTTCACTAGTTTTGCTTGTGTGTGATGGTCTGAATATTTTAGATTATATCCGGATAATATTCCAACTACTTGGGCTGCTTTGAAAACTGCTATGCGTACTCGTTGGGTTCCACCATACTATCAACGCGAATTACTTCAGAAATTGCAGTGTTTAAGACAAGGAAAAAATTCTGTAGAGGAATATTATCAGGAATTACAAACTGGTCTGATTAGATGTGGTATTGTTCAGCATAATGAGGCTATGCTTGCACGTTTTATGGGTGGCTTAAATAGAGAGATTCAGACAACTCTAGAGTATAAGGAGTATAATAATGTCACTCGTTTAATCCATCTTGCTTCCAAAGCTGAACGTGAAGTGCAGGATCGACGGGCCTTGGCGCCAACTAATTATTCTGCAGGTCGACTTTCATCATGGACACCGCGTGCATCATCTACTTTGACACGTCCGGCTGCACTGCCGCCTACTTCATCCGTAACTTCTAGCCATGATAAAAGTAAACATGGACCACAACCATGAACCAGGAGTACACCTTCCGGTCCTGCGCAGAGCTCTTCTTCATCAATGGCATCCACAGGGTCAATACATGATGTTATATGTCGTCGTTGCACTGGTCGTGGTCACTATGCAAGCAAATGCCCATCTCAGTGTGGCATGATTGCTATTGAGGATGGTGGTTATGAGTCTGCTTGTGACTATGATGAGGAGATTTTGGCTCTTATTACACGTGAAGAACACGATGGAGATGATTCTGAAAATGAGACGCAATACATGGCTCCTGAAGACGTTGACAGGTATGAATGTTTAGTTGCTCAACGTGTTTTGAGTGAGCAGGTCGCACAAGCGGAGCAAAATCAGAGGCATAATTTGTTTCATACAAAGGGAGTTGTGAAGGAACGTTCTGTTCGCGTAATCATAGATGGAGGGAGCTGCAACAACTTGGCTTGCATGGAGATGGTGGAGAAGCTATCTCTCACCACAAGACCACATCCACATCCTTACTACATCCAATGGTTCAACAACAGCGGCAAGGTTAAGCTAACACGTACTGTTCGTGTGCATTTTAGTATCTCCACATATGCTGATTATGTTGATTGTGATGTGGTACCCATGCAAGCATGTTCCTTATTACTTGGTAGACCATGGCAATTTCATAAAAAATCTGTACACCATGGTGGAAACAATCAGTATACTCTTGTCCGTAAGGATAAACGTATTACTTTGCTTCCTATGTCTCTTGATTCCATTTTGAAAGATGATATTAATAGAGCTAATAAAGCGAAACAGGAGCAAAATAAGAGTGAAAATAAGATTGTGGCAGAAGAATTTGAACAACAAACGAAGCCTAATAACACATCATCATCTCATGTTGCATCTGAAATTAAATTAAAAAGTGGATGTTTACTTGCCACCAAGTCTGATATTGATGATCTAGATTTAAGCAAATATGTTTGCTATGCTTTTGTGTGCAAAGAGGCATTATTTTCATTCGAGGACGTGCCTTCCTCTTTGCCTCCTGCAATTACTAACATTTGGCAGGAGTTCGCGGACGTCTTTCCACAAGACGTGCCACCGGGATTACCACCTATTCGAGGGATTGAGCATCAGATTGACTTAATTCCTGGTGCATCGCTACCCAACCGCGCACCATACCGTACCAATCCAGAGGAGACGAAGGAGATTATGCGTCAAGTATAGGAGCTACTCGACAAAGGTTATATACGCGAATCCCTTAGTCCTTGTGTTGTTCCTATTATTCTAGTGCCGAAGAAGGATGGTACATCGCGTATGTGTGTTGATTGTAGAGGTATTGATAATATTACTATTCGTTATCGTCATCCTATTCCTAGGCTAGATGATATGCTTGATGAATTAAGTGGCTCTACAATATTCTCCAAAGTTAATTTGCTTAGTGGATACCATCAAATTTGTATGAAATTGGGAGATGAATGGAAAACAGCATTTAAAACTAAGTTTGGATTATATGAGTGGTTAGCCATGCCTTTTGGGCTAACTAATGCACCTAGTACTTTCATGAGATTAATGAATGAAGTTTTACGTGCTTTCATTGGACGATTTGTGGTAGTTTACTTTGATGATATATTGATTTATAGCAGATCTTTGGAGGAACATTTAGAACATTTACGTGCTATTTTTATTGCTCTACGTGATGCATGTTTGTTTGGTAACCTTGGAAAGTGCACCTTTTGCATCGACCGAGTATCTTTTCTTGGCTATGTTGTTACTCCAAAGAGAATTGAGGTTGATAAAGCCAAGATTGAAGCTACTGAGAGTTGGCCGCAGCCCAAAACGGTCACACACGTGAGGAGTTTCCTTGGCCTCGCTGGATTCTATAGGCGTTTTGAGAGATTTCAGCACCATTGCTACACCTCTCAATGAGCTTACAAAGAAGGATGTGCCTTTTCTTTGGGGTACTGCACAGGAAGAAGCATTCACGATATTGAAAGATAAGTTGACACATGCTCATTTACTCCAACTTCCCAATTTTAATAAGACTTTTGAGCTTGAATGTGATGCTCGTGGAATTGGGTTAGGAGGTGTGTTATTACAAGATGGTAAACCTGTTGCATACTTTTCTGAAAAGTTGAGTGGGTCTAGTCTGAATTATTCTACTTATGATAAGGAATTATACGCTCGTGTTTGGACTTTGGAAACATGGCAACATTATTTATGGCCCAAAGAATTTGTTATACATTCTGATCATGAATCTTTGAAGCACATTAAAAGTCAAGCAAAACTGAACCATAGACATGCTAAATGGGTTGAATTCATAGAGACTTTCCCTTATGTTATTAAACACAAGAAGGGAAAAGAAAATGTTATTGTTGATGCATTGTCTCGTCGTTATACTATGCTTTCACAACTTGAGTTTAAAATATTTGGTTTGGAGGCCATCAAAGATCAATATGTGCATGATGCTGAATTTAAAGATGTATTGCAGAATAGTAAAAAAGGGAGAACATGGAACAAGTTCGTCGTTAATGATGGATTTGTGTTTCGTGCTAAGAAGCTATGCATTCCAGCTAGCTCTGTTTGTCTTTTGTTGTTGCATGAGGCGCATGGAGGAGGATTAATGGGACACTTTGGCGTGAAGAAGACGGAGGACATACTGGCTACACATTTCTTTTGGCCAAAGATGAGATGGGATGTTGAGCATTTTGTTGCTCGCTGCAGTACATGTCAAAAAGCTAAGTCACGACTCAATCCTCATGGTTTATATATGCCTTTGCCTGTCCCTAGTGTTCCTTGGGAAGATATATCTATAGACTTTGTTTTGGGTTTACCTCAAACAAAGAAGGGGAGGGATAGCATATTTGTTGTCGTGGATAGGTTCTCGAAGATGACACACTTTATACCATGTCATAAAAGCGATGATGCTGCTAATGTTGCTGATTTGTTCTTTCGCGAAATTATTCGCTTGCATGGTGTGCCAAATACTATTGTTTCAGATCGTGCTACTAAATTTCTTAGCCACTTTTGGAGATGTTCATGAGCTAAGTTGGGGACGAAACTGCTTTTTAGTACTACCTGTCACCCCCAAACTGATGGACGAACTGAAGTAGTCAATAGAACTTTGTCTACTATGCTTAGGGCTGTTTTGAAGAATAACAAGAAAATGTGGGAAGAATGCTTGGCTCATATTGAATTTTCTTATAATCGTTTGTTGCATTCTACTAATAAGATGTGTCCTTTTGAAATTGTCTATGGTTTCCTACCTCGTGCACCTATTGATTTGTTGCCTCTTCCATCTTCGGAGAAGGTTAAATTTGATGCTAAACAACGTGTTAAATTGATCTTGAAAATGCATGAGTTAACTAAGGAAAATATTGAGCGCATGAATGCTAAATATAAACTTGTTGGAGATAAGGGTAAAAAACTTGTTGTCTTTGCACCTGGAGATCTTGTTTGGTTACATTAGCGTCAGAATAGGTTTCCCAATTTGCGCAAGTCAAAGCTAATGCCACGTGCTGATGGCCCTTTCAAGGTGTTAGAGAAAATAAATGATAATGCATATAAACTCGAGCTGCCTGCAGATTTTGGGGTTAGTCCCACATTTAACATTGCAGATTTGAAGCCTTACTTGGGTGAGGAAGATGAGCTTCCGTCGAGGACGACTTCAATTCAGGAAGAGGAGGATGATGAGGACATCACTAACAAGGTTACACCCACAGCTCCAACTGACACATATACAGGACCAATTACTAGAGATCTCGCCCGCTAATTAAATTACCAGGTACTTTCGTTTCTTGGTAATGAATCTAATGTTCATGAGAATATGATGCTGCCTAAATTGGATACATTTGTCTTGCTTACAAATGAAGGGCCTAGCTTGGACAAGAAGGATGAACGTTGGAGCAAGATCGAGCATGGAGATGATGGCATGCGCAATGGGAACAAGAATGGAGTTTCAATTGATGATTATTATAGGTGCTACGTCACCTTATTATTGTCACGCCGCCGCCGCACCATATTCACCTTTATGTATATGAAGTAGATGTCGCACGTGTCACTTGCCAAATGGACTCTTGACATGGTGATGTCCATAGGATGCTCCGCATCAGGAAGCAAAGTAATACGTTTATCCTTATGAACAAGAGTATATTGATTGTTTCTACCATGGTGTACATAATTTTTATCAAATTGCCATGGTCTACCAAGTAATTAGGAACATGCTTGCATGGGTACCACATCACAATCAACATAATCATCATATGTAGAGATACTAAAATGCACAGAAAAAGTACGTGTTACCTTAACCTTGTCGCTGTTGTTGAACCATTGGATGTAGTAAGGATGTGGATGTGGTCTTGTGGTGAGAGATAGCTTCTCCACCATCTCCATACGAGCCAAGTTGTTGCGGCTCCCTCCATCTGTGATGACACAAACAGAACGTTCCTTCACAACTCCCTTTGTATGGAACAAATTATGCCTCTGATTTTGCTCCGCTTGTGTGACCTGCACACTCAAAACACGTTGAGCAACTAAACATTCATACCTGTCAGCGTCTTCAGGAGCGATGTATTGCGTCTCTTTTTCAGAATCATCTCCACCGTGTTCTTCATGTGTAATAAGAGCCAAAGTCTCCTCATCATAGTCACTAGAGGACTCATAACCACCTTCCTCAGTAGCAATCATGACACGCTGAGATGGGCATTTGCCCGCATAGTGACCAGGAGCAGTGCAACGACGACATATAACATCAAGTGTTGGCCCTATGGATGCCATGGATGAAGAAGAGCTCTGCGCAGGACCGGGAGGTGTACTCCTCGCTGATGGTGGTGGTGCATGTATGCCTTTATCACGGCTAGAAGTGATGGATGAAGTAGGCTGATGAGGACATCACTAACAAGGTTACACCCACAGCTCCAACTGACACATATACATGACCAATTACTAGAGCTCGCGCACGCCAATTAAATTACCAGGTACTTTCGTTTCTTGGTAATGAATCTAATGTTCATGAGAATATGATGCTGCCTAAATTGGATACATTTGTCTTGCTTACAAATGAAGGGCCTAGCTTGGACAAGAAGGATGAACGTTGGAGCAAGATCAAGCATGGAGATGATGGCATGCGCAAGGGGAACAAGAATGGAGTTTCAATTGATGATTTCAGGACTTTGAAGCCACCATAATGAGTGCCAGAAGCCTTGAAAGAAATATACAAGATGCCACTTCATAAATTTCGTCCAGAGGCTATTATAGGTGCTGCGTCACCTTATTATTGGGCCAGGCCCATGTAATTTCGAAATACTTGAGTATAGGCTGTTTTTAGAGTCCGTATGCGTGGGGAAACAAGAGTTAGGGTTGGTTTCGGACCCCTCCACCAAGGGCCACGAAATTCCCCCCTCTTTCCCCCATATATACAGCCCTTAGGGCGTCGTTTAGACTTTGGGTTTTGTTTAGATTAAAAGTTCTTCATAGCTGCAACTTCGCGTACTTCGTTTGTGTTCAACGACCAGACAAAGGCGTCATAGAACCCCACCTTGATCAATAAAGCTTTCCTCTTATATTCGCAATATCCAGATTGCAATCTTAGTTTCTTGCTTGTTTTTCGTTTGCCTGCAGGAAACAGACCTTCGTGGTCAGGTTGATCGTGCTCCGGTGTGGTCGATAACCTCTTGGAGTTGGTTTAGCGATTGCTAAGGTGCGACGTCCACGCACGTTCGTAGTTGGATCGTCAAAGTCGACTTCATCCAAACGATAGCCACCATCTCATCGAAAGACAGGACACCTTTGCATCTATCATAGGCGGTGGTGCAGCCAGACGTGTTGAAGTAGATGATGCACGCGGTGTCCATGATGAAGGTCGACCTGTAGAAAATTTAGTTCGCGCGAAGGCCTGTAGATCCCGCTCTTCACGTTCACCTTTGCAAGCAAGATGGAATAAAGTAGTGATATTATTATACTCCTTACACTCTAGTATTGTCTGAATCTCTCTATTTAAGCCACCTATAAAACGTGCAAGCATAGCCTCATTATCCTCAACAATACCACATTTAATCAGGCCAGTTTGTAATTCCTGATAATATTCCTCTACAGAATCTTTTCCTTGTCTTAAACACTGCAATTTCTGAAGTAATTCACGTTGATAATATGGTGGAACCCAACGAGTACGCATAGCAGTTTTAAAAGCAGCCCAAGTACTTGGAATATTATCCGGATACTATCTATAATATTCAGACCACCACACACAAGCAAAACTAGTGAAAGCACAAAGAACAGCAGCAACACGTCTCTCGTCGGGATATTTTAAACATGTAAAATGTTGTTCGGTTTCTAACTCCCAAGTAAGATATATATCAGGAACATATGTACCCTCAAATGGTTGAATATTCAATTTTACTTTAGGGAGATGGTCATGATCTCATACGTGATGGTGTGGTGCCGCCCTACCATTGCGATTATTTGCATGTGGACGACCTGGTGGTGGTGGTTGCACATAGTTCAGATTTTGATCAACCTCATCCTCGTAATCTCCCGCATAATCGTCGTCCTCCTCAGCAACAGCAGGAGCCACAGAAGTATCAACATCAGCACCAACAGTTTGGCCAGGCTCAAGAGGGACACGACATGCTTTGTGGAGGGCTGTTTCGCGACATGAAGGTGGCTGTTGTTGTTGTTGTTGTTGTTGTTGTTGCAATGATGCAGCAGGTGGAGGTAGACGCGCAAGCACTTCAGCAAATTTGGCATCCAACTTCGTGTCAATTGACTTCTCAATGCCATCCATCCTCGCTAGTGCGTCGCCAAAACTGGTCATCACACCTTCTACCTGTTGACCCATCATTTGCTCAAATTTATCATGCAATTCTGTGTTCGTCATGTTCTCCAAGTCAGTCTCGTCGACTTGTGATCCTGGCATGGTTAGTAGCAATAGAAACACACAAAAATATGATCTTACAGACTACTAGAAAATGGTGGTGGTGGGGCGTCATAAATCCGTCAAGCAAATCTCAAATTATTACCAGTTCTTACCCAGCAGTAGGTGGTAATCGGCAACCGTGGTAGTCAAAACTCTCAAAGCTTGGATAAAGCGATTACCAGGGAGAGTCAAACGCATGACGTAGATGTATGTGAAGCTAGGAAGGCTTATAATATGGTAACGAAAAGGGTCAACAATTATCAATGCAGAGATGCAAAGTTGAATAAATGCTCAACGGCGGTACTCTGTTGGTCCTAGGCTAGACCGTACTACAGACGTGAGCCTAGAACACTAAAAAAATCACGACGCTGCACGTAATCAAGGGGCACACTCTAAAGAAAATTTGCCTCTTTTTTTTGCTCTTTTTTTCTGCTCCTTTTTTTTGCCGAAAATTACTATAATGGCGAGTGTCTAATAACTCTTCCCAAGTCAAATGAAGATGGTAGGCACGGAATTTTTTTGAAGATTTTTTTTGGAATCAGGGCAACGATGACGAAAAAGTGCGGTAAAAACAGTATAATGGCACGTGTCTCAAAAGACTCAGAAAAGCCTAAAAATAGGACAGGGAAAAAATATTTTCACCTGTCGAAATTTTGGCCTAAAAACTGCCCGGCGGTCTCCAGACTCTTTTTTTCCTACGCAGGCAAGGAAACACGAATCCGAAACTAGATGGATCTTGATAACATACCTAATATGAAAAGAACTCAGATTGGTGGTGGATATATGATGGTAGGAGATGGCAGCGGTGGTGGTATGGCAGCAGCGATGAATATGGTGCGACGGCGTGACAACTGTGATAGAACTCGAAAATCTAAAGGACTAGACACTAAGACCAGCAACTAGACACGATGATGCAACCGCAAGTTCAACAAAGCAAAACCCTAGAAAGATTATGCACAGGCTCACATTGGTTCGGATATGATGAACTAACCCTAATATTATTATTTTTTGGATTTTTCGTGGACTATAGGTTTGAAGAACAGACTCGATCTAACTATGAAAAACTAGAAAATCTCACCGAGCAACCTGGAAATCTGATACCACTTGATAGAGGCAAGGGTGTCCCGTCTTTCGATGAAGAGGGTGGCTATCGTTTTGGAGGAAGTCGACTTTGACGATCCGACTACGAACGTGCGAGGACGTCGCACCTTAGCAATCGCTAAACCAACTCCGAGAGGTTATTGACCACGTCTGAGCACAATCAACCTGACCACGAAGGTCTGTTTCCTGCAGACAAACGAAGAACAAGCAAGAAACTGAGATTACAATATGGATATTGCGAATATAAGAGGAAAGCTTTATTGATCAAGGTGGGGTTCTGTGACGTCTTTGTCTGGTCGTTGAACACAAATGGAGAACGCGAAGTTGCAGCTATGGCGAACTTTAAACTAAACAAAACCCAAAAAATAAACGACGCCCTAAGGGCTGTATATATGGAGGAAGAGGGGGGGATTTCATGGCCCTTGTAGGAGGGGTCCGAAACCAACCCTAACTCTTGTTTCCCCACACATACGGACTGTAAAAACAGCCTATACTCAAGTATTTCGAAATTATGTGGGCCTGGCCCAATATTAAGGTGACGCAGCATCTATAATAGCCTCTGGACGAAATTTATGAAGTGGCCTCTTGTATATTTCGTCCAAGGCTTCACGCACTCATTATGGTGGCTTCAAAGTCCTGAAATCATCACTTGTAACTCCGTTCTTGTTGCCCTTGCGCATGCCATCGTCTCCATGTTTGATCTTGCTCCAATGTTCATCCTTCTTGTCCAAGCTAGGCCCTTCATTTGTAAGCAAGACAAATGTATCCAATTTAGGCATCATCATATTCTCATGAACATTAGAATCATTACCAAGAAACAAAAGTACCTGGTAATTTAATTGGCGTGCTCGAGCTCTAGTAATTGGTCCTGTATATGTATCAGTTGGGGCTATGGGTGTAACCTTGTTAGTGATGTCCTCATCATTCCTCCACAAAACGCCATTCATTAATCTCATGAAAATACAAGGTGCATTAGTTAACCCAAAAGGCATGACTAACCACTCATATAATCCAAACTTAGTTTTAAATGGTAGTTTTCATTCATCTCCCAATTTCATATGAATTTGATGGTATCCACTACGCAAATCAACTTTGGAGAAAATAGTAGATCCACTTAATTCATCAAGCATGTCATCTAGCCTAGGAATAGGATGACAATAACGAATAGTAATATTATTAATGCCTCTACAATCAACACACATATGCGATGTACCATCCTTTTTTGGCACTAGAATAATAGGAACATCACAAGGACAAAGGGATTCATGTATATAATCTTTATCTAGTAGCTCCTGTACTTGACGCATAATCTCCTTCGTCTCCTCTGGATTGGTATGGTATGGTGCACGGTTGGGTAGCGATTCACCGGGAATTAAGTCGATCTGATGCTCAATCCCTCGAATAGGTGGTAATCCCGGTGGTACTCTTGTGGAAAGACGTCAGCAAACTCCTGCAAAATATTAGTGACAGGAGGAGGCAAAGAGGAAGGCACATCCTCGAATGAAAATAATGCCTCTTTGCACACAAAAGCATAGCAAACAGATTTGCTAAAATCTAGATCATCAATATCAGATTTGGTCGCAAGTAAACATCTGCTTTTCAATTCAATTTCAGAGGCAACATGAGATGATGGTTTGTTATTATGCTTCATTTGTTGCCCAAATTCGTTTGCTCCTGTTTTGCTTTACTAGCTCGATGAATATCATCTTTCAAAATTGAATCTGGAGTCATAGGAAGCAAAGTAATATGTTTATCCTTATGAACAAGAGTATACTGATTGTTTCTACCATGGTGTACATAATTTCTATCAAATCACCTTGGTCTACCAAGTAATAAGGAACATGCTCGCATGGGTACCACATCACAATCAACATAATCAACATATGTAGCTATACTAAAATGCACGCGAAGAGTACGTGTTACCGTACCCTTGCCATTGTTGTTGAACCATTGGATGTAGTAAGGATGTGGATGTGGTCTTGTGGTGAGAGACAGCTTCTCCACCATCTCCATGCTAGCCAAATTGTTGCAGCTCCCTCCATCTATGATGACGCAAACAAAACGTTCCTTCACAACTCCCTTTGTATGGAACAAATTGTGCCTCTGGTTTTGCTCAGCTTGTGTGATCTGGACACTCAAAACACGTTGAGAAACTAAACAGTCATACCTGTCAGCATCGTCAGCAGTCATGTAATGCGTCTCTTGTTAAGAATCATCTCCAATGTGTTATTCACGTGTAATAAGAGTCAATGTCTCCTCGCCATAGTCACTAGCGGACTCATACCCACCATCCTCAGTAATAATCATGACACACTGAGATATGCATTCCCTCGCAAAATGACTTCTTCCCTTACAATGACGACAAATAATATCACTTGTGTGCCCTATTGATGCGATGGATGAAGAGGAGCTCTGTGCAGGCCCGGTAGGTGTGCTCTTGGCGGATAGTGGTGATTGTGCCTGCTTTCTTACATCACGGCTGGAGGTGGGAATTGACGGAGGTACTGGTGCAGCAGAATGTGTGGAAGTAGAAGATGCACGCGGTGTCCATGATGAAGATCGACCTGCAGAGAAGTTAGTCCGCACCAATGCGTGTCGATCCTGCACTTCACGTTCAGCTTTGCAAGCAAGATGGAATAAACGAGTGATATTATTATACTCCTTATACTCTAGAATGTTCTAAATCTCTCTATTTAAGCCACCCATAAAACGTGCAGGCATGGCTTCATTATTCTCAATAATACCACATATAATCAGGCCAGTTTGTAATTACAGATAATATTCTTCTACAGATTTTTTTCCTTGTCTTAAACCCTACAGGTTTTGTAGTAATTCATGTTGATAATATGGTGGAACCCAACGAGTACGCATAGCAGTTTTCAAAGCAACCCAAGTAGTTGGAATATTATTCGAATATAATCTACGATGTTCAATCCACCACACACAAGAAAAACTAGTTAAAGCACAAATAGCAGCAAAAACACGTCTCTCCTCGGGATATTCTAAACATGTAAAACATTGTTCGGCTTCTAACTCCCAAGTAAGATATATATCAGGAACATATCTACCCTCAAATGGTGGAATATTCAATTTTAGTTTAGGGAGATGTTCATGATCTCGTACCTGAGGGTGTGGTGCAGCCCTACCATTGTGATTATTTGCATGTGGACGACCTGGTGGTGGTTGTTGCACATAGTTCAGATTCTGATCAACATCATCCTCGTAATCTCCCCCGAAATCATCCTTCTCGTCAGCAGCAGCAGGAGCCACAGAAGTATCAACAGCAGCACCAACATTTTGGCCAGGCTCAAGAGGGACACAACTCGCTTTGCAGAGGGCTGTTTCGCGACGTGAGGTGGTTGTTGTTGTTGTTGCAATGATGCGGCAGGTGGAGGTAGACGCGCAAGCACTTCAGCGAATTTGGCATCCAACTTGGTGTCAATTGACTTCTCAATGTCATCCATCCTCGCTAGTGCGTCGCCAAAATATCTTCTACCTGTTGACCCATCATTTGCTGAAATTTATCATGCAACACCTTGTTTGTCATGTTCTCCATGTTAGTCTTGTCGACTTGTGATCCTGCCATGGTTAGCACCAAAAGAAACACAAAAAATATGATCCTACAGACTACTAGAAAATGGTGGTCGTGGGGCGTCACAAATCCGTCAAGCAAATCTCAAATTCTTACCAGATCTTACCCAGCAGCAGGTGGTGATCGGCAACCGTTTTAGTCAAAACTCTCAAAGCTTGGACAAAGTGATTACTAGGGGATGTCAAACGCATGATGTAGATGTATGTGGAGCTAGGAAGGCTTATGATATGGTAGCAAAAATGCCAGCAATAACCAATTCAGAGATGCAAAGGTGAATAAACGCTCAACGACAGTACTGTGCTGGTCTAGGCTGGACCGTACTAGAGATGCGAGCCTAGAACACTAACAAAATCACGGCGCTGCACGTAATCAAGGGGAAAGCACACTCTCCGCCACTTTTTTAGCACTCATTTTTTTTTGCCAAAAAACACTATAATGACGAGTGTCTCAAAATTCTTCCCAAATAAAAATAACACCATCGGCACAAAAAATTTGGACATTTTTTTCGGAATCAAGGCAGCGACGACCAAAAAGTGCGACAAAAAATCACTATTATGGCGAGTGTCTCAAAACGCTCCTAGGGACCTAAGAACAGGATAGGAAAAAAATATTTTCACCTGCCGAAATTTTGGCCTAAAAACTGCCCGGGGGTCTCCTGACTCATTTTTTTCCGAGACCTACTCAGGCAAGAAAACACGATATGGAAGAACTCGGAATGGTGGCGGATATATGGTTGTAGGATATGTCAATGGTGGTAGGATATGGCAGTGATGGTGATATATGGTAGCGGCGGTGGGCTATGACAGCGGTGGTCGTATGGCAGCAACGATGAATAGGGTGTGGCGGTGGCGTGACAAACTGTGACAGAACTCGAAACTCTAAAGGACTAGACACTAAGACCAGCAACTAGACACGACGATGCAACAACAAATTCAACAAAGCAAAACCCTAAAAAGATTATGCAAAGGCTCAGATTGGTTCGGATATGATGAACTAACCCTGATTTTTTTTTTGCTTTTTCGTGGACTATAGGTATGAAGAACAGACTCGATCTAACTATGAAAAACTGGAAAATCTCACCGAGCAACCTATAAATCTAATACCAATCGATAGAGGCAAAGGTGTCCATCTTTCGATGAGATGGTGGTTATCATTTTGGAGGAAGTCGACTTTGACGATCTGACTACGAACGTGCGAGGACGTCGCGGTTTAGCAATCGCTAAACCAACTCCGAGAGGTTATTGACCACGCCGGAGCATGATCAACGTGACCACGAGGGTCTATTTCCTGCGAAAACACAAAGAACAAGGAAGAGACTGAGATTGCAATCTGGATATTGCGAATTTAAGAGGAAAGCTTTATTGATCAACTCGGGTTCTGTGACGTCTTTGTCTGGTCGTTGAACCCAAACGAAGTATGCGAAGTTGCAGCTATGGAAAACTTTCATCTAAACAAAACTCCAAAGTCTAAACGATGCCCTAAGGGTTGTATATATGGAGAAAGAGAGGGGAAATTTCGTGGCCCCTTGGAGAAGAGTCTGAAACCAACCCTAACTTTGTTTTCCCGACACATACGGACTCTAAAAACAGCCTCTGGACTAAATTTATGAAGTGGCATCTTGTATATTTCATCCAAGGATTCATGCACTCATTATGGTGGCTTCAAAGTCCTGAAATCCTCACTTGTAACTCTGTTCTTGTTTTCCTTGCGCATGACATCATCTCCATGCTTGATCTTGCTCCAATGTTCATCCTTCTTGTCCAATCTAGGACCTTCATTTGTAAGCAAGACAAATGTATCCAATTTAGGCAACTTCATATTCTCATGAACATTAGAATCATTACCAAGAAATGAAAGTACCTGGTAATTTAATTGGCGTGCGCGAGCTCTAGTAATTGGTCCAGTATGTATAACAATGAGGGTTGGGTGTAACAATGGTATTGATGTCCTCATCAGCGCGACATCACCTTCGACTCCAGGGATCACCCAAGTCTACGGCCGTGGCAGGCGCGCTCCCCCATGCTGCGCAACCCTACCATCAGCAATGTCGCGGTCACCAAGACCCTCATCGATGGAGGTGCCGGCCTCAACCCGATCTCCATCAGGACCTTCGAGGTGGTCTAGGTGCCCTATGACCAGTAGGTGTCGACCACGCCCTTCTCCACGGTGACAGACGGATCTACCGTCCTCCTGGGGCAGGTGCAACTCTTCGTCACTTTTCGCACGCGTAACAAGTACCGCACTGAACTCATCGGCTTCGACGTGGCGCGCATCAGCCTCCCTTACAACGACATCCTGGGGTATCCTGCACTCGCCAAGTACATGACCACCACTCACCCAGGCCACAACGTCATCAACATGCCCGGCAGCAGAGGCGTCATTACCATCGTGTGCGATGAGAGGGATGCGGTTTGATCGCTGAGACGAGCGTAGAAGGCCACAGCAGCTGAGCACGCGGCTTCTGAGGGCGAGCCCACACCCTGTGAGGCCGCGCCGACAAGCAAGAAGAAACTTTTTTTCCAATACCGCGCCAAAACGAAGAAGGTGTTGGTTGACGGTAGTCACTTGGGCCCTACTGTTGGTGTCAAAAACAACAGATCTCAGGTAGTGGGTCCCGAGCTGTGGATCTTGGATCAATGGGGAACAAGGGACGAAGAACACGATGTTTACCCAGGTTTGGTCCCTCTCAAAAAGTAAAACCCTACATCCTGCTTGATTATATTGATGCGTATGGAGCTATTACAGAGTCGATCTACCACGAGATTAGATGAACTAAACCTTAGGTGAATAGGATCATGGTTGTTGTTCTAGTGTCTACTGACTAAACCCTCTGGTTTATATAGACACCAGGGGTACTAGGGTTTAAACATGGTCGGTTACAAGGAAGGAAACAAACATGCTGATTCTTTTCATCTTGACTTGGAGAGCACTCCAAGGAACCGAAGATCTTATGTCCGGATATAGGGTTACCTCATAGCTCGGCCTTCTCGCAGTTATAGTGTGGCTCAACTGTCCGACCCATGAGGATACGCCAGCAACCCGAGGACCCCCTAGTCCAGGACTCCCTCAGTAGCCCCCGAACTAGCCTTCAACGCCGGCGTTCCTTAATTTTTGAAGCCCTTGTGTGTCCGAAGACTCCGACTTGTGGGGCGAGTCCCCCCTCTTTGTGTCCGGCTGACCGTAGTTCCGTCTTGATAACTTTCTCAATCCGTCAGTTGTGGTAGGCTCATAGCCTCGATCCTCGTGTTGGAGTAATGTGATCCATCGACTCCAGTGCGCATAAAGGAGGGGGACGGTCCAACAGTCTTTTACAGAAATGCCGCTTATGGGACAGAGTTAGGTTTATTAATTAGGCCAGGTGCGTGAGGGGTAGGTCATCCCAAATCGAGAAGCTAGGACGCCACAAAATCTTCGAGAGAATGGCGAGTGCTCCTATCTCCTCTTCACACCCCCATGGCCCTCTTCCTGGTGACTAGGTGACATGTTCAGTCTCTCTTCTTCAACTCAGTAGGCTTGAGATGCAAGGCTACCTCCCGACATCGGATCTCGTCTCACTCATCCAGGATTAGTTTCTGCCCACAGTGAAGCTTTTACAGAGAATCCCCCCGCTCCTCGCAAGGAAGAGATGGTATGTTTCGTGCCTTTCCCATTACGAGGCCTAGGCCTTCCTATTCACCCTTTCCTCGGCGGTCTTCTCGAATTCTACGGGATCCAACTCCATCATCTTATCCCTGGGTCCATTATGCACATCTCGGGCTTTGCTGCTCTTAGCGAGATGTTCCTGGGCTATGAAACCCATATGGAGTTGTGTACAAAATATTTCTGCCTGGTCCCCCACACCCGGGGGGGGGCATATTTGAAGTGGGTTCAGACGACTGGACCTCGGAGTGGTTTTATATTGAGGATGTCCCCTTCTTCGAGCCAGCTAGGAGGGGTTTGACAGAATACTCAGACACTCCTTTAATGAAGTGAATTAATTGGCGGACAAAGAACCCCTGCCAAGAGGAGAGTGCCAAAGTGCGGTGTCTTGCAGGTGATGAGGACATCACTAACAAGGTTACACCCACAACCCCAACTGATACATATACTTGACCAATTACTAGAGCTCGCGCACGTCAATTAAATTACCAGGCACTTTCGTTTCTTGGTAATGATTCTAATGTTCATGAGAACATGATGCTGCCTAAATTGGATACATTTGTCTTGCTTACAAATGAAGGGCTTAGCTTGGACAAGAAGGATGAACATTGGAGTAAGATCAAGCATGGAGATGATGGCATAAGCAAGGGGAGCGAGAACGGAGTTACAAGTGATGATTTCAGGACTTTGAAGCCACCATAATGAGTGCGAGAAGCCTTGGACGAAATATACAAGATGCCACATCATAGATTTCATCCAGAGGCTATTATTGGTGCTGCGTCACCTTATTATTGGTCCAGGCCCATGTAATTTCGAAATAATAAAGTATAGGTTGTTTTTAGAGACCGTTTGTGTGGGGAAAACAGAGTTAGGGTTGGTTTCGGACCCCTTCTCCAAGGGGCCACGAAATGGCCCGTCTCTTTCTCCATATATACAGCTCTTAGGGCATCGTTTAGTCTTTGGGTTTTGTTTAGATTAAAGTTCGCCATAGCTGCAACTTCGTGTACTTCGTTTGTGTTCAATGACCATACAAAGACGTCACATAACCCCACCTTGATCAATAAAGCTTTCCTCTTATACTCGCCATATCCAAATTGTAATATCAGTTTCTTGCTTGTTCTTCGTTTCTTTGCAGGAAATAGACCCTCGTGGTCAGGTTGATCGTGCTCCGGTGTGGTCAATAACCTCTGAGAGTTGGTTTAGCAATTGCTAAGTCGCGACTTCTTCGCACGTTCATAGTCGGATCGTCAAAGTCTACTCCTCCGAAAGCGATCATCAGTATCTCATCGAAAGACGGGACACCTTTGCCTCTATTAGCCGGTAAGGTGAAGCTGCTAGCACACAACAAGCGGACCAAGATTGATGAGGACATGACTACCTTTGATACGACCTAAAATATTGCATACATGTATATTTGTGAGGTGATTTTTAATACAATAATTTATTTATGTCATCCAGGACAAAAATACTTCACAGACTTTTGTGCCATGTCTAATTCCGTGTGTATGGGACATTTGTACAATCCACATATGAAGATAAGGGAAAAAGAAAAGTTTAGGTGCTGTTCAAAAAGTTCTCTCACATCACTTTTGGGCCAAGAGAAGATAGAGTCCAAGTCTCTCACGTTCTGCATCCAGATTCGGACTGCACATACATACCTGACTCAAAACATCAAGAACTCCTTCATACGGACTCCGAATTGGGTGTTTCTTTTTTTGTTGGAAACTAGATTTCGTACACTTTCCAACCCAATTGATTCACCTTCAAATTCGTCCGGAGCGTTGAGATATCGATGAAACAATCTGAAGCTGCAGCAGAATCCGACTCAAACTACAAGTCCAAAGGTGTTGCATCACCTCCACTTGGGACCATGAGCCTTGTACGACCTAGGGTTAGTTTTAGGCTGCCTTGGGACGTCCTTCCACCTCCTTAGCCGCCACCCCTTGCTCCTATATAAGTAGATCCATCTAGTAGCTTTTTCTTTGGGGTTTGTTTAGTCAAAAGTTAGCCATTGCAACTTCGTGTACTTCGTTTGTGTCCAACGACCAGACCAAGACCGCTTACAGATCCCCACCTTTATCAATGCTTCATCTATATTTGCAATATTCAGATTGCTTTATCATATTCTTGCTTGTTCTTCGATTGCATGTAGGAATAGACCTTCGTGGTCAGGCTGATCGTGCTTCTGGCATTGTCAGTAACCCTTGAAGATTGGTTTAGCGATTGCTAAGGCGCAACGTCGTGCACGTTGGTAGTCAGATCCTCAAAGTCATCTCCACCAAATCGATAGTTATCCTCTCATCGAAAGATCGGGCCCTCGCCTCTATGAGAGGGGCTGAGCGAAGCTTACGTAGCCAAACAAAGGTTTGCTAGGTTGGGTGGTTAGACAGATTCATGGTTACAATAGGAGGCTGACAAACAAACATGGACATCGAGGCAATGAGCTAAAGAGCGAGACATCTAGCAATAGACAAAGATAGTAATGATATCTGGGTCAGGTCATCTTGCCTATCGAGTCGTCGATGGGATCGTAAGACGGCTCCTCGTACTCAACCTCGGTAGTAACCTCGTTCTCGGTCTCGGCTTCCGGCTCTACTCAACACAAGAACACAACATGGCACAAAATAAAACAAGGTGCAATGCACAATCAACATGATGCAAGTATGATGCATATATGATGCAATACATGTCAAGGGATGAAACACACAAGAACAACACAAGACAACAAGTTTAAGTGAGGCCGGAATCCACATAAGGCAAATCCGATAAGTCCTCATATGCATATTCTGAAATTAGTCCAGATCTGAACAAACCTTAAGTTAAAGTTGTTAAACAGCAAGTTAACATGCACCATGATGATCTACATGAAATTCTAGTCAAGTTTCATATAAAGTTTGTTTACTTCGGAGCTACGGTCTAGAAGATATGAGCAAAACAAGACAAGCATGGCAACGGTGCAAGATGCACCCAAACATCAAGCAAATACACTCCAAACATGTAAACAACATGATATTATGAATCTACATGCAAAATCACACAAGTTTCATATAGGGCACGCTCAAAACGGAGCAACGGTTCAACACATACACACGAAACAAGGTACAATGCAAAGCTGAAGTTAACAGCCACATAGCAACTTTGGGGCAAGAAATATATACTCTACAACACCCAAATATGATAACAATAAGAATGGACATGAAGTAGACATATCCTACAACAAACAACTCCATTGGAGCAACTCCATAGGAGGCATGGATCAATAGCAACAAGCTACACCAAATTGATCATGCTGTTAAAAACCTGACAGTTATATTTTATAGCAACTTGAGTGCAAGAAATAAATAAGCTACAACAAGTCATATGTTCAAGTGAGGGCATGGATGGATAGACAATAACATGTACAACAAGGAATGATCATTGGCCCCTCCAAAACATGCATGACTTTGACTAGGGCATCAAGCAAACATAGCATGAGGTTATGACAGATTCCACACTTAGCAGAAATTTCACTAAGTATAAAATAGTTATGTTGGCATGACATGTTTACAAGCATGTATATGTCACCTCAAGGCATATCATGGAAATTGGTTTGCACCACAGCAAAGACCATATGATGGAGATTCTAAAACAGATAGACATGTGACATGGGGACAAACACATCAATAGCAAAGAGCATGTCAAAACAGCATCTCATAACAAGTTTCAGCACTTAACATCCACATGCACTTTTGCAACAGAGATTAACATGGCAATATGACACCTAACATGAATGCTACAGCAACCATCATGTAGAGCATTTCACAATGAACATTTTGACATATCATTTGCTTCATTTGGATAAACATGCACCAAGTTATCACATCTCAAACATGGCATGAAAATAACAAGTTATAGCAGTTTATAACAAGTAGCACTCTTGCAACAGAGATTAGGACCTCTTGATGATCTCAAACAAGCATGCCACAATGGAACAAAACGTAGAGCACATCACCACGATCATTTTGACATATCATATGCACAATTTGGACTTACACACAAAAAGATACAGCCATGCAAAGATGTCGATAAAAATGCAACTCCAGGGACTTAGTGAAAAAAACAGCAACCTCAAGCGGATCGGGCGTGGAAGAGCGGATCGGGTCGGGTCGGACCCGACCGACCCGTTAGGGTTCGCGGCCGGCGGATCGGATCTGCAGCGCGGCGGAGCGGATCGGCGGTGGCCGGCGGGAGCTCGAGCCGGCGGGGACGCGGGCGCCGACGAAGAGGGCCTCGGCGGCGGGTGGCGGAGACGATGCGGCTGGCCGGAGGAGGTGGTTGCCGAGGCCGGCGGCGGCGAGGGCGCCGTCCGGGGCAGAGCGGCCGGTCGTGCGGCGGCGATCCGGCGACTGGAGGTCGCCCGGCGGCTGAGGAAGGTAGCGCGGGGTTGAGGGCGCCGGCGGGAGGCGGAGGCGGCGGTGCGAGCTCGGGCGGACGACGAGCGGAGCTCGCCGACGGCGGTGAAGAAGCTGCGGGCGGCGGAGGTGGTCACGCGGGCCGGACGGGCCCGATCCGGGCCGGCGGGCCCGGCGGCGCGGTGGAGGCGGAGGCCGGCGGCTGCGGACACGTGTCGAGGCCTGAGTGGCTGGACGACGACAGACGGACAAGTTGGTATCAGAGCACGACTCATGTAAAAATAGGGATGAAATTGCAAAAGAGATAGTTGGCTTACACTCGCCACGTCACACAATACATTACATAAGCAAATCATCATCCAAATAACATCACAGTCCGGCTACGGACGAAGATCCAAATGAAAGATACCAAATAAATAAAGCCACAAGGTCTGAATCACCCCTAGTAGAAGCCACTACTGATCATCGGGATAGTGCACATAGTATCAACTATGTTCTTCATCGAACTCCCAGTACAGCTCGGTGCCGTCACCTGTGTAGTTCACCATGGTACTTGCATCTGGTGTTCTGTAGAATCTGTGAGCCACGGAGGACTCAACAATCCCGTTCCCGGGTAGCAACACTATCTAAGCCTTGGGTGTGGAACAAGGCTGAAGAAAAATAAAGGTTGCAGCTGCACTAGCACTAGCTACGTGTTTAGAGCGAGAAGAGAAGTGCCACGAGCGTCAAAGTGATCACAAAGTGATCCTATCTAAGCACGTCAATCATAACCCCACCGTGTTCACTTCCCAAACCCCTTTCGGAAAACGACCCTCACGGTTACACGGATGTTTGCGGACAGTTTGCAGTCATGTTGTGCATGACGTTTGTGACCCGTCGTGGCACACGGCATGGCACATGTGCTGTCCTGGAAGCACAGACGTTTGTGCCAAGAGGGAACATTCCTGTGGCCTGATGAGGACGTCGGTTCCTCTTAGTGGGGGTGTATGTGATAGCCTCGCTTATTAGGGATGATAGACTACTCATATCAATAAGGAATTCCTTCTTTTTCGGGAGCCCATTCGGATAGAACTCCAAAGTTAAGCGTGCTCAGCTTGGAGTAGTTTCAGGATGGGTGACCGACCGGGAAGTTGCTTCCGGGTGCGCACGAGTGAGGACAAAGTACGGAGAAAATACTAGTATTGATATGTGGGGCTAGTCTAGATCCCGCCAGGAGTAACGACCACCGGTGGGTGTGTCCGGGACGTTACAGCGCCCCCCTTCCCAGGGCGCGTCCCCTGCCTCGAGGGCCCCCCGATCCTCCACCGACGTACCCCTAGGTCCTATATCTTCCGTTTCGTGGAGAAAAAAAATCAGAGAGAAAGAATTATCGCGTTTCACGAGACGAAGCCGCCGTCAAGCCCTAATCTCTCTCGGGAGGGCTGATCTGGAGTCCGTTCGGGGCTCCGGAGAGTGGAGATCGTCGCCATCGTCATCATCAACCTTCCTCCATCACCAATTCCATGATGCTCACCGCCGTGTGTGAGTAATTCCATCGTAGGCTTGCTGGACGGTGATGGGTTGTATGGGATCTATCATGTAATCGAGTTAGTTTTGTTAGGGTTTGATCCCTAGTATCCACTATGTTCTGAGATTGATGTTGCTATGACTTTGCTATGCTTAATGCTTGTCACTAGGGCCCGAGTGCCATGATTTCAGATCTGAACCTATTATGTTTTCATGAATATATGTGTGTTCTTGATCTATCTTGCAAGTCTACAGTCACCTACTATGTGTTATGATCCGGCAACCCCGAAGTGACAATAATCGGGACCACTCCCGGTGATGACCATAGTTTGAGTAGTTCATGTATTCACTATGTGCTAATGCTTTGGTCCGGTACTCTATTAAAAGGAGGCCTTAATATCCCTTAGTTTCCAATAGGACCTCGCTGCCACGGGAGGGTAGGACAAAAGATGTCATGCAAGTTCTTTTCCATAAGCATGTATGACTATATTCGGAATACATGCCTACATTGCATTGATGAACTGGAGCTAGTTCTGTGTCACCCTAGGTTATAACTTCTACATGATGAATTGCATCTGACGTAATTTCCCATCACCCATCCAATGCCTACGAGCTTTACCTATATTGCTAGTTGCTTATTTACTTTTCCGTTGCTTATATCACAAAAACTACAAAAACACTATCTTTACTTTTATTGCTACTACCACCACTATCATATTACTTTGCTACTAAACTACCTTGCTGCAGATACTAAGTTTCCAGGTGTGGTTGAATTGACAACTCAGCTGCTAATACTTAAGAGTATTCTTTGGCTCCCCTTGTGTCGAATCAACAAATTTGGGTTGAATACTTTATCCTTGAAAACTGTTGCGATCCCCCACACTTGTGAGTTATCAAGACTATTTTCTGGCGCCGTTGCCGGGGAGCATAGATCTATTCTTTAAGTCACTTGGGATTTATATCTGTTTATCATATGAAGAATTTGAAGGACTAAAAAACCAAGATCTTACCCTCAACTACGAGGGGAGGTAAGGAACTGCCATCTAGCTCTGCACTTGATTCTCCTTCTGTTATGAGTAAACTTGCGACACCTACTCCTGCTATTGAATCTGATATGTCGTATGTTCTTGATGATGCTACTTCTGCTATGTATGATGAAACTATCTCTATGCCTGATACTGTGCCACTAGGTGAATTTCTAGATGAACAAATTGCTAAGGTTAGGGTAAGTGCAAATGTTGATGATATTTATGAAAGTTATGATGAAACTACTCCCAATAGATATGAATTGCCTGTTGTGCCTGAAGGTTATGTTATGGATGAAGAAACTGCTAGAGACTTTCTTGCTTGCAATGATAGATATGATCTTAAGAAATTATTAGCTAAGCTGAAAGAAAAGTCCTTGAATGCTAGAATGAAACATGACCCTGCTTTGGCTACTTCACCTATTTGTGTCACTGATAAGGATTATGAATTCTCTGTCGATCCTGAGTTAATTACTTTGGTTGAATCTGATCCTTTCCATGGCTATGAGTCTGAAACTGTTGTGGCACATCTTACTAAGTTGAATGATATAGCCACCCTGTTTACCAATGATGAAAAGATCCGCTACTATTATATCCTTAAGCTATTTCTGTTCTCGTTAAAGGGTGATGCTAAGACTTGGTTTAATTCTCCTGATCCTGGTTGTGTTCGTAGTCCCGAGGATATGATGTATTACTTTTCTGCTAAATATTTTCCCGCTCATAAGAAACAAGCTGCCTTACGGGAAATATATAACTTTGCTCAAACTGAAGAAGAGAGTCTCCCACAAGCTTGGGGGAGGCTTCTCCAGTTACTTAATGCTTTGCCTGATCATCCTCTTGAGATGCATGATATACTTGATGTCTTTTATAATGGACTAACCGATGCTTTCAGAGACCACCTGGATAGTTGTGCTGGTTGTGTTTTGAGGGAAAGAACAGTTGAAGAAGGCGAATTACTATTGAATAATATGCTAGCCAATGAAAATAATTGGACACTTTCTGAACCAGCCCCTAAGCCAACTCCGAAGAAAAGAGGTGTTCTATTTCTCAGTCCTGAAGATATGCAAGAGGCAAAGAAATCTATGAAAGAAAAAGGTATTAAAGCTGAAGATGTTAAGAATTTACCGTCTATTGAAGAAATACATGGTCTTGATAACCCGACATAGGTAGTAAAGGCAAATTCTCTGTATAGATTTGATGAAGGTATATTCCTCGTTATAAGTCTGCTAGCCAATGCTTAGATGAGTTTGACAATTTTATTGTGAAACAAGAAAACTTCAATGCTTATGTTGGTAGACAACTACAACACAATGCTTATATGATTGAACGCTTGAGTGATTATCTGTCTAGTGCTAAAGATGAACTGAAACTCATTAGTAAACATGCTTCTATGGTCACCACTCAAGTAGAACAAGTACTTAAGGCTCAGAATGATTTGCTCAATGAATTAAATAGTAAGGACAATGACTATGCTGTTAGAGTTGCAACTAGAGGTGGCAAAATGACTCAGGAACCCCTGTATCCTGAAGGCCACCCTAAGAGAATTGAGCAAGATTTTCACAGAGCTAATTTAGATGCACCTAGTTCTTCTAAAAAAAAGAAAAAGAAAAATGATAGGACCTTGCATGCTTCTAGTGAACCTGTAGCTCACCCACCTGAGAATCCCAATGATATATCTGTTTCTGATGCTCAGACACAATTTGGTAATGAACATGAACCTAGAGATAATATTAATAATGATGTTCATGATGATGCTCAACCTAGCAATGATAATGATGTAGAGATTGCTGTTGATCTTGATAACCCACAATCAAAGAATCAACGTTATGATAAGAGAGACTTTGTTGCTATGAAGCACGGTAGGGAAAGAGAACCATGGGTTTAGAAACCCATGCCTTTTCCTCCGAAACCATCCAAGAAAAAGGATGATGAGGATTTTGAGCTCTTCGCTGAAATTATTAGACCTATCTTTTTGCGTATGCGTTTGACTGATGTGCTTAAAACAAATCCTTATGCCAAGTACATGAAAGATATTATTACCAACAAAAGAAAGATACCTGAAGTAGAAATTTCCACCATGCTTGCCAATTACACATCTGAGGGTGGAATGCCTAAGAAATTAGGAGATCCAGGAGTACCTACTATACCTTGCTCCATTAAGAGAAATTATGTTAAAACTGCTTTATGTGATCTTGGAGCCGGTGTTAGTGTTATGCCTCTCTCTTTATATCGTAGACTTGACTTAAGTAAGTTGACACCTACTGAAATATCCATGAAAATGGCTGATAAATCAACTGCTATACCTGTCGGTATTTGTGAGGATGTGCCTGTTGTATTTGCAAATGTTACTATTCTAACAGACTTTGTTATACTTGATATTCCCGAGGACGATAGTATGTCTATTATTCTTGGAAGACCTTATTTGAATACTGCAGGGGCTGTTATTGATTGCAACAAAGGCAATGTCACTTTTCATGTCAATGGTAATGAGCATACGGTACATTTTCCGAGGAAACAACCTCAGGTTCATAGTATCAATTACATTGGAAAAACTTCGACTATCACTATTGGAGGTTTTGAGTTTCCTATTCATACTATCAAGAAGGCATATGACATACTTATTGTTGGGGACATACATATCCCCATTGAGGTAACCTAGTGTTATTCAAAAATTCTCCGGTTTCATGTTACTCGGAAAGAGTTTATTAACAAGACCTGATCAACCTTGTTAATGGATTCCTTTTGATGAACATGGATCGGTGAATCTAGATGGCACAAATCTTCTGTACCCTCCTTTTACTTTCTGTTAATTAGGTTAAATAAAAAAATAGCATTATCTGTCTGTTTCTAGACTTACCCGTGCAATAAAAAAATATCCCGAAAATAAAAGTTCTCCAAATGCCATGAAATTGAAATATGAATTTTTCAAGAATATTTAAGAAAATATGGCACTGAACACACAACGAGGGGAGCCAGCACATGGCCTCGAGGGCACAGCGCGCGCCCCTGCCACAAGGGCCCCACGTGGCCTCCCTCCACTTATTCTTCCACACATGCTCTTCTTCTTCCTCCCAAAAAAAATCTCCAACCAGCTCAAACCCGAGTTCTAGTTCATTTTGCTGCCATTTTTGATCTCCTTGCTCAAAGCACCATTCACCAAACTGTTTGGGGAGATTGTTCCTTGGTATGTGACTCCTCCATTCATCCAATTAGTTTTTGTTCTAGTACTTTATTTGTTGCAAATTTATGTTGCTGAGGTGACCTTGTTCTTGAGCTTGCATGTCAAATTTTCTTGGTCCCAAGTTGTTCTAATGCATGATATAGCCTCGACGCACTTATAGGAGTTGTTGCTATCAATCTTGTTGAGTTTGGTTAACTTTTATTGTGAGTTACTAAAAATTTCAGAAAATTTCAGAAAAGGGAAATGTTAAAATGATTATTGAGGGGCTCCTCCAGCAAGATCTCAGAGGAGAAGAAGAAAGAAGAAAATAAGAAGCCCAAGTATCACCTTCCTCGCATGGCGGAAGTTCGACCGTGCGAATGGCCTTGTAATAATTTCATGATGCCCGCCGGTATTTACGAAGACTTTTATTGGATGGCGAATAATGCAGGCCTCACTGACTTCCCCAACGACCAAAAAGAACAG
Source organism: Secale cereale (assembly GCA_902687465.1). Classification (NCBI taxonomy): domain Eukaryota; kingdom Viridiplantae; phylum Streptophyta; class Magnoliopsida; order Poales; family Poaceae; genus Secale; species Secale cereale. The sequence goes on along the minus strand of LR738712.1, from coordinate 368,952,112 downwards.
TATCTCTTACTCACTAATATTTTCACGCAAAGTTTTCATTTTCATTCTAGGAAAACACCACCTATGGTGGAGTTTCGCTTATATGATGTGAGTAAGGGGATATCACTGTTAGACTTTTGTGAAACATGCAAAGTACCCTTTGGAGGTAGACTTGATGAACCACGTCACGAAGACGTCAAAGGGTTTATTGATATAATAGCCGTAGGTGAAAACAGACAAGTTGCAGGGGCTAGAATCACTAGTATACACTTCCCTGTTCTGTGCTACTTTGGTTTATTTGCTAGTAGGTGTTTAATTGGTCGCGGGAAAAGTGGGAATCTCAGTGCCCCTGATATTATTATTTTACGCCATGCTTTGTTTTGTGACACAACTTTTAGCTTGGGCGCCGTCGTTGCTAAACGATTGAGTCTTAACCGCTCAAGAGGCCCCGTCTTTGGAGGCATCTTTGCTTCTCGCCTTGCTGAACATTTTAATATACCCATTAGGCATCATGAGAAGGAAGAAAAATTGCTTGCCCCTGTTTATCTAGACTACAAAAGCATGGTAGCTCATGACTTTATTGTTAAAGACAAAAATATGCAGCTCCATTATAAATTGAGGTTTGATGAAATATACTGTGAAATTGTTACCTTGCCTGCACCTTCTTTGTTTGATCTATCTACAGGCGTATTCCTCATCACCTCAGATGTCTTCTACAAGTACCAAGGCCAGGCACAAGCTTCAGAGCCTGAGCCAGAACCACCACTTGATCCTTCCCGACAATCTGTTTATGAGTAGGAGCTGGACAAGCTCGCTAACCAGTGGCGCCCAGAGGACACATCTCAGTACACTGGAGGGAGTGGCTTCGATCCGTGGCCATATACCAACTTAGGCCAAAATCCTAAGCTTGGGCGAGTACGTGTTTCTCACCGACTTTACATTCATGTTCACACACTTATGCTAGTTGTCGGTGCTCACACTCTTTCACTGTACCATCCATGTTTAGCTTTTTTTTTCTTTTTCTTAGTTTTTTTCTTGTGTGCTAGAAAAACCCAGAAAAACAAAAATATTAGTTGTAGCTTTTATCTAGTTTACTTTCTTTGCCTATAGTAGTAACTAAAAATGAAAACCCAAAAAGATTTCTCGTTCTTCTTTTGCTTGTTGGGAGCTTCCCCGTGTAAATAGTGTCTTTTCTTTTCTTTAGGGGTTAAGAATAGAAGACCATGATTGAAAATGCTTAGTGTCTCTCATATGCTTTGTTGTTGAATTAACCTTGAGCCATATTACCTTGTCTTCTCTCTTGTTTTAAATGCCTGCAGATTCCAGCTTAGTCCAATGCACGTGCACAATTATTATTTTTCACACCGTTTGGTCGTGCGAGTGAAAGGCAATAAGGATGATATATGATGAACTAATTGAGATGAGAAAAGCTGGTATGAACTCAACCTCTCTTGTTTCTGTAAATATGATTGCTCATCGATCTTGATTCACCTTGTTATGAATAAAACATGTTTGCAATGACAATTAGAGATCATAGCTGCTTATGCCATGCTTAATTAGCTGAGAGTTTATAATGGTCTATCTTGCGTGCCAACATGATATTAAAATGGCTGTGATGTGGTATGATGGGTGGTATCCTCCTCTGAACGATTTAAGTGACTAGACTTTGCACATGTTCACGCATGTAGATGAAACAAATAAACATAGCCTTCACGATATTTATGTTCATGGTGATTTATATCCTACTCATGCTTTCATTCATTGTTGATTAATTTTAATGCATGTTCATGACCGTAGTTGCTCTCTAGCTGGTCGCTTCCCCAGTCTCTTTCTAGCCTTCACTTGTACTAAGCGGGAATACTGCTTGTGCATCCACTCCCATAAACCCCAAAGTTATTCCATTTGAGTCAACCATACCTTCCTATATGCGGTATTTACCTGCCTTTCCAAGTAAATTTGTATGTGCCAAACTCCAAACCTTCAAATGAAATTCTGTTTTGTATGCTAGAATAGCTCATGTATCAACTAGGGCTATCTATATCTTCCATGCTAGGTGGGTTATTCTCACGATGAGTGGACTCCGCTCATCATTCATGAGAAAATGGCTGGTAACCGGGATGCCCAGTCCCATGCTCAAAATCATAAGAATTGAACAAAACTCCCCCAGGGCTTTTGCTTGTTTGGACGGTAACCCGTGGATTCGGCTGGCCGTGGAGTGTGCTTGTTGGTGGTTGGGGGAGTATAAACTTTACCATTCTGTTTGGGAAGCGCCTATAATGTGCGTAACATGGGAGATATCGAGATTCTTGGTTGTTATGTTGACAATGAAAGTATACCGCTCAAAATGTTATTCAATCTCTATTTAAAATCAAGCTCTGGCACCTCTACAAATCCCCGCTTCCCTCTGCGAAGGGCCTATCTATTTACTTTTATGCAGAGTCATCATCCTCTTATCAAAGATCACCAGTAGGAGAGCACCTCTGTCGTTGCATGTATTACTATTAATTTGCATTGAGTATGATCATGACTGGATCTCTTTTACCATGAATTACAATGTCTAGTCAGTCCTTGATCTTTAAAGGTGCTCTGCATTTATGTTTTGCGGTCTCAGAACGGGCTAGCGAGATACCATCCTGTTATATCATATCATGATTGTTTTGAGAAAGTGTTGTCATCCGAGGTTTATTACTATTGCTCGCTAGTTGATTATGCTATTGATGTGAGTAGTCTTGATACCTGAAAGTTATTGTGAATGTGGTTAGTTCATGATCTTGTTGAAAACCTGAATGCTAGCTTACATATTTACAACAACAAGAGAAAACAGAGTTTGTCAAAGTTTTTCTTTATCACTTTCAGTTTATCAACTGAATTGCTTGAGGACAAGCAAAGGTTTAAGCTTGGGAGAGTTGATACGTCTCCAACGTATCTACTTTTCCAAACCCTTTTGCCCTTGTTTTGGACTCTAACTTGCATGATTTGAATGGAACTAACCCGGACTGACACTGTTTTCAGCAGAATTGCCATGGTGTTGTTTTTGTGCAGAAATAGAAAGTTCTCGGAATCGCCTGAAAATCAACGGAGAATTATTTCAGAAAATATAAAAAATATCTGCAAGAAGATACTCACCGGGGGGGGCCACGGCTTGTCCTCGAGGGTGGGGGCACGCCCCCTTCCCAGGGCGCGCCCCCTGCCTCGAGGGCCCCCCGATGCTCCACCGACGTATCGCCAGGTCCTATATCTTCCGTTTCGGGTAGAAAAAAATCAGAGAGAAAGAATTATCGCGTTTCACGAGATGGAGCCGCCGCTAAGCCCTAATCTCTCTCGGGGGGGCTGATCTGGAGTCCGTTCGGGGCTCCGGAGAGTGGAGATCGTCACCATCGTCATCATCAACCTTCCTCCATCACCAATTCCATGATGCTCACCCCCGTGTGTGAGTAATTCCATCGTAGGCTTGCTGGACGGTGATGGGTTGGATGGGATCTATCATGTAATCGAGTTAGTTTTGTTAGGGTTTGATCCCTAGTATCCACTATGTTCTGAGATTGATGTTGCTATGACTTTGCTATGCTTAATGCTTGTCACTAGGGCCCGAGTGCCATGATTTCAGATCTAAACCTATTATGTTTTCATGAATATATGTGTGTTCCTGATCCTATCTTGCAATTCTATAGTCACCTACTATGTGTTATGATCCGGCAACCCCGAAGTGACAATAATCGGGACCACTCCCGGTGATGACCATAGTTTGAGGAGTTCATGTATTCACTATGTGTTAATGCTTTGGTCCGGTACTCTATTAGAAGGAGGCCTTAATATCCCTTAGTTTCCAATAGGACCCCGCTGCCACGGGAGGGTAGGCCAAAAGATGTCATGCAAGTTCTTTTCCATAAGCACGTATTACTATATTCGGAATACATGCCTACATTGCATTGATGAACTGGAGCTAGTTTTGTGTCACCCTAGGTTATAACTTCTACATGATGAATTGCACCCGACATAATTTCCCATCACCAATCCAATGCCTACGAGCGTTACCTATATTGCTAGTTGCTTATTTACTTTTCCATTGCTTATATCACAAAAACTACAAAAACACTATCTTTACTTTTATTGCTGCTACCACCACTATCATATTACGTTGCTACTAAACTTTCTTGCTGCAGATACTAAGTTTCCAGGTGTGGTTGAATTGACAACTCAGCTGCTAATACTTAAGAGTATTCTTTGGAACCCCTTGTGTTGAATCAACAAATTTGGGTTGAATACTTTACCCTCGAAAACTATTGTGACCCCCTACACTCGTGGGTTATCATGACGCAGCGCCAATAATAGCCTCTGGACGAAATCTATGAAGTGGCATCTTGTATATTTCGTCCAAGGCTTCTCGCACTCATTATGGTGGCTTCAAAGTCCTGAAGTCATCACTTGTAACTCCGTTCTTGCTCCCCTTGCGCATGCCATCATCTCCATGCTTGATCTTGCTCCAATATTCATCCTTCTTGTCCAAGCTAGGTCATTCATTTGTAAGCAAAACAAATGTATCCAATTTAGGAAACTTCATATTCTCATGAACATTAGAAACATTACCAAGAAACGAAAGTACTTGGTAATTTAATTGGCATGCGCGAGCTCTAGTAATTGGTCCTCTATATGTATCAGTTGGGGTTGTGGGTGTAATTCTGTTAGTGATGTCCTTATCATCATCCCCTTCTTGAATTGAAGTCATCCTCGGCGGAATCTCATCTTCCTCACCCACGTAAGGCTTCGAATCTACAATGTTAAATGTGGGACTAACCCCAAAATCTACAGGCAGCTCAAGTTTGTATGCATTATCATTTATTTTTTCTAACACCTTAAAAGGACCATCAACACGTGGCATTAGCTTTGACTTGCGCAAATTAGGAAACCTATCCTTACGCAAATGTAACCAAACAAGATCTCCAGGTGCAAAGACAACACATTTCTACCCTTACTCCAACAAGTTTATATTTAGCATTCATGTGCTCAATATTTTCCTTAGTTAACTCATGCATTTTTAAGATCAATTCAGCACGTTGTTTAGCATCAAAATTAACCTTCTCCAAAGATGGAAGAGGCAACAAATCAATAGGTGCACGAGGTAGGAAACCATATACAATTTCAAAAGGGCACATCTTAGTAGTAGAATGGAGCGAACGATTATAAGCAAATTCAGTATGAGGCAAACATTCTTACCACATTTTCTTGTTATTCTTCAAAACAGCCCTAAGCATAGTAGACAAAGTTCTATTGACTACTTCAATTTGTCCATCATTTTGGGGGTGACAAGTAGTACTAAAAAGTAGTTTAGTCCCCAACTTAGCCCATAAACATCTCCAAAAGTGTCTAAGAAATTTAGTATCACAATCTGAAACAATAGTATTTGGCACACCATGCAAGCGAATAATTTCACGAAAGAACAAATCAGCAACATTAGCAGCATCATCGCTTTTATGACATGGTATAAAGTGTGTCATTTTCAAGAACCTATCCATGACAACAAATATGCTACCCTCCCCTTCTTTGTTCAAGGTAAACCCAAAACAAAGTCCATCGATATATCTTCCCATGGAACACTAGGTACAGGCGAAGGCATATATAAACCATGAGGGTTGAGTCATGACTTAGCTTTTTGACATGTAGTGTAGCGAGCAACAAAACTCTGAACATCACGTCTCATCTTTGGCCAAAAGAAATGTGTAGAAAGTACGTCCTCCGTCTTCTTAACGCCAAAATGTCCCATTAATCCTCCTCCATGTGCCTCCTGCAATAACAAAAGACGAACAGAGGCAGCTGGAATGCATAGCTTGTTAGCATGAAACACAAATACATCATTAACGACGAACTTGTTCCATGTTCTCCCTTCTTTAAAATTCTGCAATACATTTTAAATTCAGCATCATGCACATATTGATCTTTGATGGTCTCCAAAGCAAATATTTTAAAGTCAAGTTGTGAAAGCATAGTATAAAGATGAGACACTGCATCAACAATAACATTTTCTTTTACCTTCTTGTGTTCAATAACATAATCGAAATTCTCTATGAATTCAACCCATTTAGGATGTCTATGGTTCAATTTTTCTTGACTTTTAATGTGCTTCAAAGATTCATGATCATAGTGTATAACAAATTCTTCGGGCCATAAATAATGTTGCCATGTTTCCAAAGTCCGAACAAGAGCATATAATTCCTTATCATAAGTAGAATAATTCAGACTAGGCCCACTCAATTTTTTAGAAAAGTATGCAACATGTTTACCATCTTGTAATGACACACCTCCTAACCCAATTCCACTAGAATCACATTCAAGCTCAAAAGTCTTATTAAAATCAGGAAGTTGGAGTAAAGGAGCATGTGTCAACTTATCTTTCAATACGATGAATGCTTCTTCCTGTGCAATACCCAAAACAAAAGGCACATCCTTCTTTGTAAGCTCATTGAGAGGTGCATCAATGGTGCTGAAATCTCTCACAAAACGCCTATAGAATCTAGCGAGGCCAAGGAAACTCCTCACGTGTGTGACCGTTTGGGCTGCACTCAATAGCTTCAATCTTGGCTTTATCAACCACAATTCCCTGTCGAGTAACAACATAGCCAAGAAAAGATACTCGGTCGGTGCAAAAGGTGCACTTTCCAAGGTTACCAAACAAACGTGCATCACGTAGAGCAATAAAAATAACACGTAAATGTTCCAAATGTTCCTCCAAAGATCTGCTAGAAATCAATATATCATCAAAGTAAACTACCACAAATTGTCCAATGAAAGCACGTAAAACTTCATTCATTAATCTCATGAAAGTACTAGGTGCATTAGTTAACCCAAAAGGCATGACTAACCACTCATATTATCCAAACTTAGTAATAAATGTTGTTTTCCATTCATCCCCAATTTCATACGAATTTTAAGGTATCCACTGTGCAAATCAACTTTGGAGAATATTGTAGAGCCACTCAATTCATCAAGCGTATCATCTAGCCTAGGAATAGGATGACGATAACAAATAGTAATATTATTAACGCCTCTACAATCAACACACATACGCGATGTATCATCCTTTTTTGGCACTAGAATAATAGGAACATCACAAGGACAAAGGGATTCGCGTATATAAACTTTGTCGAGTAACTCCTGTACTTGACGCATAATCTCCTTCGTCTCCTCTGGATTGGTACGGTATGGTGCGTGGGTTGGTAGAGATGCACCGGGAATTAAATCAATCTGATACTTAATCCCTTGAATATGTGGTAATCCCGGTGGCACGTATTGTGGAAAGACATCCATGAACTCCTGCAAAATGTTAGTGACAGCAAGAGGCAAAGAGGAAGGCACGTCCTCGAATGAAGATAATGCCTATTTGCACACAAAAGCATAGCAAACAGATTTGCTGAAATCTAGATCATCAATATCAGATTTGGTGGCAAGTAAACATCCAGTTTTTAATTTAATTTCAGATGCAACATGAAATGATAGTGTGTTATTAGGCTTCATTTGTTGCTCAAATTCTTTTGCCACAATCTAATTTTCACTCTTATTTTGCTCTTGTTTTGCTTTATTAGCTCTATTAATATCATCTTTCAAAATGGAATCAGGAGACATAGGAAGCAAAGTAATACGTTTATCCTTATGAACAAGAGTATACTGATTGTTTCTACCATGGTGTACAATTTTTTTAATCAAATCGCCATGGTCTACCAAGTAATAAGGAACATGCTTGCATGGGTACCACATCACAATCAACATAATCAGCATATGTTGAGATACTAAAATGCACATGAACAGTACGTGTCATCTTAACCTTGCCGCTGTTATTGAACCATTGGATGTACTAAGGATGTGGATGTGGTCTTGTGGTGAGAGATAGCTTCTCCACCATCTCCTTGCTAGCCAAGTTGTTGCAGCTCCCTCCATCTATGATGACACGAACAGAACGTTCCTTCACAACTCCCTTTGTATGGAACAAATTATGCCGCTGATTTTGCTCCGCTTGTGTGACCTGCACACTCAAAACACATTGAGCAACTAAACATTCATACCTATCAGTATCTTCCGGAGCCATGTATTGCATCTCATTTTAAGAATCATCTCCACCATGTTCTTCACGTGTAATAGAGCCAAAATCTCCTCATCATAGTCACTAGCGGACTCATAACCACCATCCTCAGTAGCAACCATGACACGCTGAGATGGGCATTTGCTCGCATAGTGACCACGACCAGTGCAACAACGACATATAACATCATGTGTTGGCCATGTGGATTCCATGGATGAAGAAGAGCTCTGCGCAGGACCGGAAGGTGTACTCCTAGTTGATGGTGGTGGTGCCTGTTTGCTTTTATCATGGCTAGAAGTGACGGCTGAAGTAGGCGGTGGTGCAGCCGGACGTGTCGAAGTAGATGATGCACGCGGTGTCCATGATGAAGGTCGACCTGTAGAAAAATTAGTTCGCGCCAAGGCCTATCGATCCTGCATTTCACGTTCAGCTTTGCAAGCAAGATGGAATAAACGAGTGATATTATTATACTCCTTATACTCTAGAATTGTCTGAATCTCTCTATTTAAGCCACCCATAAAACGTGCAATCACAGCCTCATTATCCTCAACAGTACCACATCTAAGCATGCCCGTTTGTAATTCCTGATAGTATTCCTCTACATAATTTTTTCCTTGTCTTAAACGCTGCAATTTCTAAAGTAATTCACATTGATAATATGGTGTAACGCAACGAGTACCCATAACAGTTTTCAAAGCAGCCCAAGTAGTTGGAATATTATTTGGAGATAATCTACAATATCCAGACCACCACCAACAAGCAAAATTAGTCAAAGCACAAAGAGCAGCAGCAACACGTCTCTCCTGGGGATATTCTAAACATGTAAAACGTTGTTCGGTTTCTAACGCCCAAGTAAGATATGTATCAGGAACATATGTACCCTCAAATGGTGGAATATTCAATTTTAGTTTAGGGAGATCGTCATGATCTCGTACCTGAGGATTGGTGCAGCCCTACCATTGTGATTATTTGCATGTGGACGACCTGGTGGTGGTGGTTGCACGTAGTTCAGATTTTGATCAACCTCATCCTCGTAATCTCCCGCATAATAGTCCTCCTCCTCAACAACAGCAGGAGCCATAGAAGTATCAAGAGCAGCACCAGCAGTTTGCCCAAGCTCTAGAGGGACACGGCACGCTTTGGGGAGGGCTGTTTCGCGACGTGAAGGTGGTTGTTGTTGTTGTAATGGTGCAGCAGGTGGAGGTAGACGCGCAAGCACTTCAGCAAATTTGGCATCCAACTTGGTGTCAATTGACTTCTCAATGCCATCCATCCTCGGTAGTGCGTCGCCAAAACTGGTCATCACATCTTCTACCTGTTGACCCATCATTTGCTGAAATTTATCATGTAACTCCTTGTTTGTCATGTTCTCCCAGTCTGCCTCGTCGACTTGTGATTCTGGCATGGTTAGCAGCAATAGAAACACACACAAATATGATCCTACAGACTACTGGAAAATGGTTGTGGTGGGGCGTCACAAATCTGTCAAGCAAATCTCAAATTCTTACCAGTTCTTACCAAGTAGCAGGTGGTGATCGGCAACCGTGGTAGTAAAAACTCCCAAAGCTTGGATAAAGCGATTACCAAGGAGAGTCAAACGTACGACGTAGATGTATGTGGACCTGGGAAGGCTTATGATATGGTAGCAAAAATGTCAGCAATAATCAATTCAGAGATGCAAAGATGAATAAACGCTCAACAATGGTACTGTGCAGGTCCTAGGCTAGACCGTACTAGAGACGCGAGCCTAGAACACTAACAAAATCACGACGCTGCACGTAATCAAGGGAAAATCACACTCTGGATTTTTTTTCGCCTCATTTTTTTTGCTCTTTTTTTTGCGCTACTTTTTTTTGCCGAAAATCACTATAATGGCGAGTGTCTCAAAACTCTTCCCAAGTCAAACTAAGATGATAGGCACAAATTTTTTTTTGATGATTTTTTTTCGGAATCAGGGCAGCGATGATGAAAAAATGCGGTAAAAAACAGTCTGATGGCACGTGTCTCAAAAGACTCAGAAAAGCCTAAAAATAGGATAGGGAAAAATATTTTCACCTGCCGAAATTTTGGCCTAAAAACTGCCCGGGGGTCTCCAGTCTCTTTTTTTTCGAGACCTACGCCGGCAAGGAAACACAAATCCGAAACTAGGTGGATGTCAAGAACAAACCTAACATAAAAAGAACTTGGATTGGTGGTGGATATAAGGTAGTAGGATAGGGCAGCAGTGGTAGGTTATGGCAGCGATGGTGGGATATGGCAGCGGTGGCGGGATATGGCAGCGGTGGTGGTATGGCAGCAGCGATGATTATGGTGCGGCGGCGGCGTGACAAACTGTGAACAGAACTCGAAACTCTAAAGAACTAGACGCTAAGACCAGCAACTCGACACGACGATGCAACTGCAAAATTCAACTAAGCAAACACTCAAAAGATTATGCAATGGCTCAAACTGGTTCGGATATGATGAACTAACCCTAATTTTTTCATGGACTGTAGGTACGAAAAACAGACTCGATATAATCTACGAAAAACTGTAAAATCTCACCGAGCAACCTGGAAATATGATACCACTTGATAGAGGCAAAGGTGTCATGTCTTTCGATGAGATGGTGATTATCGCTTTCAGAGGAGTAGACTTTGACGATCCGCCTATGAACGTGGGAAGACGTCGCGCCATAGCGATCGCTAAACCAACTCCGAGAGGTTATTGAGCAAGCCAGAGCATGATCAACCTGACCACGAGGGTCTATTTCCTGCAAGCAAATGAAGAACAAGCAAGAAACTAAGATTGCAATCTGGATATTGCGAATATAATAGGAAAGCTTTATTGATCAAGGTGGTGTTTTGTGACGTCTTTGTCTGGACGTTGAACGCAACAAAGTACACGAAGTTGCAGCTATGACGAACTTTAATCTAAACAAAACCCAAAGTTTAAACCACGCCCTAAGGGATGTATATATGGAGAAAGAGAGGGGGAATTTTGTGGCCCCTTGGAGAAAGGTTCGAAACCAACCCTAACTCTGTTTTCCCCACACATACGGACTCTAAAAACAACCTATACTTTACTATTTCGAAATTACATGGGCCTGGCCCAATAATAAGGTGACGCAACACCAATAATAGCCTCTGGACGAAATCTATAAAGTGGCATCTTGTATATTTCGTCCTAGGCTTCTCGCACTCATTATGGTGGCTACAAAGTCCTGAAATCATCACTTGTAACTCCGTTCTTGCTCCCCTTGCGCATGCCATCATCTCCATGCTTGATCTTGCTCCAATATTCATCCTTTTTGTCCAAGCTAGGCCCTTCATTTGTAAGCAAAACAAATGTATCCAATTTAGGCAACATCATATTCTCATGAACATTAGAATCATTACCAAGAAACGAAAGTACGTGATAATTTAATTGGCATGCGCGAACTCTAGTAATTGGTCCTGTATATGTAGCAGTTGGGGCTGTGGGTGTAACTCTGTTAGTGATGTCCTCAACATGTGTGACTTGTTCTTATTGGTTTGAGTGATTCTCTCGTGTTTCCCCTCGTGTTCCCCCTCGTGTTTTTCGTGTTCTTTGTGGGATCCCCTCCATTTCGTGAAAGATCGGCCTAGATCGGGTTATCCCCGCATCATATGGTATCTTGAGCCTTGGTTCATCATGAATTTGGAGCCTCCCCACCATTTTCTACCCTTGTTTTGTTGTGTTCTTCCCCAAATTCGAAAATTCCCCTCCAAAAATAGCCTCAATTTTTTTTGTGATCTGTTTGTTTGATGATGTTTTGTTGATTTTAATCCATGGATTTGCTTGGTTTCAAGTGGATCTAGCATTTTCCCAAGTTTCCCCATCTTTCCTCCACAAAATCCGTCCAGTTTTGAGCCCCAAATCATCAAATTCCGCCCCAAACGTGTTTGGAAGTTCCAATCCCGATCTAGAATCGTCGGGCCGGACATCCAGGCCTCGGGCCAGACATCCGGGCTATCTGGCCGGTCATCCGGGTCCCCGACCGGACATCCGGCCCGTGGAGGGCAAAAATGGTCAAGTTTCTGTAAACAGCCCCCGAACATCCGGCCCCTGGAGTTTCCGACTTTTCCGTTTCACCGTTTTGTCCATAACTAATTCATCCGGAGTCCGATTTTGACGTTCTTTAGCTTGTTTTGAAGCTCTTGACATCCCCCATAACATAAAAATACCACCATAATAATTTGACACCATCATATTCTCTGAAGTTTGGCATCTTTGCCTAGGGCTTCCACCATATCATCCACATAACCACCACCGACTTCCGCAACCTAACCATTTTGACCCCATAGCAATTGTGGTTGCTTGAGTAGTGATTTGAGTCTCCTAAGGTGTTTAGGCTACTTAGGGACAATCCCTTTTTCATCAACCAACACCACCACTTCCGCATAGCTTAGTCCACTATAGATAGCCAACGAAACTTAACCCAATTTTGTGTGAGCTTGTTTGAGTTGTGGCTCGTGTCTCCTAAGGTGTTTCGGTTACTTAGGGACCGTGACTTCAACTCCGACAACGTGCATAGCCCATCATACTCTTCCGCCACCATAACCAATTTTGACTGGGTTTCGAACAACAATTCCGCAACCACCACGGCGCCGCTACCACCATTTGACATTTGAAATTTTGAGTTCGCTGTTTTTCCGTTTCCTAAGGTGTTTTGGCAACTTAGGGACGAGTCTCCATCATCTTGGTATCTACATCAAGAACACCACCACTCATCATCGCCACGGACGATAACCTCCATATCATCTTGGTATTGTGGTACCCTCCTTTGTATATTCCCTTGTAATTGCATTATTATCCCCTAGGCCATTTTGCGTCACTTACCTATCGAGACTAGCCATTTGAGTATTGCTGGCAACGTGACTTGTGCACATTAGTGATCATATTTCTCATAGCATACATACCATATCACCGTGGTGCATATCTTAGTATCATCTCTTGTGACACAAGGTTGTCATCGCATATACTCAATTGCTATCTTCGTTCGTGAAGTTTTGCATGAGAAAAGAGCTCAAAAGAGAAAGAGCCAAACAAGCTTTTAAGCACAAAGAAAAAGATAAGCAAAGAGCTTTTAAGCGAGAACCATAACATCATACTATATTAAGATTGTCATACTTGATCATTTTGGATCATACCACCGGAATACCATACATATAGCATACTTGGGACAAAAGTCATTGCATTTTGCTTAGTAGGTTGTGCACAAGTTCGTATATGCCTATTGTGCAATCGCTCTAGCGTCTCTCTAGTGTTGTGCAACAAGAGCATTTTCATGGATTCTACATTTTGGCTCACCCCTTGGTTGCACGACCCCACTTATCTACTTGCGTGTGTGTTTCCGTGTACCATTTCTTGCTATTGGTCTACTTGTTGCATTTGCAAATTTGTGAATCTTTTTCAACATTATTGACTCTTGCTAACATTTCGCATCAAAATTTTGTGCCACTATCCTCACCGAGCTCCACCATAAGTCTTACTTGTGTAGGTGTGAGAAACCGACAATAATTCGTACCAATTGTGCTATTTCCTTGTTCCACATTTCAGTGATCATTGATCCATCTTCAACATTGGTCAAGGTACATTTGGTATAGTTCTTCTCTTTCACCCACTCATACTTGCTAGCGTCTTGTGATGGATAGGCAAGGCATTTCATCTTCGGTCTTCGACACCGACGGCGCGAACAATGACATCCACGCGAAAACCATCAGACTACAACGAGCAATGCAAAAGCGCTTGGGCAACATCACCATCGAACTACGACACTCCGAGACAAGGAGAGTGGCTTCCTTCAACAAAAATATGGCGGAGCTCAAACACATGGTGGTCGACTACAAGTTTTCTTCCCCTTCGTCATTTGCTCGGCGGCGACGTTCAAGTCACAAGTCTTCGAAGCGCAAACATGACGCAAGCGCAAGTCGTCCATGAGCTCAAGCACGACAATGACATCATCCTCATGAAGATGCTCGACAAGCGCATACCTACAAGTCCGATCAAGCTCTAGTTCACGCCAAGGACAATGATGCGGAGCATCTCAACGTCATGCCCATGGACCCTCCATCGCCTCACCAAGTGCCCTGTAATGCCCAGGATGGGACTATACCTCCTACGTGTCGAGGCACGACTTAAAGGTATAAGCCCATTCTGTAATGATCTCAAGTTTGGTATCTTTGCACGACTCATGTAAAAAAATAGGGATGTAATTGCAAAAGGAGATAGTTGGCTTACACTCGCCACTTCACACAATTCATTACATAAGCAAAACATTATTCAAAACATCACAACCCGACTACGGGCAAAGATCCAAAACAAAGATACCAAAAACATAAAGCCACATGTCCAAATCGCCCCTAGTAGAAACCACTACTGATCGTCGAAAACATCACAAGCATACGGCCACGCTCTTCATGGAACTCCCAGAAGGACTTGAACCCACTCCTGCATCAATCTCGGTTGAACCTGCATCTGGTGTTGTAGTAATTGTGAGCCAGGAGGCCTCAGCAATCCCATAACCATGGGTATCAAGACCAGAAAAGCTTTATGGGTAGGAGGAGGTAAAGTGGTGAGGTTGCAGCAGCGGCTAAGCATAATATGGTGGCTAACTTACGAGTACAAGAATATGATGAGCATCTACGCAAACGGTCACAACTAGTAGTGATCGCTAAAGATCCTGAACTACCTACGAGTCAAACATAACCCCACCGTGTTCTCTTCTCAAAGTGAAAAGAGACAGTCACGGTTACTCACACAGTTGTGTGTTTTACTTCGGATCCTCTGTCAAGTTTTCTACAACCGGACATTAACAAATTCCAATCTGCCACATAACCGCGGGCACGGCTTTCGAAAGATTATAACCCTGCAGGGGTGTCCCAACTTAGCCCATCACAAGCTCTCACGATTAGCTGAAGTGATAAATATAATATCATCACTCCTAGTCTTAGGGAAATCCGATCAGGCTTGGCATCCCGATGCACAAGACATTTTCACAATGGTAAAACAAGTCCAGCAAGACCTCCCGGCGTGCCGACACCCTGATGGTAGCCGCGCGCATCTCATCTCAGGCCACGTCCGGATGAGCGCTACGTACAGTAACCGAAGACCCCAGATAACTGGGTGGCACCGCAAGTGGCTCTAGTTTGGGACCAACACCATCAGCATTGGCCCCCCTGCTATGTAGAAAGAAACTCGAGGGTGCGACCCCCTATGCAATTTAATTAATTAATTAAGTTGTTATTATGAGGCAAATTAAAACCAATGTTGGGCCTTGCTGGAGGAGTTTTATTCAAAGACGAACTGTCAAGGGGTCCCCATCCACCCATCCTGTAAGGAACGCAAAATCAAGGAACATAATGCCGGTTTATCGGCGCCTAAGGTGGCATGAGTTTTACAAAACACTGAGCAAAAGGCCAAGCCTTCCACCCATGCGCAGTATATAGGTGTGTTAATAATAATTATAGATATTGTGATATTCCAACAACAAGTTCCCGCCTGGAACGATCTTCATCTTCACCTGCAACAAACAACGCTATAAGAGGGGCTGAGCAAGCGGGCAACATAGCCAAACAGTGGTTTTTGCTAGGAAGGTTTCAAAGGTTAGAGGTTTCATGGCAACAAGGAGAGGCTGACAAATAATGATGGGTAGCGCGACATGTAACGATAGCATCGAGACACTAAGCATGGCAATGATAGTAAAGGTATCCAAGGGTATGGTCATCTTGCCTGGGATTCCGCGAGGGAGAAGAACGGGTCCACGAAGTAGACGGAGCAACATAGTCGAGCGAATCCTCACAACTCTGGAACGAAACCGAAGCTAACAAGAGAAGCAACCGGAAAGAAGCAAACAACACGTAAACACACAAGCATAAACATGACATACGATGCACATCCAAGTATGATGCATGTACGGTTTGATTATGCATGGCATGGCAATGTGCACAAACATAACTACAAGTTAAGTGGAGCTCAATATGCAACGAGTTGCATATTGACGAAACACCACATGTTATTTATTTAGTTGACTCTCGTTTATTTACAAGACAAGATTAAATGTTTTTAACATAGCAAGAGGTGAATCAAAAGTAAACTACCTATCTAGGCCATTTAAATGAGGCCGGAAAATAACAACAATAAATCCAGAAAACCCCACATGACCAATTTAGCAATTATTAAAGCAACAACAATTAAACATTCAAAGGTTGTTAACATGATGCGGATGACATAATCAAGTTTTATGCAACTTTAGTAAAGTTAACATGAAGAGATATGAAGTATTGTCACCGTGGTGGAAGGAAAGGGTGCCACGGCAACGATCCAAAAATGATGCAACGACAACATCTCGGTTCTGGAACTCGTTGAGAGACCGGTGCAAAAGAAAGGTGGCGTGAGCGAGTCGAACAAGATGAAAA
The DNA here is from genome assembly GCA_902687465.1 of Secale cereale. Taxonomy (NCBI): domain Eukaryota; kingdom Viridiplantae; phylum Streptophyta; class Magnoliopsida; order Poales; family Poaceae; genus Secale; species Secale cereale. The sequence goes on along the minus strand of LR738712.1, from coordinate 368,935,645 downwards.
GGTGGGGTGATCCCGGCTTCCGGGTTCCCACGGGTCGGCGACAAAAGAGAGGCATAAAGGACACGGTGCAACAAGGGATACATCCCATACAACATAACATGCATCCGTTCACGGGCGTCGTCTCAGGGTTATACCTTCGGAACATTCGTTTCGAGGAGGATCAAGATCGTAGAGGAAGTAGTCGTTCTCGCGATTTGTAGTGGAAGTAGGCGTTCTCGCGGGTCGCGGTACACCTTTGTAGAGGGAAGTAGTCGTTCACGTTTCCGAAGAGGTACTTGACGAAGCCATCGTTTCCGGGCGACGGTAGTCGTTCACTTTGGCATCTTCGTTCATGGTCGTCGTACACGTTCCGTAGAGGTACTTGTCGCGGCATCGGTCGTAGTGGTACTTGATGCGTCGTCTTGTGTAGTCGTGCTCGTTTCCGTAGATGTTCATGTCATCGGTAGGGGTACTTGGGGTCTTCGGACTTGCCGGTCTCGGGACTTGGCGACGGTAGTGGTACACTCAACCGTCGTGGCACTTGGCAAGTCTGTGCGTAGAGGAACTTGGTGACACTTGGCTGGATCCATCGTACCGAAGACGAACTTGACGGCCTTGGGGTTCTGCATCCAGGTGGAACGACACCCCTGCAGCAGGAGCTAAGGCGGCTCGAGGACGACGGTTGACGGAGGCGGAACCGCGGCAGCAACAGAACTTGGCGGCGCCGGTGGCCGGAGCAGAGGTCTAGAGGAGGAGGCGCACGGAGGGCCCTGGGGAAGGCGAGCCAGGCGCGGGCGTCGAGCAGTTGGACGTCACGGGCGCCGGAGGGACTCGACTACGAGGCCAGCTCGGCCGGCGACGCGGTGGCTGTCGGCGTGCAACCAAGGAGGCGAGGCGGAGGGTGATGGAGCAGAGGCGAGGCGCACTGGAGAACGGAGGAGGGCGGCGGGGCAGGGCGCTCCAGCGGCGGAGGCTGGCCACGGAGACAAGGCGCGGGGGCGCGACGGTGGTGACCGGCGCCCTGGTGATGTGGCGGGCGGAGCAGCTGGGCGGCGGCGTTGTCTCACGCGAGCGATGCAGTAGGGAGGAGGAGGAACGAGGGGAGAGGAGATGAGGGTCGGGCGCTGGGTGAGAGGGATCGAGGGAACGAGCGAGGGGATCGACCCTGGCTCGATGGCTCGATGGGAGGAGGGGTTCGGCCTCTGGCGGCGCGAGGGGAGAGTGAGGAGGGATCTGGCGAGGGAAGAAGGGATACGGCAGAGGTCGGCCGTCCTCTTGGGCCAACTAGGTTAGGCCGCCGGTGGGCTGGGCCGGTTTGGCAGCTAGGAGGCCTTTCCCTTTTATTAAAACAAAAACAGATTCGAAAACCCCGGTGAAGAAAAGGAAAAGGACAGGGGTTAGGAGAAGGTTTTAGTTAAGATAAAAAATATCCCTAGAAACCTGGAATTGTGGGATATTTTAATAAAATGCTTTCGCAATTTTTAGAGACTACAAATTTATGTGAGTTCGGAAATAACTCAAACTTGCATAAATCTTTAGGCCAACCAAAGCACTTCCAAAAGACATGAAAATTGGAGGAGGTGGGTTTTGGCATGATCTAATATATAAAGGAAGCTAGTGAACATTTTTGGACAGGGAAAATGTCACTTGCGAATAAAAGGTAGAAATAAGAAGAGGAAGATGATCAAGCATGGTTGTGGGAGTCAAAACTTGGAGTGAAACAGGCATGGGAAAAATTATGCAAGTGTGTGATGGTTGCTTCCAACAATGGAATATTTATTTATAATAGCTCCATAATATTAGGAGGGTATATTATAAAGAGAAGTCATCCTTCCCTCGATTTAAATGGACCGAAGATCCACACAATTTATTTGGTTGAGTTGCAGAATTAAAGTCATGATGGCATGATGACATGATGCAATGCAAAATAAATAAAGCAAGCACAAAAGAAACACACGGGAGAACCCGGAACATCTGGAATCTTCTGGGACGTCGGTCTTCGGGCGTCACAACTCTCCCACACTAACAGGGGATCTCGACCCGAGATCCTAGAGATGGCACCGGATAGAAACGAAAAAGAAGAGGTAAAACAAAGTTGCTTCTTCGACAAACGAGTGAAACCACGAACCTTGAGAGGTTGAACAATCTTGAATAAAGAATACAATGGAGATGAACGAAGATGATAACACTCCGTTAGAAAAGAGGAACAAGGAACATTATGAGAACCTTGTAGGTTGAAAGACATGAAACACGAGCTTAAGAACGAAAAGAATATTAAACTGCAATGGTATAGCCAAGGAATAAGAATGACAGAATTTGGACAGCACTCCGTCTAAAAAAGGAAGAAATTAACAAGAACTTGAGGAGATGGAATGATATTGGATGAAATCAACAACATATTGCCTCCGAAACAATTGAAAGAATGTCACAAGGGGTAAGGAAGGCTTCAGACAGCATTCCGGTTGAGAACAGAGGAAAACTAGATAAGATGACGGACTAGAATGGAGGTCACGACACTCCTGTTAAATGATAAGCAAGGGAAAGAACATGATCTTGATAAAAACGAGATGATGGTTTGGAGAGATCAACATCACAATGCCTCCGGAATGAAAGAATATATGCTAGGTCGTAGGAAGAAAAGAACGGAGAAGAAAAAGACAAGTTCTCCCACGAATGAATTTGAAAGAGCATCTTTACCAAGATGGGTTGAACAGAGTTGTTGGAAGAATCAACAAGCACAGAATAAGCTTGTTGTGGGCTTATGGAAAACATGTCAAAATTAAGAGGTGACAACCAGCCACTTACGAGAACATTTGAATGGATTGAGATCAACAAGGAGACGATAAACTTATTTCACCGGAATGATTAATGAAGAACTTGGGTCATTTATAAGCACCATACTAGCAACAATTCTCAGGGAAAGCTTTTAGGTGAATTATAACCCAAGATAACTCCAACGAATAATTGAAGGGTTGAAAAGATCTCCTGAACAAGGAAAATGATGGTTTTAAATATCTCATTCTTGATAACTCGTGAATCATAAAACATGAAGGAATTGTCAAGAATGACATAGCACCATCTAAAAAGATAAGGTAGAAAGGATTGCACTTCGTAATGCAAGAACAAGAATACTTGAGCTCATTGTTCAAGAATCATGATGAAGACTTCGAGGTGGAATTAAATCTTGATGAACCACCATGAAAACTCCGATAATGAAAGCATGAGAAGTGAAAGATGAAAAGAATAAGATTCAAGGCCTGCGATGAATTAGATGGAGGTCCGTGACAAGATAATTGAGAGAGTTTGGAACTCCGGAAGAAAAGATGAAGAATTTAGGACCGAGAATATGACATGATGAACAAGCTCCGGAAAAAGAGATTAATCACTTCGAGGAAAATAAGAATAAGATTTACTGTATGCTTATCCTTCATCAAATTAAATTGATGACAAGCAACGGATTTGGCCTACTACTTATTCTTGTTGCAAAGAATTAAAGAGAGATCTCGCACAAACTTGGGTAAATCTTCAACGAAGCACCGGTAGGATTATGAAAAGAACAAATGAATTAATACGATAACAAGGAAAAGTAATCTTGAATGAACCACCGTAAGAATTGAAACCAGGTGATGAAAGAGAATAATCACCAGGAAGAATAAGCACTTGAGGAAAATTAGATACAAGAGAACGAAGAGATCGCGAACCGATTATGAGTACTTGAACAAAGCACCGGTAGAATATGGAGACGAACGAAGAGGCATCAATGAAGAATATTTGAAGGACGAAGTTGAAAACTGAGAACGAAGAAATATTCTGAAATGATGGCCTTTGGAGGATCACAAATAAAAGAATTCATGAAATGCTTCGGATGGTTATAAAAAGAATTCCTCACAATCGGAACAATAATGAGGATGGCATGAAGCTAGAACCACGAATCTTGGAAGAACGGATAAGGATTCAAGAGGAACTCGTCTTCGGGTCTTCAAAATCTGAGAAGACGATGAGATACACCACCATGAATTGTATAGGCACTCAGTAATGAAGAATTAAAAGGTTGAACCAATGATGAAAAAGAATTGAAAGTGGTCCTGGAGAAGGACTGTGACTCGTGGGATTCATACTTACGTCACACTTTGAAAAGAATTTGAGTATAACTCCAGAAAAAATAGAAGAGTCAGGTAAGATCCTGGGAAAAAACCTGTGGGTTAGGGCCCACTAAAGAAATCACCGCTGAAAAAGATTGCTTAAGAGATATTGCACCGGTTGAATTAAATGGCTTGAGTAAGATGACAATCTCAACATAGCTTGAATGGATTAAGAATTGAAACACGAATCTTCTGAGATATCTTCAACACTCCGGATATGAATAAAGAGATGTGAAGAAATAAGAGAGCCTTCGGATAAGAAATTTCAACGTGTGAAACAAAAAGGAAGATATATGATCATAGCCGAAGCTTGAATTACATCCACCAGAGAAGAAACGAGAACAAAGAATGATGAACTTGAAGCTCTCGAGCATCTTTCTGAGAATCACCGGATAAGAACATTGAAGGAAAAGAATGAAGAAATATCACATGAATAAAAAGGACACTTGATTAAGAATTCTGGCTCCGAGAAAAAAAGGGGTGGGAGGGTGGGGAAAACAAAGACAACTTGGGATGAATGAAACAGACAAATCGTCAGATTTCTCAACGAAGTCCGTATGGAATAACTTGAAGAGAAGGCACGCCGGTTGAAAAAGGATTACCATGAAAATCTCGATGGTCAAGAAGAATTAGCACTCCCATAGAAATATGAGAACCCCGATTAGGAAGGGTATGGAATCAACATTTGACATCGAAGCAACTCGAATACCAGAATCAAAACAAAAACAAAGGATAGATATGTTGCAACATAATCTTCACAATATCCTTCGAACAGAGAATTGAATGATTGAATTCCGTAGTACATCAACTTGTCGAGAAGCCACTTGGGAGAACAAAGGGTAAATAAAAACAATAGGAGTAGATAGAACAAATACAAGATAGAAGCTTCATTCGACATATTCGTGCTGAAAGCTTATGGAACGTGTTACAAAAGGGTTTTGCAATCCCCGAATCAGCATAGCCAAGGACCCTTTAAGATGCAACTCCCGATCAGAACAAGCCCATAAAACCACTTCACTCAATGTAGAACCCCGAACTCCATATCATGCATTCGTTGGAAGAATGCCTACGAGCTACTAGATGAACCCACCTATTAATTTCCGAAAGTTTCCAGTTATGCAATCAGGTGTTGGGGATACAGGGGAAGCACCGCACACTCAACTCTAATCCTACATCCAGCTGTATCCATCCTTCAACACATAACCAGTTATTTCCGGAAACCGTTTACCTCGGACCTTCAAAACGCATCTACTATACAAGCTATGGCAATACTCCCGAACTACCTCCCCAGTACTGGGTGATGTCGGGGTTATCTTGCCACTAACCGCATAGGAGAGTTTTCGATGTCGGCCGTCTTAAATATTCCAGAACTGATGCGATATATTTGTGACGACAACACCTCGGAGCTCAACTCCCCGGGACACTGCCACAACCCCTAATGACAGGAGGCATCGAGAACAATGTTCTCGTCACAAAGACATCGGAACAATCCCAACAATACTCGCGTGATCCTAAAAACAATTTGGTGAATTTTTGAGAGTAGAAGAGACAAAAGTAATCGTCAGGAATCCTCACCAGAGTGATAAGAGATGAAGAGCAAAAGAATCCTACTCTCCGATATATAATAGGACTCAAAACATTTTCAAGTGTGTGCCTAGACTCAACCATCAACGATTCGATCAATCAGTGGGGGCTTCTAGGTAGGAGAAGGCTCTGATACCAACTTGTAATGCCCATGATGGGACTATACCTCCTACGTGTCGAGGCACGACTGAAAGGTATAAGCCCATTCTGGAATGATCTCAAGTTTGGTATCTTTGCACGACTCATGTAAAAAAATAGGGATGTAATTGCAAAAGGAGATAGTTGGCTTACACTCGCCACTTCACACAATTCATTACATAAGCAAAACATTATTCAAAACATCACAACCCGACTACGGGCAAAGATCCAAAAGAAAGATACCAAAAACATAAAGCCACAGGTCCGAATCGCCCCTGGTAGAAACCACTACTGATCGTCGAAAACGTCACAATCATACGGCCACGCTCTTCATGGAACTCCCAGAAGTACTTGAACCCACTTCTGCATCAATCTCGGTTGAACATGCATCTGGTGTTGTAGTAACTGTGAGCCACGAGGACTCAGCAATCCCATAACCATGGGTATCAAGACCAGAAAAGCTTTATGGGTAGGAGGAGGTAAAGTGGTGAGGTTGCAGCAGCGGCTAAGCATAATATGGTGGCTAACTTACGAGTACAAGAATAAGATGAGCATCTACGCAAACGGTCTCAACTAGTAGTGATCGCTAAAGATCCTGAACTACCTACGAGTCAAACATAACCCCACCGTGTTCTCTTCTCAAAGTGAAAAGGGACAGTCACGGTTACTCACACAGTTGTGTGTTTTACTTCGGATCCTCTGTCAAGTTTTCTACAACCGAACATTAACAAATTCCGATATGCCACATAACCGCGGGCACGGCTTTCGAAAGATTATAACCTTGCAGGGGTGTCCCAACTTAGCCCATCACAAGCTCTCACGATTAGCTGAAGTGATAAATATAATATCATCACTCCTTATCTTAGGGAAATCCGATCAGGCTCGGCATCCCGGTGCACAAGACATTTCGACAATGGTAAAACAAGTCCAGCAAGACCTCCCGGCGTGCCGACACCCTGATGGTAGCCGCGCGCTTTTCGTCTCAGGCCACGTCCGGATGAGCGCTACGTACAGTAACCGAAGACCCCAGATAACTGGGTGGCACCGCAAGGGGCTCCAGTTTGGGACCAACACCATCAGCACTGGCCCCCCTGCTATGTAGAAAGAAACTCGAGGGTGCGACCCCCTATGCAATTTTAATTAATTAATTAAGTTGTTATTATGAGGCAAATTAAAACCAATGTTGGGCCTTGCTGGAAGAGTTTTATTCAAAGACGAACTGTCAAGGGGTCCCCATCCACCCATCGTGTAAGGAACGCAAAATCAAGGAACATAATGCCAGTTTATCGGCGCCTAAGGTGGAATGAGTGGAACAAAACACCGAGCAAAAGGCCAAGCCTTCCACCCATGCCCAGTATATAGGTGTGTTAATAATAATTATAGTTATTGTGATATTCCAACAACAAGTTCCCGCCTGGAACGATCTTCATCTTCACCTGCAACTAACAACGCTATAAGAGGGGCTGAGCAAGCGGGCAACATAGCCTAACAGTGGTTTTTGCTAGGAAGGTTTCAAAGGTTAGAGGTTTCATGGCAACAAGGAGAGGCTGACAAATAATGATGGGTAGCGCGACATGTAACGATAGCATCGAGACACTAAGCATGGCAATGATAGTAAAGGTATCCAAGGGTATGGTCATCTTGCCTGGGATTCCGCGAGGGAGAAGAATGGGTCCACGAAGTAGACGGAGCAACATAGTCGAGCGAATCCTCACAACTCCGGAACGAAACCGAAGCTAACAAGAGAAGCAACCGGAAAGAAGCAAACAACACGTAAACACACAAGCATAAACATGGCATACGGTGCACATCCAAGTATGATGCATGTCCGGTTTAATTATGCATGGCATGGCAATGTGCACAAACATAACTACAAGTTAAGTGGAGCTCAATATGCAACGAGTTGCATATTGACGAAACACCACATGTTATTTATTTAGTTGACTCTCGTTTATTTACAAGACAAGATTAAATGTTTTTAACATAGCAAGAGGTGAATCAAAAGTAAACTACCTATCTAGGCAATTTAAATGAGGCCGGAAAATAACAACAACAAATCCGGAAAACCCCACATGACCAATTTAGGAATTATTAAAGCAACAACAATTAAACATTCAAAGGTTGTTAACATGATGCAGATGATATGATCAAGTTTTATGCAACTTTAGTAAAGTTAACATGAAGAGATATGAAGTATCGTCACCGTGGTGGAAGGAAAGGGTGCCACGGCAATGATCCTAAAATGATGCAACGGCAACATCTCGGTTCCGATAACTCGTCGAGAGACCGGTGCAAAAGAAAGGTGGCGTGAGCGAGTCGAACAACATGAAAAGGTGGGGTGATCCCGGCTTCCGGGTTCCCACGGGTCGACGACAAAAGAGAGGCACAAAGGACACGGTGCAACAAGGGATACATCTCATACAACATAACATGCATCCGTTCACGGGTGTCGTCTCAGGGTTATACCTTCGGAACATTCGTTTCGAGGAGGATCAAGATCGTAGAGGAAGTAGTCGTTCTCGCGATTCGTAGTGGAAGTAGGCGTTCTCGCGGGTCGTGGTACACGTTCGTAGAGGGAAGTAGTCGTTCACGTTTCCGAAGAGGTACTTGACGAAGCCATCGTTTCCGGGCGATGGTAGTCGTTCACGTTGGCATCTTCGTTCACGGTCATCGTACACGTTCCGTAGAGGTACTTGTCGCGGCATCGGTCGTAGTGGTAGTTGACGCGTCGTCTTGTGTAGTCGTGCTCGTTTCCGTAGATGTTCATGTCATCGGTAGGGGTACTTGGGGTCTTCGGACTTGCCGGTCTCGGGACTTGGCGACGGTAGTGGTACACTCGACCGTCGTGGCACTTGGCAAGTCTGTGTGTAGAGGAACTTGGCGACACTTGGCTGGATCCACCGTACCGAAGACGAACTTGACGGCCTTGGGGTTCTGCATCCAGGTGGAACAACGCCCCTGCAGCAGGAACTAAGGCGGCTCGAGGACGATGGTTGACGGAGGCGGAACCGTGGCAGCACCAGGACTTGGCGGCGCCGGTGGCCGGAGCAGAGGTCCAGAGGAGGAGGCGCATGGAGGGCCCTGGGGAAGGTGAGCCAGGCGCGGGCATCGAGCAGTTGGACGTCACGGGCGCTGGAGGGAGTAGGCGACGAGGCCAGCTCGGCCGGCGACGCGGTGGCTGTCGGCGTGCAACCAAGGAGGCGAGGCGGAGGGAGATGGAGCAGAGGCGAGGCGCACTGGAGAATGGAGGAGGGCGGCGGCGCAGGGCGCTCCAGCGGCGGAGGCTGGCCGCGGAGACGAGGCACGGGGGCGCGACGGTGGTGACCGGCGCCCTGGTGATGCGGCGGGCGGAGCAGCTGGGCGGCGGCGTTGTCTCACGCGAGCGATGCAGTAGGGAGGAGGAGGAACGAGGGGAGAGGAGATGAGGGTCGGGCGCTGGGTGAGAGGGATCGAGGGAACGAGCGAGGGGATCGGCCCCGGCTCGATGGCTCGAAGGGAGGAGGGGTTCGGCCTCTGGCGGCGCGAGGGGAGAGCGTGGAGGGATCGGGCGAGGGAAGAAGGGATACGACAGAGGTCGGCCGTCCTCTTGGGCCAACTAGGTTAGGCCGCTGATGGGCTGGGCCGGTTTGGCAGCTAGGAGGCTTTTCCCTTTTATTAAAACAAAAACAGATTCGAAAACCCCGGTGAAGAAAAGGAAAAGGACAGGGGTTTGGAGAAGGTTTTAGTTAAGATAAAAAATATACCTAGAAACCTGGAATTGTGGGATATTTTAATAAAATGCTTTCGCAATTTTTAGAGACTACAAATTTATGCGAGTTCGGAAATAACTCAAACTTGCATAAATCTTTAGGCCAACCAAAGCACTTCCAAAAGACATGAAAATTGGAGGAGGTGGGTTTTGGCATGATCTAATATATAAAGGAAGCTAGTGAACATTTTTGAACAGGGAAAATGTCACTTGTGAATAAAAGGTAGAAAGAAGAAGAGGAAGATGATCAAGAATGGTTGTGGGAGTCAAAACTTGGAGTGTAACAGACATGGGAAAAATTATGCAAGTGTGTGATGGTTGCTTCCAACAATGGAATATTTATTTATAATAGCTCCATAATATTAGGAGGGTATGTTATAAAGAGAAGTCATCCTTCCCTCGATTTAAATGGACCGAAGATCCACACAATTTATTTGGTTGAGTTGCAGAATTAAAGTTATGATGGCATGATGACATGATGCAATGCAAAATAAATAAAGCAAGCACAAAAGAAACACACGGGAGAACCCGGAACATCTGGAATCTTCTGGGACGTCGGTCTTCGAGCGTCACATGCCCCTAGGACCAATGACACGGGCTCGTGCTAGAGCTCTCGAGACCGACGTGACATCTCTCCTAGTCCAACTTCCATACGAATCTTATGAGACATGGCTACTACCTCAAACGGATATGTTTTGTGTGCTCAGGTACGAAGAAGACCCCATTGGGGTGGCTCGTGAAGATGGACAAGTGCCCAAGCTCACGGACGAAGCTTTACATCGAGAATGGCTGAAGAAAGCTCCAGGCCCCGGACATCTGGCCCCTGGACAACCAACTACAGAAGAGCACCAGTAGCCGAAGCTACAGGGCCTGGACATCCGGCCAAGGCCCGGACATCCGGCCCGGACATCCGGCCCAGCAGGCCCCGGACATCCGGCCTCGAGCCCGGAAATCTGGCGCCACCCCACAGAAGCCACCCGAGACTCGGCCCCGCTAGCCCGGACATCCAGCAAAATGCACGGACATCCGACGCCTCGCCAAAGCCCGGACATCTGTCCTGACGCCCGGACGTCCGGCCCTGCCTGTGCGCAGCCACTTGGATTTCTACCCGTGTATCCCTATTTCGTCCTCTAGACTATAAGTACTCCTTCCCCTACATCTTTTAGGGTTAGCTTTGTGATAGCTCATCATAGACCCTAGTGGTTCCTCTCCTACGACACCGCAGCCTCCTCGGAGAAGATCCACCGGATTCAAGACCTCCTTCACGGAGAAGAACATCAAGACCTCCTCACGGAGATGACTACCACCACTTGTATCGTACTTAGTTGATCGTGTGTCGTGTATCGCACTTTGTGTACCCAGATCTAGTATTTGTGTAACCTAAACTTGTTGATTTGAGTGTTTTCTTCTTGTTCCTCTTGTGTTTTCCCTCGTGTACCATGTGTTCATCCTCGAGATCCCTCCTTTTCGTGAAAGATCAGCCATCTAGGGTTCCACCCTACATCATTATGGTATCATGAGCCAAGGTTGATCACGAATTTGGAGCCCCACAGTTTGTTTTCTAGCTTGTTTTTGTTGTGCTATTCCCAATTTTGAAACTTCCCCACCAAAAATAGCCCCAAAATTATTTGTGATCTGTTGATTTGGCAAGATTTTGTTGAATTTGTTCCATGGATTTGATGTGTCACGAGTGGATCTAGCTTTTCCCCACCTTTACCCCAATTTTGATCCGCAAAATTGGACGAATTTTGGCCCCGGAAGTCACCGTGTGCAAGGTGTTCATCACGGCCTCGGGCACCCTAGACATCCGGCCCGTGCCCCGGACATCCAGCCCCTGGCCCGGACATCCGGCCTCCCGCAGCCAACAATCCCCCATCCACACCACCTTGCACTTAAACCCGCCATTTTCGTTCAGTATCCCACCAAACCTTCCGCATACCACCTTCACTTCCGCAACCACCATCGCGTTCCCTCTATGATTTTGACAATTTTGTCTCACTTTGCCTTGGATAATTGAGTTGTGGTTTCACTGTTTCCATGGATGTTTAGGCTACCTTGGAACGGAACGACTTCGACAACACCACCGCTCAACTTCGGCAAGGACGGTAACATCGACGACACTTTGTTCCTTCTACCTTGCAATTGCATTGTCACCCTATGAACCATCTTTGCGTAGCTTTCCCATTGAGACTAGCCATGTGAGTATTGCCGGGCCACGACACTTGTGCACATTAGTGATAGTCATAGATATTACATACTACATCATCATATCTTCGTGTGACACAAGAGTGTCCCGCATACACAATAGCTACCTTGATCCGAGAAGCATGCATACGTGGCCAAAGAAAGAGCACACAAGCTTTTAAGCAAACGAGCCACCCAAAGCTTATAAGCAAAAGAAAAATCGCATCATCCGCCTTGCATCAAAAGAGATCATATGAAACAGCAATACATCATCTTGTGCTCAAGCATCGGCACATCATACACTCATAGCATACTTGTGATAGGAAGTCGTTATGTTTTGCCTCTTATAGGTTGTGCACAAGTGCGTATCCGCCTATTAAGCAATCGGCTAGCGTCTCTCTACTGTTGTGCAACACGAGCATATTCCGTGGATTCCACATTCTCGCTCACCCTTGGTTGCACAACCACATTTATCTATCCGGGCGTGTGTTCCGTGTGCTACCTATTGCTTGTGATCTACTTGTTGCATGAGCAAATTGTGAACCATTTTCAACATCATTGATTCACTTTGACAATTGCATTGAATTTGTGCCACCATCCTAACCAAGCTCCTCTCAAAGCTTTACTTGTGTAGGTGTGAGAATCGACAAGAAGTGGTACCAATAGTGCTATTTCCGGGTTACATTATTGAGTGATCATTGATCCATTTTCAACTTCGGTCAAGGTACAATTGGTATTGTCTTCTCCTTTCTCCCACTCACACTCTTGCTTGCAATGATGGATAGGCCAAGTACTTCCTCAAACCCGATCTTCGATGATCCTCAAGAACCGAACAACTACGTCACCAAACTACATCTCTTCGGTGTCCAACGAGCTCTACATCAAGAAAGTGAAGCTATGCGAGAGCACATTGAGCAAGTCGCCGCTGACGCAAGACAATTTGAAGCAAGAAAAAGAGAGAAATTCGACATCATCAACAACAACATGTCTACTCAATTTGACGAGCTATGGACTTTGATAGTCAACCGCCGTTCTTCTTCCACATCTTCTCAAAGACGAAGCCGCTCAAGTCGCCACACCGACTCCACGGGTGGCTCAAGTACCCCTACATCAAACACTCTTCGTCAAATCGCACGTCAAGCTCGAGATGACAACCGGAACCCACTTCATGACAAGAGCTCCCAAGAGTTATTTGAAGAGCAAGAAAGTCAACATCGTCAAAACCAAGCTACACTTGAGCAAGCGCAAGAACGGCAACGACTACGCCAACAACAACAAGAGCGAGCACGTCAATATCAAGAAGAACAAGATGCCAAGGCTTATCGTCCAGCACAACAACGCCGAGAAGCTTAAGCTCTTGAGGCGCACCGAGTATTACGTGATTCACATCGCAATGTGGCAACTCGAAATCGACATACTCGTCAAGACGAGGATTTTATTCATGATGAGATGCAAGCGAGGCGCCATCAAGCACGCATGCAAGAAGAAGCTCCTCCTCAAGTGCGACAAGAGCCACAAGCCCAACAAGAACCACAAGCTCGGCAAGTACACCATGACAATGGACATCTACTACGCCAAGAGGAACATGAGATTGACAATCGTCCCAACCAAGAACAACCTCCCAATAGGCAAACAAACAATGAAGAGCATCGCTATGGCAAGCTTAAGTTCACCATGCCAAAGTTTTCTGGAAGCATTGATCCCGAAGACTACCTTTCATGGGCATTGAAAGTTGATAAAATCTTTCTCCTACACAACTTTGATGAAGAGAAGAAAATTGCTATGGCCTCCCTTGAGTTCCAAGACTATGTTCTCATTTGGTGGGAGCAAATCATTGAGAGAAGAGAAGCAAAAGGCGAACCTCCCATCACTACTTGGGCTCAAATGAAGGAAGTCATGCGAGCATGTTTTGTGTCAACACACTACAACCGTGACTTATTCAAGAAGCTACAAATTCTCAAGCAAGGTACCAAGTCCGTTGACGAGTACTACAAGGAGATGGAGATTGCCATGATAAGAGCCAACATCACAGATGATGAAGAGCAAACGATGGCGAGATTCTTGAATGGACTCAACTATCCTATCAAGAAGATTGCGGACTTTCAACCCTACACGACCCTCCTTGAGCTAGTACACCAAGCAACCAAAGCGGAGCGACAAGTTCAAGAGGACTACAAGTACTCCAAGTTCACCTCCAAGAACTTCGGCTCCTACAACCAAGCTTCAACGACTTCGGCTCCTCCTACCTCTACCAAGCCATCTACAAACTTCGGTGACAAGTCAAGCTACAAGAATGCGACTACATCAAGTCGTCCACCTTCTACAAACAACTTCAAGCCAAGAGCTTCATCATCTACAACACCACCCGAGGACAACTCCAAGACGAGTTCCATCAAATGTTTCAAGTGCCAAGGGCGTGGCCACAAGTCATTTGAGTGCAAGACCGTTCATACCATGATCATCAATGATGACGGATCTTATGACTCAATGAGCGAGGATGAGATGGAAGCCCTTGAGCATGTAGCTATGCATCGACAAGTGAATGAGGATGAAGACCATCAAGTGTTTTGCGACATTGACTCAAGTCCCAATCTCGTTGTCTCCAAGGTCTTGACACTCCAACATCAACAAGATGACGACCAACGATGTCACATTTTCCATACCAAGGCCGACATCAATGGACGCTCCATCAAGGTTATCATCGATGGAGGAAGTTGTCATAACTTAGCAAGCGAAGAGCTATGTGACAAGCTCCAATTGGTCAAGACGAAGGACCCTGATCCCTACAAGGTACAATGGCTTAATGACGAAGGAATTCTTCGAGTCGAGCACACCGTGCAAGTCTCCTTCAAGATAGGCGCCTACGAGGACACACTTGAGTGTTATGTGGTCCCTATGTCCGTGTGCCACCTTCTACTTGGACGACCATGGCAATACGATCGTGGAGTCACACACAATGGACGGACCAACCACTATAGCTTCAAGATGAAGGGCAAGGAATTCGTGCTACGTCCAATGTCACCAAGTCAAGTTGCCGCCGACAAACACTTACCTACCAACCATTGTGGAGAAAATGGGGAGAGAGTGAGCCACCAAAAGGAGAGTGAGAGCCACAAGCCAAATATGAGCGACTCCACGATGAGTGACAACCAACAACTAGTGCTATTTGCCACCAAACGCGAGATGAGAGAAGTATGTGAGAGCCCATCGAGTGTCTTTCACCTTGTGCTTTTATACAAAGGGGAAGCCAAACCTACTAACACTTCACCACCTCTACCTTTAGTGTTGTCTCAATTGTTGCAGGAATTCTCGGACGTCTTTCCTGATGAGCTACCTCTGGGTCTACCTCCACTTCACGGAATTGAACACCGCATCGACCTCATACCCGACGCACCACTTCCGAACATGGCTCCTTATCGCGTCAACCCCGAGGAAACCAAGGAGATACAGTGGCAAGTGCAACAACTCATCGACAAAGGTCATGTACGTGAAAGCTTAAGCCCTTGTGCCATTCCGGTTATTCTCGTGCCTAAGAAAGATGGAAGTTTTCACATGTGCTCCGATTGTGGCCCGATAAACGCTATCACCGTTAGATACCGTTACCCTATCCCACGCTTAGACGACATGCTTGATGAATTATGTGGTGCCACCATCTTTTCCAAAATTGATCTTAAAAGTGGTTACTACCAAATTCGCATTCAAGAGGGTGATGAGAGGAAAATAGCTTTCAAAACCAAGTTTGGGTTATATGAGTGGTTGGTCATGCCAATGGGTTTATCGGAAGCGCCCGGTTCATTTATGCGTCTCATGCATTTCGTTCTCCGACCCTACATAGGCGTATTTGTAGTGGTTTATTTCCATGACATCCTCGTTTTTAGCAAGTCGCTTGAGGACCATGTCACGCACATCTGTATGGTTTTACAAACCCTTCCGAAAGAGCGCTTATGTGCTAACATGGATAAATGCACTTTTGGCGTTGACAAGGTCGTTTTCCTAGGATTTCTCGTTTCTTCACAGGGTGTTCACGTTGATTAAACTAAAATTGACGCAATTAAAACTTGGCCACAACCAACGAATCTCCTACAAGTGCGTAGTTTCCTTGGTTTAGCTGATTTCTACCGATGTTTTGTGAAGGACTTTAGCACTATTGCTATGCCTCTACACACCTTGAGCAAGAAGAACGCACCCTTCATTTGGGGTCCTTCCCAAAACACCGCGTTCAATGAGCTAAAAAGCTTTCTTACCCACGCACCACTTCTTGCCCTACCGAACTTTGACAAACCGTTTGAGATCCATTGTGACGCTAGCGGTACCGGCATAGGAGGCGTGCTAATGCAAGAAAAGCGCCCAATTGCGTACTTTAGCGAAAAGCTATCCGGAGCGCAACTTAACTACCCCATCTATGACAAAGAGCTTTATGCCTTGTTGAGAGTTTTGTGTGTTTGGGAACATTACCTTAGACCTCATGAATTCATTCTTCACACGGACCATGAGACTCTCAAGTATCTCAAGGGTCAAACTAAGTTGAACAAGCGTCATGCTAAGTGGAGTGAGTTCATTGAGTCTTTTCCCTATGTCATCAAATACGTCAAAGGCAAAGAAAATGTTGTGGCGGATGCACTATCCCGCAAATGCATGCTTGTTACACAACTTGAGTTGAATGTTATTGGCTTTGAGCACATAAAAGACTTGTATGTGCATGATACTTTCTTTGCACATCCTTATGCTAAGTGTTCGACTCACACTTCTTGGGAACATTACTACATAAAGGATGGATATCTTATGAGAGCTAACAAACTTTGCATTCCCGAGTCTTCGCTTCGTTTGATCCTTTTGCAGGAATCTCATGGAGGAGGTCTCATGGGAGACTTTGGACGCGACAAGACATTTGGTACGCTCTCAAAGTACTACTTTTGGCCCAAGATGCTCCGTGACGTCTCACACCTCACCAACCGATGTTCTACATGTCGCAAAGCTAAGTCAAAAGCTCAATCTCATGGTCTTTACATGCCACTTCCTATTCCATACCATACATGGGAAGACATAAGCATGGACTTTGTACTTGGATTGCCTAGGACTCAAAATGGAAAGGATTCCGTGTTTGGTCTCATGGATAGATTCTCTAAAATGGCTCATTTCATTCCTTGTAACAAGATTGACGATGCTTCACATGTTGCAAATCTCTTTTGTAGAGAAATCATTCGTCTACATGGAGTACCCAAGACGATTGTGTCGGACCGGGACTTCAAGTTCTTGAGCTACTTTTGGAAGACTCTATGCGCCAAACTCGGCATCAAGCTCCTCTTCTCTTCGGCATATCATCCACAAAACCGACGGCCAAACGGAGGTGACGAACCGCACACTTTCGATGCTTCTTCGCGTGTTGATCAAGAAGAACATCAAGGAATGGGAGCAATGCTTGCCCATCGCCGAGTATGCCTACAACCGCGCAAGACATTCGACTACTGGCAAGTCCCCTTTCGAGGTCGTCTACAGTTTCAACCCGTTGTCCCCATTGGACATCCTACCTCTATGTCAGGCCCAAGATGCGATTCTATCTCGATCACGTGACACTTACGTGATTGGGGCACAACCGCATTTCGGGTGCTTAGCAAGATAGATATCATTACATCATACGATTACATACATACATGTGGGATACAACAATACATACAAGTCACATGAATACAACATCATCAATACAAGGCATCCGACTATGGATGCAAACATGAAAAGCACAAAGACATCCATCTACTATCCCAGGCTGCCGACCAGGAACCTAACCCAAGACTGAAGAAGAAGAAGAAGAAGAAGAAGAAGAAGAAAGAACTCCAAACAACTATCATCGCTCTCACGTCAAGACATCGGAAACCTACACCTGCAACTGTTGTTGTAGTATCTGTGAGCCACGAGGACTCAGCAATCCCATAACCATGGGTAACAAGACTATCAAAGCTTAATAGGTAGGAAGTGGTAAAGTGGTGAGGTTGCAGCAGCGGCTAAGCAGAAGTATGGTGGCTAACTTACGAGTACAAGAATAAGATGAGCATCTACACAAACGATCACAAACTAGTAATGATCGCAAAAGATCCTGAACTACCTACGAGTCAAACATAACCCCACCGTGTTCTCTTCTCAAAGTGAAAAGAGACAGTCACGGTTACTCACACAGTTGTGTGTTTTACTTCAGATCCTCTGTCAAGTTTTCTACAACCAGACATTAACAAATTCCAATCTGCCACATAACCGCGGGCACGGCTTTCGAAAGAGCATAACCTTGCAGGAGTGTCCCAACTTAGCCCATCACAAGCTCTCACGATCAGCTGAAGTAATAATAATTATTACCCCTTATCTTAGGGAAATCCGATCAGGCTCGGTATCCCGGTGCACAAGACATTTCGACAATGGTAAAACAAATCCAGCAAGACATCCCGGCGTGCCGACACCCTGATAGTAGCCGCGCGTATCTCGTCTCAGACCACGTCCGGATAGGTGATCCTACGGGTTATACCAGATACCTCGAGTTTCCCCGTGGCAGCCCCGCAGTCTCCCCGTTTGGGGCCAACACCATCAGCACTGGCCCCCTTGCTATGTAGAAAGAATCCCCGGGGACGCGGCCCTCTATGTAATTTTAATTAATTAATTAAGTTGTTATTATGAGGCAAATTAAAACCAATGTTGGGCCTTGCTGGAGGAGTTTTATTCAAAGACGAAGTGTCAAGGGGTCCCCATATACCCAACCGTGTAAGGAACGCAAAATCAAGGAACATAATGCCGGTTTATGGGCTCCTAAGGTGGCATGAGTGGAACAAAACACCGAGAAAAAGGACAAGCCTTCCATCCATGCCCAGTATATAGGTGTTTTAATAATAATAATAGATATTGTGATATTCCAACAACAAGTTCCAACATGGAACGATGTTCATCTTCACCTGCAACTAGCAACGCTATAAGAGGGGCTGAGCAAGCGGGTATCATAGCCAAACAATGGTTTTGCTGGGAAGGTGTCAAATGTTAGAGGTTTCATGGCAACAAGGAGAGGGGCTGACAATAATGATGGGTAGTGCGACATGTAACGATAGCATCGAGACACTAAGCATGGAAATGATAGTAAAGGTATCCAAGGGTATGGTCATCTTGCCTGAGATCCCGCAAGGAAGAAGAACGGATCCACGAAGAAGACGAAGAAGAAGCCTCGAAGACGAACCACGAGAAGACGAACGAATCCTCACGAACGCAACGGAACAAGCACTAACGAGAAGAAGCAAGCAATACGGTAAACACACAACACAAGTACATGACAAGATGCTCAACAAGTATGATGCAAGACGAGTCTATATAGGATGCAAAACATGGCAAGGCAGGAAGCACTCAAAAACAAAACAAGTCAACAAGTTTAAATGAGGCCGGAAACTACATATAACAAATCCGGTAAGTTTTCATATGCATAGTTTGAAATTAGTCCAGATCTGAACAAACCATAAGTTAAAGTTGTTAAACATCAGGTTAACATGCACCATGATGATCTACACGAAATTCTAGTCAAGTTCCATATAAAGTTTGTTTAATTCGGAGCTACGGCCTAGAAGATATGAGCAAAACAAGACAAGCATGGCAACGGTGCAAGATGCACCCAAACATCAAGCAAACACACTCTAAACATGAAAACAATATGATATTATGATTCTACATGCAAAATCACAGAAGTTTCATATAGGGCACACTCAAAACGGAGCAACGGGCTAAAAGATACACATGAAACAAGATATAACAACAAGCTGAAGTTAACAACCACATAGCAACTTTGGAGCAAGGTAAATGTATGCTACAGCACCCAAACATGATAACAAGAAGCATGGATGTGAAGTAGACATGTTACTTAACAAGCATGAACTTATAACACACCCAAAAGCTTACTGGAACACATTTAAACAAGCATGGCAAGTTGCAATAAAATTATCCAGACTTGGCCAAAATCCGGGAAGGCAAAAACATCATCATGATGCTGCCTTCGGAGGCACATATCAACTCTAATAAGAACATAAAGAGCATGGACATGTATTAGACATATCATAAAGCAAACAACTCCATTGGAGCATCTCCATAGGAGGCATGGATCAATAGCAACAAGCTATGCCAAATTGATCATGCTGTTAAAAACCAGACAGATATAATTTATAGCAACTTGACAGCAAGAAATAAATAAGCTACAGCAAGTCATATGAGCAAGTAAGGGCATGAATGGATAGACAATAACATGGACAACAAGGCATGATCATTGGCCACTCCAAAACAAGCATGGATTTGACTAGAGCATCAAGCAAACATAGCATCAGGTTATAACAGATTCCAGACTTAGCAGAATTTTCACCAAGTATAAAAACAGTAACAACAACATGGCATGTTTACAAGCTTGTTTAAGTCAGCTCAAGGCATATCATGGAAAGTTAAATGCACCACAGAAAATACCATATTATTGTGCTTCTAAAACATATCAACATGTGGCATGAGGACAAACACATCAATAGCAACGAGCGAGTGAAATCAGCATCTCATAACAAGTTTTAGCACTTAACAGCCAAATGCACTTATGCAACAGAGATTAACATGGCAATATGAACTCAACAAGCATGCTACAGCAACCATAATGTAGTACACTTTACAATGAACATTTTGACATATCATATGCTCCGTTTGGATAAACATGCACCAAGTTATCATATCTCAAACATGGCAACAAAATAACAAGTAGCAGCAGTTTACAACAAGTAGCACTCTTGCAACAGAGATTAGAGCATCTAGATGAACTCAAATGAGCATGGAACAATGAAACAAAGTGTAGAGCATATCACGACGATCATTTTGACATATTATACACTCAATTTGGACAAGCACAACTATTTTCTGGGACTTAGTCATATTCACACAGGGAAAAAAACAGGCGAGCGTGATATAGTTAAAGTGTGCACAGGCGAGGGATAGCCGGCGCTCACCTAGTGGGCTCGGCCCATGGACGCGGAGGGGTGGCAGGCCGCGGGAGCTGGGCCTCGCGGATGGGCCGGATGCTGTCGGGCCCACGAGGCCGGATGCTGGAGGAGCCCACGCAGGTGGCCGAAGCGGGGGAAGCTGGGCCGCTCTTGCCGCTGGGCCTTGACTCGGGAGGCCGGCCCAGGCGGAGGCAGGGAGCGGGCCTCGCGCAGCCGACCGTCCCACGCGCAGAGGTGGGCGAGGCAGGAGGCTCTTGAGGCGCTGGCGTCGTCCTCCTCGGACGCCCGAGCGAACGGGGCAGGGCGCCCCGGCGGCGGCCCGACGGGAACTCCGGCAGCAGGCCGGAGATGGCGCGGAGGCGGCGGGAATGGACCTCCTCGGCCCGGATCCCGTCGGATCCAGCCGGAGGTGGGGCGGCGGCGAGCTGAAGGCGCGGCGGCGAGATGCAGATCGGCGGCGGCGCGCTCGTGGCGGCGGGGCGCGGCGACGAGACGGCGGGAGACGGCGGCAGGACGCTGGCGGGCTTGAGCGGGAGGCAGCAGAGGGAGCGAGCTGGGGCGGCGGAAGACGCGGGCGAGGCAGGCCCGGCGCGGCCCGGTGCGGCTCCGGGGCGGGCGGATCTGCGCTCCGGCGAGGAACGGTGAAGTGGGCGCGGTGGCTGGGCCACGTGGCGCCGCGGGATTCGTCCGGGGCGGCGGCAAGCTGAGGTGGCAGCCCCGGCTTGGTCGGGGTGAGGTGGAGGGGCGCTGGACACGTCCGGCGCGAGCGGACATGTCCGGCTGCGCGGTGGGAGCGGGCTAGGGTTGGATCTGCGAGGAATTTCGGGGGTGCACACATATTTATAGGTAGAGGGAGCTAGGCGTGTCCAAATGAGGAGCCGTTCGCGGCCACGCGATCGTGATCGAACGGCAAGAGCATGGAGGGGTTAGAATGGGCTTGGTGGGCTGTGTGAAAGGGGTGCTGGGCCAAAAGACAAAAGGCTTCGTGTGGTTAACACTTTTAACCGTTGGGCTATCAAACGAGCTCCGAACGCGACGAAACTTGACAGGCGGTCTACCTATGCTATAATAAGACCACACGCCAAGTTTCAACCCATTCCAAGAACGTTTTCCGGCCACTCACAAAATAAATATTCGGAGACGCCGCGGGCACGTGCAAGTGTATCTGGGCTCAGAACGGACAATGGAGAAGACGGCCGGACTCGGGCGGATGCAAGTTTTGAAAACATGATGATGCAACACACATGATGACATGGCAAAGATACAACACGCAAGCAGATGACATGGCAACGGCGATGAATAACTGGATGGCACCTAGCGCACCGGTCTCGGGGTGTCACACTCTACCTCTACAAGAGCGCATCAACATGGACGCAAGTGCACGAGCAAGCTATCTCAAGAAGGTGCATGTAGATACAAGGGCAACGATCGAGTGACAAGTCCATCGCCTCACCACCAAGCTCAACGTCAACAAGGCACAAATGGTGTTCCAACCGGGAGATCTTGTTTGGCTTAATCTTCGCAAGGACCATTTCCCACACGAGCGCAAGTCCAAACTACTACCTCGCGCCGACGGACCTTTCAAGGTGCTAGCACGCTACAACAACAACGCCTACAAGATCGACATCCCACGAGACAAGTACAACGTGAGCGATGCCTTCAACGTCAAGGATCTATCCCCTTTCCACGATGATGAAGATTTCGATCCAAAGTCGGATCTTTCCCAAGGGAGAGGAGATGATGCGGAGCATCCCAAGGTCATCCCCATGGACCCTCCATCGCCTCACCAAGTGCCCCTAGGACCAATGATGCGGGCTCGTGCTAGAGCTCTCGAGACTGAGGTGACATCTCTCCTAGTCCAACTTCCATACGAATCTTACGAGACATGGCTACTACCTCAGATGGATGTGTTTTGTGTGCTCAGGTACAAAGAAGACCCCATCGGAGAGGCTCGTGAAGATGGACAAGTCCCCAAGCTCACGGACGAATCTTTGCATCGAGAAGGGCCGAAGAAGGCTCCAGGCCCCGGACATCCGGCCCCTAACCCGGACATCCGGCCCCTGGACAACCAACTACAGAAGAGCACCAGCAGCCGAAGCTACAGGGCCCGGACATCTGGCCAAGGCCCAGACATCCGGCCCGGCAGGCCCCGGACATCCGGCCTCGAGCCCGGAAATCCGGCGCCACCCCACAGAAGCCGACACGCGTGAGCAATTCGATATCATCAACACCAACATGTCTACTCAGTTCGACGAGTTGCGGACTTTGATAGTCAACCGACGCTCTTCATCCACATCTTCTCAAAGACGGAGCGGCTCAAGTCGTCTACACGTCCGACTCAAGTACACCTACATCGAACACTCTTCGTCGAGCCGCACGTCGAGCTCGACATGACAACCGGAACCCACTTCATGACAAGAGTTCACAAGATCTATTTGAAGAGCAAGAAAGTCGACATCATCAAAACCAAGCTACACTTGAACAAGCACAAGAACGGGAACGACTAGGCCAACAAGAACAAGAGCGAGCACATCAACGCCAAGAAGAATAAGATGCCAAGGCTCAATATCAAGCACAACAATGCCGAAAAGCTCAAGCTCTTGAGGCGCAATGTGCCCTTCATGACTCACTTCACAGTGTTGCAACTCACAATCGGAACATTTGTCACAAAGATGAAGTACTTAGAGATGAGATGCAAGAAAGGCGTTACCAAGCATGAATGCAACGAGAAGTTCCTCCTCAAGCACGATAAAAGCAGCAAGCTCAACAAGAACCACACGCTCAGCAAGAACAACATGACATTGAACATCAACTCCGCCAACAACACCATGAGGTTGAACATCCTCCAAATCAAGAATGCCCTCACAATAGGCAAGCAAACAATGAATAACATCGCTATGGCAAGCTTAAGTTCACCATGCCAAAGTTCTTCGGAAGCATTGACCCCGAAGACTACCTCTCATGGGCATTGAAAGTTGACAAGATCTTTCTCTTCCACAACTTTGATGAAGAAAAGAAGATTGCAATGGCATCCCTTGAGTTCCAAGACTATGTTCTCATTTGGTGGGAGCAAACCATCGAGAGAAGAGAAGCAAAAGGCGAACCGCCTATAACTACTTGGAGTCAAATGAAGGAAGTCATGCGAGCACGTTTCGTGCCAACACACTACAACCATGACTTGTTAAAAAAGTTGCAACTACTCAAGCACGGAACCAAGTCGTTTGAAGAGTACTACAAGGAAATGGAGATTGCCATGATAAGAGCCAACATCACAGAAGATGACGAGCAAACTATGGCGAGATTCTTGAATGGACTCAACTATCCTATCAAGAAGATTACAGACTTTCAACCATACACGAATCTCCTCGAGCTAGTACACCAAGCAACCAATGCGGAGCGATAAGTTCAAGAGGACTACAAGTACTCCAAGTTCACCTCCAAGAACTACGGCTCCTACAACCAAGCTCCAACGACTTCGGCACCCTCTACCTCTACCAAGCCATCTACAAGCTTAGGTGACAAGTCAAGCTACAAGAATTCGACTACATCAAGTCGTCTCCCTCCCACGAACAACTTCAAGCCAAGAGCTTCATCATCTACAACTCCAACCGAGAACAACTCCAAGATGATTTCCATCAAGTGTTTCAAATGCCAAGGACGAGGTCACAAGTCATTTGAGTGCAAGACCGTTCGCACCATGATCATCAACGATGACAGATCCTATGACTCAGTGAGCGACGATGAGATGGAAGCCCTTGAACATGTAGCTATGCATCGCCAAGTGAATGAAGATGAAGGCCATCAAGTGTTTTGCGACAATGACTCGAGTCCCAATCTCTGTAATGCCCCGGATGTAATACTTTCCCTTTTGGGTATATAATATATCTCCGGCTTCATCTATTTCCATTCCGGGTTCTTGTCTTTCGGGTTTTCGTCGTTTTGTTGTGTGAGTGTGTGGCATTCATTCATATCATGTAGACATGTGCATTGCATTGCATTTGTGTTGTCGGTTGCATCCGGTTCCGCGTGTCCCTTCCCATTGTCCGTTTCGCGTTCCGGAGCTCCCTCACGTGTCCGTGACGTCCCGTAGGCCTACTTTGTTGTTCGGGCGTTTAACGTTACCGGTGTGCCGCGAGGTTGTTGTCTGTGTTGTTGTTTTGTTGTGTGCAACCCGCCTCTCAAATCTCGTCTCGTTTGGACTCCGTTGACTTTTTCATCCGTTGTTCGTGTGGGTCCGATGTGCCTTCACTTCGTGTCCCGGAAACACCCCTACTGCGTTCTTTTATCTCCTTCTAGGCCCTTTAAATCTATCCCCGCGATCGGATCTGTCGGATCGCGATCGGAGGGCTCCTAACGCCCCTAAATCTCCAAACCCTAGCAAAAACTGCTATATAATAGACCCTAGTCTATTTTGGCATGTCCCCTTCTTCTTCCCCCTTCCCCTCTTTTTTTTCCCTTTCTTTCAAATCAGATCCCCAAAATCCCTCTGGATCCCGAGGGGAACCAGCTCCTCGAGCGAGCCGCCGTCGCGATCGGGATCGCCCGATCAGATCAGGCGCCAGGTCAACGCGCGGCTTCCTCCGATCGATCCAGGCGCCGCGAGGCCTCGTCAGCCCAACCGCTCCCCTCCGTCGAAGTGGTCCAGCGGGACCACTTCCTCGCGGGCCGCCGCTCGCCACTTCAGCGCCTCCACTCCCGCAGGCAACCGCCCCGCTGGGCCGATCCAGGCGGGCCGCCGCCCCGCTCCGCGTCAGGGCGCCGCGCAGGGGCCCGTACGCCGCGCCTCTGAGCGGGCTTCGCCGCCGCGCCAGTTCTTCGCCCCGCTTGGGCCGCAGGGAGGCCCAACCGCCGAACCGCAGCCGGGCTTCGCCACCGCCGCCAGTTCGGGCCACAGCCGCTCCACCAGGCCGGAGCCCAATCGCCTCCCGCGCGCCGCCGCGAAGGCCCAGCTGCCGGCCCACTCCTTTTTTTTCCTTCAGATCTGGATCTGACTAGGTTGAACCCTAAAATCCTTCTAAGTCCCTTTTAATTCTGTTCTGTGATGCTATGTTTGACCTTGCATAACTTTTACTGTGATGCTCCGTTTTGCGCGTGTAATATGTCCAGACGTTCGTGGAGATGTGCTCTATGTTTTACCTGTGGTAGTCATGCATGTTAGAGGTCATCTAGGTGCTTGTTTTGCTGTTGCAAGAGTGCATCATGATATAAACTGCTGCTATGTGTTATTTTTACGCCACCTTTGTCATGTGATATCTTTTAGACCGTTTGTCCAAATGATGCAAATGACATGTCCACGTGTTCGTCTTGCCACGAACTACGTGTTGCTTGTGATAGGTTGCATGGTAGATTTATTATTGCCTTGTTATCATCGTTGCAAAGTGCCATGTTCATGTGTTGTGTTTTCACTTGTTATGAAATGCCATCTTGATGAGCTCGTTGTAATCGTTGTGTTCACCTCTATGATGCATGCTTGTGTGTTTCGGGATCACCTTCATGTGCACTTTGATGAGGTGCTTACCCTTTGACATGTTTAGTTTCGAGGTGACTTAAACATGCTCTTTTGTGTGCTATGATGATATTGCTGTTTTAGGACTTAGTGATTTTTCACTAAGTCTGAAATCTGTAACGTTCCGATGCCATGTTCGTGTGATGTTCTAGGACAAAGCATGTTAGTTTTGGAGTGGATTTTGATTGTTCCTTGTAGTATATATTGTTGTATTTCCATCCATGTCCTCACATGTCCATTTGAGTGGCTGTAGCATGTTTATCTTTTGCTCTAAAGTTTCAATAAAATTCTGCTGCCAGAATTTTATTGACAAGTTCAATATGTCCAAGATCATTGCTATTGATCCGTGACTCCGTTGGGGGTGCACTTTGGACTTAGTTGCTGTACTATATGTCTAGTTTGTGTTCAAGTCCTTTGCCATGCTTTTTGGGTGCTGTAGCTTAATTATTTTGAGCTCCGAAGTTGCTATGTTGCTGTAATTTTCAGCTTTCGCTCAAATCTTGTTTCGGGCATAACTTTTAGCCCGTAACTCCGATTTCAGCGAATCTTATATCAAACTTGGTTGTTTTTCTGTGTAGATTAATAATATCAGATTGTTATCATGTTTTGAGGTGTTTTGCTTGAGTGATGTTTCACGTGCTCCGTGTGCATCCTTAGTGCATCCATCATGCATTCATGTTTCTCGAGTGCGCATTGCATCTTGTTGATTGGTGCTTGGTGTGATTGTTTTGTTTAGAGCCGGAAGCTGAGAACGGGTACGAAGTTGAGCACGAGGTTTCCAACGAGGTTGAGCACGAGGACCCTTCTTACGATCCGAACGACCTCTCTTCAGGCAAGATGACCGAACCCCGATAACTTTACTATCTTTGCCTATTGCTAGTAGTCTCGATCTATAGTTTTGCCTCGATGCCCATGATCTTCTTGTCAGCCTCCTATTTGTAACCAATTGCCATGTTTAACCAACCTACCTATGCAAACCGTTGTTTGGCTAAGTACGCTTCGCTCAGCCCTTCTTATAGCGTTGCTAGTTGCAGGTGAAGTGAAGATGCTTGCTTCATGTTGAAGTTTGGTTGGGTTATATCACACTATATAAATGCTTAAAATGAAATCATCTATATATTGGCAAGGGTGGAAGGCTAAGCCTTTTGCTTGGTGATTTGTTCCACTCATGCCGTTAGGATCCGTATAAGCCGGTATTATGTTCCTTGATTATGCGTTCCTAACACGGTTGGGGTGTATGGGACCCCCTCGATAAACCGCTAAGTGCTAAGTCTTTTCCAGCAAATCCCAACATTGGTACTATTTGCCTAATAACAAACTAAACATGCATAGGGAGTAATTAACCCTCTTTCTTAATCAACAACCCCGGGCCAGTGCTCCACATGAGTGTTGGTCCGAAACGGGGAGCCTGCGGGGCCACCTCGAGGAAACTCAAGGTCTGGTAAAAACCCGTAGCTTCACCCATCCGGTCGTGTCCTGAGACTTAGATACGCGCGGCTACTATCAGGGTGTCGACACGCCGGGAGGATTTGCTGGATTAGCCTTACCTTAGCTCGGTATATCTTGAGCACGGGATTCTGAGGATACTCGGGTCTTCCCACTTTGGAGTTGCGACTCCGCGGATCGTGGGCTTGTAATGGGTCAAGTTGGAACACCCCTGCAGGGTTTGAACTTTCGAAAGCCGTGCCCGCGGTTATGTGGCAGATGGGAGCTTGTTAATTCCGGTTGTAGATAACTTGACACAATGTTTCTAATACACTACCAGCGTGTGTTCCGTGACTGTCAATTTCCGAATAGGGATTCGGGACTTGAACACGGAGGGGTTATGTTTGTGGAGCTTGTAGCTAGGATCACTTCGTGATCACTTCTCGCCGAGGCCTTCTCTTCTCGCTCTCACTTGCGTAAGCTAGATGCTAGTTGCTGCTGCAGACTTGTTCTTTTCTTCAGCCTTTCCCTCACCTAAAGGCTTAAATAGTTCTGTTACCCGGGAACGAGATTGCTGAGTCCTCTGTGGCTCACAATTACTTCACACACCAGATGCAGGTCCAGCTGTGAGCTATCCAGGTGATGGCACCGAGCTGGATTGGGAGTACGACGAGGAGCGTAGTCGGTACTATGTGCGCTACCCGGACGATCAGTAGTGGAGTCTCTTACTAGGATTCGATCCGCCTGTGGTTTATTTATCTGAGTGTGGTACTTTGACATTTGGCTTTTGCCCTTAGAGGGTTGTGATGTTCTTAATGTATGATGTTTGAGACTTGTACTGTAATTCTGTGACGTGGCGAGTGTAAGCCAACTATTTTCAGTTTACTATCCCTCTTTTACATGAGTTGTGCAAAGATTACCAAACTTGAGATCATTCTAGGATGGATTTATGCCTTTAAGTCGTGCCTCGACACGTAGGACGTATAACTCCATCCTGGGCATTACAAGTTGGTATTCAGAGCCTTCTCCGACCTAGGAGCCCCCACTGTTTGATCGAACCGTTGACGGTCGAGTCTAGGCACACACTGAAAACTTTTTGAGTCCTATATTATATCGGAGAGTAGGATTTCTTTGCGTCTCATCCCCTTTCTCTCTGGTGAGGACTCCTGACGTCTACTCTTGTCTCTCCTATCTTCAAAATTTGCACAAAATTTTTTTTTAGGAATCCCGCGAGTATTCTGGGATTGTTTCGATGTTCTTGTGACAAGGATATTGTTCCCGATGCCTCCTGTTACCGAGGAGTTGAGCTTCGGGGTATCATTGTAACAAGCATATCGCGGCAGTACTAAATACTTAAGACGGCCGACATCGAAAATCTCCCCTATACGGCCAGTGGCAAGATAACCCCGACATCACCCAGTACTGGGGAGGTAGTTCGGGAGTATTGCCATAGCTTGTTATAGTGGATGCTTTTCGAAGGTCCGAGGTACACAGTTTCCGAGAAAGACTGGTTATGTGTTGAAGGATGGATACACCTGGATGTAGGTTAGAGTTGATTGCGCGGTGCTTCCCGTGTATCCCCAACACCTGATTGCATAACTGGAATCTTTCGGAAAACTATAGGTGGGTTTTTATCCAGTAGATCGTAGGCATTCTTCCAACGAATGCAGGTTAGTGAGTTCGGGGTTCGACATTGAGTGAAGGGGTTATATGACCGATGTTACTATCAGGAGTTGCATCTTAAAGGGTCCTTGGCTATGCTGATCCGGGGATTGCAAAACCTTTTCGTAACGCGTTCATATGCTTTCAGCACAAAGATGTTTGAACGAAACTCCTCTCTTGTGTTTGTCCCTGTCCGTACCTTGTTGCTTTTTCTTATTTTCATTTTGTTCCCTATGTGGCTTCTCGTGAAGACTGATGTTATCAATTAACTGAGAATTCATTCGTTCCTCTTGTTCGGATGATTTCATTCGTTCTTATTGTTCGAATGATTATTGTGAAGACTTGTTGCAATTCATTCCATTGATTCAGCTTATTCCTTTTGTCAATCAATTGCTGATTCATGGTCATCTCTTACAGGATGGCTCCGAAAAGGGTTCCGAATGCTAACCCAGAGGGTGAAGAGGTTCCAGAACGTCCTCCTTCCCCTCCTCCTCCGCCTGAGGCTTGGAGAGCAATTATGCAGACTACAGCTCAGAACACTCAGTTGATGATGCAGATGATGCAGCAAATGCAAGCTATGCAAGCTAATCAAGCTAATCAGGGTGTTCCAATGAACCAAGGCAACTTCTTCCAGCAGCACCATGCTACCCTCAATCAGTTCTTGGCCAACAATCCTAAAGCTTTCAGTTACTGTGTCGACCCTCTTGATGATGAAGATTGGCTAACCGATATCAAGAAGCATTTTGAGTGCAGTAACGTGAAAGAAGATGACTATGTGAAGTTTGCAGCCTTCCAACTGAAAGATCAAGCAGCTGACTGGTGGCAGCAGTACAAAGACTCAAGGCCGGGTCAAGTGATCTCTTGGGAGAATTTCTGCAAGGATTTCCGCTCGCATCACATTCCTACAAGTGTCATCGAGGGTATGCGTGAGCAATTCCGCAACCTCAAGCAGGGCTCCATGACAGTCTATCAGTATAATGTCAAGTTCCAAAACCTCGCTCGCTATGCAAAGCAAGACATTCCTGATGCCAAGAGTAAAATCTATCAGTTCCGTGGAGGTCTCAAAGATGAACTTCAGCTTGCTCTCACTTTGTTCGAGCCCGATGAATTTGATAAGTTCTATAACATGGCTTTGAAACAAGAAACAGCTTTGCTTAAGATGGAGGCTTCTAAGAAGAGAATTCGAGATGCTGTTCACTCTTCCTCATCGTCTCAGTTGGCTGCAAAACAACATAAATTCTGGCTTCCTCCTCCTCCAGTGATTCGAGCTCCATACAACAACTCCAACAACTTCAACAACTCCAACAACAAGAACTCTAGTGGTCGTGGTTTCTCCCACCCACCCAACCCGAGCAACCAGTCGAAGAAGCCGTTTTAGTCTCAAGGCTCCAAGTCCAGTGGCTCGCATTTCCGTCCTCTCTCAGAAATGACTTGCAACAAATGTACTCAGAAAGGTCACTATGCCAACAGATGTCCGAATCCGAAGCGTCTTCGTCCTCCTCCACCTGTGAGTTCAGCTATTGTCAGGCATGATCCAAAGGCAGCAAGGGTCAATCTGATGAATGCAGCACAAGCGGAGGCTTCTTCTGATGTCATTTTGGGTAACCTTCCAGTGAACTCTTTTCCAGCTAAAGTGTTATTTGATTCGGGTGCTTCATGCTCTTTTATGTCTCAACCATTTGCATCCAAGTATAATGTTGACATCCAAAGTCTGCCTCAGAAGTTGCAAGTTATTTCTCCGGGGAGACGTATGTCTTCCAACATATATGCTCCGGATGTTTCTATTCGCATGGGTGACTATCGATTTTTGGCTTCTCCGGTGGTTCTTGGTAATTCTGACATCGACCTCATCCTCGGAATGGATTGGCTTTCTCAGCATGATGCTCACATTGATTGTGCTCAAAAGGAAGTCAAGATGACTCAATCTGATGAAGATGTGATTATCTTTGCTTCAAGGGATAATACTATTCGGCTTTTCTCTCTTAATGATAAGGGTGAAATTAATGCCATAGAGCAAATTCCAGTGGTGAACGAATATCAAGACGTCTTTCCAGAAGAACTTCCAGGCATGCCTCCACACCGTCAGGTGGAGTTTGTCATCGAACTCGAGCCGGGCACTGAGCCTGCTTGCCGGCGTCCATACAAGCTCTCTCCGGATGAATTGAAGGAATTGAAGAAGCAGCTTGATAAGCAGGAGAGTATGGGTCTCATCAGACCGAGTACATCTCCGTGGGGCTGTGGTGTCTTATTTGTCAAGAAGAAAGATGGCACGGAGCGTCTCTGTGTTGACTACCGGCCATTGAACAAGAAGACGATTAAGAACAAGTATCCTCTCCCCAACATCAACGAACTCTTTGAGCAGCTCAAAGGAGCTAAAGTGTTCTCTAAGCTTGACCTCCGAATGGGCTATCATCAAATTCGCATTCGCGAGGAAGACATTCCCAAGACGGCCTTCAGAACGAGCTACGGTTCATACGAGTATACCGTCATGTCCTTCGGTCTCGCCAATGCTCCTCCTACCTTTTCAAGGATGATGCATTACATCTTCAACCCCTATACTGGCGAGTTTGTGCTTGTGTATCTGGATGATATTCTGGTGTTTTGCAAGAATGAAGAAGATCACGAAAAGCACTTACGACTGGTTCTTGATCGACTCCGAGAGCATAAATTCTATGCCAAGTTCTCAAAGTGCGAGTTTTGGCTCGATAAGGTTTTGTACCTGGGCCACATCATCTCAGCTGACGGTATTGCGGTTAATCCCGAGAAAGTTGAAGCAATTGTCAACTGGGAAGCTCCTCAGAACGTCAAGCAGCTCCGCAGTTTTCTGGGTCTTGCCAGCTATTGCAGAAGGTTTGTTGAGAACTTCTCCAAGATTGCCAAGCCTCTTTCCAACCTGCTTCAGAAGAATGTCAAATACTTTTGGTCTCCTGAATGTGAAGTTGCATTCAAAACCCTCAAAGAGAAGCTTGTCTCTGCTCCAGTTCTGACTCCTCCGGATGAAACCAAGCCCTATGAAGTATTCTGCGATGCTTCTCTTCAAGGTCTTGGTGGTGTGCTTATGCAAGATAAGAGAATTGTGGCATATACTTCTCGGCAGCTCAAGCCAAGTGAGAAGAACTATCCCAGACATGATCTCGAGCTAGCAGCTGTGGTACATGCTCTGATTACGTGGAGACATCTGTTGTTGGGCAGAAAGGTCGACATCTTCACTGATCACAAGAGTTTGAAGTACATCTTCACACAGCCGCATCTGAACCTCCGCCAGACTCGTTGGGTCGAAATGATCCAAGAGTACAACCCCAGCATCGAATACACTCCAGGCAAGGCGAATGTGATTGCAGATGCTTTGAGCAGAAAAG
Organism: Secale cereale; assembly: GCA_902687465.1. Classification (NCBI taxonomy): domain Eukaryota; kingdom Viridiplantae; phylum Streptophyta; class Magnoliopsida; order Poales; family Poaceae; genus Secale; species Secale cereale. The sequence continues at coordinate 368,902,931 of LR738712.1, read as the reverse complement.
CATATTGCAACAGCCTTCTTATCAAGCCGTATCAGCCTGAGCTTTGTGAAGCATTCAGGAAGCTCAACCTCCAAGTGGTTCCGCAGGGTTTTCTTGCAAATCTCCAAATTGCTCCTACCTTGGAAGATCAAGTCCGTGAGGCCCAGCTCAGTGATACCATGGTGAAGAAAGTGAAACATGGGATTGCAAAGGGCACTCCAAAATATAAGTGCTTCCGTGTTGATGAGAGAGACACCTTGTTCTTCGAGGACAGACTCGTTGTTCCCAAAGGTGATCTCAGGAAGCTCATAATGGAAGAAGCTCATGATTCTCTCCTTTCCATTCATCCTGGCAGTTCCAAGATGTATCAAGACCTCAAGCAGTCTTACTGGTGGACACGCATGAAAAGGGAGATTGCCCAATTCGTGAACGAATGTGATGTATGCAGAAGAGTGAAAGCAGAACATCAACGTCCAGCCGGTCTTCTCCAACCTCTTCCTATTCCCGAGTGGAAGTTCGACCACATTGAAATGGACTTCGTCACTGGCTTTCCTAAATCCAAGCGAGGCAATGATGCTATCTTTGTGGTGATTGACAAGCTTACCAAAGTCGCTCACTTTCTTCCAGTCAAAGAATCAATCAATGCAGCTCAACTTGCAGAGCTGTACACTTCCAGAATTGTGTCCCTACATGGCATTCCTCAAGTGATATCCTCAGACCGTGGCAGCTTGTTCACATCAAGGTTCTGGGACTCCTTTCAGTCCGCCATGGGCACTAAGATCAGGTTCAGCACTGCCTTTCACCCTCAGACTAGTGGTCAAGTCGAGCGCGTGAATCAGATTCTAGAAGACATGCTCAGAGCCTGTGTCATCTCTTTCGGCATGAAATGGGAAGACTGCCTTCCATTTGCCGAGTTCTCTTACAACAACAGCTTTCAAGCAAGTGCAGGCAAAGCACCGTTTGAAATTCTCTATGGCAGAAAGTGTCGTACCCCTCTCAACTGGTCTGAAACAGGCGAACGTCAACTTCTTGGCAATGACTTGATCTCAGAAGCCGAAGAAATGTGCAAAGTCATACGTGAGAATCTCAAGGCCGCTCAGTCGCGTCAGAAGAGCTACTATGACGGAAAGCATCGTGATTTGGCTTTCGACATCGGTGATCATGTCTATCTCCGAGTTTCTCCGATGAAAGGAACCCAAAGATTCGGTATCAAAGGAAAACTTGCTCCTAGATACGTCGGGCCTTTCAAGATTCTTGGCAAAAGAGGCGATCTAGCCTATCAACTCGAGCTCCCTTCCAACTTTGCAAATGTTCATGATGTCTTCCATGTGTCTCAACTTCGCAAATGCTTCAAGGCACCTGAGCGCATGATTCCGTTTGAGGAGATTGATCTCCAACAAGACCTGTCCTACCGAGAGCATCCAGTTGCAATTCTCGAAGAAACCGAACGCAAGACTCGCAACAAGTCCATCAAGTTTCTGAAAGTCAAGTGGTCACATCACACCGACCGAGAAGCTACCTGGGAACGAGAAGATCATCTTCGTTCCGAGTACCCTTCCTTTTTCCAGTCCTAGATCTCGGGACGAGATCTTTTTGTAGTAGAGGAGAGTTTGTAATGCCCCGGATGTAATACTTTCCCTTTTGGGTATATAATATATCTCCGGCTTCATCTATTTCCATTCCGGGTTCTTGTCTTTCGGGTTTTCGTCGTTTTGTTGTGTGAGTGTGTGGCATTCATTCATATCATGTAGACATGTGCATTGCATTGCATTTGTGTTGTAGTTTGCATCCGGTTCCGCGTGTCCCTTCCCGTTGTCCGTTTCGCGTTCCGGAGCTCCCTCACGTGTCCGTGACGTCCCGTAGGCCTACTTTGTTGTTCGGGCGTTTAACGTTACCGGTGTGCCGCGAGGTTGTTGTCTGTGTTGTTGTTTTGTTGTGTGCAACCCGCCTCTCAAATCTCGTCTCGTTTGGACTCCGTTGACTTTTCCATCCGTTGTTCGTGTGGGTCCGATGTGCCTTCACTTCGTGTCCCGGAAACACCCCTACTGCGTTCTTTTATCTCCTTCTAGGCCCTTTAAATCTATCCCCGCGATCGGATCCGTTGGATCGCGATCGGAGGGCTCCTAACGCCCCTAAATCTCCAAACCCTAGCAAAAACTGCTATATAATAGACCCTAGTCTATTTTGGCATGTCCCCTTCTTCTTCCCCCTTCCCCTCTTTTTTTTCCCTTTCTTTCAGATCAGATCCCCAAAATCCCTCTGGATCCCGAGGGGAACCAGCTCCTCGAGCGAGCCGCCGTCGTGATCGGGATCGCCCGATCAGATCAGGCGCCAGGTCAACGCGCGGCTTCCTCCGATCGATCCAGGCGCCGCGAGGCCTCGTCAGCCCAACCGCTCCCCTCCGTCGAAGTGGTCCAGCGGGACCACTTCCTCGCGGGCCGCCGCTCTCCACTTCAGCGCCTCCACTCCCGCAGGCAACCGCCCCGCTGGGCCGATCCAGGCGGGCCGCCGCCCCGCTCCGCGTCAGGGCGCCGCGCAGGGGCCCGTACGCCGCGCCTCCGAGCGGGCTTCGCCGCCGCGCCAGTTCTTCGCCCCGCTTGGGCCGCAGGGAGGCCCAACCGCCGAACCGCAGCCGGGCTTCGCCACCGCCGCCAGTTCAGGCCACAGCCGCTCCACTAGGCCGGAGCCCAATCGCCTCCCGCGCGCCGCCGCGAAGGCCCAGCCGCCGGCCCACTCCTTTTTTTTTCCTTCAGATCTGGATCTGACTAGGTTGAACCCTAAAATCCTTCTAAGTCCCTTTTAATTCTGTTCTGTGATGCTATGTTTGACCTTGCATAACTTTTACTGTGATGCTCCGTTTTGCGCGTGTAATATGTCCAGACGTTCGTGGAGATGTGCTCTATGTTTTACATGTGGTAGTCATGCATGTTAGAGGTCATCTAGGTGCTTGTTTTGCTGTTGCAAGAGTGCATCATGATATAAACTGCTGCTATGTGTTATTTTTATGCCACCTTTGTCATGTGATATCTTTTAGCCCGTTTGTCCAAATGATGCAAATGACATGTCCACGTGTTCGTCTTGCCACGAACTACGTGTTGCTTGTGATAGGTTGCATGGTAGATTTATTATTGCCTTGTTATCATCGTTGCAAAGTGTCATGTTCATGTGTTGTGTTTTCACTTGTTATGAAATGCCATCTTGATGAGCTCGTTGTAATCGTTGTGTTCACCTCTATGATGCATGCTTGTAAGATTATTTGGGAACTAGATCATGTTTAAGAGTAGGGGAATTAATAGATGCTTGACCAATATGACAAATATTCATACCTCCACCACTTGCGTTGTGAATTTGATCGTTGTCGCAGTACTTCTCCCTCATGGCAAGTTTCTCAAGCTCATTGGTGACGTGGTCAGTGGCCCCCGAATCCGCGTACCAGATAGTGCCATCGCCTCCCTCAATCTATTAATTCCCCTACTCTTAATTCCCCTCAAATAATCTTACACGTTCCCCACCATGGTAGAAGTAGTGTAAAAGGGCCATGTCTTTTCATTATAGGGGAGCTCGGACCCTGCCCAAGGCCTATTTGGGGGCAGTCCAGTTGATCCAAGGCCAACGGAGATGAAGGGCATGTCCAAAAATTGCCAAGTCAAGCACACCGAGACCCCCAAACTCTTTCAACATGCAAACCATATCCCAATTGACCAACGAGTGCCCACCGCTTGCATGATCTCCGTCATTGTCCATCCAGATGAAGGCCCTCCTGATTTTGTCAATCTTGTTCTGAACCAACCTGGGAATGTGAAAGACATACCACTCTAAGGATGGACCTGGTAAGGACAACACGCCCCGCGCGGGCGAAATGACTTTCCACCTCCATTTTTGTATAACAAGAAATAGAAAACAACCAAAACGACAATGAGCAGCATATAAAAGGCTATATTTCTAAATGAAAAATAATAGTTGCCCACATTCAGGTCAATTATTGGGTAAATGGAAAATTGATTCAATGGGGTCTCCACATCAATAAGATCCGAAAACTCGTCGTCTTCCTCCATTTCGGTCAACCATACTTGTTGATAAAAATGCAAAATGGATGCTTGCCAAATGTAGCTTATGTGCCCAAACATATAAATTCTTCCCATCCATGGTTGGAGCTTGGCACCAATCTTGTCAATCAGGGGTTGCAACTCATTTTTTTTTAGCTTCCTAAAGTGCGGAGTGAGTCCAACGTAGGTGCATGGAAAAGTCCCCACCTTTGTAGGGAAATGGATAAGACATTATCACAGGTCATCTGTGTTGCACCTGATTAGAAAGATTTCACTTTTTGCAATGTTGACAAGCAACCCATTGGAAGCTCCGAAGACATGCAGAACCCCGACAATGGTGCACAACTCATCAGCATCTGCATACAAGGACATACTATATAAACCATTCTTGGCTTTGATAGGCTTGAGAAGGCTTGCCTCCACCGCACGCATGAGAAGCTTCTGTGATGGGTCAATGGTGAGTATGTAAAGCCTAGGGGACAGGGGGTTCCCTTGGCGCAGGCCTCGGTAATGGCCAAAAGACTTCCCCGGTCTCCCGTTGAGGAGCACCTTTGAACTTGTTGTGGTGAAAAGAGCACAAAGCCAATTTATATATATCTGCCCAAACCCCAAGGCAGTGAGCACCTGCAACAAAAAGGATAACTAACGGTGCCGATGGCTTTAGAAATGTCAAGCTTGATGAAGAGGCCTGGAACTTTTTAAGGTGGAGACCCTAGAGGACATTTTTGACATGTAAAAAGTTTTCATAGATAGAACTCCGTTTGATAAAAGCACTATGTCTCACAAAGACAAGGTGTTCCAAAAATGGTGTTGTTTTCATGGCTAGACTTTCCGCCAAAATCTTTGCAAAATTACAAACCAAAGTAATGGGGTGGAAATTATCCACCCTCAGTGGCCACTCGGATGTCACCTTTTATGATGTCCCAACAAACATGAAAGAACATCCCAATAAATTTGTAGGGGGGAATGCATTTTCTGTTGGCAAAGAAAAAATTTCGCCTTGATCTCCTCCTCACTTAAATTTTCTTCGAGAGCCGACAAATCCACAGGAACATAGCCAAGAGCCTCGAAATTCATACTTGTAGGGCGGGGGAATGGAGTGCCCAAATGGCTTTGAAAGTGGCCAGAATCACGTGTTCCTTGTCATCCAACCCACCGCTACACCATCATTAGTCTGAAGCGTGTCAATGAATTTACGAAGAGGTCGACCATTAGCGTGGATGAGGAAGAGGCACGTATTTGCATCACCAACTCTAATCCTGGTGAGCCTAGAGCGTTGGAGATGCTGCATCTTGAGGATGACTGCCAAACCCGCAAAAAGATTCTTCAACTCTAATATCACCTCGAACACATCTAAGGTAAGGGGCCTTGTCTCCATGGCAATATCTAGATGACCAATAATTTCAACAGCCATTTGTGTGAGAGTTAAATCCCAAGTGAATCTCCTTCCTCAAAGGTTAAGCTCCTTGATATCGAGGGCATCCAGAGCCGCCTTCAAACCACCCATGAGGCGTCAGTTTATGTTTGAGTTGTTTTTATTGGATGTCTTGTAGATAAGTTGGAAATTGATACGTCTCCAATGTATCTATAATTTTTGATTGTTCCATGCTATTATATTATCCATCTTGGATGTTTTATAAGCATTTTCATGCTATTTTATATGATTTTTGGGACTAACCTATTAACCTAGATCCCAGTGCCAGTTTATGTTTTTCCCTTGTTTTTGAGTTTCGCAGAAAAAGAATGTCAAACAGAGCCTAATTGACCTGAAAATTTACGGCGATTTTTTATGGATCAGAAGAAACACCCGAAGCAATAGAGTTGGGCCAGAAGAGCCACGAGGCATCCACAAGGGTGGGGGCGCGGCCACCCCCCTAGGGCGCGCCCCCTACCTTATGGTTGACTCGTGGACCCCCCCCCCTCACTTGTTCTCGACGCCAAAAATTCCTATAATTACAGAAACCCCCGAAAAGAAACCTAGATCGGGAGTTCCGCCGCTGCAAGCCTCTATGGCCACGAAAAACCAATCGGGAGCCGGTTCTGGCACCTTGCTGGAGAGGGAAACCATCACCGGTGGCCATCTTCATCACCCCGACGGTCTCCATGACAAGGAGGTAGTAGTTCACCCTCGGGCTGAGGGTATGTACTAGTAGCTATGTGTTTGATATCTCTCTCTCTCATGTTATTGATTTGGCACGATCTTGATGTACCGTGAGCTTTGTTATTATAGTTGGATAATATGATGTTTCTCCCCCTCTACCTTCTTGTAATGGATTGAGTTTTCCCTTTGAAATTATCTTATCGAATTGAGTCTTTAAGGATTTGAGAACACTTGATGCATGTCTTGCATGTGCTTATCTGTGGTGACAATGTGATATTCACATGATTCACTTGATGTATGTTTTGATGATCAACTTGCGGTTCAGTGACCTTGTGAACTTATGCATAGGGGTTGACACACGTTTTAGTCTTGACTCTCCGGTAGATACTTTGCTGCACTCTTTGAAGTTCTTTGTGTTGGTTTGAATACATGAATCTGAGATTGTGTGATGCATATCGTATAATCAAACCCATGTATAATTGTGGTGATATTGCACTATCTAGGTGACATTAGGGTTTTGGCTGATGTGTGTCTTAAGGTGTTATTTTAGTACGAACTCTAGGGTTGTTCGTTACACTTATAGGAATAGCCCAATATATCGATCAGAAAAAATAACTTTGAGGTGGTTTCGTACCCTACAATAATCTCTTCGTTTGCTCTTCGCTATTAGAGAATTTGGTGTCGGTGTACAAAAAGAGGGGTACACTTTTTGTACCCCTATGACTGTGCACGGGCAGTCTGGGCCACGGGCACCACCACACCAAGCATGGCAAGGGAGGTGAGCCAGGGTAAGACCGAAGCTCGCTGGAGACTAGAGCAACACCAAGAACAAGACCACAAAGAGCAAAGGGACGAAGCGGCTTCCCCCTGTAAGATCCTTGCCGGGAGCCAGTTTCAGCAGCCCTCGCAAGATCCTTGCCGGGGGCGGCACTGGCGACCCCGGCAAGACCCTTGCCACGGCAGCTCGCCCCACGCCTACGGAGCGGATCACCCTTGAGTTCACTACCCCCGTGGGGCAAGGATTCGGGAGATATCTCCGTAGTGGCATGCAGATCTTTGTGAAGACATTCAAGATCAGATACACACTGAGAAGACGATGACCCTTGGCGGGATCCCAGCCAAGGATGACCACAAGACCTCCGGCAAGCACCTTGCCGGGGATGACAGCACGCGCCGCGGCAAGACCCTTGCCGGGGCCCCGGCAAGGCCCTTGCCGAGGACACCCGCAGGGCCACCATCAGGCCCGCACCAACTACGCATCCACTGCCCCATGCAGCTGCCGCCCCAACCAGCTGGGCAGGCGCCTGCGTGGCAACATGCAGATCTTCGTGAAGACCCACCATTGCGCCACCTCAGCTGCCTGCCTGCCTACGTGGCATCTCGGGCACCGCTGGCCAGGGCGCGTGTCAACACGAGGAGGAGCGGCGACGGACAAGGCAGGTGTCTCCCTCGTCCCCGATAAAGCAAGGACACCTAAGCTAAGCGCATCAAATGTGCCTTGTCATGTAATGCGAGGGATAACCTCGCATCACTGTACCCTTTCCACCTCCCTTTTCCCTATAAAAGGGGGCCCGAGGCGACCATGAGAAGGATTCGGCTCTTTAGAACTCCTCACGACTCGGCTTTTTGGAGCTCCTCAGGCCCCATAGCCAGCTGAAGAACACAAACAAATAATCCACCAAAGCAGGAGTAGGGTTTTACGCATCTTTGCGGCCCGAACCTGGGTAAAGGAACCGTGTGCTAACTGTTGGATCCGCTCTTCTCTAAACCCCGCGCCCCGCAACCGTAGTAGGGCTTCTTGTGATCCCATAGGCGTCGATCAAATACCCCGTCATCTTTGGCACGCCAGTTAGGGGTCGCAGTTGCGAGAATCGGCTTTAGCAGTCAGTTCGACGCTTCTTCATCATCATGGCGCCCAAGAAGAAGACAACAGTGGCGGTTGGCCAGTCGGAAGCCGGACAGCCCGTCCCGACGCGGGCGAGCAGCGGACTGGTCGCGGAAAGGACCCGGGGCGTTGCTCGCGAACACCAACGCCGTCCCAGCAACTGGAGTATGGGAGGTGGCGATGTTCGTGTGCCCGGTAATGGGCCACACACCGCGAGTTCCAAAGATGGAGCTAGGCCCTCCGCGAATGGCGCGGGGCCCTCCAAGGTCGTTGCCGCATCACGCGAAGGCGACGCAAGGACCTCCAGAACTCCCACGCCGGCGCCAACAGCGCGCTCTTCCCAAGCAGCGCGCGACGAACGGCGTCGGCAACCCGAAGATCCCGGGCGTTGCCATGGGAAGAGCCCCGAGCGTCACTCCCGGGACGTAGAAGACCTGCCTGCTCGCCGAAGCACTGGTGGAAACGGCATGCGACCGCGGGATCGTGATGGAGCTCCTCCTGACATGGTTAGGGGTCGAAGCGTGTCGCGGTCCATGCAGTTTTCGCTACCATTAACCCCAGCCGAAGCCCTGGCGCGCGCGCAGTTGCTCCTCGACTTCCCCCCCGTTACGGGGAAACTCGACGATTGGAGAGCCACCATCCGAAGCCTTGTCGCAGTCGCCAACAAGGATGAACCAAATCCAGCGGAGCTCCCAGGTCGACGCTCCGATGGAGTCCCACGCACTAGTGGCGGGAGGACTGGCAGCGCCGTGGCTACGGTGCACTCGCCTCCTCCTCGCCCGGCACCGCGTGTGTCGACTCATCGGGACGTAGCGGGCGACACCATCTCCAAAGCATCGTCCGACCCGCGGACCCACGGCAACCAGCGTCAAGTTCTTCAGGAGCGAGCTCATGAAGACGCTCGAACCACCATGGAGCGCCGACGCGGAGCGCGCCACCAGTCCGACAGGCGAGCGGGGCCTGGCATGGACCGCCCAACACCAGAGAGCCCTGGAGGTCTAGCTTACGAGGTAGGCTGTCCGGCTTTTACTCGTGAGCTGCGGCAGTTCCAGAGGCCCTCTCACCGCACCTTCAAGCCTGACGTTGGCGAGAAGTACAACGGCAAGACCCACCCACCGGAGTTCCGCAGCATCTACACCATCACGATGCAAGCCGCCGGAGCTCGCGACGATAAGGTGCTTGCGAATTACTTTCCGTTGGCCCTTAAACCCAATGCCATGTCATGGTTGATGCACTTGCCGGTAGACTCTATTTCCTCCTGGTCGGATTTGTGCCATGAGTTTGTTGGCGCCTTTACTGGAGGTCACCAAGCCCATGTCCAAGCAAGTGACCTGCATGTCATACCCTAGAAGGAAGGTGAGAGTCTGCGCAAGTACATACAGAGGTTCTGCCGGGTACAGTACAATATCCCCGATGTTCACCCTGCCGCCATCATCAGCGCGTTCCATCAGAACGTGCGTAACCGCAAGATGCGTGAAGAGCTGGCGATGACCAAGCTGAAAGATGTGGCGGAGCTCTATGTTCTTGCTGACAGATGTGCCCGGGCTGAAGAGGGAAGGAAGTACCTCGACGATTCAAAGCCGAGTCCTGGCAGAGTTCGTTGCAGAATGGACCGCGACGCCTGATGAAGAAGTCCAAGAAACTGCTCTCCCCGGCAAAGAGACGAGTTGCAATTGGATCATGTACATTGATGGAGCTTTCTCCTTACAGGGCGCCGGGGCTGGCGTACTGCTGGTCGCGCCCACTGGAGAGCACCTCAAGTACGTGGTCCAGATGCACTTCCCCAGGGAGGTATCAACGAACAATACTGTTGAGTACGAGGGGCTGCTTGCCGGTCTTAGGATCGCGGCAGACCTCGGAATCAAGAAACTCATTGTCAGGGGCAACTCGCAGCTTGTCGTCAAACAAGTCAACAAAGATTACCAGATCCCGTTGATGAAGGCCTACGTCGATGAAGTGAGAAAGCTGGAAGAACGCTTTGATGGTATACAGGCGGAGCACGTTCCCCGAGCGGAGAACGACATCGCCGATTACCTGTCAAAGCGCGCTTCCCTAAAGCTACCTGTGGAACCAGGTACCTTTGTGCTTCAGCTTTCTCAGCCATCCGTTGATCCATCAACAGAGCAGAACAAGAGGAGGAAATCAGGGCCCGGCAAGTACTTTCCCGCCGAGATCCCCGGAGCCGCCGGCAAGGATGTTGCCGGAGACACTGAGCCCACCACTGGACGGCTAGCTCCGGCGGAGCGTCAAGCTCTTGCCTTCGAGACAGCCGCTCCCATGGCGGAGGAAATGCCTTTAGTCCTCGCCGTCGAGCCCCAGGCTCCAGCGTGGGCACAACATACCGTCCAATTCCTCCAGACTAGGGAACTTCCTGAGGAGCCGGAAGAAGCGGAGAAAGTAGCCCGTCGGTCTGCTATGTACCAGTTCGTCGATGACGTCCTGTACAGAAAGAGACCGAACGGCGTGAAATTGAAGTACATCCCTCGAGAGGAAGGACTGGGGCTATTGGCGGAGATACATGGAGGCATATGTGGATCCCACATAGGGTCAAGAGCCCTTGCCGGCAAGGCATTCCGGCAAGGCTTCTTCTGTCCCACTGCCCTCCAGGATGCGACGGCACTGGTCACCAGGTGTGAAGCGTGCCAGTTTCATTCAAAGAAACTTCATCAACCAGCTCAAGCCCTTCAAACCATTCCTCTCTCCTGGCCCTTCTCGGTCTGGGGGCTCGACATACTGGGCCCTTTCCCCCATGCTATCGGGGGCTTTGAGTACTTGTACGTTGCAATCGACAAGTTCACAAAGTGGCCGCAGGTGGAGGCAGTGAGGAAGGTCACAGCTCTGTCAGCTGTCAAGTTCTTCAAGGGACTAGTGTGCCGTTTTGGTGTACCCACCAGGGTCATCACCAACAACGGCACGCAGTTCACAAGCCGCACCTTCATGCAATATACTCAAGACCTTGGCAGCAAAGTCTGTTTCGCTTCCGTTGCTCACCCCCGGAGCAAAGGTCAAGCTGAGAGGGCAAATGCTAAAGTGTTGCGAGGATTAAGGACAAAGACCTTTGACAGGCTGCACAAGAGCGGGAGGCGCTGGATTGATGAATTGCCGGCGGTTCTTTGGTCGATCAGGACGACGCCAAATCGAGCCACCAGCCAGACACCCTTTGCCCTAGTATACGGGGCAGAAGCAGTTCTCCCCACTGAACTCATATACGGGTCACCTCGAGTTCTAGCTTATGATGAGCTTGAGCAAGAGCAACTGCGCCAAGATGACGCAACGCTCCTTAAGGAAGATCGTCTTCGGGCGGCTGTGAGAGCAGCACGCTACCAGCAGGCCTTGGGCCGCTACCATAGCCGCAAGGTCCATTCCCGAAGCTTTGAGGAAGGCGACCTTGTTCTTCGGCGCGTTAAATCGGCCAAGAATACAAACAAGTTGATGCCAAAGTGGGAAGGCCCTTATCGGGTAATACGAGTCACCAGGCCCGGCGCAGTCCGCCTGGAGACCGAAAATGCCATTCCGGTGAGCAATTCCTGGAATATTGAGCATCTTCGCAAGTTTTACCCATAAGGCGCGGCTTGCCGGGCCCCCCGGCAAGCCACCCTTTTGTACAAGCCTTGTCGGCAAGGCATGTAACCCTTTGTACAAAGCCAGGCGCAGACCCTGAGCATAAATAAATGAAGCGCTGGCGCCCTAAGTTATAGCATGCATGTTGAGTCGAGTCTCGTCCTTGGTTAGGGTTGATAGTGCTTAGCGGCGGCTAACCCCTAGCTTAGAGGTCGAGTTTGCGTCTCTTTGTCTTTCCTCTATCTCCTTTGGTTCACAGGACGCGCAGACATCCTTGCCGAAGCCACTTGGGGAGAAGAAAGAGGAACAGATCAGCATCAAGGCCCCGGCAAGCCAGTGTTGCCGGGGGCTACAAGAGCAAAGATTCACCCACGGCGAACTAGGGTTGCCGGGGGCTGCAGCTTCAGATAAGTTCTTCGTCCCCTATCATGCATTCCATTATGGACTGAGGTATGTGAAACCTCGTTCTCTTCCTTAAGCTACCGTGCTCCCATTTCTCTAGGCCCTAGGGCTCGTCCCTGGGACTAAGTTTGGTCATAGTCGCGGCAGCGAAAGGATGAAACGAGGAGCCTAAGCCCACTTCATCCCTGCCTCCGCCAAGGGCGTGAGAAAGGTCAAGCAAAGTAGGGAGATGGCAAGGCCTGTTGCCGGGCGAGAACGTGTTTATCTTAAAAGATATCAAGGATTTATTCCTTGTCATGGGTTTCACCCGCAAACAAATGACCCGGCAAACATCCCTTTTTCATTAAAAACATTCCATTCAGGTACAGTCCGTAGGGAATGAAAAACATGAACAAGGGGAATACAAGTTTTAAATTTGACATATGCCCGAAGGCTTACAAACTAAAAAGAGATAAGATGCCCGTAATGCCTTTCTTGTCCCTCTCCTCAGGAGGTAGGTCAAGGAGGCGAGAAGGGCAAAAGGAGCGCCTAGGCGAGCTACGGGTGGCAGAAGACACCAAGTGGACATCTTTGTGGTCACCCAAAGGCTGGATGGTGATGGCGGCGCCGGAAGCAGGGCTCGAAGACGAGGCGGCATGGCGTCAGTACGCGACGAAGGCGTCGGTGCCCGCGTACTCCGACATGACGACCTTGCCGCCCGCCCTCTTCCTCTTCCTCTTCCACAGCCTCCCTATGCCAGCCGCCAAGGGGAGGGCCCCGAGAAGTTCAAGGAGCCGGCGACGCGGATGATGGGGTCGCCGGTGCCACCAGAAGCGGCGCCCAACACCTAGTCGGACCCGTCATCCCACCGCCCACCGCCCTCGTCATCGCTGCCGCTGTCCTCCTCGTCACCCTCATTCGAGAAGGAGTCTTTGTCATCGAAGGAGCTCTCCACACAGCACCTTGCACGAGTCCTGAAGAGCCCGAAGACCTTGACGGAGAGATGGCCTTCCTCCATCAGTTTGAAATGGAGGGTGAGCCCATCCGTCAGGCTGTGGATACGAGCAAAAGTCTTCCATCCTTGACGAAGATACATCACATGAGGAGCGGGGAAGTCGACGCGAACCCATGTGCCGCTGATACCGCAGCCCCTCATGTGCAGCCGCATCGATTCCGGTGGATCCAGCTCCATCTCCCACGCAAAGGGGGTCGGGAGGCGAAGACGACGGCGCGGCGGCCGCCGCAGCCTGACGAAGAACTCGCAAGGGTCATCCCCAATATGGCCTTCCACTGGAGGAGGGGCTGCTGGCGGGGGTGAGGCCGGCGGGCCGCCCCGTCCTTTTCTTCCCCAAGCGCCCCGACCTCGCCCACGGCCTCGCCCACGGCCTCGCCCCCTCCCCCTTCCCCTCGTGGCTGGCTCTGCCACTGCAGGTGCGGGAGAAGGAGGGATGCGTTGTCGAGCGGCGACCCTCGCCGCCACCATTGAAGGACCGGGATTTCCTCTCTCCATGGTGAACGGAAGAGAGGAGCAGAAGCTGAAGGAGAAAGAAGATGGGAGAGTGCGGGGCGTCGTCCCTCACCTCCCGCTCTATATAAAGGGGCGGGGCTGGGCTGGACCGCCCCGCTCGGCCAATCAAGACGCAGAAGGCGCAGGGAGCCGGGACCGACCCGCCGCCCCAACCAGCGACGGCTCGGTTTACCGCCTCCACCGTTCGCCACCCCAAGCGCATGGGGGCACGGGGCGGACGTGCGGAACCGAGGGGACGGACGAGGCGACCTCTCCCCACCCCGTGATCGTGTGGAGTGGATGCCTTGAGGACCGCGCCTCGGCCCCATTCAGTAAATGGGCCGCGCCTCCACGCCTCCCCACCGGTTATGGGGAAGGCGCGAAGCCGCCTATTTACTACGACGTGACGCATGCCTGCGGAAACCGCCCCGCGCATGCCGCCGACGTCACACACGCCCCTCCACCCCGCGCTGCGCGCGCGGATCATGGGAGGCACAGCATGCGGAAAATCTTACCACGGTGAAAACCGTCTCGCCTGCTCGCGCACCATTCTGGGCCTGGCCCAACAACGCGTCGCGCTTATGTGTGGCCCAGGCCCGAGGGCTCCTGTCGGTGTACAAAAAGAGGGGTACACTTTTTGTACCCCTATGACTGTGCACGGGCAGTCTGAGCCACGGGCACCACCACACCAAGCATGGCAAGGGAGGTCAGCCAAGGTAAGACCGAAGCTCGTTGGAGACTGGAGCAACACCAAGAACAAGACCACAAAGAGCAAAGGGACGAAGCGGCTTCCCCCGGCAAGATCCGAGCCAGTTTCAGCAGCCTTGGCAAGATCCTTGTCGGGGGCGGCTCTGGCGACCCCGGCAAGACCCTTGCCGCGACAGCTCGCCCCACGCCTACGGAGCGGATCACCCTTGAGTCCACTGCCCCCGTGGGGCAAGGATTCGGGAGATATCTCCGTAGTAGTGGCATGCAGATCTTTGTGAAGACATTCAAGATCAGATACACACTGAGAAGACGATGACCCTTGGCGGGATCCCAGCCAAGGAGGACCACAAGACCTCCGGCAAGCACCTTGCCGGGGATGACAGCAGGCGCCGCGGCAAGACCCTTGCCGGGGCCCCAGCAAGGCCCTTGCCAAGGACACCCGCGGGGCCACCATCAGGCCCGCACCAACTACGCATCCACTGCCCCATGCACCTGCCGCCCCAGCCAGCTGGGTAGGCACCTGCGTGGAAACATGCAGATCTTCGTGAAGACCCACCATTGCGCCACCTCAGCTGCCTGCCTGCCTACATGGCATCTTAGGCACCGCTGGCCAAGGTGCGTGTCAACACGATGAGGAGCGGCGACGGATAAGACGGGTGTCTCCCCCGTCCCAGATAAAGCAAGGACACCTAAGCTAAGCGCATTAAATGTGCCTTGTCATGTAATGCGAGGGATAACCTCGCATCACTGTACCCTTTCCACCTCCTGTGTGCCACTATGGCAACCCCTTTTCCCTAAAAAAAGGAGGCCCGAGGCGACCAGGAGAAGGATTCGGCTCTTTAGAACTCCTCATGACTCGGCTTTTTGGAGCTCCTCAGGCCCCATAGCCATCTAAAGACCACAAACATATAATCCACCAAAGGAGGAGTAGGGTTTTACGCATCTTTGCAGCCCGAACCTGGGTAAAGGAACCGTGTGCTAACCGTTGGATCCGCTCTTCTCTCAACCCCGCGCCCCACAACCGTAGTAGGGATTCTTGTGATCCCATAGGTGTCGATCAAATACCCCGACATTTGGAGTGACTCTTTGTTGCATGTTGAGGGATTGTTATATGATCCAATTATGTTATCATTGTTGACAGAACTTGCACTAGTGAAAGTATGAACCCTAGGCCTTGTTTCTGAACATTGCAATACCATTTGTGCTCACTTATATCATTAGTTACCTTGCTGTTTTTATATTTTCAAATTACAAAAACCTATATCTACCATCCATATTACACTTGTATCACCATCTCTTCACCGAACTAGTGCACCTATGCAATTTACCATTGTATTGGGTGTGTTGGGGATACAAGAGACTCTTTGTTACTTGGTTGTAGGGTTGCTTGAGAGAGACCATCTTCATCCTACGCCTCCCATGGATTGATAAACCTTAGGTCATCCACTTGAGGGAAAATTGCTACCGTCCTACAAAACTCTGCGCTTGGAGGCCCAACATGAGTCTACAAGAAGAAGGTTGTGTAGTAGACATCATAAATCACCCATAGTAAGACACAAATCCCGCTGAAGGGTAACCATTTCCTTGATATCACCAATGAAGGCAGTTTTCCCGTCATCCCCCTGGGGGCCGTAAACTCCAGTAAGGAACAAATGGATCCCATCTTTCTTCATTTTTATTATTATTACTATTAAGGAGTTTGCCGTAAGGGTGGGGAGAGACATCTGGAAGTAAGAGGAGGGCACCGTGATGATAATACTGCCATGAGTGCCGGCGGCAGGAAGAAAAGCATAGCTTTCAAGAAATTTTGGACCCAACACCTCCAAAATGAGTGTATCATCCACGTTAGCTAGCTTGGATCCCTGGAAGCAAACAATTGTGCTACTAGAGTCATCCACAATCTTTCTCATAGTGGTGCGACGAGCAGGTGCGTTCAATCCCCTCATGTGCAAAGAACTTGAACATTGTGTTGAGACATAACAGATTAACTGTGGACACATAGAACCACAGTACACCACCTCCTCCTCTTAACCACAACAAATACTTGCAAAGAGTGAAGATGCGCTGGCCAGGTAGGAACAATTGCCTTCCAACACTGCCACAAACGGTCATAGCACACGAGAGACATGCTGCGCGAACACAATAGACCTATCACTAACTTAGAAAGTGAGATACATCTACAGGTTTACAAACATCAGAGATGTACTCAGGCAACAACTAGCATGGCTGTTGCCACTGTCAGGATCTTCTTCGCCTTCTTCATCTTGTTGACTGCCTTCACCAGGCCCTTGATGGCCTTAGTCGGCATTGGGAAGAGAGGACTATCGAACAATGCCCCGTAACGCTTGGTAGGAGCTTTGCCAAAAGGCTCCCAAGGCAATAAGAGACCGAGACGGTGCACCAAGAGCTCTTGCGCAACTTTCTCCCGAGATCCACCGCTGCTTGGATACCAACCCGACGATGCGCCTCGGTTCAGAGTTGGAGGAGGCAAGGTATTTGTTTGCCAGGGGTGTCATCACCGAGACATGAGCTGCAAGGATTGCAGACGTGAGTGATTGTGTTACCCTCATGATGAAATCATCCATGGGAGCAGAAGGAGCAGCATCGGCGACAGCAGAAAGGACAACATCATAGGCCTTCACCTCTGGGATGTGTTAGAAGGGCCAGAGGGAATTGGTGGAATATAATAATTGTATTGCTTGGGCCTCATGGGCATATATATAAGAGTACATGATCATCTTGGAGTGCAAGGGAAGGTAGAATAATATCCTATGCTATCCTAGTTTTCCTATACAATCACGCTACTCAACATCCCCCCGCAGTCACAACGGTAGCGACGTAGACGGTGAGAATGGAGAAGAATCCGAAGGCAAGCCGATGCCCCCCCCCCACGGTCATAACGGTCGATGCATCACGGAATCGTGGCTGGAGTGAGAACTGACGAGGTTGCTCAAGCAAGATGGTATCCCTTTCTGCCGATGTCAATGTAGCCGAGAGCGTAGGGTGGTGTAGTCGTTGTTGAGGTAGTCGTGCGAGGGACGCCATGGTCGATGTCGAGTTGGGGTGGCCGGTGTCGAGGTAGTCGCTGTGGACTAGGAAGAAGAGCGGCGGCGGCAGCTAGGTCAGAGGCGCGACGACAGTGCTCGAAGTAGGCGAGGAAGAACCCAGCAACGTGATGAGGACAAGCGTAGATGGTGGCGTTCCCACGCCTAGGGAGGTGGCGCGACGCATACCACGTAGAAGTCAACGCGCGGTGACGACGGAGGGGAACGTCGGCCCCAGCGCTACAGCCCGAAGGGGCGACGTAGCGGCGCCGGGCAGGTTAGGGTGACGATGGGAAGACTTCGGGGCGGTGATGGGTACCGCGGGCCGCAACACCATGACCCGAAGAGCCAGCACAGCGGCAGAGCGCGGGTCGGTGCAATCGTAGGGACGGCCTCGGGCGGCGGCGTGGATCACGTTCCATGCTTGCTAAGGCCCGACGAGGCGACGCAGCGGTGGAGCGAGGGTCGGCGCAGCGACGAGGGCGGCCTAGTACGGACGCCTCTGGGCCGCGGTGGACCGCGGGCTACGGCACTACGGCCCGAAGCGGCGACACAGGGGTGACCTGGATCGTGCAGTCGCGGGAGTGAACCACTCGCTGGGGATGATGCGCAGATGGAGTCGATGGCTACGTTGTCGGTGATGTCCCAGACGATGTGGATGAAGACGAACCGGCAATGGAGACCGCGCATACGAGTGGCCGACAGCAACACACGAAGGCGTCCCTTGGGTGGCGCATCCAGCCTTGCCACACGGTTGATGACGAAGAGGCCGATATAGTCAACGCTGATGTCGGAGTAGAGGCACGGGGTTCGACGGTGGCGGTGGGCGACGCAAACCGATCTTAGATCGGGAAACGAAAAAGTAAACGCCGGTCAAAGCGAGCGGCGAGAGAGAGAAAAACCCGAGCAAGGGCTCGGAAAAAAGACTCTCTAGGGCAACCGGTCAATACGACTGGCGGACGAACCCTAGGTACGGGCGGCGCGGCCCCCGGCGGCAGTCATGGAGGCTGACCGCCCTGGGGGCGGCGCACGGGTGCAGAAGCGGTGGCGGCGGCTGCTAAAGTTTAGGATCGAATAGGTTGATACCATGTTAGAAGGGAGAGAGGGAATTAGTGGAGTATAATAATTGTATTGTTTGAGGCTCGTGGGCATATATATATATATATATATATATATATATATATATATATATATATATATATATATATATATATATATATATATACAGCCGGTCTATTCTCATAACATTATGAGAATAATATTCTCATAACACTTCTGAATTGCATTGTAATACTGCATTGGAAAGCTATGTGCACTGCTTCCTTCTTCTGTTCTGAACCACATAGAGGGGCAGTAGGAAACCTTCATGGAGCAGCGTTTCTGGCTAGTTTGAACAATTTTTATTGTTTTATTTGTGTGTGCGCTGATTTAATATGTGATTAAACACGCAATTCAGCGAGAAAACGACAAAATCGTTTGATTTGGCGGATCTGCCTCTGTTCTTCCGCTCGTGCAGGAGCTTCACATCCTGCTGGATGTTCATATTCGATTTTATAGCGTGGTCCTAGTGTGTTACTAATTTCGCGTTCATGTTTGTATTATTCCGCGACAGATTAATTTGCTAATAGGATTGAAATTTTAGTATAATTGGTCGAGTATCTCTCTGTTCTACCGCAAAAACGGCAAGTTCTCTGTCCTTCCGCGTCCGGATCGAAATTGTTGTGTTTTTTATGTAATTTTCTGTTGTTTTCGGCAATTATGTGCTGCCTTGCTCCTATCCGTATGAATTGCAGCGGATTAAGTTGTTAATTTTGAAGAATTTAACTTTTGTCCATGTTTTTTGTGTTCTTGCGGGCGCCATTGGCTCTGGTCGCGACTCAAGATGTTTTTTGAGATTTTGCGCATTATATAGTTGTTAGAACTGCATTGCAGGCTGTGTTTTTCGTCTGCGAATCATGGAGGGGTGAACTGCAGTAATATGCAATGCGCGGTGAATATTGTAGCACGGTGAACTGCATTAATATGCAATGCGAGCCTGTATGAACTGCATTACAGCCACGGGGGGTTGGGGGACTAGTTTAATAAGTTTTTTTTGCTTGGTCAAGCGCGGTGGACATTGTTATGTTACCGCACTCCTTTATTTGTCGTTTTTTTTGGGTTGTGTCTGTACATATATATATTGGTGGGTCAATTGGCTCCCCTCCCACCTTATCCCTGGCGGCTCCCATCTCACCTTATCCCTGGCGGCGAACATTGCCTGCTCTTTTTGCCACTCTTCCTCAATCTGTCTTTTTCCCAACCAGACCCTACGCCTGGCAATGGATTGCGCGTGCGGCTGCCTGGCAAGGTTGGAGCCCATGCTGGAGACATGCGTCTTTTCTGAAGGGTTCGTTCTGAACCAGAGGCAGCGGCACATCACGCTCTGTTCCCTTCTCTATTCTTCAGGTATTGGATTTCGGGCTCCATTCGTCCATCAGATGACTGAGGATGATGTCAGTGATTCATGGGTATGTATTTCTCGCATAGTCTTTTTCATGTGTTGTTTGTAGTTAACACTATCTGAATATTTGTAGCAGTATTAGTTTCTGAAGAAATATTTTTCACTAAGTATAAGTGAACTGCTTTTCACACAGTAGTTTTATTATGAACATTGTAGGAGCAGCAGCAATTTTGTCTAGTCAATATTATTATATGTTGACATCAATATTTTTTATGAAGATTGTAGCAGCAATTTAGTTTCTTAAGATTGTAATCTTTTTCTTATTTGTTCTTACTTTTTCTGTTCTTGTTGTTTTGCTTGCATAAATTCCCTTCTGGTCTAGTCAGGGTAACAGAAAGATGTGTTAATTTGGTCTTGGTTAGCAAGAATGGATATCATGATGTTGATGTTATGTATTTTGTTGGCTCTGATGATTGTTTGGTTCTCAAAGATGGCTGGAAGGAATTTGTGGAGGAAGCTGGTCTCAGGCTAGGGATGTTGTCATGGCTATGTTTTATAGGCATGCAAAGTGTTTGGAAATCAAGTTAAATTTGCTTTAGATCAGTCTTGCTTGAGCAGCAGCAGCATGAGACAATTTTGTTGTAATAATTCGACATTTTTGTGTGGCTTCTAGTTTATTTCCTATAAGAAATCTGAGTATAAGTGAACTGTTTTTCACATATTTTTTTTCATGTGCATCCTATCAGCAGCATCAGTTGAAGAATATACATACTTGAAACACCCACTGAGCTTTTTTTTAATCCACACACGGAACTAGAGTTTTTAATAAAAGAGGACTGCATCAACCATTATAATAGCAGCAGTTTTGTGAAAGAATGCTCTCTGTGAACTGCTTTGATAGATTGTTTTTTATGTGTATCCTAGCTACAACAGCAGTTTGAAGCAATATACATACTGAAAACAGACTACTGAGAACTGCATATTGTTGATAGATACAAACCAAGGTTCTGCGCTCAAAATTAACAAAGTACATCATCAAGCAAATGATAGCCCTCAACCGTAAGGGATCGAGATAGTCTTCGCGGGTAAGAATAACCCAATTTATTGATTCGACACACGGGGAGCCAAAGAGTATTTATAAGCTTTGACAGTTGAGTTGTCAATTCAACCGCACCTGAAATATACTTACTTGCAGCAAAAGATAAGTGGTAACAGTGATATGATAGTGATGATAGTAATAGTAAAAGTAAACGGCAAAAGTAAATAGCAACAGTAGATAGCAAAGTAAATAGCAAAAGTAGCGACTAATGACAAGCAGGGTTTAAAACACTGTAGGCTAGGGAGATGGATGGTTGGGTGCTGCATGGATGAGATAGATTCTAACTTGGGGCACGGCACACGGAAAAGTAATGATCATCTAGGCAAATATCAAACATTAGGCATGTATCCCGTAGGTAGTTGTACGTGCTTGCAATAAGAACTTGCACAACATCTTTTGTCCTACCATCCCGCTACGAACGGAGCCAAAAGGAACTTATGGATATTTAGGTGCTCCTGTCAAAGAGCACCGGAACAAAGCAATGAACTCAATGGATACATGTAATCCTCAAACTACGGACCATCCCCTTTGGTGTCCCAAGCTATCACTTTTGGGATCGCCGGTTCCGGACCGTAACAGGTGCAAACAACTCATAGATAGGATCACGAACACAAATATATTCATACAAACACATATGGTTCAGATCTGAAATCATGGCACTCGGGCCCTAAGTGTCAAGCATTAAGAATAACAAGTTGAAGCAAAGATGATAAACACCATAGTAGATGATAGGCAACATGCCCCCAACAATCTGATAAACTATTACATGATCTAACTCATCCAATCCCTACCATCCCCTTCGCCTACAGCGGGGGAATTACTCACACATGGAGGGAGAAGTCATGGAGGGATGATGGAGTGGTGATGATGATGATGACGATGGCGACGATCTCCCCTCTCCGGAGGCCAAATCAGCCTCCAGATTAGCCCTCCCGAGGAAGAACAGAGGGTGGCAGCGGCTCCGCGACGAAAAACTGCGAAAGAACTTCCGATCTGGGGTTTCTGCGTCGGGAGTAAAAATACGGGCTAAAGTAGGGCACCAGGGGGTGTGGGCCCCACCCAGGCGCCCCCCCCGGCGCGGCCAGGGGGGCGCGCCCACAGGGCGCCTGGGCACCCCCTGGCCCCCCTCTGGCCCCACTTTTGGTTCCTGGTTCCTTCGGGTGCGTGGATTTTCTGTGATTTTTCGTGGATTTTTCTAAGGTACCTAAAAATCCGTTTTCCTGCACACAAATAAACCATACAGGCAGCTCTGCTGAAAACAGCGTCAGTCCGGGTTAGTTTAGTCCAAATCATGCAAGAATGAGGTCAAAACAATATCAAAAGTGTTTGGAAAAGTAGATACGTTTGAGACGTATCAACTCCCCCAAGCTTAGCATATTGCTTGTCCTCAAGCAATTCAGTTCAACGAACTGGACGCGACAAAGAAAACTTTGACAAACTCTTTTGCTTCATTAGATGTATATAAGCATGTACTACGAAAAGAGTTTAGCAAGTATTGAAACAGTACTATGAGGACAATGCAAGGAACAATCCTTCTTTCAAGTGACCATTCACAAATACTTAAAAGTAAATAATATATTACTGAAAATCAAGACAAGATTACATTGCACATAGCTTGAGTATATTAGGGTGGTATCTCGCTAGCCTCCATGAGTGAAGCAAAACATAAATGCAAAGACTCCTCCAGAGTTTTAAAGGAGACTAGAACTAAGAATTTCAGAATAAATCATATCACAAATATGCAGAAGACAATGTAATACTTTGGGACAATGCACATTACACTCAGAATGACAATTATGCTCTCCTAGTTAGTGCTTTGAAGAAAGAAGGTGAGACTCTCGAACCGTGGCTTTTATTGGCAAGGTTGAAAACCCGTGGTCGGAAACAAAAACTAAACATCTACCACAGCTCTTGGTTTTAAAAACAGAAGTAAACATGTTTTGAGAAGTGCATATTTCGTCAACGAATGCTAGCAGATAACTCAATCACCTTTTAAGTGGACAAGTCTCGAGGAACGGCTCCCGCATGAGGACGATCACATCCTCTTAATCTCCTTTGTTTATCACTGCCAAAGTTTTCTGATTTCTCATGAACAAAGCGTGAAGGAGGGCTTGTTTGTTATATTATCTTTTTGAGCCGGGCGCACTCAATGCCAGTTCCTTTTCGTATTAGGGGTTTGCACATTATACATGCAATCCAGGGGTGAAACTTGTCCAACTTAAAAAGATCATGAACTAACTACTACTTCCTCATGAGCTAAAACATAGGCACAAAAAGGAAATGATTTTGATTAGTTTCGAGATGGTACATGAAAGTCTTCGTTAGGAATGGCAGGTAAATACCATGTATAGGAAGGTATAGTGGACTCATATGGCATAACTGGTTTTAAGGATTTTGGATGCACAAGCAGTCAGTCCGCTTAGTACAGGTGGAGGTTTAGCAAAAGACTGGGAAGCGACCAACTAGAGAGCAATAACGGTCATAATCATGCAGAGCGACAAAGCAACATTGAATCGGGCATGAAAGTGATATAACTATTCTAAAACTCAAAGATCATCAAGGCAAAGCAGACTTTTTAGTCTTAAACATGTGTAAGCATGTGCCAAGTCAATCCAAAAATTCTCTAAAGGGAGATACCACCTTAGTATACCAGACTATGAACAGTGCAATGCATGTAGATCATTTCAATAACACATTATATACTCTAGTTATTCGGGACTAGCCACAAGGAAAGCATGAACCACTGAAAGAGCATTGTAAACATAGCACTATGTCGCTACAAGCTGGTCTCTAGATCATAAGTACAGGCATATGTACAAAAGTAGAAACAATAAGAGTTCATACCGGTCTTCCTTGTTGCTTCCTTTCAGTCGATCTTCGTCATTACTGCTTGTCACTTGCACGATCGAACGTAGGAAATATAATCAAATGCCATCACGGACTCGAGCTGATCTCTGAAAACAAAGCAAACTAAAGAGAGAAAGGAAATCTTTTTGGTTTTTTCAAAGGTTGAATAAAAAGCAAAAGAAAGAGAAAATCTTTTTGTTGTTTTTGCAAAGAGAGAAATAAAGAAGAACGGGCAAAAACTTCGAAAAGATCAAAGCGAATAAAACGGATAATACAATGGAAAAGTGAGAAGGGCACGTACTCCCCCAAGCTTAGGCTTTTGGCCTAAGTTGGTAGCAGCTACTGCCCCCAGGAGCCTCCTGCTCCAGGGGTATGGTGGTGAGTCCACGGGTCGTAGAAGGATGCTGGCGCGTACACCGAACTCCTCGGAGTCTCCCACGAGGAAGGTTCCGAACGCCAAATAGAGGAAGACCCTTCACCAAATTCGGTGGCGGTCTCTTCCTGAAAATGTGGTATCTCACCGTGCCTCTCCTCGTCGGGCACAACCCCCTCCATAGGGTTATGAAACTGATGCTGGACCATGAACTCATCGAATTGAACAACGTCAAAGGACCATCCATTCCTGCGAGAAAAATCAAACAAAAGAGGTGCAGGTAGACGGATCTCGCGTTCCGCGGCAGTTCCGAAACGCAAGATATAGATAAGATTATTAAGTTCAGAACCCATGGTAACAAACTTATGCCTTTTCATAGCAGCAAGATCAAAGCGTAAATAAGTAAAAGGAGTATCATCAGGGTGTGGGTGCCTCCAAGATGCTCTAAGATAAGTGTGGCGTAAACAGCACCATATAAGTCCCCCTTGTTACCGTTCATAGCAAGGCGTCGAGCAATTAAGGTACCCATATTATAATCAGACCTCCCTGAGAGGGCTGCTGCCAGGATAGCAATATCCGGAGCAGAAATGTTGCTCGTGTTGTCACGAGCTAACACCCCTCTGGCAATATAATATGCAAAATACTTGAGGTGAGGAAATAAGATGCTGGAGATCTTCGACCGATGAATATCACTCGTACCCATGCTGCAGAGAGAGTTGATGACGGTTTTCAGCTCGGAGGGCTGAGTGGCCATCCTAGCCGTCCTCCCAACGTTCGGCACACCTATTATTTCACAAAAATTTCCCAAAGTCATGGTGATAAGATCATTATAAATTTTAAACTCAATAGCACCTGAATCAGGATTATATCTAAAATTGTTAATGAAATTAGAGGTGAGTTTTTGATACTGAGTAACACGGCTCGTGACGAGTCGTGTCAAACCTGCATTAGCACAAAGATTATAAAACTCATCCTTGATTCCCGCAGCTTCCATGAATTCATCACATGGAAACGTCATGGCACGTGCTGGACTTGTGTCTTCCAACAACTCCAGGGGCACATGATCTTCATTATAGCTCACCCTAGCAGTCGATGGTGAAGCTGCGGCTCTAGTAACTCGATCGGAGTGTGCGGGCCTCCTCTTCTCAAGCCACCCTTTCGCCCTTCCTAATAAACTCATTTCTGAAATTTTTTACAATTTACAAAAACGAGGATTAAAACAAAGTGAGCTAAGGCAAACTACTCAACTCACTTGCCCAAGGCATAAACTTGCATCAAAACTTGAAAAATAAATTTCTACACATGCATGCAAGCTCATCTCTACAGCACCAAGAACTACTAAATACTCACAAATGAGGCCACCAATCAAAAATCTAATTGGAGGGGTGGAGGAGCCACATACCAGGGAGTATTTGCTCAAAATTTCAGCTCAAATGATGGGCTGTAGAGAGAGATCGAAGAATCGCCTCCAAGAACAGCAAGAACACAAGAACAAAAAGCAGAACTCGTCTTTTCGGAGAAAGAGAGAGAGGGAGGAAGAAGAAGTACCTGGAGGGGGGTCCCGTGGGCCCCAGGCGCCCTCTGGGCGCGGCCAGGGGTTGGGCCGCGCCAGCTGGCCGCCTGGGCCACTGGTGGCCCCCCCTGGCTGGCCCCAGGACTTTCTAGGTTCTCCCGTCGTGGAAATTTTTATTACAATTTTTCTGGAATTTTTCTGAAAACTTCACTGTTGAAATTTTTTCGAATTTCAAAAAGCTGCGAAACTTTCTGAAAACTTGAAGCAGTTAGTAGTATTGTGAAGCTTCAAAAACATAAATGCTTGGTACAGCAAGTAGGACAAAACTAAAAACAAGTGAAAATATAACAAGCTCAACTTTTTATCCATTTTAAACATATTTGTTAATAAGGTTGATCAAGTCTTACCAACAAACAGGCGATATATAGAGCAAAAAGTCTCACCTCCTACAGAGTAATCACTGAACCTTTACCTTGATGGACATTGTCCCTACCATGATAGTTTTGTATTTGTGAGGCACATGTAGTGGACAATCCCATTCTCCAATCTTCACGGTCTCGATATTCTCTATAGAGTTGAGGGCATGCCTCCTGTCGGTCTTCTTAGGAAAATATACCGTGTGTTCTTTATCATTCACATGGAAGGTAACCTTCCCTTTATTGCAATCAATAATAGCACCTGCGGTGTTAAGGAAAGGTCTACCAAGAATAATGGACATGTTCCCATCCTCGGGCATGTCAAGCACAACAAAATCAGTAAGAATTAAACAATTAGCAACTTCTACGGGAACATCCTCACAAATACCTATCGGAACAGCGGTTGACTTGTCAGCCATCTGAAGGGAGATATCTGTAGGAATTAGTTTCCCTAAACAAAGCCTCTCGTAAAGAGAGAGAGGCATAACACTCACTCTTGCTCCAAGATCACATAAAGCAGTTTTGACATAATTATTCTTTATGGAGCAAGGAATGGTGGGTATACCTGGATCACAGAGCTTCTCAGGAATCTTGCCAGTGAAAGAGTAGTTAGCAAGCATAGTAGATATTGCATCATTAGGAACTTTTCTTTTATTAGTGATAATATCTTTCATATATTTTGAATAAGGAAGTAACTTAATAGCATCAGTCAAGGGTATCTGAAGAAAAAGAGGTTTAATCCACTCACAAAACTTATTATAATGCTCTTCTTCTTTAGATTTGATGGACTTACTTGGAAAGGGCATGGGTTTCTGTACCCATGGTTCTCTTTCCTTCCCATGTTTTCTTGCGATGAAGTCTTCTTTAGTGTACCTCTTACGTTTGTGAGGTGCTTCTTCTTCTCGAACTTCAGGTGGATCATTCTTCTCATTATTATTATTACCTTCAGGTTCAGCACCGTCTTCTGTCTCAGCATCGGAGATAGATACACTGTTGGGATCAATAGCAGGTTCTTCATCTGCAATAGGATCATTAGAATTGTCAGTATCCTTATGTTTCTTCTTTTTCTTTGGAGAGCCAACAATTTCTTCTTCCTGCATTTGAGAATCCTGCTCGATTCTCTTCGGATGCCCCTCTGGATAAAGAGGGTCTTGAGTGCTAGTTCCTCCTCGGGTCTTAATCCCGAAAGCCTGCAAATTATCTTGTTTGGCATTGTTAGCAAGCAAATCTCTTTGCACATTAGAAATTTGATCAAGCTGAGTTTGAACCATATGAAAATGCTTCACAAGACATTGAACATCATTAACTGTTTTATCTAAAACATCAAGCAGTTTTTTGATAGCAAGGGAATTATCATGCAACTGACTTTCTATCCTCTCATTAAAATGATTTTGTTTCATAATAAAATTATCAAACTCATCTAAACATTGATCAGGAGGCTTACCATGAGGGATGTCACTTGCGTTGAAATCTAAAAGAGAGTGTACCTCTACCATAGAAGGGTGAGTGGTAGGCTCACACAGCTTCTCAATAGGGGGTAGATTCTTCACGTCTTTAGCTTTAATACCTTTCTTTTTAATAGACTTCTTTGCTTCTCGCATATCCTCGGGGCTCAGAACAAACATGCCCCTCTTCTTTGTTGGTGGACGTGGTTTAGGGACGGACCAATCTTCATGGTTTTTGGCAATCCTGCCCATTAAATCTTCCGCATCGTCCGGTGTTCTTTTCCTGAAAACACAACCATCACAACTGTCCAAATAGGACCTTGATTCATCAGTTAGACCAGCATAGAATATATCGATTAATTCATTCTTAGGGATGTCATGTCCTGGTCTAGCCCGAATCAGACCGCAGTACCTCCCCCAAGCTTTAGGGAGGGACTCATCCTGCAACTGTTTAAAGTTATAAATTCTTTGTAAAGCAGCATGTTGCATGTGAGCAGGAAAGTACTTATCAACAAAAGAGTGAGCTAAGTCCTGAGGACTCTTAATGGAACCGCATGGAAGTGAATCATACCATGCTTTAGCACCCTCCTTCAAGGAGAAAGGAAGAAGCTTGGTCACATAAAAGTATCGTATCTTCTCATCTGTGGTAAACAGGCTACCCAACTCACCGAGTTTAGTCAGGTGTGCAATAGCATCATCATTTTCTCTTCCATAAAAGGGGTCAGCTTCAACCATAGGTATAAGTGAAAGATCAACAGAGAAATCAAAATCAGGATCATCAATGCATATAGGAGATGTAGCAAATTCAGGATTAGGAACGGTTTTGTTCTTCAGAGAGTGTTTTTCAAACAGTTTCTTAATAGTTTCAGGGTCAGAGCCAGAAAACTCTGTCAGTTCCCTGCATAGTTCTTCATCTAGTATATAGTAATCATCATCAAGGAGTCTCTCTTTAAGTTTACTCAAATCAGGATAATCATAAGTTTCACCAATAGGGTAGCGAGTAACAGGAAGTTCAATTCCAGACTTTTTAGCAGCAACAACAATTTTTTTCTCAAGAGCATAACCAAGCGAACTAATATCATCATCAAAAGTAGTAGAAGCATCATCAAGAGTATCAGACATAGTAACAGATTCAGTAGGAGCATCATGTGATGGTGGTGACGCAAACTTACTCATAAAGGAAGGTGAATCAAGTGTAGCACTAGTGCTTAGAGCAGTACCTCTTCTTGTAGTAGATAGTAAGATCGGAACCTTGGGGTCTCCTTTCTTACCCATAGTAGATAAAGTGCGGTAGGTAGGATACCTCAAGTAGACTTGTAAATATTGCTATGCTCCCCGGCAACGGCGCCAGAAAACGGTACTTGATAGCCCTCAACCGTAAGGGATCGAGATAGTCTTCGCGGGTAAGAATAACCCAATTTATTGATTCGACACACGGGGAGCCAAAGAGTATTTATAAGCTTTGACAGTTGAGTTGTCAATTCAACCGCACCTGAAATATACTTACTTGCAGCAAAAGATAAGTGGTAACAGTGATATGATAGTGATGATAGTAATAGTAAAAGTAAACGGCAAAAGTAAATAGCAACAGTAGATAGCAAAGTAAATAGCAAAAGTAGCGACTAATGACAAGCAGGGTTTAAAACACTGTAGGCTAGGGAGATGGATGGTTGGGCGCTGCATGGATGAGATAGATTCTAACTTGGGGCAAGACACAAGGAAAAGTAATGATCATCTAGGCAAATATCAAACATTAGGCATGTATCCCGTAGGTAGTTGTACGTGCTTGCAATAAGACCTTGCACAACATCTTTTGTCCTACCATCCCACTACGAACGGGGCCAAAAGGAACTTATGGATATTAAGGTGCTCCTATCAAAGAGCACCGGAACAAAGCAATGAACTCAATGGATACATGTAATCCTCAAACTACGGACCATCCCCTTTGGTGTCCCAAGCTGTCACTTTTGGGATCGCCGGTTCCGGACCGTAACAGGTGCAAACAACTCATAGATAGGATCATGAACACAAATATATTCATACAAACACATATGGTTCAGATCTGAAATCATGGCACTCGGGCCCTAAGTGCCAAGCATCAAGAATAACAAGTTGAAGCAAAGATGATAAACACCATAGTAGATGATAGGCAACATGCCCCCAACAATCTGATAAACTATTACATGATCTAACTCATCCAATCCCTACCATCCCCTTCGCCTACAGCGGGGGAATTACTCACACATGGAGGGAGAAGTCATGGAGGGATGATGGAGTGGTGATGATGATGACGATGGCGACGATCTCCCCTCTCCGGAGGCCAAATCAGCCTCCAGATTAGCCCTCCCGAGGAAGAACAGAGGGTGGCGGCGGCTCCGTGACGAAAAACTGCGAAAGAACTTCCGATCTGGGGTTTCTGTGTCGGGAGTAAAAATACGGGCTAAAGTAGGGCACCAGGGGGTGTGGGCCCCACCCAGGCGCCCCCCCGGCGCGACCCAGGGGGGCTCGCCCACAGGGCGCCTGTGCACCCCCTGGCCCCCCTGTGGCCCCACTTCTGGTTCCTGGTTCCTTCAGGTGCGTGGATTTTCTGTGATTTTTCGTGGATTTTTCTAAGGTACCTAAAAATCTGTTTTCCTGCACACAAATAAACCATACAGGCAGCTCTGCTGAAAACAGCGTCAGTCCGGGTTAGTTTAGTCCAAATCATGCAAGAATGAGGTCAAAACAATATCAAAAGTGTTTGGAAAAGTAGATACGTTTGAGACGTATCAGCAAACTAATGCAACATAAGCAAACATTGTGCCAAAGCAAATTACAACGAAAGCAAACTAATCTACATAAGCAGAAGGAAACAAATCGAGCACTTGCGACAGGAATCCTTGGCTATTAGCATCTGGCCTGCTTCACCAGTTCCACCCGTTGGAGTTGGAGGTGGAAGTTGATCCCCCCTTGCCCGCCACCCTCCAGGATGACCTCGGGCGCTTCCTAGTCTTCTCTTTTGCAGAGCGGGCGAGGCCTTTCTGCACTGTGGTGATTCGGTTCCATACCTCGAACGCGGTGTAGGCGTCCTTGGCAGCATACTCAACGTGCCTCGTTCTGAGAATCGAAGTCCACAGGCTGTGGTCGTGGTCTGTCATCTTTGTCTTCATGTCTGCGTATTCGTCGTCGATGATGGCAGCAGATACATCGCCAAGTGAGTCCAGTGGCTTCGTTCCATCAGGCACCCTCCAGTTCGCCTGAATGTCGACGAAGTTGGGGATGTGGAGGTTGCAGCGTGAAAGCTTCTCCTTGTCCTGGTCGATGCAGAAACCAACGAACTCGTACCTAAGCGAAGTGAACCGCAAGTTATACTTATCGGAACTGCATACAGAGACATATAGAACTGCAACACAGATGAAAAGGAGAGACCCATCAGCCTGCAACTATATTTTACTCAGCAGAAAGAATTGCTTACCTTGGGTCGCCGAGGAACCTGTCGAAGGTGATGCATCTCTCGCCCATAGTAGCACATACTTGGAAAAGCAGCACTGGGTGGTACTTGTCGATGGAGAGTTGAATCAGAGTCGCTCTGCTCTTGTTGGGTGTGTACTCGAGGTCGATGCCGACGATCTTCTGGCGGCGCCTATGGAGAACTGCCTTGTACTCTTCGACGTACGTCGCCATGGTGTCCACGTCGTTTGTGTAGATCACCTTGAGCTTGGTCTTTCCGTTTGCCAGGACATCGTCGTAGGTCTTGGTGAACGGCATGGCTGGAAAGAGGAGGAACAGGAGGAGGAAGCGCAGCGTTGTGTGTTTCTGCGGACGATCAGGGTGATGGAGCGCGGGATTTAGAAGGGAGCGGCAGCAACATCTGCCGAGGCCATGATCTCGGCCCCCAACCATCATGGCGATCGTGGGTTCGTGATGATCGTGGCCTTTGCGCGTGTTGCAACTAGCTGGATAGAGGAGCGGGCGCGCGGCGCTTCGGGCGATCGTGGGCGCGTTTATTTCGGGCAGGCGAACCGAATCGTTTTCTGCAAGCGAACTGCATCGTTGAGAAACCGATCCGTTTTTTGTAACCGAACTGCATCGTGTTACAACCGAGACGTTTTTTTATTTTTTGTCTATGACCTGTGGGCCTGTGGGCCTTTTATTCATTAAGTCTCTATTTTTCTTCTATGTTTCTTGCAGCCCCCTTGGCCCCTTCCCCTTCCTCTCCCCCGCAAAAAAGTCCCCCTGCCCTCGTGCTCTCGCGTTGTAGAGCGACGACGCCCGCAACCGCCGCCGTCCGTAGGGGCGCTCTCGTGGTGGACAGCGACGACGCCCGCAGCCGCCGCCGTCCGTAGGGGCGCCTCCTCCGCCGTCGCCGTCCGCAGCCGCCTCCTCCGGCAGTCACATCGTCTCACGGTGAGCCCCAAATCGCCCCCAACCCGTTCCATATCTTGTGCTAGGGTTATTTTTGGAGTCAACATTCTCTTCTTAAGTTTGTTTTGTATGCTTGAAATTGCAACGCCCTATGGATTGAAAGTTTTTGTCTGCCTGCTTTTGGGGTTTGCTGTCTAGGATTTAATTATTATTCCTTTCTGATTGCAGACACAACATGGCTTCTTCCTCCCCAATTGATGCCTCACCAGTTAGAACAGCTTCCCCATCTGGTACTACATCAAAGTGAACTGCATTTTTCATACACGGTCATTTTGCTTCTTGTTGAACGAAATAGTGCACTGCATCGTAGATTCCTTTTTAGCAAGGCCCATTTTTTCAGACATGTGGCAAACTGATATGAACTGCCTCAAGTTAATTGTTTTTACATTTTTGGAATGACATTAAGTTACTTGTTATGTTTAATTGTTAAACATAAACTGCTAAAAGAGCACCGCATTTGGACATTGCTTTGTATTTTTTTGTCTATCCACTATGCGGTTGCCAAATTGATATGAGCTGCATTAAGTTTTAGTTTTTGCCTCTCACAGAACTGCATGAATTTGTTTTGTTTTGTATATCTAAGCGCACTTCTTTTTATATGTGGTCAGTTGGTCACTCAACGAATTAGTGCACTGCATCATATATCCCTTTACCAATGTCCATTTTCAGACACGCGCCAATATGATATTCAAGCGACATGAACTGCATTTAGGTTTACTGTTATGTTTTAATTGTTAAACATAAACTGCTGAAAAGAGCACTGCATTTCTACACTTGTGTTTCCAAGTTGATATGAGCTGCATTAAGTTTAGGTCTCCCTCTCACACACATATCTTTCTTATGTTTTTCTCACCCACAGTTTTATCTCCCGGTGGGTCCGGGGGTGGTGGTGTTAACTATTTGATTACACGTTATTTCACAGTCGATGTTGTCGGTGGCGGTACATCTGATCAGGGCAGCATTCTACCTGAATTGAGTGAAACCCAGTCGCAATCTGTTGATGGCACAGAACCAGTTACACAGGATTGGATGGTCCCTGATCAGATTGCAGCTGATGTTGAGAGGAATAGGCAGAAAGCGATTGCGCTCGGTAATACTTTCATGAAGGCTCATAAGGCGAAGCAAGTAATGTTTGAGGAGGGTAAGGAGATAGGAAGGAGGATTGCAGATTCAAAGAAGTCTGCTAAGTTTGCCCCCGCAAAGAATCATGTGAAGAGAAAACTCAACACTGTTGCAGAGCAAGGTTTAAGTTCTCCACGCCGGAGCCCGCGTGTTGATTACTCAAAGAGGCCTAATTATGCTGAGGTTGATGTGGATGGGATTAAAGGAAAGCGAAGACGCGCGGACGATCACTCTGGTGTTGATTCTGAGCGTCGATCTAAGCTGGCGCGGGAAAATGCAGCTGGAGAAGCGCTGGACAGTGATTCTGATGAGGAGGATGTTGATGTTAGTAAGGTATACGCTGTTTATTATTTTTTTCTTCTGTTTTTAAGTTGTTTGGCATGAGTTTGCTGATGTGAATTGCATTTTTTATTCTTTGTTTTTTTTGTAGACTGCTAAGAGTACCAAGAGGAAGAGGTCTGAAGATGATGTTGTGCATGAATGGCGTTTTAACAAGACTGTTCGGCTGTCCATTCCAAACGTATGCTAAGCTGTCGCCTTGTTGGGTGAGGCGCATAGAACTTTGGTGCGGCAAGCAGGTTTTGGCATTGTCTTCGACCTGAAATTAGAGAAGAATGTTTCTCGTGTTCTGATGTGCAAGCTGATGGGAAAGATCGACCCTGATACGATGAGATTGGACTACGGGTCAAACAAGGTTCTGGAAATCAATCGTGGTGCTGTCCATCACATTTTTGATTTCCCTATGGGTTCTCACACTGCTCCCAGGCCTGCTGCCAGCGGCCATGATAATTCGCTGGCTAATCTGAAGGATGAACTTGGTTTCAACCGTTCTCGTAGCATAGATGAGAAGGACCTGCTTATTTTACTTCACACGCTGGCTGCGGACCCTGCAAAGGTTAATAAGACTGTGAAGGTTTTTTTTTCTCATTGTCTTCCAGTGCTTGCTTTGTCCCAGCCCTGCAACTCGGTTGTCCAGGGTAGCTGCTATGGTTGAAAACTTGGATTTTGCATCTATGGCTAGCATGGACTTTTGTCAGCTTGTTGTCGACGAGCTGCAGGCCGCTGTGTACAAGTGGAATTCTAAAGGGAGCAAGAAGAACTGCGCTGAGGGTTGCACCATCGTGCCCCTGTGCATGTACCTCGATTCGTTGAATCTTCGAAAAGTATCGGTTATGGATAGACGCACGCCACGCGCCGCAATACTGTCCCATGTGCAGTTGAAGAAGATTCACAACGCCGACATTATTGTCAGGGGAAAGATACACCTGGACTCTTACAAGTTTGGCAAGCTGCCGGTCAGTGCATAGCCAGCCTTTGTGTTTGTTTTATTCCTTTTTTTGCCATGCTAAATGTGAACCTCTTATGTACTTTTTTTGTGAACTGCATCTCTTTTTTTGTTAATTTGTTCAGTGGAAGGCGGAAGCGGACATTGTGTACAAGCGGACTGCAGTTGCCGAAGCGCCTAAAATGTTTTGTGAGCCTCTTGCTAGGGTGGCTCCAATTCGACGGGGTCGTGGTTTTGCTAGGGCGGTTGCTGGAGGTTTTTCTGGCGAGGCTTCTTTCGATCGCAATAAATTTGTTCAGGTCGATGAGATTCTCGACAGGGTCATCAATTTAACTTGTGATTTCCCAACATCCGGTTCCAGGATGAGGAATATTGCTGGATTGTTTCCTGAAGGCAAAGGCCCTTCTGAAGCAGAAATCGAGGCCGCTCATAACTTTGACCGTGGGCAGCTTGAATTCCTTAAGCAGATAGTTACGAATATCAGGTCTTCATTCGTTCAGTTTAAGCAGTCTCAGGACGACAAGTGTGCTAGGTATGAGTAGGAAGCTGAGGCATTTGTGAAGGAAATGAACAGGCATGAAGATGTTGTCCGGCCTTCTTTGCCTGACCCCGCAGCTGTGGATGTATGTCTTTTTTTCATATGTGAACATTTTTTTACCCATATTTGTTATATATTTTTTCTGTGTGTTTGTGGCATTGACTATTTATTTTTCGCATCCTTTTGTTCTTTTCGCAGTGTGGAGGAGAATCTTCTAAGGCTAACGCTTGTCGTGATGATGACCACCAGGACCACTACGGTGTTGATTCTGATTATTTGTTTGACAGGCCATTGTCCCCCATTGACGAAGCTGCCAACGACAATCCTCTTGACGAACGCGTCATCGACAAGGTTTGATTTCTTCCTTTTTTGTTACAGTGAACTTCATTGTTTAATTTTTCGTAGTGTCCAAAACAAACAATCATATTTTTGCACCAGCAGTGGCAGCGAACTGCAGTTTTTAACTTTTTTGTAGTGTGCACTAGTAGTGGTAGTGCACTGCAGTTGTTGTTTAGAGAAGAAGCATCATCTTTTTAGCAGTGAACTGCATGATCTGGTGTTGGTTTTTTAGTTGTAGAACTACAGATTTGGATAGTAGTTTTATTTAGGTTTTTTGTTTTTTAGGATGCCGAATCAAACGTGGAAATACATGGGAAGGAGGCAGAGGGTGACGCTGGCAAGGACGAGGAGGCTGACAAGTCTAAAGAGATGGAAGGCGACACTTCTCTAGTGAGTATAGAGAATTTTGTTGTCAGGACCCCGATCCTAAGCCACACCGATCTAGCTGTAACACGTCATATCACTTTGCGGCCTCACGCACGGTAACCCCACGGGTGCCACCTTACCTGGCCCGGGACCGTTTGCGCATTTTGGCACACGTATATGACAGTGTCGCTAGCATCCGTATGACAGAGAACCCGGGCCGACATGGCTAGTTATAAACCAAAAGTGGCACTACATTACAGAGACAGGCATCCATGACCCAGCAACGAACGTGTCGGTCATCAATGTATGAACCCAAGTCGTAGCAAGCTACATGGACTTAAAGGAAAAACGCGTGACATTTCCCCTAAGGGACGGACACAGGAACGAAGGACACATGCCGGCCAGCCTACGTGTTCCGAGCAGTAGCAAGCTACCAAGGCTCATTGGAATCACTAGGAGGCATTTCCCTGTAAGATAGGCTACCAAAGGAAAACAACTAGGTGTCGGATCCCACACATACCAAGCATTTCAATCATACACGCAATATGCTCAATATGTGCAAATACAACATTGCATCACAACAGAACTCTATGACTCAAAGTACTTTATTTAAAAGGCTCCAGGAGCCATACATAACATATTCATACAGGTAGGGGTCACATGACCCAACACTCAAGTCATACAGTCATACAAGCACAAGCGGAAGCTACATGTCTGAGTACAGACAACTTAGATAATAAAACAGGCTTGGTGTAGCCTGACTATCTACAAGGCCCTTCACAAGCTCCAGATCACCGTCTGGGTGACAAGCTACTCGTCGACGTCAACGTCTGTGTAGAACCCATCAGCAGGGGCAGGGTTCTCGTCTGCAACAGTTATTAAGCAAACATGAGTACAAAGGTACTCAGCAAGTCTTACCACAGAACCTATCATACATGCAACATTATCAAAGGGGGATAGTGGAGTTTATAGCAGAATGCCAGCTTTGACCTTGGCTAACCTATACTACAACTTTCAACGGATTGCAAGTTATTGTTACGAACACGAGTCCACTACTCACCACATCAATACACTACCGAGGATCCTCTTCCGTCATCCTACGGAAGGGCCATCCACGGCACTCACGCTTATCTTGAGGCTTTTAGTAGTATCCATCAACTTTTCTATGA
This sequence comes from Secale cereale, assembly GCA_902687465.1. Lineage (NCBI taxonomy): Eukaryota > Viridiplantae > Streptophyta > Magnoliopsida > Poales > Poaceae > Secale > Secale cereale. Next base: position 368,866,363 of record LR738712.1, on the reverse strand, counting down.
ACTGTAAGAGTAACCAAGTAGTTCGTACCGCGAACAATGGCTATTCGAATAGTTTGATAACCCTGCAGGGGTGTACCTCTTCACACACGCTTCCACCACTTATCGCCGTTTACTCGGCGTGTACTCGGCAACCTTCAAGCGTTAGCCCAGCGAGGGTGTCGGCCTCGACCTGACTAACTACTCAAGTCTCTCGTCCAGGTTTATCGCCTATTTGGGTTCCATCCGTGGGGAGATCCGGCCGGGGTGTCGCTCACGGCCCCAAACGATGTGTACAGGGTTCCCGAGTCACCAAACGGGCAACCGGTACGCCGTGCCACGTACCTGTCGCATCACAACCCACCCCGAGGGTCAGCGTTGTGCACGACCTCCAGTAAGCTATAAACACCAGAAACTAGTTGCAACTCCTGGACAGAGATCAAGGGTAATTAATAAGCCGAGAGGGTCCATTGGTTTCGGGCCCAATGCATGGTAGTAACTGCAACTTGAACCACACGTACAGATCTCGGGTCCTATGTACGGTTCCAATGAAACAACCCACCACGTACTCCTACATGGCCTTTCATCGATACCTTTACCAAGCGTATTCCACACTTCCTTCCCTTTATCGAAAGATTGTTTCACTCTGATCCATCACCCAGATGAATCAGACCAGACACAACTCTAAGCATAGCAGGCAACATAAACAATATCATGGTGGATCACACATCACATGGCTCAATCAACTCCTACACATGCTAGTGGGTTTCAACTATTTACTGTGGCAATGACAGGTCATGCAAGGGAATAGGGTTCAACTACCGCAGCAAGTAGCAGTTCACGCGCCGTTGCCTTAATGCAGTAAAAGAGAGCAGGAGCGAGAAGATTGGGTTGTATCGGAATGATCAATGATTGCTTGCCTGACAAGGTAGTTGTCGGGTACTGCTCTTCAACTGGATACGCAGCAGTATCCTCGGGAGCAGGACCTAACACAGGAAATACCGACGATACAATCATTAACAAACAAATGCAACAATATGATGCATGTTTATGACATGGCAAGATACATGTGTGTTGGCTAATGCAACTAAAACCAGAAGGGTTTGAACCTATTTGAATCAAGGATTCAAATTGAAGTTCAAACTATTATTTAAATAAGTGCATTATCATGTTTTTGATATATACAACAAGTTAATTTGTTCAAACATGCATGAAACCAGTGCCATTAGATAGATTGGATTTTTCTGATCATTTTTCATATATAAATCTTTTCCATCTGAGCTATGGTTGATTTTATATGATTTTTAGAAGTTTTGGGTATTTTCTGGAATTTCCTGAATTATTTTAAATCTAAAAATCCCAGAAAAACCTTTACTGCGTCAGCATGACATCATGCTGACGTCAGCCAGTCAACAGGGCCAGTCCAGGTCAAACCTGACCAGTGGGTCCCTCATGTCAGTGTCACAGCTAATTAACTGAGTTAATTAGAGTTTAATTAAAACTAATTAGCTGTCAGTGGGGCCAGGGCCCACGTGTCAGTGACTAAACTAATTAACTAATTAAAATTAAATTAACACTTAAACTAAGTTTGACTTGCGGGCAGGGCCCACATGTCATTGACCCAGGGGGTCAAACCCGTGGTCAAAACAGGTCCAACTCGCCGGCGTTTAGCCGCCGGCGAGGCCAAACGCGGCGGCGTGCTTCGGAAAACGTCTACGGTGCACGGTTCGAGCTGCGGTTGGGTGCGTTGGAGAGCTCTAGCTCTTCCGCATCGGATGGTGGTGGTCGCTAGACCTGGGGTGGCCGGAGACGACGACAATGAGCTCGACGGCGGCGACCGGCGTCGGGCGTGTGTGGAGATGCGGCTGCAGGTGCCTAGGCGATGCGTGCGTAGCACCGTTCGCATCTACGTGCTGTGGTGAGTGCGTTGGACGGGTGCCGGTGACCAAATGGTCACCGGAGCATCACCGGCGACGAGCACGGCGGCGGTGCGGGCGGGCGAGCTACATGCAGTGTGTTACAGGGCAAGAGGGAGCCAATGGAGAGGGGGAGGAGGTAGCTAGGCTCACAGCGGTTGCAGCAAGCACCGAAGCGAGCTCGGGGGTGGTCGGAGCTGAGCAGCACGGCGAGGGGGATCTCCGCGGCCGGAGTTGGGGAAGAAGTGGTCGGGGGCGTCTCCAGGGCGGGCGAGCGCTCGGGGCTCGGCCTGTTCGAAGCAGTCGAGGACGGCGGAGACGAGGGACAACACGGCGGAGCTCGGGGACGACGGTGGACGCGGCTTCTACGACGGTGCGATCACGGCGGCGTCGGCCATGGCGCGGGGAGAGCGGAGGAGAGGAACTGGGGGGGCGGAGGTGTCTGGGGGGTCGAGGGGGACGTGGACGTTCGATCCATGCCTCCAGAACGGCGAGGGGGCGAAGCAGGGCGGCGGGCAGCTGCGTGGCGCGCCGTGCGGTCGCCGTCGAGCACCTGCCTGCCTGCCTGGCCGAGCCAAGCAGCTCGCTGGAGCGGCAGCTGGGCTGGGCCGGCAGGTGGGCCGGGTGGGCGCCAGGTAAGTGTTTTCCTATTTTCTTTTCCTATTTTCTTTTCTGTTCATTTCTTTTGCAACTTTGTTCATTTAATAAAAATGCCTAAACATTTTTATAAATCATAACACTTGTCATACCTGCTGTATATAATATGAACAGTAGGAAACATTATAGTTTATGATTATTTGAGCATTTAAAATATTTTATAGCATTTAAATGCCCAAATTCAAATACCATATGATTTAATCCATAACCCTAGATTGTCCTAGAAAATTGTGCACCATTTTTGGCAGAGGTTTAAGACCAAGGCAGAAATGATGAACATTTTGAAGGGCATTTTGGGTACATTGGAAAATATTTTAGCAAACCCTAGTTGTTAGGGGAGGGGTGCTGGGGTTTCTGTTAATCCCATTTCAAGTTTCTTTGAAAGTAAACATGATGCACACTCTAGTCAGATCCTAATGCAAGTGCTAGCTAGGGATGTGACAACTCACCCCCACTTAAAAGAATCGCGTCTCGAGATTCGGGTTCCTCCGGAAAGAGGGTGGGGTACTCAAGTCGAAGACGATCCTCCCTTTCCCAAGTAGCTTCACTCTCGGAATGATGTGACCATTGAACCTTGAGAAACTTGATATTGTGGCGTCGAGTGGTGCGCTCGGTTTGATCAAGAATACGAATGGGGTATTCTCGATATGTGAGATTGTCTTGGAGATCAAGCGTTTCGTGGTCCACTCCGCGGATAGGATCCGAGAAGCAACGCCTGAGTTGAGAAACGTGGAAAACATCATGAACTCTGGAGAGGTGCGGAGGTAGTTCCAATTGGTAGGCAACTTCTCCTCGTTTGGCAAGAATGCGAAAAGGACCGATATAACGAGGGGCCAATTTGCCTTTGATACCGAAGCGATGGGTTCCCTTAAGAGGAGTAACCCGAAGGTAAGCCTTATCGCCGACTTCAAAAGTCACAGCCTTATGATGACTATCATATTGGCTCTTTTGGCGAGACTGGGCTGTTTTCAATCTCTCACGAACGATGCGAACTTGTTCCTCTGCTTCCTGGATCATATCCGGGCCAAAGAATTGTCTTTCCCCGGTCTCTGACCAGTTAAGAGGTGTTCGACACCTTCGTCCATATAGAACTTCGAAGGGAGCTTTACCCAAGCTGGCTTGATAACTATTGTTATAAGCGAATTCGGCAAATGGAATACAATTTTCCCATTTCATACCGAAAGAAATGACAGAGGCTCGAAGCATGTCTTCTAGAATTTGATTGACTCGTTCCACTTGACCACTTGATTGCGGATGGAAGGCAGTACTGAAAGAGAGATGAGTTCCCATAGCATTCTGGAAACTTTCCCAAAATCGTGAAGTAAAAAGACTTCCACGGTCTGAGTTAATCTCCAAAGGCACACCATGAAGTGATACTATTCGTGAGATATATAAGTCTGCTAGCTGGCTAGCGGTAATGCTCTCTCGAACAGTCAAGAAATGAGCTACTTTAGAGAGGCGGTCGATAACGACGAAGATAGCATTATTCCCTTTCCTGGACCTGGGAAACCCGGTAATGAAGTCCATACCGACTTTATCCCATTTCCATTCAGGAATAGCTAAAGGTTGAAGGGTGCCAGCAGGCCGTTGATGCTCTGCTTTGACTCGACGACAAACATCGCAGTTAGCAATGAATTGAGCGATTTCTCTCTTCATCCTAGTCCACGAGAATCTTTGACGTAGGTCTTGATACATTTTGGTGCTACCGGGATGAATCGTGAGAGGGGATTCATGAGCCTCCTTGAGTATCAAACGTCTTAGGTTTCGCACTTTAGGAACCACTAAACGGTTGCTAAAGAATACGACTCCTTGATCATCAATTGAGAAACATCCTGCAACTCCTTTCTTGATGTTCCTCTTAATACGGGAAATTCCGGGATCAACCTTCTGTGCTTTGATGACCTGATCCAAAAGGGTAGGTTTTGCCACCAAGGTGGAAAGGAATCCTCGAGGAACAATGTGAAGGTTAAGCTTACGAAATTCCTCGTGGAGAAGTGGTTGACTTTGTTGTAACATTAAATTGTTACAATATGACTTACGACTTAGTGCATCAGCCATGACATTGGCCTTTCCAGGAGTGTAAGTGATTCCTAAGTCGTAGTCGGTGAGCAACTCAACCCAACGTCTTTGCCTGAGATTTAGATCCTGTTGGGTGAAGATATACTTCAAACTTTGGTGATCAGTGAAGATTTCACAGCGATTACCAAGAAGGTAATGTCGCCATGTTTTGAGTGCATGGACTACAGCTACAAGCTCTAGATCATGAGTAGGATAGTTATCCTCATGTGGACGCAACTGTCGGGATGCGTATGCAATCACTTGACGATCTTGCATGAGAATGCAACCTAGTCCTTGTCGCGAGGCGTCGCAATAGATTATAAAGTCCTTGGAAATGTTTGGTGGTACCAGTACAGGTGCAGATGTCAGGCGTCTTTTCAGTTCAATGCTGTCAGGACCCCGATCCTAAGCCACACCGATCTAGCTGTAACACGTCATATCACTTTGCGGCCTCACGCACGGTAACCCCATGGGTGCCACCTTATAAGGTCTCCTAGAGATTGGGACAGTTCCAGGAATAAGATCTATCACGAACTCGACATCTCTGTCAGGTGGAACTCCTGGCAGTTCTTCTGGAAAAACATCCGGAAAGTCACGAACTACCGGGATATCTTCGAGTTCTGGTAGAGGGCTGGCATTAAGAGAGTAGAGCTGACGTTCAGCCATTCGAGTCAAGACATTAACTATCTTGCCGGATGGATGTGTAAGTTGAACGGTCCTAGTAAAGCAATCAATTTTGGCGTAATGGGTTGTCATCCAATCCATACCCAAAATGATATTTATGTCCGAGGACTTGAGAGCGATTAAAGATGCAAGGAAAACAAGTCTATCGACAAGGATTTCATTTCCATGGCTTACCCTAGAGGTTTGCCACTTTGAACCAGGAGTTTGAATAACCATGGAAGTAGGCATGTCACAAAAAGTCATGTTGTGCAATCGAGCATAGCTCTCAGATATGAACGAATGGGATGCTCCAGTATCGAATAGAACAGATGCCGAATGGCAGTTTACGAGAAGCGTACCAAGGACGACGTTAGGATCCTCATAAGCTTCTTAGGCAGAAACATAGTTGACATGACCACGTGCAGTGGGGATTGGCTTGACATAGTTCACCTTGCCGGTTGGCTTGCCACGGCCAACGGGTTTTCCTGGCTGATTCTGGGGACAATCACGCATGTAGTGTCCCGGTTCTCCACACTTGAAACATGTCACAGTGGTGGGGCGTGGAGCAAAGTTGGAGGGTGGACCTCCATAGGTCTTGGCAGGTGCAAACTGTTGAGTTGGACGAGGCGCCTCATAGGATGGCCTCGGTGTATACTTGGGTGGAAGAGCAGTGTTGGGAACCCACACACGACGCTTGTGAGAGCCAGAGCCGGATGAGGAACCAAGGTCTCGAGTATGCTTGCGGGTAGCCTCGAAGTCGGTCTGGCCTGTCTCAGCACTGATAGCCTTGTTAACCAACTTCTGGAAGGAGGTGCACTCGTGCAGACGTAGATCTCGACGAAGTTCAGGGCTGAGTCCCTTGCGGAACCTCGCCTGTTTCTTGGCATCGGTGGATACTTCTTCAGGTGCATAGCGTGTCAAATTACCAAACTCACGACTGTAGCCATCCACAGTCAAACGGCCCTGGGTGAAATTGCAGAATTCCTCCCGCTTGCGATCCATGAGACCTTCTGGAATATGGTGTTCACGGAATGCCTCACTGAACTCAACCCAGGTAGTGACTTAGCCAGCAGGACGCATAGCTTCAAAGTTTTCCCACCAAAGACTGGCAGGGACCTCAAGATGGTAGGCGGCGTAGATAACCTTGTCGGCTTCGGCCACACGGGCAGAGTGTAGCTTGTGGGTGATACTACGTAGCCAGTCATCAGCATCCAGAGGTTCAGTGGAGTGATGGAACTTCGGTGGACACATTTTGATAAAATCGTGGATTGACACCACGTCATTCCTCTGACGGAACCCAGTGTTTTGCTCAATGCGTTCCAGCAGACGTTTGGTCTCTCTCTTGTTCCGTTCTGCTTCAAGCATAACTTCCGCCAAGGAGGGTGGCTGGGGCAGATTTCCATCTCTAGCCCCACTAGCCTCACCCTGCTCCTGAGCAGCAGGAGTGTTGCGAGTGTTGACCATCCTAGGAAAACAAAACAACGGTTTAGACAAGGATGGCAAAAATTTGACATAGAAGTGCAGAATGTAATGGATGACACAGAATGCAGAGATGTTCATCCGTACGACATGGTAATATAGGAACTGCTATATATACACCAGTGGTCATACACACCATACAAAGTTTAGTACAAGCCAAGGCTAAAGTACAACTGCGGTGAAAGACGATACATCCCATCAGAGGCATTCCAAGCTCCTATACATTATTTAACTACACCTCCGGAATTCAGTACACACTAAGTCATATTCCACAAGACGCGCAGGACTGTGGAAATACAACTACTACAATACTACTGCTACCATGGACTAGCTCAGACATTCGCGTAGTAATCCTCGTAAAGATTACCACCGTAGCCTGGAAGTGGTACAGACGGATCTTGGAACTCGCAAGCACTCGAAGGCTGTGGACCATAAGGGCATGGGTGTGGTCTCGATCCCGATGCTGGTGGTAACCGACGCCCACGTGGAGGTGTAATACCCCAACGTCACGCCAATCCATGCGATCAGGCAGACGAGTCCGCACAGGATACAAATCCCGCATGTCCAGATATCCGGCGTGCACAGCAGGTGCAAGCCGTGTCAAAGTAGTCCAGTGAGCGGCTCGGGTGTTATACAGCTCCATTCGGAGGGCACGGACCTCACAGTCCCTATCCTCCAACATCTGAACAGTAGTCTGAAGCAGTGGCTCTTCATGAGCAGCATCAATATACAGACCAGTGTAGTAGCCTTCCTCTCCGGGGAGTGAAGCTGGCATGTAACAGAACTCAGTGTTCAGCAACAGGGCATGCCTAGCACGGAGAATGGTCATCATCGAATAAGCGGCATCCTGTACTGCCATCTCAATGGTAATCCTGAGTCCATAAGACCAATGGATGGGATCATTTGCTCCGGGATATGAGGGGTATATCCGGACTGTGCAGAAAAACTGACTTTGATTGAAATCCCGATACTGTTCCTCCACTGTGTATTCAGGATACCAGTGATAACCGGTCTCAGTCATCACACGGACTAGCATGGCCGTGTGACCGGGCACATTAATGCACCGAGTCAAACGAACCACTTGGTGTGGGATGCGGCCAGACATCTGAAACACGAAATAATGCAAAGGCATTAGTGTTTCTGGAAGAAATCGGGCAGCATAACAACTGTAAATGCTCAAACAAAGATTTGAGACATCATACAAATGATAGCGTAGCCACTCAACAATTCCATATCAAGGTTCCGGTTCAATAATCATCATACTCAAAAGGATAGAAACTGAGGCTTGAAACCAACAATCCTAAGAGTCTACGGATTAGTAACACGTGAACCTAGTAAGGATAAGAGGCCTAATCCTAAATCCCCGTAGAAAGAATAGACTAACTCAGATCAGAAGGGCATAAGGTAAAGGAGTAAAAAGAGCCTTATGTTCCCTTCCACAATCAATTCCCCTACATATAACTAAGAATTTTTCTAGACTCAACATCGACCAGTTTGGCTTGAGAAACCTACAGGCAGTCCAGCTCTGATGCCAACGCTGTCAGGACCCCGATCCTATGCCACACCGATCTAGCTGTAACACGTCATATCACTTTGCGGCCTCACGCACGGTAACCCCACGGGTGCCACCTTACCCGGCCCGGGACCGTTTGCGCATTTTGGCACACGTATATGACAGTGTCGCTAGCATCCGTATGACAGAGAACCCGGGCCGACATGGCTAGTTATAAACCAAAAGTGGCACTACATTACAGAGACAGGCATCCATGACCCAGCAACGAACGTGTCGGTCATCAACGTATGAACCCAAGTCGTAGCAAGCTACATGGACTTAAAGGAACAACGTGTGACATTTCCCCTAAGGGACAAACACAGGAACGAAGAAGGACACATGCCGGCCAGCCTACGTGTTCCGAGCAGTAGCAAGCTACCAAGGCTCATTGGAATCACTAGGAGGCATTTCCCTGTAAGATAGGCTACCAAAGGAAAACAACTAGGTGTCGGATCCCACACATACCAAGCATTTCAATCATACACGCAATATGCTCAATATGTGCAAATACAACATTGCATCACAACAGAACTCTATGACTCAAACTACTTTATTTAAAAGGCTCCAGGAGCCATACATAACATATTCATACAGGTAGGGGTCACATGACCCAACACTCAAGTCATACAGTCATACAAGCACAAGCGGAAGCTACATGTCTGAGTACAGACAACTTAGAAAATAAAACAAGCTTGGTGTAGCCTGACTATCTACAAGGCCCTTCACAAGCTCCAGATCACCGTCTGGGTGACAAGCTACTCGTCGACGTCAACGTCTATGTAGAACCCATCAGCAGGGGTAGGGTTCTCCTCTACAACAGTTATTAAGCAAACATGAGTACAAAGGTACTCAGCAAGTCTTACCACAGAACCTATCGTACATGCAACATTATCAAAGGGGGATAGTGGAGTTTATAGCAGAATGCCAGCTTTGACCTTGGCTAACCTATACTACAACTCTCAACGGATTGCAAGTTATTGTTACGAACACGAGTCCACTACTCACCACATCAATACACTACCGAGGATCCTCTTCCGTCATCCTACGGAAGGGCCATCCACGGCACTCATGCTTATCTTGAGGCTTTTAGTAGTATCCATCAACTTGTCTATGAACTGTCAGAGTAACCAAGTAGTTCGTACCGCGAACAACGGCTATTGGAATAGTTTGATAACCCTGCAGGGGTGTACCTCTTCACACACGCTTCCACCACTTATCGCCGTTTACTCGGCGTGTACTCGGCAATCTTCAAGCGGAAGCCCAACGAGGGTGTCGGCCACGACCTGACTAACTACTCAAGTCTCTCGTCCAGGTTTATCGCCTATTTGGTTTCCATCCGTGGGGAGATCCCGCCGGGGTGTCGCTCACGGCCCCAAACGATGTGTACAGGGTTCCCGAGTCACCAAACGGGCAACCGGTACACCGTGCCACGTACCTATCGCATCACAACCCACCCCGAGGGTCAGCGTTGTGCACGACCTCCAGTAAGCTATAAACACCAGAAACTAGTTGCAACTCCTGGACAGAGATCAAGGGTAATTAATAAGCCGAGAGGGTCCATTGGTTTCGGGCCCAATGCATGGTAGTAACTGCAACTTGAACCACACATACAGATCTCGGGTCCTATGTACGGTTCCAATGAAACAACCCACCACGTACTCCTACATGGCCTTTCATCGATACCTTTACCAAGCGTATTCCACACTTCCTTCCCTTTATCGAAAGATTGTTTCACTCTGATCCATCACCCAGATGAATCAGACCAGACACAACTCTAAGCATAGCAGGCAACATAAACAATAGCATGGTGGATCACACATCACATGGCTCAATCAACTCCTACACATGCTAGTGGGTTTCAACTATTTACTGTGACAATGACATGTCATGCAAGGGAATAGGGTTCAACTACCGCAGCAAGTAGCAGTTCACGCGCTGTTGCCTTAATGCAGTAAAAGAGAGCAGGAGCGAGAAGATTGGGTTGTATCGGAATGATCAATAATTGCTTGCCTGAGAAGGTAGTTGTCGGGTACTGCTCTTCAACTGGATACGCAGCAGTATCCTCGGGAGCAGGACCTAACACAGGAAATACCGACAATACAATCATTAACAAACAAATGCAACAATATGATGCATGTTTATGACATGGCAAGATGCATGTGTGTTGGCTAATGCAACTAAAACCAGAAGGGTTTGAACCTATTTGAATCAAGGATTCAAATTGAAGTTCAAACTATTATTTAAATAAGTGCATTATCATGTTTTTGATATATACAGCAAGTTAACTTGTTCAAACATGCATGAAACCAGTGCCATTAGATATATTTGATTTTTCTGATCATTTTTCATATATAAATCTTTTCCATCTGAGCTATGGTTGATTTTATATGATTTTTAGAAGTTTTGGGTATTTTCTGGAATTTCCTGAATTATTTTAAATCTAAAAATCCCAGAAAAACCTTTACTGCGTCAGCATGACATCATGCTGACGTCAGCCAGTCAACAGGTCCAGTCCAGGTCAAACCTGACCAGTGGGTCCCTCATGTCAGTGTCACAGCTAATTAACTAAGTTAATTAGAGTTTAATTAAAACTAATTAGCTGTCAGTGGGGCCAGGGCCCACGTTTCAGTGACTAAACTAATTAACTAATTAAAATTAAATTAACACTTAAACTAAGTTTGACTTGCGGGCAGGGCCCACATGTCATTGACCCAGGGGGTCAAACCCGTGGTCAAAACAGGTCCAACTCGCCGGCGTTTAGCCGCCGGCGAGGCCAAACGCGGCGGCGTGCTTCGGAAAACGTCTACGGTGCACGGTTCGAGCGGCGGTTGGGTGCGTTGGAGAGCTCTTGCTCTTCCGCATCGGATGGTGGTGGTCGCCGGACCTGGGGTGGCCGGAGACGACGGCAACGAGCTCGACGGCGGCGACCGGCGTCGGGCGTGTGTGGAGATGCGGCTGCAGGTGCCTAGGCGATGCGTGCGTAGCACCGTTCGCATCTACGTGCTGTGGTGAGTGCGTTGGACGGGTGCCGGTGACCAAATGGTCACCTGAGCATCACCGGCGACGAGCACGGCGGCGGTGCGTGCGGGCGAGCTACGTGCAGTGTGTTACAGGGCAAGAGGGAGCCAACGGAGAGGGGGAGGAGGTAGCTAGGCTCACAGCGGTTGCAGCAAGCACCGAAGCGAGCTCGGGGGTGGTCGGAGCTGAGCTGCACGGCGAGGGGGATCTCCGCGGCCGGAGTTGGGGAAGAAGTGGTCGGGGGCGTCTCCAGGGCGGGCGAGCGCTCGGGTCTCGGCCTGTTCGAAGCAGTCAAGGACGGCGGAGACGAGGGACAACACGGCGGAGCTCGGGGACGATGGTGGACGCGGCTTCTACGACGGTGCGATCACGGCGGCGTCGGCCATGGCGCGGGGAGAGCGGAGGAGAGGAACTGGGGGGGCGGAGGTGTCTGGGGGGTCGAGGGGGACGTGGACGTTCGATCCATGCCTCCAGAACGGCGAGGGGGCGAAGCAGGGCGGCGGGCAGCTGCGTGGCGCGCCGTGCGGTCGCCGTCGAGCACCTGCCTGCCTGCCTGGCAGAGCCAAGCAGCTCGCTGGAGCGGCAGCTGGGCTGGGCCGGCAGGTGGGCCGGGTGGGCGCCAGGTAAGTGTTTTCCTATTTTCTTTTCCTATTTTCTTTTCTGTTTCATTTCTTTTGCAACTTTGTTCATTTAATAAAAATGCCTAAACATTTTTATAAATCATAACACTTGTCATACCTGCTGTATATAATATGAACAGTAGGAAACATTATAGTTTATGATTATTTGAGCATTTAAAATATTTTATAGCATTTAAATGCCCAAATTCAAATACCATATGATTTAATCCATAACCCTAGATTGTCCTAGAAAATTGTGCACCATTTTTGGCAGAGGTTTAAGACCAAGGCAGAAATGATGAACATTTTGAAGGGCATTTTGGGTACATTGGAAAATATTTTAGCAAACCCTAGTTGTTAGGGGAGGGGTGCTGGGGTTTCTGTTAATCCCATTTCAAGTTTCTTTGAAAGTAAACATGATGCACACTCTAGTCAGATCCTAATGCATGTGCTAGCTAGGGATGTGACATTTGCATTTTGTGTTTTATTTTTTATTTTTCATGGGAGCTTCATGGTCCGTTTTATTAGTGAACTACATTCTATCTTTTTGTGTAATGTGTTTTATTTTTTAACTCATCAGAACTGCGGATTAAATGCTGAAATCCAAGCGGAGCGCATCATTGAGGATGATAATGTGGCAGGGAGAGGAGGGGAGGAGCCTAATGCGGAGGTTGATAAGGCAGAAGGTAGAGAAGGAGGGGAGTGTCCTGTTGAGGCTGATAAGGCACAAGAGAGAGAAGGAAGGGAGGATATTGTGGATTGTGATAAGCATGAAGAGAGAGAAGGAGCTCCTTGTATTAAAGTTGAAATTGTAGAAGAGACAGAAGGAACTCCTAGAGCCGGATTTGATGCTGCGGGGACATCCGCTGGCATTGATGGTGTTGGTGGGCCAACTGTTTTGTTGCTTGGCAATGAGGTGCCTGAGAAATTTTGTGTCGCCCCTCGCGCCCCCGAGCAATCTGTTGGCAATCTGGCTTTCCCAGCCGAGACAACCAAAGTCCCAGCTGAGACAGTTTCGATTGGTTCTGAAGAGGAACAGCCAAGACTCTCTCAGGACATGAGCAATCAAGCGTCGCTTGACGATGATATTACCGGGCTGGATCACTTGACGCTCAGCGAAGATGTATATGAGCAGCCGCAGGAAGTTTATTCTGAAACCGAAGGTAAGCGAACTGCATTATTTTTTTTTCTTTCCAGGGGGCGAAATGGACCGTGTGTGTTTTATATCTGATATCGTTCCCACTCTGTATGCAGATGAGGAATTACCTGTTGTTACTCCTTTGAGGATTGATACAGCTCTTATGAGAAGATACAACGAGTTATATGACGCTGTTACGAGGGCTAGGAGGGATAAGAAGAAGTATAAAATTTTTTGTCTTACACCCCGGTTATTTAATATGTTATTTTTTCAGGGACACCCATCTTATCACTTTTTGCTGGGCTTTTTTCTTCTTGTCTGAAGGCATCTAGTTGCGTTCAAGGGCGAGTTTGGTGATATTACTATCGGTCATGTTGGCGAGTCTTTTTGGTCGTATGGAACGCTGAGCACGTGCCTCGCAAACATTGGCATCTCTATGTTAGCTGAGAGGTTCAAAGGATCTCAAACGATGATTGTCCCGTACAACCTATGTGTAAGCATTTTCATTAATTTATATTTATCCCTCGTCCAATTTTTATTCCTGCTATAAGCATTTTCATTAACTCTCTGGTTTTGTCTTTTTGGCAGAATTCCATTTGGAACGGCGGTGCCACAAATAGGGTTTTGAAAAAGATGTTTTCTTCAAGCGCAGAGGAACGTGTGGACAAGAAAAACTTGGTAACACATTTTGACCATTTTCTTCATCTTGAAAATAAGTTTTCTGTTTTTCTATTTTCTCATCTCGTTTGTTTTATTCTTTTTTTATTTCAGATTATGTTTGCAACATTTGACCCTCCTCCCGCAACAATGAAGGACGCGATAGGCCACTACTGCTTGGTCACTTTGAACCTGCGAGAGAAGCGTTTTGAGTTTCTCGACTCATTGAACGAAGCCGACAGCGCTCCTGCAAATCTTGTCTTCAGGAAAATGGTCAGGAACATCAAAAAAGTTTGGAAAGATGGCAGCGCAAGCTACGATGAGCCGTTGAACCCTCCCACCCTTGACGGCTTTGCGCTGACTCATATTAATGTCCCGCAACAGGGAAACAGGTTTGTACTTGTTCTCCTTTTTCTTTTTGCTCCTTCAGTTTTTTTGTGTAAGTGAGATGCATTGTTTTTACTAAATTAGAAGCACCTTTCCCTTGAGCGAACTGCATTACTAATGTGTTATTAGTTGTTCTCCCTCGGTTTTTTGTGTGTATGGAGCTGCATTTTTTACTAACATCAGTAGCACTTCATTATTGAGTGAACTGCATTAGTAATGTGTTTATGTTGGTTTTCTTGCAGGCATGATTGTGGATTTTACATGTTCCAATTCATGCAGACCTAGGATGGTGAAACGATTGCCATGTTTGGGAAGGAGCACATTGGATACATAAGGAAGGCGATGCTCTATAGTTGGCTGACCTCGTTGCATTGCTGTCCTCACCTAACATCACTTTTAATTTTTAAAGAAGGTTATTACATTTTCTTCAGTCACACACCCTTTTTATTAAGTGAACTTCATTGATACAGAAAGGGGAGGTCCACTACTTTTGTTAAGCTTTTTAGTAGAACCCCATTCGCATGTTAAAATGACTATCCTTAGTGAACTTGATGATTCTTTTCATTTTGCTCATTATCCATTTTTTGTGCAGGCTTTGACGAAGGCGCACACCAAGGTGGTATTTCCTTGTTTGAAACTCAGGTTCACACTCCAACGATTCAGAAACTTGTCCTTGATGAACCCCCCGTTAAGCTTGTAAAAGTACCGGTGTGTAAGAGGTTGAGGAGTGGCGCCGGCACTTAGAATGAAAAAGCTCTTGAGAAATCTCCTGTCAATGTCAAGCATGGGAAGAAAGCAGTGAGCCCTCCGAATGCTGAAGATAGTGATGATGATTTTGAGAGGCCACCACCAGTGCCTAGGAGGACCAGGAGCGCAGCTGTGGAACGTCCGACGGACAGCGAGGCACTAGTTCTATCAAATAAGAGGCCTGTGCAGAAGCCATCAAAGTTTCGATCTCCTGTACAGAAGTTGAAGCCTGCGAGATTCAGCTATCTTGCGGAGATGAGGAAAGTCTTGCAACTCATCACGAGCACACCATTCAGGCAGAAATACAGCGAGTCTGTTCTTTTTTCGTTAGTTTTTTCGCTTTTTGATTTTTAATGTGTGTAATGTTTTTCTGTGTTTTTTCTTTTGTGCTCCTAACCCCCCACCTTCGCCGTTTCTTTTGTGCAGGTGCGCGCTTTTCATGCATAGGAATCCTATCAAAGTCTACACTGTGAATGTGGACTACATATTCTTAACTTTTACCAGAGGTGGTTTTATGGACTCGGAATTGATGGATCATATCATCAGGTACTGGAAGAATGACGAGCATATGAATGTGGTTTATCGATCTGGCGAACGCGTTCTGCTGTCCCCTTTGTTTATCACGGTATTTATCTTCTTTCCTTTTTTTATTTTTTTCTGCTCGAGTGAACTGCAGTTAATAGTGTATAATAATTTGTTTTAGAATGTACTGAACTGCATACATTTATTTTTTGTGTTTAACCCATGTATCTTAAATGAAACAAATTGTGGGGAGAATTGTGAACTTCATACTGTTTTAGAGAAGTGTTATCCATTTTTTTCATTAAGCGTCGGAGCGAACTCTGAGGGGGAACTGCATTAACGTTCTTTTGTGAATTGCCCACACGCAGTATGTGCTTCAAATGAATGATCACGCGGATAGAGATGAAGATGGAAACGTTGTGTTGCCTTTTGTCCACGGCATGTTTAACGTTGGCGATGCACCAAAGCAGTTCAAACTTTATGTTCGTGATGACGAGAACCTTCTTGATTGCAAATTAGTAAGTTATTAGATTTGCTTTTGTTCAGCCTTATGTACATATTTTCTCTCCCAATTTTTTCCAGTAATCCTTTTTCACTCATCAAACCCATAACAAATTTGATGAAACAAAATCAGATTCTGTTACCATGGATGAAAGACCAGCATTATTCGCTATACATGATGAATAGGCACCGCGAGACCCTTGACATTCATGACACTAGGAGGTACAGCGGACCGGTTGATCAAACGACGAGGTGGCATAAGTCTGAATACCACAGCGACCGCACTGAAATGGTAAATTTTTCCTTTTTCACCTTCTTCTTGTTTTCATGCGTGCGCGTGTTGAACAATATTGTTGTGATGTGTATTTTTGTTTTTTTATTTCCACCAGATGATCAGGATGACTGCATTGTTGAAGAAGGTTTACGGAGAAAAGGAGTACAAGAGAAAGGAGTCGGTAGACTGGGTCGATGTTTCAAAGAAAGCTAGCTTTTTGGGCTCCCCTGAGCAGGGCCCCAACGAGTGCGGCTTTTTTGTTCTGAAGATGGCTCAGTTTTATGACGGCAAAAGCTTTGTTGTGAAATTCGCAAAGCGTAATGTAAGTATCTTTTTTTAACCCAATAATAATCCCTCATCCTTTGATTTTTTTTTGTCAGTTCTTTTTTGTAGATGATGTTGTATATTTGTTTTTTTTGCTTCATCGCAGGAAGCTGCTGTTGAGGAATGGAAGGTTGAGTTTTTGTTCCAGATTCTGTTCCACCCTGAAAACATGGTCGTAGTCACCGAGTTCCCGGAGGATCTAAGAAATCTCTGCATTTCTCTTGGCTTTTCTCCAAACCTGGATTTGCAGGAGCAGGATGAGGCATAAATGATAGCAGATCTTTTTTTATGTGTGTTGATATCTTTTCGTGTGTGCTCCAAAACTTTCTGTAAACAGTATGTATGGTCGCTGTGTGTAGTTCTCGATCTGCAAAACTATTCACACCATGTTGTGTGTTTTTGTATATACCGGTCTAGTTAGTTTTTGTGTTTTTCTTTTTGTGGCAGACAGGGACAATGTCAAATATGTACATAATGGAGCTTTCAGCCAATTCCTCCTTGTGAATTGTAACATGTTCGCAGCGCACTGCATTCACTTATATGAGTAGGAGCCAAGTTTTTTTAAATATACGCATCCGCACTGCATTTCACCTTATCACATGGGACAGCAAAGACGAATTCAACGTGTTTGTCGTCGAGTTTCAAAATTTTGGAAAAATTGTATTGGAAGACAGAAAATCAACCGTGTCTGCTAAGGGAGAGCTCAATTTTTTACATTTTTTGCACTAAGCGCACTGCACTGTGTACTCGAAGTGGACTACACTATAAGCTTTAAATGCACCACACACGCACTGCACTGTACGTGAAGCCTAGCTGACTCTATATTTTTTTTCTTTCTAACTGCATTCTATATTGATTCACGGTCAACTCAGATTCTATACGACGAAGAGGACTGCATTCTCAAAATGACATTCTGATCTCAGGGTTTTCATACAGAAGAGAACCGCATTCTGAGAATGACATTCTCATCTTATTTCTTTCATATAGAAGAGAACTGCATTTTATCAAGTATACCCACCCACAGCACATTGATCACAAAGTATATATGGCATATGTTATATCTATTCATTTTGAACTTCAATATTACATGTTGAATTCTTTTTTTTGGAGTCCACTGAACACAAGCTATATCTTATATACGATACGATATATATAAAGGATGAAGTTAATATATTTTTAAAAGGTAAAACTGTATATGTGTTGATCTATGTCCTTTTCCTGCTGCTTCTTCTCAAATTGTGCACTGCATTTGTTTCAATGGTTGTTGCTGCTTCCGTTTTGCTCTTGTTGTTCGCATTACCCCTCGTAACGCGATCGTGCGACTGCGATGCTTGCCTACGCGCTGGATTCTGCGTTCTGTCTCTCCCCCTCATTTTTGATGATGGTTCTTCGATGTCTTCATCTTCTTCTTCTTCCTCCTCATCTTCCTCTTCTGCTTCCTCATCTTCCTCTTCAGTTACATCAGCTTCGCTCTCTTCCTCGATCTCTTCTCTGTCAGCATCTTCTTCGTCATCTTCTTTATCTTTTTTTCTGTTCTATTTGGACAAGTTCTCGCGTTATGCTTCATTCTCTTGTTGCAGACGCTACATAGTCTTCTCTTTGTCATATCATCTTGTTGGTCAGCTTGGTGATTTGTGGTGGCATTTTCAGCCTGGATTTTTTTTCAGCCTCTCCTTACATGTTCTTGAGTTGTGTCCCGCAATCTTGTTGCATGATTTACACTTCCTTACCCCCAGTGGTCTTCCTCCGCTGTCCAGTTCTGGCTCAAGCCTGCTATTTTTTTCAGGACTTTTTTCTTTTGCTGCAGCTTTTTTATTGGCTGATTTGCTCTCTTTCTTTCTCCCTTTTGTGTTTGAAACAGGTGGGGGAAGAATTGTGTCATCCATATTATGAGTTGCACCATCAGAGGCATGTTCGCGCTCCTCTCCTTGTTCTTCACCCCGCGCATCCATGATGTTCTCTGCTTCTTCTTCTTCGTTTATTACGTCGACTTCTTGTATGAGTTCTCTCATCCCAGCTAAAGCTATGTTGTACCCTCTATCCGATTTGACACCTCTGTTTGCCAGGTCCATCGCTGTTTCTGCAAGTAGTCTCCTATGACAGAACATCGAACTCCCATCTGGAGCAGTTTGCACATAGTCTCTGCGGTCAAAAGTTCGATTTTGGCGTGCGTTCCGTGTGTATCTCTTCAATATGTACTCTTCAGGATCTTGTCCACCCGTAGCTGATCCAACATGCAAATGATGTGCACGCAGAACAGGCCTGCAGCAAAAGAATTTTTTTGGGTTGTTCGTGTCAGCAAACTTCACATAAATATGCAACATTTTTTTAATTTTGGTGTTGTGAACTGCATTATAAATAGGTCCTGGGTCTCCTGTTCTAGTGAACTTCACTAAGGTTTTTTTTTTGTTTTTCATCTCTTTTTTGCTACCAGCAGTAAGTGAACTTCATTATGTTTTCTGTGTGCTTATTTTTTGTTTCCTGTCTCACTGACCTGTGTGTGTCCACAGCTTGCATTCGCATTTGTAGATACCGTTCATCACATCAGCAACTACCTGGAACTCGTGTCTTGCCCAATCAAAATCATCAGACCGGTTGTAGTGGCGCACCAAATATTTCGTCGGGTTGTCAGTGGACTGCTTTGATCTGAATGCAGTGCTGCGGTAGTGCGTTTGCTTGAAGTCAGCAAAGACCGCCCTGGTGTAAATCTTGGAGAGCTGAACCTCGAAACCAAACTGAGTAGTAGTCTTTATTTCTGTCTGTGAAACAAAGAAAACCAGTTAAGTAGTTGTCTTTCACAGCTTAAATCAAGAAAGCGAGTAGTGTTTTATTAATTGCTCATCCAGCTTAAAAACTTTGCTCTGTTTATATACCTCGTTAGCTATGGTCCGCGTGCTCGACGCCCTTCCTTGTCTGGATGCACCTGTCCACCTGCGACGCAAATATGTGTAGGTCGTGTCTTTCCTTGACAAAGTTCCTCTTCAAGATCCGGTTCATGCTTTCACTTCTCTGTGTCGACGTCATCCGTGCACAGAACACCTCCTTGTAGTAAGTTGATATCCATTCTTTTCGGTCTGTCCAGAGCGCCTTCATAATTTCATCATTTTGCAGGTTATACTTGTTCATGAGCTCATGCCAAGCGCGTTCAAACTCTGATGGCATCAACGGGTGGTTGAGAACGGAGGTCAGCACATCCTTGAATGTCTCATACGCTTTGTACAACAAGGACAGGCGATCCTTGTATTTTTTCAGTATATGCCAACGGCATAACTTGTGCAGCGTGCATATTAGCGTACTTTTTATTGCTGCATCCATGGAGGGGCCTTGATCTGCATGTTTTTTGAAAAAATCGAGCAGTGAGTTATTGAGAGAACTGCATATCCTTTTTCTGCTTTTTTCTTATTTTTTTCATTGGATGGAAGAAATGGACTACAAAACTTGGTAGTGAACTGCATTGTTATTTAAACCCATTCTTTTTTTCAGCTTACCTGTGAGTATGCAGATTGGCCGCTTGTTGTTCATGCAACGCAAGAACGTCCGGAACACCCACTCGAAAGTCGGTATTGTTTCGTCTCTGATGAGAGCCATAGCAGATATTGTACTTTGGAGGTGGTGATTGACTCCAACGAAGACGGCCAGAGGCATGTGGAACTTGTTGGTCTTGTAGGTCGTGTCAAATGTGACACAATCTCCAAAATCTTCGTACGATCCCCGGCAGCTCGCGTTCGCCCAGAATATGTTTCGCACACGGTTATCGACATCTTTGTCGTAATCATAGAAGAACTCTGGGTTTATTTGTTGCATCTTCTCAAAGAAAGCCAGGAGTTTCTTCACATCGTCTTCTGTTTCCTTCCTCGCGAATTGGTGCTTCCTGCAGTTCGAAATAATAATACACTTGCAGCATTAGAGACACACAGAAAATGCACAAGCGAACTGCATGAAATAGACGAGATATCGTTTTTTGTTTAGTGAACGTACCTGTTCACCCAGTCACGACTGGTGCGCCCCATAAAGTGCAGCCCTCCTGACATCCTTGACAGGGTTGACATCATCCGCGTGTGCGTCAGGTTGTCACTCTGCATGTCCTTCACTAGTTTATCAAGTAACGGATCATCCGTCTTATGCGAGTGCATGTGCAGAAGCATAGCCGGGCTGTCAATCATCCCGTGGTTGTGATTGAGCTCAATCTCTGCTATCACAAACACATCCTTCATTTTTTTCAATCTCATTCTCGCCTTGCAGCCAGTCCTCTTTGATGTTTTATCTCGCTTTCTGTCATAATCAGTGACAGTTTCCTTGCTTCTGCCTTCCTTTGAGCACACTATGTATCTGTTTGTTCTGTATCCGCCATTTTTGCGTGTGCCGAAGCCTGCATGCCTCGCATACGTGTTGTAGAATTCTCGTGCCGCAGCTTGTTATGTGAATTGCATACCTTTCACATGCACAAGTTCTTGGAGCATGTTCTCATTCTGCACACACAATATGAAATGTTTTTTTGTTAATGAGAATGCACAAGCTGAAAGAATGCGTAAGTGAACTCCAGTAGTTAGGCAAGGAAGCTTACATGCGTGTACTGTTTTTTCTCTAACGGTGTTTGCAGCTCACCAATGTTTATTGGGCATGGAGGGGTGACAACAAATCTGTGTAATTTAGGATCGCGAGGAGGCAGAAGTGTTGAGAACTTTACTTTTTTGGTTGCTTGCGGCTCTCCTTGATTCTGCTTCCGATTCTTTTGGTGCGTAGTAGGCGGCCTGGGTGGAATTCCACTGTATCTTTGTCGACAATCGTTTGCTCATGAACTTGCCGAACTTGCTGGGTTTCAACATTGGCTTGTGGAGGTGCTATATCATCCGTTCTGATCTGCTGGCCAAATGTTTCAAAGACACGCGTGTACCTTGGCTGCATAACTGTTATGATTTGCTCTTCATCATCATCCTGCTCATCATCTTTCTGCGCATGCTCCCCCATGAAGACCAGATCGTCGTCGTCCTCCTTATCTTGCGCGCTTTTTGCTTCACTGCCTTCTCCATCTCGAATGATGTTTGGTTCACTGTTTTCATCTTTATCCTCTACATCTTCCTCCATGGAGTACGTAGTTCTGTTTGTTGTGTTAAAGAAACCCCTAGGTATTTTAGGTGTTATCCATCCAGGCATCTCCCACTCTTCTCTTCCAATGCAGTTCAGGGGCTTTGGGTCGTAAATGAATCGAGGTATCTTCTGTTTTGGAGGCATAGTAATTTCCTGCACAGTATTAAGACAAAGATTTTTATGCACGTCAACAGTGAAATGAACTGCATCTTTCGTACTATATATCATTATATTTTGCAACTGTAAGAAATTGCACTTCAATTTGTCATTCTATAGCAGGGGCACTGGGAGTTAACATGAAGAAACAATGCACTTCAGTTTTAGGCACATCGCTCTACATATGTAAGTCATGGTGGACTGCAATTTTGAGCCATATAACACTTTTAGTTTTTCGAAGTATCTTTTTCTGTTTTCTACTGGGAGATACATGAGACTGCAGTCGACGCAAGAGGGGCACTGCATGGGGGATAAAAAGGGCACTGCAAACTGGATGTGGGGGTTGGGTATGTGATTTTCTTACATTATATGCAGTTCTCTCCTTCTACAGATGCAGCTCTGGCTGCTGTTGGCGTGCAGTCCACCTCCGCTGCAGGAACTCATGGGCTTTTTCAACTTTTGCCATTGTCGCGGGAGAAGGCTGGATGGGCACCATTGCAGTTCGCATCCACGACGACTGCGATGGAGAAGGCATCCTTGCAGTTCTCTTTCCCCTGTCATGCATGACCGAGGCTGGATGCTTCAGCGGCGGATCCCCTAGGTGGTGTTGGGGCGAAGGTGAGGGGCGGCGTCGCTTCCTAAACGCCGCCGCGGAAGAATCCTCGCCGACGGACTGCATCGTCGGCCGCTCGGCGTGCGCTCTGCGCTACTGGCCGCGGAAGAAGGCGGGGAGGGGTGGGGGTCGCCGCCGGACGCCGGAGCGCTGCCGCGGAAGAAGGCGTGGAGGGGTGGGGGTCGCCGCCGGCCGCCGGGGCGCTGCCGCGCAAGGAGGCGGGGAGGGGAGGGGGACGCCGCCGGCCTCCGGGGCGCTCCCGCGCTAGGAGGCGGGGAGGAAGGGGGGCGTCGCTGGCCGCCGGCCGCCGGGGCGCTCCTGCGCTAGGAGGCGGGGAGGGAGGGGGACGCCGCTTTCCGCCGGCCGCCGGGGCGCTCCCGCGCAAGGAGGCGGGGAGGGGAGGGGTGTTATGAGAATAAGGGTTTTGTTAGGAGAATAAGGTCTTAAGGGGTGTTATGAGAATAGACCCACCCTATATATATATACATATAGGAGTACATGATCATCTTGGAGTACAAGGCAAGGTAGAATAATATCCTACGCTATCCTAGTTTTCCTATACAATCACGTTACTCAACAGGATGGAAGCGGTAGCAGATTGCAACCCCAAGGTGTAGCATTGGTGGATGTGGGCGGACCATCAGGAAGATAGGGGATCACACAGCCGGAGGGGAGCCAAGGCGGTCGCTATGATGCGGAGCATCCCAAGCTCATCCCCATGGACCATCAATCGCCTCACCAAGTGCTCCAAGGACCTATGACACGTGCTCGTGCTAGAGCACTTGAATCCCAGGTTAACTCTCTCCTTGTTGAATTCCCATTTGACCACCTTGAGACATGGCTGCTACCTCAAACGGAGATACTTTGTGTGCTTAGGTGCCTAGGAGAAGCTACGGTGCAAGACGGAGGCCAAGAGCATGAACCAGGATTCTCCCAGTGCAGAGAAACCGGTACTATCGGTCCAACTACCGGTCCACCGGTACTACCGGTCCACTACCGGCCAACTACCGCTACACCTTCTGTGATCGACCGGTGCAAGGCCGGTGCAAGGCCGGAACTTCTGGTTAAACAGCCAAGACCGGTACTACCAGTCCCAGGACCGGTACTACCGCCCTGCCTGCGCGTAGTTGAAGGGTTTTCACCCATGTATCCCCCCAACTTACCCCTTAGACTATAAGTACTCATTTCCTAGCTCCATACTAGGGTTAGCTTTTGGATAGCTCATCATAGACACCTCTGTGGATTCTCTCCTACGAGACCGCGGCCTCTTCGGAGAAGATCCACCTCGGATTCAAGACCTCCACATCGGGGAAGATCCCAAGGGATATCCAAGACCTCCTCCGGGAGAAGACTACCTTTGTACCACCGTGATTTGACCATGGATCGTGTATCTTGATGTGTATCGTGGATCTAGCACTTGTGTGATCATCTTTGTGTTGATTTGAGTGTTTCCCCCTCGTGTTTTCCTCCATATCTTCCTCGTGTTCTCCGTGTTCATCGTGGGATAACCTCCTTTCGTGAAAGATCTGACGATTAGGGTTCCACCCTACATCACGCTAGGAGTAGGTGGGCGCGGACTCTGAGAGTGGCGGCCCACGCCCTTAGGTGAGCAAATGTTCGCAGGACCAGGTTGTGCGTTGGAGATCGACATCCAGCACCGAGCAGGGAGGCCCACCTACCGCAGGCACCAGCTTTGGTGGCCAAGTGAGGTATGTGTGCGGCAGGAGCCTCCATCGCGGCAGTAGGGCGTGGAGTCTTGCCGCAGTTACGCCCCTGTAGACGGTTGTGAGCACCACGACTTTGCCCCTCGTGCATGCTCCCGGAGTGTTCATGGTGGCCGCTACCACTGGCGCCACCATCGCCAACATCATCACGACAATGAGTAGGAGGGGTAGGACAGCCACTACCAGAATAATGGCCAACACCGACGGTGTTTTCTATGCCAACGACATTTTGGCGGGGCCGTCAGCTTAGGTCGATATATGTCGACGGCCTGGCTGAAGCCATAAGAATAGAAAAGCCATGGGTATACAGACATCTATGCCAACGACAACCGTAGGAATAGATGGGCCGTCGGTGTATCTCTGTCTATGCCGACGGCCACCGTAGGTATATATAGGCCGTAGGCACACATGGGGGACTGCCGACCCGGGCTCACACGGCAGGTCGACGCCATCAACTCTATGCCGACGACCCTGACGATGGGCTATCGGCATAGATATTTTATGTTACCTTTAGCCAATGGCTGCCACGTGGCAACCTATGCCAATGGCCATACTGTAGGCATATGTGTTGTCATTTTTTATGTTTTTATTCGATATTTTGTCAAGTCAAAATTTGATTACTTTGAACCTGACTGATTTTTTTGTTAACATAAAAAAAGTATATATAGATTATGAATATCCATTATGTTTTTTGCTTTTTAGTATGTTAGAAATGTCACCTCATGTACTTTTGCACATAGGTCCTTGTACTTTGTTATAATCACAACTAATTGATACTTGCATTGATTTTGACCAATTTTATATCATTTTTTATCAGAATCTTGAAATGATTCAGTTGATATACTATGTTTTAAATTTCAATAAACTAAAAATGATGGTTGCTTCATATTTACATAAAACCCCCTTTGTTTTTTACTTTTTGTATATTTTTCATTCATTGGCCATCCGAAACATTCCCACGGGCTGACCTATCCTAGCCGGGTGAAAGCAAGTCTCTGGGGTGCGACCCCCTTCACGGACGGCGTCGCCGCCGGCACCTTGACGAGGGAAACGGCCGTGTCAGGTCTACACGAAGGGAACCTAACGGTGGTTTTGGCCCAGACCTTGTTCCTAACTGTTCGTATGGGCTGACCTATGACAACCGGGTGGAGAGGTCCATTGGTCAAAGCCCATTCGGGGAAAGTCAAAGGTATAGATCTTCGGGTCAACGGGGCCAGGGTTAGGACGGCTGGGGTCCTTAGGAGGGTGGCAATGACAACTGAGCATCGCACCGGTCCCTCATACATGTCTTAAGGTCTGGTGGCATGGGTGAAGAGGTAGCACGCGACTCGGGTGGTGTGCCCCCCCTCACTGACGGCGATGCCACTTTAGTAAACATTCTACGGTTATCGTGTTGCATGCATATTTCTAAACAATCGGAGGGAGATAAACTCATGAATTCTTTTACACAGCGTGTGCACATGTGATATAGGATGCGTTGCAATTTTTCATAGTTTTTATGATGCAGAAGTATTTAAAAAAATAGCCTGTTGCGGATTGTTCTTCGTGTGTCTACGATTGTGGCCGATGGTCTTCTGTGGCTAGCAACGCTGCCAGAGCTTGTGTCGGGCCGTCTTACATGTCTAGAAGGGTGGTGGCATGTGTAAAGAGGCAGCACTCGGCTCCTGGGTGCATCCCCCTTCACGGACGGTGTTGCCACCGGCACCTTGAGGTGGGAAACAGCCGCGTCGGGCCTACACGGAGGGATCCTAGCGGTGGGTTTGGCCCAGACCTTGTTCCTAAGTATTTCCCCCTTATCTACTTTCTTTATCACGTTCTCACTTTATTTTCAGCATTTCCCACTTAGATACAACCTAAATTGTGTAGGGATATAAGGCCTTTATCGAGCTTAAGCATGTCGAGGTGCGGGAGTACATGCAATGAGGGGAGGCACACGAGTATTACAACCGTCATATGATGGCGATTAGTTTTTCCCACTTAGAACCAACCTAAATTTTCCACTTTCAATGCTTCTAACCTTTGTGTTTAATTGGTTAACTAACACACATGCTATGTGGTCATCTATGCATAACCCCACAGATCCACCACCAATGGGATCCCCCACCACCACCTTCAGGAGAACCCGCCCATGTGCCCACGTTCGATGAATGGTGTTGGTGTAACAGACCCTGGGCCCGTTGCACCAAACTATGCATAGGCTTAAGGGAAAGTTTGTAGCGCCAATGTAACACCCCGGACACACCCGCCGGTGGTCGTTACTCCTGGCAGGATCTAGACTGGCCCCAAAAATCAATACTAGTCTTTGCTGCACACTATGTCCTCACTCGTGCGCACCTGGGAGAAACTTCCTGGTCGGTCACCATCCTAAAATTACTCCAAACTGAGCAAGCTTAACTTTGGAGTTCTTTCCGAATGGGCTCCCGGAAAAGAAGGAATTCCTTATTGATATGAGTAGTCTATCATACCTAATAAGCCAGGCTATCACATACACCCCCACTTAGAGGAATCGACGTCCTCGTCAGGTCACAGGAACGCTCCCTCTTGGCACATACGTCTGTGCTTCCAGTCCGGCACATGTGCCATAACGTGTGCCACGACGAGTCACAGACGTCATGAACAACATGACCGCACACCTATCCGCAAGCATCCGTGTAACCGCGAGGGTCGACTCTGATACCAACATGTAATGCCTCAGACACAGCCGCCGGTGGTCGTTACTCTTGGCGGAATCTAGACTGGCCCCACAAATCAATACTAGTCTTTTCTGTGCACTTTGTCCTCACTCGTGCGCACCCAGGAGAAACTTCCCGGTCGGTCACCCATCCTGAAATTACTCCAAGTTGAATACGCTTAACTTTGGAGTTCTTTCCGAATGGGCTCCCAGAAAAGAAGAAATTCCTTATTCATATGAATAGTCTATCATCCCTAATAAGCCAGGCTATCACAACAAAGTGCCAGACCAAGACACGAAGAGATCAACCCTTTGATGAATCCGCACGCTGGTCAAGGAACCAAGGTGCGAGATGCCACCAAAAGGGAACCCAGCCTTGCCGGGCATTCGTGCCTGGTGGGGAGCCTGATTCGCCCGGCAGCTAGTCACCTGGACTACCCTGGCATGCTTGCCGGGGCACGCGGAGGTAAAACTCCACCGCACAACAACGTCCATCGCCAATCAGTGCGGTGTCAAGCTTTAAGGTGGCTTACAGGCCACCTCTGGATACGTGGCAGCCATCTCCTACCACAAGAACCACCAAATGACACCCGTCCTGTAACGCCCAAGATGCGGCTATATCTCCCATGTGTCGTGGCATGACTTAGAGGCATAACCGCATTTTGGTATGATCACAAGAAGGGTGTCACACCCTGCATTTTGTAACATGGCTACGACATTAATAAAGCATGAAAATTTGGACTAACAAAAACTTTTTGCATCATTTGGCTTTTATTTGGAGTTGATTTTTCTCTTTGTGATTTCCAGTGCTCTCTAAGGTCAACATAGCCTCACATCCTATACTTCATCTCCTTGATCCAAACTTCTGCCCAATGATCATACCATGTGTATAGGACAGTATAGTATTTTCTTCCAAAAATAATTTGGCCAAATAGTATTTTCCAAAATTAGTTTTCCAAAAACCCGTGAATTGAGATTTGCACTTCAAGTACTTGATTTGGAGTGAGAAAATCTTTAAAAAGGTATATTTGAATCTTATTTGGTATAGGACTCCCATAAACCACAAAAGTATAATTTTAAAAGTTATTTTCCTATTTTATTTAAAGGCTTTTTCTATAGGCCAGAAATGGTCTTTAATAGGTGAAAATTATTTAAATGTTTCCAAAATATTTGAGAAAATTCAGGGAGACTCATAGGACATATATTATCCCTCAAAAACCCTTTCTGGATATTTCAAGATTTTGAAATATTTACAAAGGAAATATTCTCTGACAATTATAGGAAAATTCTAGCAAGTCACATACTCATAATATGATGACCTTGCAAAGTTTCAGCTCGATCCAAATTGTTTTGGTTCACAAAAGTGTCCCAAAACCATTTCTGTTCAGATTCAAATTTGAACAACTTTACATTACCAACTTGTTCCAAATGCCCCCAAACTTTGTGGACATGTTCACAACCCTAAATGATGACACTACACCAAGTGGTGCATCAAGGGGAATGGATTTGCATGACTAGATCTTGATAAATGCATTTCTGTTGATTTCTAGGGTTTACAAAAGTTGCATTGGCAACTTTGCCCAAATGAGATCCAATTTGGTGGAAGGGCCTAATTATATGTCCCATTTCATCCTGTGGAGTCTCATGCCAAATGAAAACCCATTTTCTTGCCCAAACGCGCGAGCTCTCTGGAGCCTCACCCGCTCGTTCTCTTCCCTCCTCTAGACGTGGACCTCACCCACAAACGGTATGGACACGCCCACGAGAGCCCTCATGGCCTCTGGCCTCGCCTGTGCCCTCAGTGGCGCACAAGTCCATGGTGGACTGGCGCCCGGCTATATAAGTTCGCCCCGGGCCCGTTCTCTCCACCCCACGAGCTCTCTCGCCTCCTATCTACCACCAGCAGAGCCCCAGATTCTCTCCCCCTCTCTGTGCTCGGGATCGAGCCGAGCACCGCCGCCTCGGCTCACCGTCGCTCGCATGGTAGGGGCCTCCCCTACTGCTCCTTTCCATCGATCTGGAACCCCCGTGGCTCGCTGACTCTTTCCCCTCTCTTTCCCCTCTCTTTTGCAGCTGGAAATGGCCAGAACGACCACTGCCCGACGCTCTTCTGCAGTGCCTCCTCATCGCCGGCGAACTAGGCAGCTCCGGTGACCACCTCCACCACCACCCGAACGGCGACTCCACGCTGAGTCCAGCCCTGCCCTCCACTCGCCACGCCGTGCCCTGCATCACCACCGGTGAGCTCGCCGACCGTCTCGATGCAGGTTAGGGATGAGAGGCGGGCCCCGCCTATCAGTCTCTCTTCCCTCTCGCCTCCCCTCACTCCCACTGGCAGTTGGGCCCTACCCGTCAGGTTTAAACCAGGCGCGCGCACGCTGCTCGGCTCGCCCGGGCCAAAATGCCTCTGGGCCCATGCACTGTGGTCGTTCTGGCCTAGTTGCACAATTGCCTTTTTCTTTTTCTTTTCTGTGGATTTTCAAATAAAATCCAGAGGATAAAATATTTATCCAAATAAATTAATTCCAACTCCTAAAATCTTGTAATATTCCCACCTACTAAATGGTGTATCTTTCATACATGTTCATGAAACTTTGTTGTACTGTTCGAATTTTAATTTAAATTTGAGCAATAAAACCTCTGTTTAAAAAAATCCATTCCTCCTATTCGGCCACTCTAAATCCAAAAATAAGAATTTTCCCCTTCATAGTTTTTCTCCTAGTATTTTATAAAAATGGGTTGACATTTTTTTGAGCACTTTGAATTTTCTGTTTTTTATTATTGTCTTATTTTTCCGTTGTTGTTTTGCGACGAATGGATCACGTGTTTGACAAAGTAGTTGGAGAAGAAGAAGGAGAAGGACTTGAAGACTTAGAAGACCAAGACAGCCAAGGCAAGCAGCCCTTTGACCATGTTCGAGAAACCCTTTTGATGCATGTCATATTGCACCTCAATCTCAATGCACCGAAATCATGTTGAGGTGATGACCACTTGTGTGGGTTACCTTGTTACTTGCCTGTTGAAACTTTCATCAAGCATGACCCTACCTTCTTATGAGGGTTGCGGGTGGGAGTAGATAGGTTGCTATAGTAGTGGCTACGCAAATGGGACAGGGATATGCATGATGATGGAGGCATAGTACTTTTAAAAGACTTAAAAAAAAAACCCGTCGGGTGCCACTTATGCCCGAGGGAGATGATAAGTTGGGTGACCACTTGATGATGAAGTGGTGTACCAAGGCAAGTGTGTAAGTGTATTATTTTCAAAAACGGATTGGTTTAAGTTGTGACCGTTATTCCAACCTTACATGCGCAACCACTCTACTCTTATATGGGAAAGGGCATTATTGATTACCTAGGATGATACTAGCATGGTGCCTGCATTACTAGTGAAGTGGGTGACATGAGGTCACTCTCGGGACGGGGTCGTGCTTTGATAGGCGGCCATGACTGTTTTTACAAGGCACCGAACACACCGTTGGTACCCCGTGCCAGTGGTATGTGATGAATAAGGGAGCGAGGCTCCAGAATTTTAAGATGTGAAATGTTGGTCACGGGGGTTGCTACCAATCGAGTGGACTCTATGTTAGTGTCGTCTAGGAAAAAATAGTGATCAGGTGCTTACCCCGGGTACTTGAGGTACCGCGGGTAGTGGATGACACGGAAGTTCCCAGGATCTTGTGGGTAAAGTGTGCAACCTCTACAGAGTGTAAAACTATTCGAATAGCCATGTCCACGGTCAAGGATAGTTGGGTAACCACTCTTGGGCTACGTCCAATGTTTGCGAAACTTCGTGTGTGTATGGGAAGAACCGATTGAGTCAAATCAAAAGACTCGACATGTTGTGTGAGATGGAAAAGATCAAACTTGGCTATGTTGATATATGTAACCTATTCTCTTATGATGCGTGCTTCACTAGTAGGTAGTTCATGACATTGCACTCGAAAATTTTCTTTCTGCAAACATGCCCTACTTAGTGCTATATCATGCCTTGTCATACTTGTTCCAAAAACATGGGTTGCTTGCGAGTACTCTCAAAGTACTCATTGGCTTGCCACTAGTTATTTAATTGGCCAGGCATGCAGGAGCAGGAATTCGAAGAAGAGTTCTTTGGAGATGAACATGTGAACTAGGACGCTTTCCAAGTCAGAATGCCTGTAGGGTTAAGGCAGATGGCATGGGTTCTACTTATCTACGAAGACTTCCGCTATTTGAGCTTATTTGTTGTTCAGCCCATGAGGCTTTATCTATGTAAGACTTGACCATAGCGTTCATAATTTGTGTAAGACGGTATGAATGGATGTAAGACTCTTGTTATTCAACTTCTGTGTGTTCGGTGAACATTTATCTCTGGGATCACTGTACATGTGCATTCGGTGATCTCGACTTGCAAGTCGGGGTCCCCACAGAGCTGGTATCAGAGCCATCCTAACTGTAGGAAGCCTTAGTTAGCATGGGCATTAGTTAGGATGAGACCATTTTCATAAACCTTTTGAACATCTCTTCTTTTCTAAACCTTGCCAAATCTGAGATATAATCAGCTTATTAACCTCTCCCATTCAACCTTTGTAGATAGCCACTTTACCTGAAGAGCTCCTGACCACTGGGTTCCACTTGCTTCTTGAGGATAGCTTCCAGGAGTGCCAGTTTCACCGAGCACCCATCCTCACCTACCATGAGCATTGGGTTAGCGACACCGAGGTGGAGTACCATGTGGAAGTGATCGTGAAGGCAAACGATCCTCCCATAAGTTGGTTCTTCGAGGGGCCCTAGATGGCAACACTAGTCCTCGCTGTTGAGGCAGACGCACTCAAGGCACTAACCCGCCTCCGAGAACTTCTTCCGGAGATGACAGTCAAGATGACAACCCGCTTCTTGCCTTACCAAAAGGAAGGTGAAGATGAGAGCAGCGCACGAGCCCCTCCACTAAAGGAAGGACTTCCACTTCGATTCCGGACCTACTTCAGCCTTTGTGCTGACAGCTTGGCACAAGAGTTGGCGTCGGAATCGATGAAGCTCCAAGAAGAACTCCACAAGACAAAGGCACTTCTTCGACAAGCACAAGAGAAGACATATAGGATCAAGAAGGAAGGTGCGCCTCGTGGGTAACCCGCTATCGAATATCGAGGCGGAAGACCCTTAGGAGATGTATCGTCCAAGGATGGAGAACCACCTCAATGACGTCGTATGACGACAAGGGACTTTTGCAAGCTCTTTCCCGCACCACCGGCAAAGCAACGCCGTGTTCAACTCCTCCACTCCCCCACACCGTCAAGTGATAAAGGAGCCCAGACAGATGAAGACAAGGAGAAAGATCCGGAAGAGCTAGAATACGCGGCCGAGCATTCCACCACTTAGGCATTATTAGCCACTCGGATATGCCAGCTCGTGACCTCTATGGTAGGACAGGTCGTGTAACCCCTATGCGAAGTCCAGTCCTTGTAATGGTTCATACGAAACCATCTAGTGTTTGCTTTTGTCGTGTTTTGTTAAAAGTCGTACCTTCCCTTCTGGAACATGTAGACGACTACATCACCCATTTGGATTTTAATAAATGAGTTTTGGCCTTTTGGCCCTTGCATGAAAACAATTAGTGTCATACCCACCCCCTTACTAGGCACCCATCTTTATTGCTTTTCATCATTCTTCCCAATCATAAGACCTTGACCGCTCCAACTGGATGCCTATTGTAACTCGTACTGGTACCTCTACCCAGCAGCCCGAGCCGGAGCATCCTCCCAAGCAGAGGCCAGCCAAGACCAAACCCACGATCAAGCACCACCACCACCACCTCCACCGAACATGGACATGGCTCAGCTTCTCCAAGCCTTCCGAGAGGAATGCCAAGCCAACACTGCAACCCTCCAGATGATTGCTCAAGTTGTCACCAACAACCGCCAGCCGGCGGGGAACGGCGATGGACGTTCCATGTTGGCGGAGTTTAAGAAGCATGCACCACCAATCTTCATCAAGACTGCTGAACCTCTGGATGCAGACGACTGGGTCCGCACCATTGAGGACTTGCTGGAACTAGTCGGCTGCACCGAAGACCGCGAAAAGGTGGCTTATGCCGCCCACTATCTCGGGAGAACTTCTAGAGCTTGGTGGGATGGATTCAAGGTCATGCATGCTGGGCAAGACATCACTTGGAATAATTTCAAGGCAGAATTCCGCAAGGCCCATATTCCTTTCAGAATTATGGCTATCAAGAAGCGTGAGTTCCGAGCTCTGAAGCAAGGAAGTGGCACTGTCAAGGAGTACATGCAGAAGTTCAGTGTTCTGTCAAGGTATGCCCCTGAAGATGTCAGCACTGATGTTGCAAAAAGGGAGCGCTTCATGGAAGGCCTCAATCAGACTCTGCAGTACTCGCTTGTCGTGTGTGACTGCCCAACCTTTCCTAACCTGGTGAACAAAGCACTTATGCTTGAGGACAAGCGGTGTGCTCTAGTCTAGAAGACACTCGCAAGCGCAAGATGATTAACAAGGGAAGTTCCAGCAACCAGAAGCCTCGCCCGTGGCAACCAGCCCCGGTCAGGCCAACCTATCAGCAGCCAAGAGCTCCTGCACCTCGCCCCAACTATCAGCCTCAGCAGTATGCCAACCCCAGGCCAGCTTCCAGCAACCCCAATAGTAGTGGTGGCAATAAGATCAACAACCCAAACCAAGTCACTTGCTTTGGGTGTGGTCAGTCCGGACACATCTCAAAGGTGTGCCCCAACAAGAAGCTCGATGTCCCACGCCCCAATGTGTAGAACCCAGGACAAGGCCGCGGAATGCCGCCAAGGAACCAAGCTCCTCGCAACCTGCCCAACAATGTCAAGGGGCATGTGAATCACGTCATTGCAGAGGAAGCCCAGGAATACCCGGACGTCGTGATGGGTACGTTCCTTGTCAACTCAGCACCTGCAATTGTCTTGTTTGATTCTGGAGCCACGCATTCATTTGTCACTCAAAAGTTTGCATTAAAAAGTGGCATGACCCCTACACCCCTGAATAACCCCATGGTGGTACAAACTCCCAGAACAGAGATGTGAGCCAAGATAGGATGTAAGGGAGTCGGTATCATCATTAACGGGGTAGGTTTCCTAGCAGACCTTATCGTCCTGAGATCACAAGGCTTGGATGTGATCCTAGGCATGAATTGGCTCAGCAAGCACCAAGGCTTGTTAGATTGTGCCAACCGGACTGTAACAGTGACCAGTGACCAAGGAGTCGAAGTTAAGTTTGCCTCCAACTCCTCGTCTGCTCAAGCCGCTCAAGTCAACTGTCTGTCGGAAGTTGGATTGGAGCAAGTACGAGTAGTATGCGAGTATCCCGATGTCTTTCCGGATGAGCTACCGGGAATACCTCCTGACCGTAACATTGAGTTCGTCATCGAACTCATGCCCGGGGCAGGACCCATCTATAAGAAGCCTTATAGAATGGGGACAGAACAATTAGCCGAGTTGAAGAAGCAACTGGAAGAGAAGTTGAGGAAGGGATTTATCCGCCCTATTGCCTCCCCTTGGGGTTCACCTATTATGTATGTGGCAAAGAGGGACGGTACCATCTGCTTATGCATTGACTACCGTTCCCTCAATGAGGTTACAATAAAGAACAAGTACCCCCTTCCCCAGATTGAAGATCTGTTTGATCAACTCAGCGGAGCCAAGGTGTTCTCCAAGATCGACCTTAGATCTGGGTACTATCAGCTGAAAATCAGACCCCAAGATATTCCGAAGACGGCATTTGTAACCAGATATGGCCTGTATGAGTGCACGGTCATGTCCTTCGGATTGACCAATGCCCCAGCTTACTTCATGTATCTCATGAATAAGGTCTTCATGGAATATTTGGACAAGTTTGTTGTCGTCTTCATTGATGACATTCTTGTCTTGTCGAAGACGGAAGAAGAGCATGAGCAACATTTGAGGATGGTCCTAGACAAGCTTCGAGAGTACCAACTATATGCCAAATTCACCAAATGTGAGTTTTGGCTGCATAAAGTTGGATTCTTGGTTCATTTCTTGACCGAGGAAGGATTGTCTGTAAATCCCGCGAAGATCAAAGCTGTGACCCAATGGCAGTCCCCAACAACCGTCAAGGAAGTCAGAAGCTTCCTCAAACTTGCGGGCTATTACCGCAAATTCGTGGAAGGATTCTCCATCATTGCCCGGCCAATGACTCAGCTCCTAAAAAATGACAAGAAGTTCGAATGGACACCGAAGTGCGAAGAAAGCTTCCAAGAACTCAAGAAGATATTAACCACCGCCCTCAGAACGACACCAAATCAGGCTACTGGGCAGACTCCCTTCTCCCTAGTCTATGGGGCAGAAGCAGTTATCCCCATGAAACTCATTTACAGGTGTCCACGAGTGCTTGCTTATGATGAAATCATGCAAGATCAGCACCGGCGTGATGACGCTGTGCAACTCGAGGAGAACCATCTCCGGGCCGCTACGCGTGCTACACGCTATCAGCAAGCCCTGCGTCGCTATCACAGCAGCAGGGTTCGTGCCGGTGTTTTGAGGAAGGCGGACTTGTACTTCAGCGTGTTCAGGAGGCCAAGGGTACAAACAAGTTAATGCTGAAGTCGGAAGGCCCTTACCGGGTGGTACGATTCACCAGACCTGGCGCAGTCCGTCTGGAGACCGAAGATGGTATTTAGTTGCAAAACACATGGAACACTAAGCATCTCCGCAAGTACTACCCATAAGGCGCGGCTGTCGGGCCCTGCCCGACAGCCACCCTTTTGTACAAGCCTTGCCTCAGTTGCATGTAACCCCTTATACAAAGCCAGGCGCAGACCCTGAGCATCAGATAAAAGACCGAAGCACTGTAGAGGGGGGCCCCAATAAGATTGCATGCATGCATGATCATATTATGGGTTTTGCATACTCATATAGATTAGATTGCATGTGGCATCATTTCATCTGCATAAACCATAGGTTCCCGCTGTGGACTTGGTTCCCCCAAGAGGAGATGAAAGAAGAAGACCTCCCTTCCTTTTTTGAGACTTAGGTGCTCCCATCCTTCGACTCGAACGATTTTTTGGTCAGGATGGTTCCAGTGGCCTTTGACAAGAAAGGGTTGGCGGGGGCTGGTTCCTCTCTATGATTTATGCCCGGAAGGATTAATCCCCGACAGAAAAATCTGAGAGTGCCGGCAAGGTACCTTACCGGGAAAAACTTGTTTACCTAGACGTAAAGAGGCACTCCCCCTCTGCATGGTCGTATGATACGCACAAGTTCATGGCAAGGTTTATCTTTTCCATTAATATGCTGATAAACCAGTACAAATCTTACAGAACATTACATGAACGAGTAAAATTACATTTATTTGAGCTAAAGTTTGACAATGCCTACAAATTTAAGATTGAAAAAAGACAAGTGCCCCTTTATGCCTTTTGTCGTTCCTCTCCTCCTAGGCACAGCGGCTAGAGGTGAAGAAGACTAAGAGCGAGGCCAAAGAGAAGCCCAGCCTGACCCCGTCAGGCTCCAGGAGAGGTAGTCTAGCCAGGGGCCAGAAGGCGCAAACGAGGGTGATGGCGAAGAGGTCGGAGTAGATAGCCTGCCAAGTGCCACCACCAAGGTCAGCAGGACATGGCGAGGCTGGCGGAGCTGCAGCCCGCGAGGAAGCCTGTCAGGGTCCAGCGGAAGAGGCAACGGGAGGAGTCAGGAGAGAGGCACCGCACCTACCCCCGCCTCCAACCTCCTGGCAGGGGGCAGGTGCAGATGGTGGTGCCAAGCCCTGACGGTGACGATCCGACCAGTGCTTAGCCGGAGTCAGAGTCCTCGCCCTCCCCACCGGTGTCATCGTCATTGCCGTCACTATCTTCCTCGTCGCTGTTGCTCGAGGAGGAGCTTTCGTCGTCGGTCGAGCTCTCCACGCAGCACCCTAAACGAGTACCTGCATTCCCAAACACCTCGATGGAAAGAAGACCGTCCCCCATTAATTTAAAATGGAGGACGTGCCCCTCCATCAAGCTGTGGGCGCAAGTGAAGGTCTTCCAGCCTCGGCGGAAGTACATGACATGAGGGGAAGGGAAGTCTACGTCCACCCGTATATATCCATTCCCACAGCCCCTCATGTGTAACCTCAGTGATCATGGCTGCTCGAGCTCCATCGCCCTTGCAAATGGAGTAGGAAGACGAAGGGGAGAGCGAGGGGGCTTGTACAGCCTAATGACGAATTCAGACAGTAGGTCTTCGACATGGCCTTCCATCGGAGGAAGGTCAGTTGGCGAGGGCGGAGCCTGGACGCCACCTCGTCCTCCTCTGCCCCGAGCACAACGGCGACCTCGGCCTCGCCCCCTTCCGCCTCCTCTTCCAGCGGTCTCTGTCCCCGCATCACTAGAAGGAGGAGGGAGGCGTTGTCGAGAAAAAGTTCTCGTCGCCACTGGAGCAGGGCCAGAACCTCTTCCCCTCGCCATGGTATTCCAAGGATATGGTGAGGGCGAGGGAGGATGAAAGATATGAAGGAACCTCCCCCGCCCCATGCCCCATTTTATAGGCAGAGAATGCAGGGGAGGTGCGGAATCCTTCCGCGAAAACAGCTGCCACGCCCAACCAACCTGGCCTCCTCCCCCATCAGCAACGGCTCGGGGCCGCCCCTCTGCGCCAATCCATGGCACCTGGATTTCTATGGCGGCACTCATTTTTGCGCCCTCCGCTGCCGCCGCCAACCCTGATCGATGCACACGGAATACATGGTAGAAGCATTTAAATTGGAGAGGACGGTAAAGGAGTCGTTACCACCCCGCGAATATGGGGGGCTCAGAATGCTCTGTAGATAATGGCGTGTTATTCCCCCACCAGCATTGCGTTACACAACGCACTGAGGAAGCAAAAACCGGTCCAAGCTCAAAATTAATGAAGAAGCAAAGGAAGCTCTCATCCATGCATGTGCACTGGTTAGAGCCTATCACGGCGACGCCCAGCGAAGCGACCGTGCCAGGCTCGGGGGCTTCTGTTAGTGCAATAGACCCTGGGCCCGTTGCACGAAACTGTGCATAGGCTTGAGGGCAAGTTTGCAGCACCAAGTGCCAGACCAAATCACGAAGAGTTCACCCCTTTGATGAATCAGCAGGCTGGTCGAGGAGATCTAGAAAACCAAGGTGCGAGACACCACTAGAAGGGAAACCACCCTTCACGGGCATGCGCGCCTGGTGGGGAGCTGGATTCGGCCGGCAGCAAGTCACCTGGACAACCCCGGCAGGCTTGCCGGGGCACGCGGAGGTAAAACTCCACCGCACAGCAACGTCCATCGCCAATCAGTGCTGTGTCAAGATTTAAGGTGGCTTAGTGGCCACCTCTGGATACATGGCAGCCATCTCCTACCACAAGAGCCACCAAATGACATCCGTCCAGAGACATGTCAAGCAAACAAGAGCGCAGCTGGCAAGACGAGCCCGACAAGGCTTGCCGGACGAGCTGTAATGTGACACTCAGCGGTGCATTTAATGCACTCTTTCAGCTGCAGAGTTAGGTATGATAGCACTGTTTGCTATCTAATCAGCCTAAAAAGACTGATTTGTCACTGTGGTGACCCCTTAACCTATAAAAGGAGGCCCACGGCAACCGCAAAAAGGATTTGGCCATTCAAAGTCGCATACACCCATACGCGCGACCAGTCTCACCCCGAGGCAACCTGGCCGGGCAAGAGTGGCGTGTCCATTTTCCACCATTTCTACAATCTATCCACCAAACTAGGAGTAGGGTTTTACGCCTCGCGGTGGCCCGAAACTATGTAATATTGCCCTGTGAGATCCCTGACACGCTGCTC
Organism: Secale cereale; assembly: GCA_902687465.1. NCBI lineage: Eukaryota > Viridiplantae > Streptophyta > Magnoliopsida > Poales > Poaceae > Secale > Secale cereale. The sequence continues at coordinate 368,827,860 of LR738712.1, read as the reverse complement.
GACGCTTCTCTATTCTTTGTGCAACGTGCACATCCCCTTACCGAACCAAAAGGGACCTCTGTCCCACAGGTGGCAGTGGTTATACCCCGACAAATGGGTGGCACTAGGCACCGGGATTCTGGTTAGTACATTGCCTAACTATTCACCAACTAGTTGTAGTTGATTCAATATTATCATACTTACCCTTATAATCTCTTTCGAAACTTGTAGGAAACCAGTGAATCGTCTGTTGCTTCAGAGAGCCCGGTCACTCCAATCTAGCCAAGTGATGCTAATCTTGTCCGCGGCTAATCTCTTGACTGAACGATGATATTTCCATTCCTTGCAATGCTTTCCATGTTTCGTACTTCTTAGCGTTCTTTAGATGACGATGATGATGTCCATGCATGTCTCATACTTATGTTTATGAAGTTTTGACGATGATGATGATGTTTAGATGATGATGTTAATCTTTGGATGATGATGATGATGTCGATCTTTAGATGATGATGATAATGATGATGATGTTGATTTTTCATATTTCTGTCTATATATACTTTGATATGAATTTAAATGATGTCAATTTGAACAAACATTAAAAAAACAGAGCAAATTAAAAAACAGAACAACGTTATGCCTACGGCCTAGTCGTCGGCATAGCCAAGGCCAAGAGAAACCAGCGCGCGACATGTGGCATGGGTATGCCGACAGCCTGGCCGTCGACATAGATGGAAGACATATGCCAACGGCCAAGCCGTCGGCATAGCCAGCCGCTAGAAGCAACCACACAATGCCACGTAGCATGGGCATGAAGACGGCCTGGCCGTCCGCATAGGTCTTCCATCTAAGCCGACGACAAGGCCGTCAGCATACCCATGGCACGTGGCATCCTCTTATTGCTTTTGGCAACTAGCTCTGCCGATGGCCTGGCCATCGGCTTAGATGGAAGACCTATGCTGACGGCCAGGCCGTCAGCATAGAGCTACCACATGGACTCTCGTGGTTGGCTACGCCCGGTGATGGCGCCATAACTTGCTGTCTGGTGATTTTTTGGGCCGACCGCTATATTGTTGGGTTCTACGGTAGGTTGCATCGACTGCAAATGAAAAATTTCCTACACATAGAACATCTAGGATCATGCTAAGGAAGATGGATCACAGATCGTTACCACTAGATGCGCAGTGCCGTGCAGCGGAAGTAAAGTTGAGGCAGCGCGTTCCCGGAGTCATCTCCTCCTTGCCGATCTCCCACGTAGCCGATCGGATCCTGCGAACAGGTTCACCGGAGCGGCGCAAGTGCATCGCCTCTAATGGTATCCATGCATGCAGAAGGAACATCGTGCGGCGGACTGCTAGGTCCAATCACACAACTGGCAGCAAGTGGCAGTGGATAGTTGCAACACATGCAAAGCCCTAACGATGGCACCAAAGCGATCAACTTAATAAGTGTGCTGCACCTCCACTATTTATAGGCATCCATCGCGGGCTCAACTCTTGGGCCTTGCACGGATCCTAAAGCCCAAAATCTTTTTTGTCTATATCCGGGTGAGTAGGACAATGTCTCACTCATGGAGTCGGATCCATCCTCGCAGGTTTCTTCCCTTAAGCGCGCGATCCCTTAGGTTCAAGTCGGCTTGGTCGCAGGTCGGATAACCTCCAACTTGCTCAGCTGGTAGCGGTCTCTAGCTAGGCGTGCCGACCACCAAGTAGACTATGAAGCTGGTTAGGCGAACATGTTGACATGTCACACTTCCATTCCCGTTGCCACATGATATATGTTGTCGAGCTAAAGGTGAGATTGTCATCCTTCTGCTAGCCCGGCCTCTTTCTCGTTCGAGTGATGCCGACCCAAACCGGATTATCTCATAATGCTTGTCGCAAGGCCATGCTTATCCTGGTCACATCGCATGAGTGGCCCAGAGTATATCTCTCCAGATCGGAGGGGAAAATCCCATCTTGCTCGATCATGTCTTGAAGCATGGGTCTGGACAAGCCCAAAACCTACCTTTGTAACTACCCAGTCACGGAGTAGCGTTTAGTCGGCTCAAAGCAAGTCTGTCACCACCCCGAGTACATGTGTCAGCTCAGGTCTTAGGATATAGAACATATGTTGTACTAGAGACTCACACATGACATATCGCTGCGTCTCATAGTTTGGTCGGGCCCATCCGATATCCATCCGAGCTTGGATTCAGTCACCTCGGATCCAACCTCGGATCCGATCAGATTCATGCAGTTCGGCAGCATCACATGCTTCATGGCTAGTGAGACAAAGCCATCCACTATATTACATGCTAGTCTAGTCCGGCACGTGCCCACACGCCACATACGACTAGGGACCATTTAGGATGTATCTTACAACACAAGATCTCACAAACAAGTCACGTACTTGTCAACAAGTACCATTGATTACATCCAAGGACTATCTTTATTCATAAATCGAAGGAAATATCATCATACATGATTGCCTCTAGGGCATATCCCCAACATATACTATGCTGACGGCCGTACGTACGCCGTCGGCATATAAGCCTATGCCGACGGCCTTTCTATGCCGATGGTCTGACAAGACTACTATCACATCCCTATAATAGTTGCTTGTAAATAGTTGCACCAAGGAGCCTCATGCATTATGTTTAAATCCATGAAAATTGAATTGAGGGAATTTTCAAAGCCTCAAAAGAATTATCTTAAAAGAAGGGCAAGAACCCTTAAAAATTCTATTCGGTGAATAAAAAATTCCCTAAAAATAGTTTTGAGAATTTTGGGAAGAGTTATATATGAAACCAAAATTTTGGAACATTTTACGGGAATAATTTGGGCAATGATTTTAATTCATATTGTATTTTGAATTTGAACTTATATTCGTATAACTAGAATACATCTTCAACATAAAATGTTTTAGGAAGATTTGGCATGAGTTTGAATTCTATTTGAATTTAAAAATTGGCAAATAAATAAATAAAAGAAAAGAAAACAGAAAAGTAAAACAGAGTAGAAACGCACCCGACTTACCTGCCCAGTGGAGAAGGCAGCCCAGCGCACCAGGGGTGTCGGTGTAATGAACAGGGGGTGCCCATTACCCCTGGACATGCACCGGGAAGTTATAGCCCCTAGGCGGAAAGGACATGGCGATGAGAGAAATCCACTTTTAAGACACATCTACGACCCAGGAATATCGATGAAGCGTTCAACTCAACGATCAGAAGACAACAGACTAAATGCAGGAATTACTGTAGCGCGGCCCCGGCGATCCTTGCCGGGCCGAGCGGCGAGCCTTGCCGGGCCACATGCCAAGCAAGCGGCAGGCAAGCCAGCGGCAAGCATACCCAGCGGCAAGGCATGCCAGCGGCAAGCATGACAGCGGCAAGGTGTGAGCCAGCGGCAAGCATGCCATCGTGTGCTGTACCTCCATGTGCAGCCACGTGCTACACATCCTTGTACAGCCACGTGGTTCACCTACAGCCACATACAAGCTCACCACTAGAGAAATCTCCTAAGTACGTGTCAAGATTGACATGGGCTGGATGTATAAGCGGTGGAGACTAGACAAGCTACTTTCCTGGTGGCCAAATAGCAGCCATACATTCACTGTCAATCCACTGTAGCAACTTTACACCTCTTCCTAATACTGTTTGCCACTGTTGGTGACCCCTTTCTATGTATAAAAGGAGGCCCAAAGGCAACTAAAGAAGGGGAGGAGGCTGGACGCTCTTTTTGGTTCAGTTTTGTAGCGGCTGTTCATACCAGCGCTCCTGAGCTAGAACACCAAAATAATACACTAAAAGCAGGAGTAGGGTTTTACGCATCCGTGCGGCCCGAACCTGGGTAAAAAAGACCCCGTGCGCGCTGGTCGCTAGATCCGCTCTTTGTGCGATCCTCTCCCCGCCGAACCGAAAGGGATCCCGCGATCGCATAGGTGTCGTTTCCCCGACATCTTTGGCGCCGACCGTGGGGAGAGAGGTCGTGCGAACCCGATCTAGCGGTCAGCACGCCAGTTTCTTCATCAGCTTGATCGTCATGGCGTCCAAAGAGAAGGGCACCACGACCCTTGCAAAAGCTAAGTTTTTAAACCTTAGTATTTTCTGCTGTTTAGATATGATTTTTATTCTTCAAATCTCTACATGAACCCGTATGCTGAGGAGCCTTCCCTGCACTAGTCGCGCTCCTAATCGCTTCGAGTCCGCTCAGCGACGTGTGTAGCTGCGCTAGGGCCGGGAAGGTAAACCTTTCCGGGGCTAGTTGCGCTCCATATCGCCTCGAGTCCGCTCGGCGATGTGTGCAGCTGCACTAAAACTGGGAAGGTGTTCCGGCAAGCAAGGGAGCATTCAGCAGAAGTCCAGATTACAGCATATTAATTGCAAGCTAGAAGCTAATCAACTTGTTGTGCTGAAACGCTGTCGAGGCATCACATGTTCGACTAGCATTGCAGGAACACGCATGGGAGGTGAGCTCGGGGGCTGGCAGCGCCCCAGAGGATAACCTTGCACAGAGCTGTCGGTCATCATCACGAGCATGGCCTCGCTATGCAAGATGCGCAGCAAGAAAAGATAAGTTTTAGAGACTAAACACAGTTACATTCCCTTTACTCTTTTTATTTGCTCTTTACCATTGCCTGCGGAGGAGCCTTCACTGCGCTAGTCGCGCTCCATGTCGCCTCGAGCCCGCTCGACGATATGTGTAGCCGCGCTAAAGCTGGGAAGGTAAAACCTTTCCGGCAGGCATGGGCCGTCTTGATTGATCTCCCGTCCTTGTACATTAATCTGCACGCGAAGGGGCTTTGTCATGGTCAGTCCGCGCTTAGTTTCGCCTCGAGTCCGCTCGGCAAACTCAGCAGCTGCGTTCTGGCCCGGCAAGTTGCCTTGCCGGTAGTAGTACCGCCAACAGGCTGCTGACGCCCCGAATCCAGCGCTCGCGGCAAGTGTGCGCGCCGGCAAGGCTACCAGACAGCGTAGGATAAGAGATATGTGCAAGGACGGAATTAATCAAGAGGGGAGCAGCATTTATTTAGCATGGAGACGCTTGTCTTACATGCACAAAGATGGATCTAACCAAAGATAAATTGTTTCTTTGGCAGCCGAGAAGGCCAAGGGCGCTGGGCTGTATTCCGGCAAGACAGCGGCGGCGGCGAGGATGACCGTATGAATCGAGCAAGGCACCCGCTTTTCCCTTTGTGGGGAAGGCTCGGGGGCTGGCTCTTCATCGCACGGTGTGGCGTTCCCTTTCGGGAGGTCACGGCTCCTGCTGCCGTCCTGCTCTGTCTGCCTGCACCGCCGGCAAGCCCAAGATCCGGCAAGCCTCAAGCACCACAAGATCAAGCTGGTGTCGAGAACGTCAAAGCTCTCCGCCAAAGCCATAAGCCTTTCCGGCAAGATCCTTGCCGGAAGCCGGCGTCGAGAACGCCAGAATTCTTCGCTGAAGTCGCGAGTTTAGCAAACCTTGTCGTCGAGCCACGCGCTCCGACAAGGGGGCTCTCGACCTTGTCGTCGAGCCATGCGCTCCGACAAGGTGGCTCTCGACCTTGTCGTCGAGCCACGCGCTCCGACAAGGGGGCTCTCGACCTTGTCGTCGAGCCATGCGCTCCGACAAGGTGGCTCTCATCCTTGTCGTCGAGCCACGCGCTCCGACAAGGGGGCTCTCGACCTTGTCGTCGAGCCATGCGCTCCGACAAGGTGGCTCTCGATCTTGTCGTCGAGCCACGCGCTCCGACAAGGGGGCTCTCGACCTTGTCGTCGAGCCATGCGCTCCGACAAGGTGGCTCTCATCCTTGTCGTCGAGCCATGCGCTCCGGCAAGGGAGCTTTAATGTGCCATGCATCAGCACGCAGCTAAAGTCATAAGAGTCGATTACTGGTCGCCGCGCGTATACCGGTGCATGTTTTTGGGCCTGGCCCGGACAGCACTATGCGCGCTTGCCCGACCCAGGCCCGGGGGCTTCTGTCGGTGTAATGAACAGGGGGTGCCCATTACCCCTGGACATGCACCGGGAAGTTATAGCCCCTAGGCGGAAAGGACATGGCGATGAGAGAAATCCACTTTTAAGACACATCTACGACCCAAGAATATCGAGGAAGCGTTCAACTCAACGATCAGAAGACAACAGACTAAATGCAGGAATTACTGTAGCGCGGCCCCGGCGAGCCTTGCCGGGCCGAGCGGCGAGCCTTGCCGGGCCACATGCCAAGCAAGCGGCAGGCAAGCCAGCGGCAAGCATACCCAGCGGCAAGGCATGCCAGCGGCAAGCATGACAGCGGCAAGGTGTGAGCCAGCGGCAAGCATGCCATCGTGTGTTGTACCTCCATGTGCAGCCACGTGCTACACATCCTTGTACAGCCACGTGGTTCACCTACAGCCACATACAAGCTCACCACTAGAGAAATCTCCTAAGTACGTGTCAAGATTGACATGGGCTGGATGTATAAGCGGTGGAGACTAGACAAGCTACTTTCCTGGTGGCCAAATAGCAGCCATACATTCACTGTCAATCCACTGTAGCAACTTTACACCTCTTCCTAATACTGTTTGCCACTGTTGGTGACCCCTTTCTATGTATAAAAGGAGGCCCAAAGGCAACTAAAGAAGGGGAGGAGGCTGGACGCTCTTTTTGGTTCAGTTTTGTAGCGGCTGTTCATAACAGCGCTCCTGAGCTAGAACACCAAAATAATACACTAAAAGCAGGAGTAGGGTTTTACGCATCCGTGCGGCCCGAACCTGGGTAAAAAAGACCCCGTGCGCGCTGGTCGCTAGATCCGCTCTTTGTGCGATCCTCTCCCCGCCGAACCGAAAGGGATCCCGCGATCCCATAGGTGTCGTTTCCCCGACAAGGGGCATGCATGTCTTCTTCCTCGTGCCAGCGCACGAAGCAGCTCGGTGGCAAGCGCCGACGTCGCGCTTGGCCACCTCCTGCCTGGTTGCCTCCCTCCCTGATCCTCTGGACGACGCCGCGCACACACCTGGACCCCCTCGTCCACTCTTGATACGTCCATTTTGCATCAACCTTTCCAACTGTTATTTATAGTGTTTTCATGCATAATAATGACTTTTGGAGTAATTCTAATGTCTTTTCTCTCATAATATGCAAGGTTTGTATCAAGAGGGAGAATACCGATAGCTGGAAATCTAGAACTAAAAAAGCAACGTCAGGCTACCTATTCTGCACAACTCCAAATGAGCTGAAACTTCACGGGGATTTTTTATTGAATAAATAAGAAATACTAGAGCTAATAACTACCAGAGGGGGCCACCAGGTAGGCACAACCCACCTGGGTGTACCAGGACCCCCAGGCGCACCCTGGTGGATTCTGCCCTCCTCGACCCACCTCCGGTGCCCCTCTTCTGATATATAAGTTATTTGACCTATAAAAAATAAGGAGAGGACTTTCGGGACGGAGCGCCACCGTCTTGAGGCAGAACTTGGGCAAGAGCACTTTTGCCCTCCGGCGGAGCGATTCCGCTGGGGGAACTTCCCTCTCGGAGGGGGAAATCGTCGTCATCGTCATCACCAACAACTCTCCCATCTTGGGGAGGGTAATATCCATCAACATCTTCAACAGCTCCATCTCCTCTCAAACCCTAATTCATCTCTTGTGTTCAATCTTTGTACCAGAACCAAGATTGGTGCGTGTGGATAACTAGTAGTGTTAATTACAGCTTGTAGTTGATCACTGTATGGTTTATTTGGTGGAAGATTATATGTTCAGATTTGTTGTGCCATTTGATATCCCTCTGATCATGAACATGATCGTCACTTGTGAGTAGTTACTTTTGTTCTTGAGGCCACGGGAGAAATCATGTTGCAAGTAATCATGTGAACTTGATATGTGTTTGATATTTTGATAATATGTATGTTGTGATTCCCTTAGTGGTGTCATGTGAACATCGACAACATGACACTTCACCATATTTGGGCCTAAGGGAATGTATTGTGGAGTAGTTATTAGATGATTGATTGCTAGAGTGACAGAAGCTTAAACCCTAGTTTATGCGTACTTCGTCAGGGACCGATTTGGATCCAAAAGTTTAATGCTATTGTTAAATTTTATCTTAATAATTTTATCATAGTTGTAGATGCTTGTGAGGGGGTTAATCATATGTAGGTGGTTTGTTCAAGTAAGAACAACACCTAAGCACCAATCCACCCACATATCAAATTATCAAAGTAGCGAACACGAATCAAGCCAACATGGTGAAAGTGACTAGATGAAATTCCGGTGTGCCCTCAAGAACACTTTGCTCACTGTAAGAAACGGTCTTCTCCTGTCCTTTGCCACAAACGGATTGACCTACCTTGCTGAATATTATATGCCGTTACTGTTACATGCTTGTTACAAATTATCTTGCTACCAAACTATTTGCTACTTACAATTTTAGTGGTTGCAGATATTACCTTGCTGAAAACTACTTGTCATTTCTTTCTCCTCCTCGTTGGGTTCGACACTCTTACTTATCGAAAGGACTGCGATTGATCCCCTATACTTGTGGGTCATCAAGACCCTTTTCTGGCACCATTGCCGAGGAGTGAAGCGCTCTTTGTAAGTGGAAATTGGTAAGGAAAAACTATTACTAAGTGCTGAAATTTATTGTCACTTGTCACTATGGAGAACAATCCTTTGAGGGGTTTGTTCGGGGTATATTCACCTCGACCGGAACCACAATTGGCTGCCCCTTAACCTACTGCACCTACTGAAAATACTGAATATGAAATTCCTTCGAGTACGATATAACAACTGCTAGTTAATCCTTATGCAGGAGATGGAACCGCACATTCTGATTTGCATTTGATGTATGTGGATGAAATTTGTGGATTATTTAAGCTTGCAGGATTACCCGGAGATGAAGCTAAGAACAAGGTCTTCCCTTTATCTTTGAAAGGAAAAGCATTGACATGGTATACGCTATGCGATCATATTGGATCCTGGAATTGAAATCGTTTGAAAATGGAATTCCATCAAAAAAATATCAATGCATCTAGTTCATCGTGATCGGAATTATATATATAAGTTTTGGCCTCGTGAAGGAGAAAGTATCGCTCTAGCTTGGGGGAGGCACAAGTCAACGTTATATTCATGCCCCAATCATGAGCTCTTGAGAGAAATCATCATTTAGAATTTCTATGCTCGACTTTCTCGTAATGATCAATCCATGCTCGATACTTCTTATGCCGGTTCTTTTATGAAGAAGACTATTGAATTTAGGTGGGATCTCTTCGAAAGAATTAAACGAAACTTATAAAGAAATCAACTATGATTTCAAACTTATTAGTGAAAAGAGGCTATTTGATATTAGCTCACTAGATGAATAGAGAACCCAAGCTTATGAAAATGCCAAGTTATTCAAAGAAAAAACTAAAAGATGGCATGATAAAAGAATCCAGAAGCGGAATTCAAAGTGGGTGAATATGTTTTATTATACAACTCTCATTTTAGATTCTTGGCAGGGAAACTTCTCTCTAAATGGGAAGGTCCATATGTTATCAAAGAAGTTTATCATTCTGGAGCCATCAAAATAAATAATGTCGAAGGTACAATCCCGAAGGTGGTCAATGGTGAAAGAATCAAACATTATATCTCAGGTAAGCCTATTAATGTTGAAAGCAATATTATCCAAACCATGACACCGGAAGAACACATAAAAGAAACCTCCAGAACACTCCATAATCGTCAAATGAGGGAGGTACGTGATACGGTAAGTAAACGGACTCCGAAAATCCGCAAATAACTGTTTTTGTCAGTTTTAGAATATTACAAAAATTAGGAAAATAATAAGCACCGAGGAAGGAAACCCTGGTGGGCACGATACACCAAGGCACGCCAGGCGCGCCCCGGTGGGTTGTGCCCACCACGGGTACCTGCCGGACTTCGTTTTTCTCTCGTTTGCTTGTTTCCCAAGATAAAAATATCTTTATATACCGCCGAACCTATTGACCTTCATACCGTGGAGAAATCCTCTGTTCTTCTTTATTGCTGTTTTGTAGCAGATCTGAAATCATGTCATCCCAAGACTCTGATGGTGAGAGCTATGTTATGGACTATATCGTAAACCCCAAAACCTATGGGGATCTCGAACATTATGGTTGGACCATGGAGGAAGAAGAAGACTACGAGCCAAGAGGGAAGCAGGAGACAAGTTCAGACAAACATGAAGTTCCATTACCTCAACCTGGAGATATGCACGTGGAATTCAAGAAGTCGAGTCTCCCCAATAAAGAAAAGGAATCTAAGGTCCAGTTTATCCCTTTTCGTCTTTTGCAGGAAAATAAACAAGAGTTATACCAAAAGATACTAACGCTGGAGCAAGAGATTGAGGATTTAAAAGGGGAGAATTATATCATCAAGCGTAAGCTGAGGAGGAAGGACAAGCTCGCTACTACCTCACCACCACGAACACCTTCTTCACTACCAAAGGAGAACTGAGTATCGGGTATGGGCACTCCCCTTGGCTTGAGGGGGATGTTCCCTGGTATCGTATCACCTCACTTTATTTACCTTTATCTACCTTAGTTTGATCTATAGTTATCTTTTGCTTTAGTTGAATAAAAATTTAGTTCGATCTTTCTTTGAGGTGTTTTTCTTAGTGATCTATCAATCCATCTATGTAATCATGTGCAAGATACCTTTTTTCTTAAATAAAAAGAAAAGAAATAAATGAGAAAGATCATATGCTAATCTTATGATAAGTAATGACATCACATAAGGAAAAGTATGAGTAGTAAAATTTATTAAAGATTGATAAACGTTACATTGGTCAATGATGCAATTCATGAAAGAATTAATAAGGGAAGAGAAGATTCACATGCAAATATACTATCTCAGACACCTTTTGTGATTGTGATCCCCCATCAAAATATTATATGCCAAAACGATTGACGTTGCTCGATATCTTTTCTGGCCAAAATTTCCGCACTAAGTAGAGATACTACTTGTGCATCCAAAAACCTTTAAACCCAAATCTTTTTCAAAATTCCACCATACCTACCTATGTATTGAGTAAGATCCTTCAAGTAAGTTGTCATCGGTGCAAAAAGGCAATAAAAATTGCTTCTAAATGTGTCAGATCATTTAGTGTAAGAGAGAATTGAGCATTGTAGGAACTTGTGATGGCAAAGAATAAATGTGACAGACTGTATAATAAAGGTTGCCATCATAAGGGCCAATATAACATGAGGTTCATTTCCACTAAGTGATTGAGCATACAAAGGAAAAATCACATGACAACCTCTGCTTCACTCTGCGAAGGGCCTATCTTTTATTTTTATGTTTAGTTGAAGTTTACTTCTCTATTCCTGTTTATTTTATCTTTTGGGAAGCATCATGTGGTGAGGAAAGATCTAGGCACATATGTCCAGTTGGGTATGGGTGAGCATGAGTAATTATTGTTGACATCACCCTTGAGGTGAGTATGTTGGGTGGCGAAACTATAAGCCCCTATATTTCCATGTAACCGGTTGAAACTTTTTTCTCATGTGTATGAGGTGAGTGTTAGCAATCATAGAAGATTATATGATGGTTGAGTATGTGGAGTTGCATAAGGGCTCCGATACGTGACCCTTCCTGAAAAAATAATGAATTGTAATTGCAAAGTTGAAAGAACATGTGGTGCCCCCATGTTTCGTTTTGGTAATTGATGACAATCTCTACGGACTAATGGTTTCCTTGAGTTATATTTGAAGGGTTTGTCCATAGGCTTTTCTTGGAGTTCATTTGTTGGTTTCAAGGAGAGTTTGTGATGACCAAGGTGCTATTAAGGAATTATCCAAAGATTGGTCTTGTGAGTGTTGAGCTTATTGCAAGCATGTCTTGAAAAGTAGAGTGTGTTATCGTTCATGTTTACCTTCAAGACATCATCCAAATGAAGAGTTGGAAAGATTCAAGGTTGATCAAGACTAAGTGAAGGAGTGAATCAAGTTGATCAACACACAAAGCGTAGAAGATGTACCGAGAGGGATCAAGCAATCCTATGGTATGGTAAGCATTGTCAATCACGCTTTGTGTACTAACCCATGGTCTTCGTGAGAGTTCTTTGTGGGGTTAGGTTGCGGTGTGCAAGTTCAAGTGGAGCATCACGAACAAATCAAGTGCTTGAAGCTTGCCGTCCATTGTCGTGACAATGGACTTGTGAAGATATGCCGAAGAGTGGCTCACCCATAAAGGAGTATGGGGGAGCAATCTACTAGTCTTCACCGAGACAACGCAATCAAGAAAGATGGTCCAACTTGAGGAAGTCAAGATCGTCTACATCTAGCTCAAGTGGACTTTGTGCAAAGAAAAGGTTTGCCCTTGATAGGTTTTCTATTTTACCGGTCTCGTGGTGGTAGTTGGGAGACCGGGTTATAAGATCGTTTGCCGTACTATCAAGGGGGGCTCTCAAGTTGGTAGCTTGATCGTATCGTTAGTAGAGAGCTCAAACCATTGCATCCTTGCATCATGTTTCTTGGTTCTTGTTTGGTTCTCTTTGTGAGTCTTAGAGCTTATGGTCATCTTGATGACAAGCTTGAGTTCATCAAAAACGGAGTTCACATGTGTCTTCTATGATGTTTTCGGTGTTGAGTGTTTTACCGGTCTTATCCGAGGAAGGGTTCTCACCATTTTCTTATGGGCCTTTTCTAATTTGCTTCTTATTGATATTTCTATCAAGATTGTGTTAGCCCTTGTCGCTAGATTTCCAACAAACTTGGTTTCATCGAATTCGGAGTCCGTATGCAAAAGTTATTGTCGTTTTGGTGTACTGAAAAGGCTGCAGCGGTACTACCGCGGGTTGGAGCGGAAGTAATTTTTTACTACCGCTTTCGGGAGCGGTACTACCGCTTTCGGGAGCGGTACTACCGCTTGGAGCAGTACTACCGCGGCTACTTCCGTGGCTACTTCCGCTCGGGACCAAAAACTCGTCACAAGTCCAGCGGTGGTAGGCACGGATGTAATTTTTTAGTACCGCTCGCAAGCAGTAGTACCGCTACCCTTACCAGTAGTACCGCTACCCCTAGCGGTAGTACCGTGAGGTCAAGCGGTACTATCGCTCTGACGGTTCTTTTGGCCTTTTTGCCTCCTCACTGTTGTTTTTCAAAGGGGTACTACCGCCCTAGCAGTAGTACCGCTCCTGGAGCGGTAGTACCGCTCCGTGCGGGCTGTGAGCATAACGGTTGGATTTCCCCCCACCTATAAAAGGGGGTCTTCTTCCCCAATGAACCTAATCCTTTGAGCTTGTGTTCTTCCCCCATTGTTGACCTTCTTAGAGCTTGCTATCTCTCAATCCCTCCATGGATTCTTGCTAGTTTTTGGGGGAAAAGAGAGAGGAGATCTAGATCCACATTTCCACCAAACACTTTCTCCTCTAGGTGAGGGGAACCCCTTGGATCTTGATCTTGGAGTTCTTGTTGTTCTCCTTCTTGTTCTTCCTCTCATTTCCCTCCCTAGCATTAGTTGCTTTGGTGGGATTTGGGAGAGAAGGACTTGGGCACTCCGTGTGCCCTTGCCATTGCATTTGGTGCATCGGTTTGAGTTCTCCATGGTGATACGTGGAAGTGAAGTTGAGAAGCTTATTACTCTTGGGTGCTTGGTACCCTTGAGCTTGTTCCTCTTGGGTGCTTGGGCGCCCTAGACGGTTGTGGTCACCTCGGAGCCATATTCCATTGTGGTGAAGCTTCGTGGTGTCGTTGGGGAGATAGCCCCAACCTTGGTGTTCGGAGCTCAATCATTGTGGTGTAAGCTCCGGGCAAGCGTCGGGGTCTCCAATTAGGTTGTGGAGATCGCCTCGAGCAATTTGACGGGTTCCGGTGACCGCCCCCAAGGGTTGCCAAAGTGTACGGGTTCGGTGACCGCCCCCAAGGGTTGCCATTTGTACGGGTTCGGTGACCGCCCTCAAGGGTCCCTTAGTGGAATCACGGCATCTTGCATTGTGCGAGGGCGTGAGGAGATTACGGTGGCCCTAGTGGCTTCTTGGGGAGCATTGTGCCTCCATACCGCTCCAAACGGAGATTAGCATCTGAAAGGGTGTGAACTTCGGGATACATCGTCGTCTCCGCGTGCCTCAGTTATCTCTTACCCGAGCCCTTTACTTATGCACTTTACTTTGTGATAGCCATATTGTTTCTTGTCATATATCTTGCTATCACCTAGTTGTTTATCTTTCTTAGCATAAGTTGTTGGTGCACATAGGTGAGCCTAGTTGTTGTAGGTTTTGTGCTTGACAAATTAACCTCTAGGTTTATTCCGCATTTGTTCAAGCCTAAACCGTAATTATTTTAAAGCGCCTATTCACCCCCCCCCCTCTAGGCGACATCCACGATCTTTCAATTGGTATCAGAGCCTCGTCTCTCTTTATAGGGCTTTACCACCTAGAGAGTGAGGATGTCGACTAGGGGTTTAGGTTTCTCTGACACTCTTAGTTTCAATGGCACAAATTTTGATGTTTGGGTAATTCGCATGCTTAATCTCTTTAGGGTCATGGACCCAAATTTAGAGCGAATTGTAGATATGGGTTTTTCTCCTCCAAAGGATGCACAAAGATTATCTTTAGAGGATGATAAAAACTCTTATCTCAATGCTCAAGCTTCTAATGTGCTTTTTGATGCTTTGAGCAATGTAGTTATATTTAAACTCATGTCGTTCCGGGATGCTCATGAGTTGTGGACAAAGCTTCAAGATAAATATGGTGTGTCCAAGAACTGTAGGAATGATTATTCTCCCTCTACCTCCGGCCGTGTTGTCTTCTCAACTTCTTCTACTTCACCTACATGTTGTTTGCCACAAGGTAATGATATGGTGAGTAGTGTTGGTCATTGCAATGATGATAGTATGCTTATTGTGGATGATCCTTCATCACTATCTTATTGCAATGCATCTTCTTTGGACTTTAACACTTCGAGCACCCTACATGTTTCACATGCTTGTGTTGATAGTCCTTGCATATCATGTAGAAATTGCTTGACTAAAACTCATGATGATATGCTTGCTATGTCTTGTTGCCATGATAAAAATGCATCTATTTCCTCGAATTGTTGTGCTAACAATGTAGAGGAAACCCAACACCCCATGGAACAAGATGTAGTCTTGAATGGTGCTTCAAGGGATCCTACATCATCATCTATTGCGTTTTGCCTTATGGCTAAGGCTTCAAAGGTATCTCCCACTTTGAACCCCAATATATCTTGTGATGATAGTGATGATGACAATGATGATGATGTAGAAAAGGATGAAGAGAATGATAATGTTGCCTCCTTAAAAATAAAGGGGGAAATGATTTTTAAAGCTCTTCTTAAGAATAAATTAGCTCGTTCCAACTTTATGGAAATCATGTCTATTGCCATTGAGGGCAAGAAATATATTGATGAGTTGGAATCTCATCTAGAGGAGCATGAGGTCACCATTGAGAAAATGGAAGGTCATGAGCGTGATTATGCTAATGAGATCGCCGACCTCTCGCCAGCTCTTGAACTTGAACAAACCACCAAGGAATCTCTTGAAGAGACTTTTGCTCTAGAACTATCTAGAATAAAGGAATCCCGTGATAGAGCTCTCGAGGTGGCTAATGATTTTGAAACTAAAAATGAGAAGCTTGAAGTTGCACATGCTAAACTCCTTGAGGATTTTGATCACCTCAAAAATGGCTCAAGGGTCATTAAGAGTGAGCTCATCAAACTCACCGAGTCTCATGCTCAACTTAAAGCTTCATATTCTAAAAAGCTTGCCAAGTTGCCTTCTCCTCTTGCTATTATTGATGATGCTTGTGCTACTAACTCTATTTCGAGTGAAGCATCCATTTTGAAGGAGAATGTTGAGCTAAGGGCTGAACTTGAGTTGCTATCTAGCAATTATGGGAGATTGGAAGAAAGTCATGTAAAGCTCACAAGCTCTCATGATTATCTTCTAGTATCCCATAATGTGCTAAAGATAGCTCATGAGGCTATGATCATCAAGGTAACATCTAGTGAGTCTCATGTGGTCGCTAGCACTACTTCTAGTCAAAATGCTATATTGCCATGTGCTAGTCCTCGTAATTCATCTATGCATAACATTGGTACATCTTGTGATGAATTGCTTTCCTTGCCTTGTTGCTCTAACAATGAAGCCTATACTTCCTCTAGTACTTGTGTTGATACTAACCATGTAGAGGAAATCAAAGAGCTCATGGCCCAAGTCTCTTCCTTGAAAAAAGACTTGGAAAAGTTTCATGTAGGGAAGTCCACACTCAACAATATCTTGAGTGTGCAAAAATCCCCCAATGACAAAGGTGGACTTGGATTTAACTCGAACAAGAAGAAGAAGTCCAAGAGCAACAAGAAGAAGGGCCAAGAACAACTCAAGAATTCGGCCAAGATTATTTGCTTCAAGTGCAAAATTGAAGGGCATCATGTTAGATCTTGCCCATTGAAGAAGAAGGTCATTAGTGACAAGCAACAAGGGAAGAGGCCACAAGTTCAATCTCGTGCTCAACCGCAAGTTGGAGAAAGGCCGCTTCCCAAGAATACTCATGGTAATGCTTCTCATTTTGAGAAATCAAATGAGAAGAAAGTGAAGAGTAGATGTTGCTACCTATGCCGTGAGAAGGGTCACCTTGCTTCTTCATGCACTAGTGGTAACTTATCCAACCCAATTATTATTGATGATGTCTATTTTCTTGGGAAGGATAATGTTGGCAATGTGTTTGCCAAGTTTTTTGGTACTCAAAGTGGTGTCAAGAAAAGAACCATTTGGGTGGCCAAGCCTATTGTGACTAACCTCTTAGGACCCAACTTGGTTGGGGACCAACAAGCTAAAACTTGATCAATAGGCGTTGTTGGAGGGCATTGGAGACTTGGTACATAATGAAGAATTAAGGGGTCTTCATCATTCATATTGTCTCAAGCCAAGTCATTCGGATGATCAAGTTTCCATCTTATATCCAATGTTCCTCCTTGCGGTAACTCGTGCTTAAATTGTTTACATTGAAAGTTACTTGCCCCTTTGCATGTTTTGGTTTTGTTCCTTGCATGTGTTTGTATATGATGTGCGTCCAATTTGTATATCTTGAGAAATCAAGTATGTGTATATTGGTTTGCACATCATGTATGTGTGTGTCGTGCATTGAGCCTTTGTGCTTCTTACTTTTATCTTAGTTGGCTCTTGTGAGAGATTAATGGAACATCCCATTTTGGGGGAGTGATGTGCTTTGTGCACCTCACAATCCTATAAATGTGTGTACATGAGGAATACCATCTAGTATTGATATTACAAGATTATCTAGTCTCTATGTGGTATGTCTTCTCATGAGAAAGTCAAATTCTAAATGTTCCATTAATTATCTCTTGTTGGTTCTCTTTTGCATCTTGGTAAGTTTTTCATTGGTATCACATTATGGGGGAGTAATATTCTATGTGCATATTACAAGCCTAGAAAATGTGTAAATTTGAGATATTGTCACCTAGAGTTGATAGTATAAATTATGTTGTTCCTAGGTGGCATGTTAGCTCTACAAGTGGCATTTTGCTCGTGTTTGGTGTGAAGATGATGTTGGATATCATTGCTATCTATCACCGGGAATTATTTCCAAATACCTCTTGTCTTTGACAATTGGTAATCATTTATGTGGTGGAAATTATTGATCATCTTTACATTGTCTTTTGGTCTTATTTGTCTTATCTCTTGCCAAGTTTGTGTCAACTCCCATTTCCTTCCATGCCACTTCTGGATCTCGTGTTTTATTGTTTTTGTCGAGTGTTTTCTAGATATAGTGAAAGTGGTGATCCCACCCTATGCATTTTGTACTCGAATGCAAAATCTCTCTAAATGCACAATTCGTGGGGGAGCTATCCTATTTTCGATAGAACACTCATCTTGTGATCCATATCAAGTGTGTGTTGATGGAAGGCAAGCCGTTTCTTTTTGGTACTTGTGCCATCATGAAACTTTGTAGATGGGTTGGTTTGTTTGGAACCATCCTGTCTTTTGGGAGTCTGATATCTTTCCTTTTGCGTGTATCAATGGATATCTCATTCCTTGATGTATCTTCTAATAGATATCTTCCAAGTGATGATTTCTCCATTTGGTATCCTATTTTCACTTGGTATTTCTTTTTATTTTGTTTCATTTCTTGAAAGTCTTGAGCATGCATATTTACTTCATGTATTTTCTTTGGCATGCTTTCTTTCTTTAACCCAGTATATAAGGGAAACTCCACCTAGTCTCAATTTGGATGAGATGTGCATGAAATTCATTTTCATATATAAATGCACATATGTTTGTGGAGTTTTTCCTATGTATTGGTGTTTCTAACTCTTTGGTCCCAATGAGTTTGGGTACCATTTTGTTTGTGTTGGTGTTCTAGGAACAATTGGAGATGCATTGGATGCTCGACTCATTCAAAAGGAAGGTGGTGTCACCATGTGCTTATTGGAGTCAAATTAGGATGATCAATGAACTACTATCTACCTTCATTTGGTATCTACTACATCCTTCCAATGGTATCTCGGTAACAAGTATCATCATCTACTTCATGCACACATTTCTTGCACCAACCTTGCGTAGGTTGCATCATGGCATGTTAGTCATTCCTTCTTGTGATATTTGTTTCCTTTCTCAAAGCATCCCAACAATGATGCCTTGTTGCTAGTTGTGATGTCTTTGATGTTCGCTTGGTTGGAATTCATGTATATACAATAAGACCTTATCTAGCCATGTGCTTGCGTTTAAGCAAAATATCTTATTGGTATAATTATGACTTCCTTGTGGATATCTTTTTACTTCCTTTTTGTAACTATTTTGAGTGTACATTATTCTTTGTGGATTGATATCATCATGATTTTCATCTACCTAGAATCTTATACACTTGAGAGAAATTACATAACTAGAAGATATCCTTTCTTTCACGACCACCTTGTCTTTCTTGTATCATTTCTTTGGTGGCTCCGTGAAAGCCTTTGCCTTGAGTGCGGATCTTATCTTGTTGCATCTAGATGAACTCTTGTGTGGTGAGGATATTTTTGTCTCTTGCTTGTCTTGACAAGGCTTTTGCCAATTAATTGGTATCCCTCGTCTTGATAACGCTCTCTATTTATATCTTCACCACGGGTTGTCACAAGCATAGGGTCTTTATATGCTTATTAGTGAGCTTGTGAACCCGTTTGCTTGCTGTGTGTGGGAATGATAGGCCTTGCACCGAGTATCTCTTTCATTCAAGACTATATTGATGCTTAATGTTCATCCATACATTAGTCTTCTCAAGTGCTTTGCCATGACTCACACACATCATTTTGGTTGAGCATACTCTTAAGTTGTCTCTTTTATATGTTGCTCAACCATTTGTTTGTTGCAAGTGCTAGGCTTTGTTACCTTCATGCTCACTTGCACTTGGTGTGCGTTTCTATTGATTTTGGGGGAGTGATGATCCTATTTTGTGCACTTGGTATCCTAATGAAAATTTTCTAAGGAGTGCACAAATTATGGGGAGCTTCACCAGTGTCTTTAGAAAAATCGGTTGCTATGTCATGAGTTCTATTGATCTTGGGGGAGCGACGATCCTATGTTGTGCTCGTTGTATCCTAATACAAAATTAAATTGTGCACAAATCATGGGGAGCTTCTCTAGTTTCTCTAGAACAGTCCTTTTCTCTTATCATAATATCTTTTATTCATTTGGCATGTAGGATCATTGGTCTAGTTGGGTCAATTGGTATCTTTTGATAGCTTAATTCAATTGGTATACTTTGATTGCTTGATTGTGTGTTTTTCTCCCTTTGTTATGCCTTTGTGGCATATCATTCTTTTGCAATCTTTGGGCCTCAATATAGTTTGTCTTCCTCCAAGTATTTATAGTTGTATATATGTATTGCATTCCACTCTCTATTTTTAGGAATACATAATTTATGGAGGAACACAATTTATATTGACCTTCTAAGCTTTTCGCCCATTTTGGCAATCGACGCCAATGGGGGAGAAGTTTCAGAGAGTTTAGTTTTGTGAGGAAGTTTAGAGAGTTGTCTCTTCGCTCTTCTTGCTTTGGTTTTGTTCCTAAGCTTTTGCATCTCATGCGCATACATTATTGTTGCATGGTATGGTGATGCATAATTCCTTATATAAACTCTCTTGAAAGTGACTGTCATCAATTACCAAAATGGGGGAGATTGAAAGAACATGCGGTGCCCCCATGTTTGGTTTTGGCAATTGATGACAATCTCTACAGACTAATGGTTTCCTTGAGTTATATTTGAAGGGTTTGTCCATAGGCTTTTCTTGGAGTTCATTTGTTGGTTTCAAGGAGAGTTTGTGATGACCAAGGTGCTATTAAGGAATTATCCAAAGATTGGTCTTGTGAGTGTTGAGCTTATTGCAAGCATGTCTTGAAGAAGTAGAGTGTGTTATCATTCATGTTTACCTTCAAGACATCATCCAAATGAAGAGTTGGAAAGATTCAAGGTTGATCAAGACTAAGTGAAGGAGTGAATCAAGTTGATCAACACACAAAGCGTAGAAGATGTACCGAGAGGGATCAAGCAATCCTATGGTATGGTAAGCATTGTCAATCATGCTTTGTGTACTAACCCATGGTCTTCGTGAGAGTTCTTTGTGGGGTTAGGTTGCGGTGTGCAAGTTCAAGTGGAGCATCACGAAGAAATCAAGTGCTTGAATCTTGCCGTCCATTGTCGTGACAATGGACTTGTGAAGATATACCGAAGAGTGGCTCACCCATAGAGGAGTATGGGGGAGCAATCTACTAGTCTTCACCGAGACAACGCAATCAAGAAAGGTGGTCCAACTTGAGGAAGTCAAGATCGTCTACATCTAGCTCAAGTGGAATTTGTGCAAAGCAAAGGTTTGCCCTTGATAGGTTTTCTATTTTACCGGTCTCGTGGTGGTAGTTGGGAGAACGGGTTATAGGATCGTTTGCCGTACTATCAAGGGGGGCTCTCAAGTTGGTAGCTTGATCGTATCGTTAGTAGAGAGCTCAAACCATTGCATCCTTGCATCATGTTTCTTGGTTCTGGTTTGGTTCTCTTTGTGAGTCTTAGAGCTTATGGTCATCTTGATTACAAGCTTGAGTTCATCGAAAACGGAGTTCACATGTGTCTTTTATGATGTTTTCGGTGTTGGGTGTTTTACTGGTCTTATCCGAGGAAGGGTTCTCACCATTTTCTTATGGGCCTTTTATAATTTTCTTCTTATTGATATTTCTATAAATATTGTGTTAGCCCTTGTCGCTAGCTTTCCAACGAACTTGGTTTCATCGAATTCGGAGTCCGTATGCAAAAGTTATTGTCGTTTTGGTGTACTGAAAAGGCTGCAGCGGTACTACCGTGGGTTGGAGGGGAAGTAATTTTTTACTACCGCTTTCGGGAGCAGTACTACCGCTTTCGGGAGCGGTACTACCGCTTGGAGCAGTACTACCGCGGCTACTTCCGTGGCTACTTCCGCTCGGGACCAAAAACTCGTCACAAGTCCAGCGGTGGTAGGCACGGATGTAATTTTTTAGTACCGCTCGCAAGCAGTAGTACCGCTACCCATAGCAGTAGTACCGCTACCCCTAGCGGTAGTACCGTGAGGTCAAGCGGTACTACCGCTCCGACAGTTCTTTTGGCCTTATTGCCTCCTCGCTGTTGTTTTTCAAAGGGGTACTACCGCCCTAGGAGTAGTACCGCTCCTGGAGCGGTAGTACCGCTCCGTGCGGGCTGTGAGCATAACGGTTGGATTTTCCCCCACCTATAAAAGGGGGTCTTCTTCCCCAATGAACCTAATCCTTTGAGCTCGTGTTCTTCCCCCATTGTTGACCTTCTTAGAGCTTGCTATCTCTCAATCCCTCCATGGATTCTTGCTAGTTTTGGGGGGAAAAGAGAGAGGAGATCTAGATCCACATTTCCACCAATCACTTTCTCCTCTAGGTGAGGGGAACCCCTTGGATCTTGATCTTGGAGTTCTTGGTGTTCTCCTTCTTGTTCTTCCTCTCATTTACCTCCCTAGCATTAGTTGCTTTGTTGGGATTTGGGAGAGAAGGACTTGGGCACTCCGTGTGCCCTTGCCATTGCATTTGGTGCATCAGTTTGAGTTCTCCACGGTGATACGTGGAAGTGAAGTTGAGAAGCTTATGACTCTTGGGTGCTTGGTACCCTTGAGCTTGTTCCTCTTGGGTGCTTGGGCGCCCTAGATGGTTGTGGTCACCTCGGAGCCATATTCCATTGTGGTGAAGCTTCGTGGTGTAGTTGGGGAGATAGCCCCAACCTTGGTGTTCGGAGCTCAATCATTGTGGTGTAAGCTTCGGGCAAGCGTCGGGGTCTCCAATCAGGTTGTGGAGATCGCCTCGAGCAATTTGACGGGTTCCGGTGACCGCCCCCAAGGGTTGCCAAAGTGTACGGGTTCGGTGACCGCCCCCAAGGGTTGCCATTTGTACGGGTTCGGTGACCGCCCTCAAGGGTCCCTTAGTGGAATCACGGCATCTTGCATTGTGCGAGGGCGTGAGGAGATTACGGTGGCCCTAGTGGCTTCTTGGGGAGCATTGTGCCTCCACACCGCTCCAAACGGAGATTAGCATCCGAAAGGGTGTGAACTTCGGGATACATCGTCGTCTCCGCGTGCCTCGGTTATCTCTTACCCGAGCCCTTTACTTATGCACTTTACTTTGTGATAGCCATATTGTTTCTTGTCATATATCTTGCTATCACCTAGTTGTTTATCTTGCTTAGCATAAGTTGTTGGTGCACATAGGTGAGCCTAGTTGTTGTAGGTTTTGTGCTTAACAAATTAACCTCTAGGTTTATTCCGCATTTGTTCAAGCCTAAACCATAATTATTTTAAAGCGCCTATTCACCCCCCCCCCCCTCTAGGCGACATCCACGATCTTTCAAAAGTTGACTGAGAACATAGTTTGTCGATTTTCAATACAGTTTATGCTTTATACTTAAATAGTGTGATGAATTGTTACTCGCTCATGAGAAGTTACAAGACAAAGTGCTGTCTATTAAGTTTTAATAAAGTTTGTTATTGTTAAAATAATATGCATGATGCACACTAAGGCACAGCCATGCTGGGAAGGGGTTGATGCCTTCCCACTCACCCAGGTTCAAGGCACAATACTTGCAATTTGGGTTTGTTGCACCAATTATACTGTAGGGGGTTCCCTTACAATCTTTCTATCAAAAATGCATGATGCTTCCATGTACGTATTTTATTTTTATCTACACCTCTCTTTCTAAGCATCTGGACATGTTTTTCAATTTCGGTTTTTCGCTTGAGGACAAGCGAGGTCTTCGCTTGGGGATAAGCGAGGTCTAAGCTTGGGGGAGTTGATACGTCCATTTTGCATCATGTTTTTCTATTGTTATTTATAGTGTTTTCATACATAATAATGCCTTTTGGAGTAATTCTAATGTCTTCTCTCATAATATGCAAGGTTTGTATCGAGAGGGAGAATACGGGCAGCTGGAAATCTGGACTTGAAAAAGCAACGTCAGGCTACCTATTCTGCACAACTCCAAATGGTCTGAAACTTCACGGGGATTTTTATTGAATAAATAAGAAATACTGGAGCTAATAACTACCAAAGGGGGCCCACTAGGTGGGCACAACCCACGTGGGCGCGCCAGGCCCCCCCAGGCACGCCCTGGTGGGTTTTGCCCTCCTCGGCTCACCTCGGGTGCCCCTCTTCTGGTATATAAGTCATTTTGACCTAGAAAAAATACGCAGAGGGCTTTCAGGATGGAGTGCTGTCGTCTCGAGGCGGAACTTGGGCAGGAGCACTTTTGCCCTCCGGTGGAGCGATTCCGCCGAGGGAATTTCCCTCCCGGAGGGGGAAATCATCGTCATCATCATCACCAACAACTCTCCCATATTGGTGAGGACAATATCCATCATCATCTTCAACATCACCATCTCCTCTCAAACCCTAGTTCATCTCTTGTGTTCAATCTTTGTACCGGAACCTAAGATTGGTGCTTGTGGGTAACTAGTAGTGTTGATTACATCTTTAGTTGATCACTATATGGTTTATTTGGTGGAAGACTATATGGTCAGATTTGTTATGCCATTTAATATCCCTCTGATCATGAACATGTTTTTCACTTGTGGCTAGTTACTTTTGTTCTTGAGGTCATGGGAGAAATCATGTTGCAAGTAATCATGTGAACTTGATATGTGTTCGATATTTTGATAATATGTATGTTGTGATTCCCTTAGTGGTGTCATGTGAACATCGACTACATGACACTTCACCATATTTGGGCCTAAGGGAATGCATTGTGGAGTAGTTATTAGATGATGGGTTGTTAGAGTGACATAAGCTTAAACACTAGTTTATGCACTACTTCGTAAGGGACGGATTTGGATCCAAAAGTTTAATGCTATGGTTAGATTTTATTTTAATACTTTTCTCGTAGTTGCGGATGCTTGCGAGGGGGTTAATCATAAATGGGAGGTTTGTTCAAGTAAGAACAACACCTAAGCACCGATCCACCCACATATCAAATTATCAAAATAGCGAACACAAATCAAGCAACATGGTGAAAGTGACTAGATGAAATTCCCGTGTGCCCTCAAGAACACTTGGCTCATTATAAGAAACCGTCTTGGCCTGTCCTTTGCCACAAAAGGATTGGGCTACCTTCCTGCATATTATTTGTCGTTACTATTACATGCTCGTTACAAATTATGTTGCTACCAAACTATCTGCTACTTAGAATTTCAGTGCTTGCAGACATTACCTTGCTGAAAACCACTTGTCATTTCCTTCTGCTCCTCGTTGGTTGGACACTCTTACTTATCGAAAGGACTATGATTGATCCCCTATACTTGTAGGTCATCAACTCCCCTCTCCCTCTAGTCACCCCTCCCCTCCTCTGCTCTATTTCCCGCTGCCGCCCAAGTGCCACCATCGCTGTCGCTCACTGTTCCCGTGACCACCGTGCACCCCGCTCCTCACCACTTTATCCCCGAGCACTACCGTTGTCTCCTGAGTCGTCCACATCAAGTTGTTTGACTCCAGGAGACTTGCAAGGCCGTCATCGATGTCATCATAAAGCTCCAGCCGCCAAGATCGACGACGGCCATTCGCCCTCTCCAGCGCCTCCCCGAGCCCGATGAGACTGCCATCCGATGCGCCATGAGCCCTCCTTCGTTTCCCTACCCCCCTTGCTCAATTTTTCTCCGTAGCCATCGCCAGCAAGTGCCCGTGAGCTTTGGATGCCGCGCTTGTCACTGTCGTCGTTACGGTGGCCCAACACCGCGTCTGAGCACATGGTCGGGCTCATTCTTCCACGTATATGCCTCCTATGCCCTCCGTTCACTCAGAAGCGAGCTGCAGCCCGCGCCTGCACCTAGTCGAACTGCGGCTGCTGCCTGGCTCGACGCCGACGTCATTTCCAACCACCCCGCGTCCATCCACTTGCTCCACTGGATGCGGCGCATGCCCAGCTCCTCGCTTGTGGTCTCCGGCATCCTTTTGGTCATTGGACCAGGAAACCCGAGCCCTCCACCGCGACTGTTGTCATCGGCGACGAGCAGCCGGCGTATTAGGTTCGTTTGTCCTAGGGTTTGACCTCCCCTAGGTCAATGACATGTGGGCCCACGCCCCTAACTAATATTTATTAGGATTATGTTTAGTGTTAATTAAACATTGTTAACTAGTCTTGACACTGATGTGCGGGTCCCACTCCTAGTTTGACCCTGGCCAACCCAGTTGACTACTGATGTCATCATGTGGTCATGCTGACGCAATTAGAAATATCCTAGAAATTCTAGAAATGTTCAAAACTTCAGAAAATCATATAAAATCAACCGTAGCTCGGATTAAAATAATTTTCATATGAAACATTATCAGGAAAATGCAAAGAATTTGTTTATGGCATTTCCATGCATGTTTGAACAACTTAAAGCTACTGTATATGACAATTAAAAACAATGTCATTTGAAATGTCTTATATGGAGTTTGAATTTGAATCTAGGGTTCAAACCAACTTCATTTAGATCGTTGCTAGTTGCATTAGCTCAATCAACAGTATATTGACATGTCATGATCATGCATCATATTTTTGCATTGCATTGATTGTGTTCCTTATTTGTTTGTCTGTGTTATTCCTCTCAGTGGACGTTGTTCCGGTGTTGTGATCGTTGACACCGATGAAGAGCTATGATATGTTCAGAAGTGCCAGGCAAGCAAATCCCCTTTGAGCATTCCTATACAATCCCACTCTCTCACTCTTGCTCTCCTCTATTGCATTAGGACAACAAGGTTTCAACTGCTTTTTGCTGTGGTAGCTGAACCCCTTTTCCTATGCATGACCTGTCATTGCCATATTAAATAGTTCAAACCCACTAGCATGATAAGGAGTTGTTTGAGCCATGATGTGCCTACACATTCATGCTTTCTTGTTATGCCTGCTATGCTTAGAGTTGTGTTAGGTCTCATTCATCTAGGATGGATTAGAATGGTGGTGAACATGTCCTATTGTTGAGAGCTAAGTGTGTGAACAGGATTTGGTAAAGGTAGCGATGAGAGGCCATGTAGGAGTACATGGTGGGTTGTCTCATTGAAACCGTCCTCAGGACCTGAGTTATGTGTTTATAATCCAAGAAAGTTACTACCACACATTGGGCTCTGGGCACTCCAAGCTCCCTCGACTTATTAATCGCCATGATCTCTGTCCAGGAGTTGCAACTAGTTTCTGGTGTTTGTAGGACATGTGTTGGAGGCCATGCGTAGCGCTAACCCTAGGGGTGGGCTATGATGGAGTAGATACACCATGGCCCGGTGTACCGAGGTACCCGTTTGGTGGGTTCAGGAACCCTGCACACATCGTTTGCCCCCATAGTGGAAACCCCGGCCGGACTTCCTTGTGGATGGAGCTCAAATAGGCGATAAACCTGGACTAGAGTCTCGTGTGGTTAGTCAGGTCGTGGCCGACACCCTCGTTGGGCTTCCTCTTGAAGGTTGCCCTGTACATGTCCTGTAAACGGCGATAAGTAGTGAGAGCGTGTGTGAAGAAGTACAACCCTGCAGGGTTAATGATCTATTCGAATAGCCATGTTCGCGGATATGGTCTACTTGGAACGGTTACATTGTTCATAGACATGTGGAAGTGGATACTCTAAAATGCGCATGATAAGCGTGAGTGCTATGGATGGCCTTCTCGTAGGGAGATGGGAGAGGATCCATAGTGGTGTAGTGTTATGGTGAATATGTGGACTTGTGTGTGCCACCTCAAAAGAGTTACTAGTAGTCGTAGTACAAGATAGCCACTGAGTCAAAGCTGGCTTGCTGTAGTTAAACTCCACTACCCCTTTGTTGATACTGATGCATATGTAGCTAGTTCTGATGAAAGTCTTGATGGGTACATCTGCACTCATGTTTGCTTAATTTATGTTTTTGCTGAGAGACTTCAGTCTCACTAGTAGTTCTACGTGGGATTTGACAATTAGCTTGGGAATCCCAGACAGAGGTCTGGTTCCTTTAGAGGGTCTCATAGATAGACATGCTTTCTATCCTTCTTTCTTTTTAGTTGTCTGTACTCAGACATGATAAGCATCCGCTTGTGCTTGGTGCTTGTGTGACTATGTATGTTGGGTCATGAGACCCGTGTTTGCAATATCATGTGATGTATGGCTCTTCGAAGCCTTTCCAATAATACTCTGAGTCATAGAGTTTTGTTGTGATGCCATGTTGTATTTACACATATCGAGTATATTGCGTGTATGTTATTGAAATGATTGGCATGTGTGGGATTCAACACCTAGTTGTTTATCCTTGGTAGCCTGTCTTATGGGGAAATGCCTCCTAGTGCTTCCACTGAGCCTTGGTAGCTTGCTACTACTCCGGAACAGGTGGATTGATCAGCATGTGTCCATCCTTGCTCCTATGTCTGTCCCCTTCGGGGAAATGACACGCGGTGTCTACTGGTTAGCTTGCTACAACCCGGTTACACTCGTTGTTGACCGACACGTGCATTGATGGGTCATGTATGCATGTCCCTGTAATTTAGCACCACTTTGGGCTTACAAGTAGCCATGTCGGCCCGGGTTCTCTGTCATATGGATGCTAGCGACACTATCATATACGTGAGCCAAAAGGCGCAAAGGGTCCCAGCCTAGGTAAGGTGGCAGCCGTGGGAATACCGTGCGTGAGGCTGCAAAGTGATATGATGTGTTACATGCTAGATCGGGTTGACTTAGGATCAGGGTGTTGACATCTTTGGTATCATAGCCTGACTGCATGTAGGATTACCAAGCCAAGCTGGTCCATGTCGAGTCTAGAAATTCTTTTGTCATATAAGGGAATTGACGGTGGAAGGGAACGTAAGGCTCTTTTTACTCCTTTACCTTATGTCCTTTTGATCTGAGTCACCCTCTTCTTTTCTACCAGGATTAAGAACTAGGCTTGTCATCTCTCTATTAGGATCACGTTAACAGTGGATTCAACTCTAAATTATGTTTCAAGTACTTCCGTGTGTTAAAAATTTGGTCTCAGAACCTTGATATTATGATGTTGAGTGGTTATGATTACCATTTTGCATGAGTCTCGAAATCTTTTTTTAGCATGTACAACCGTTATCTTGTCTGAATTGTCCAAGGTTTCTAAACATTCTAATGCATTTGCAAATCTTCCCTCCCTATTCCCGATAACCTTTTGATCCATACTAAGCACACTAATCAGTGTGTTGAGGTACTCCATTGCCTTGACATAGATGTTCAAGTTATTATGAAACCAAAATATCATAGATAGGCATCTAGTAGCCCAACCTTGTGCTATGTTCTCCATGTGATCATTCTGCCTGTCATTCTCGAAAGCATCCCGTTATGCCATTTAGTTAGTAGGCATTCTATTCCTGGGTTTAGGAACCCGGATTCACCCTACTTATTCATGTTGATAGTGTTTTCTAGTTCCTTTAGGATATTAGTAACCTTTGTGATAGTCCTCAAGGTCTTTGGTATTTCCTTCTTCCAAATACCATGAACTACTAATGGAAGAAGTTCTTGCTCCAAAAGATCACAACAAGAGTGCTCCCAATGAGTTCCACATTCTATATTATGACTCTGTCAGTCCTACCTTTCTGCATGGGTTCTCTGGAAGAAATGTTGAGCTTTGTTCAACGTGCTAACCCATGCATCCATAACTAGGAAAAGCATATGTTACTTTGAGTTGTCCCTCTTTAGTCATTTTCTAAACTCCGTCTATCAATTGATAGCTAAGAGTATGTATGCATTCATGTTCATCGGTGTCTATTATTCTTGTGGTCTGTCAAGCCATTCTATTTCGGAATGACTAGGAGAAACAAACTCTAGTACCTCATCCATTTCTAGGATTGGGTCAAAGCAGTTGTAATCTACAGATCAAAATGACAATCCAGCTTTTGTTCTGTTCTACCTTGGAGCGTTGCTCTCTTTATGTCAGGAATGTCATGAGAATTGCACCATCTATTATGAATTCTTGTTGCAGTGATACTTATCGCTATCATGATTTGTGAAATCAATACCCCTAGAAACTCCGTTTCTTGCTAGTTAATGGACGACAATTTCATTCTTAGCATGTTGGCTACTGAATCACCATTCTAAGATTGGTAATGCTACCTAGTCCATATTTACCGATGCACTCTTCGATCGATGAGTTAGGATTGTGCCAATCCCTCACTCTTCTAATCATATTGTCTTGCCCTAAAAAGCAAGATTGTTCTCCAGCTTAATAACATGTCAGTGGTTCGTGATTTTCCTGATATCTTCTCGGAAGTATTACTAGGTCATCCCCTGATCGCTATGTTGAGTTTGTGATCATGTTGGTTTTCCTCTACACCATCCATTCTCCAAGATTCTGTGTTGGATACCCTGAACTAGTTGGTTGAGCTAAGGAACAACTTGGAGAGTTGGAAGATGAAAGCTTGTCCCACTTAGTTCACTTTCAAAGGGATGTCCTTGCATTAGTGTGTTTGATGAAGAAAGATGATATCTTCATCGATTGATCCTCGTGATCAGTTGTTGGAGCTATCATCTTAACAAAAATTTTATTTGAGTATGGGTTACCATCAAATCAAATCAGAACCAACGATGTTAGTAACGTTGTCTTACTCGTGGTTGATTCCCCGAGCACACATCATCATATTCTTTTGGTCTGACCTATGCTATCACCATGTTCACATAGTTGTGGAATTCCATTCTGTGGAAACCTCGATGACTTGTTGTTGATCCCATCGACAAGATCTTTATCTTCTCCATGATTCATGTTGAACATATAGGCTAGTGGTTGAAACTTGTGTAAGCATTTTCTTTGTGATCCATTCATGAAGCATATGTTCGGATGAAAGAAGTGACTTCGTCTAATTCATGTGCATTTGATGCAAGTTGCCACCATGAATTTGAAAAAGTCAATGTTTCTTCCTCTGGAATCATCCCAAGTCAGTCATGCATGTGCGAAGTATACCTTGGTTTGAGAGATTAGCTACCTCCATTCAAAATGTATTTCCTAGCACACCAAGCCATTGATTGATTTATTCAAGGATAATAAGTTCTAAGTGTTATTCCTGAAGGCACCAGCCGGATTTGTACAAGATTCCATTATCCTCGATGATGGTTCCCAACCAGAACTCGGTAGTGTTTTGTTGTAAGACTTCTATGTGCGCATGCTTGTCTTGGACAACATGTTCACATGTATGTCACAGAACCAACTCATGTTTTGGAGCTTGCTACCGTAGTTCAATTCCCATGAATCTCGCAACGACATCTCGTAGATTGGTGTTGCAACTTTTCTTTTCAGACATGCTAAGTCTAAAGTATCCTATCACCAATTGGATCTGAATCTCAGGCATATATGATGGTTGGAACAATCCTAACATTTGCATTTTGTCCCCAGCTTGCACCTCCATTGTGCCAATTTTCCATGGGCTACCTTCTCAGTAATTGCTGTTCAGGATCATCTTCAAAAGTGGTCCTACAAAAATCACTCATTGTGTTGTCTTCAACAAGGTAGTCCACATCATCCATTCTAGTCTGAGTATGTCATTTTTTCGGACTCCTTCAAATGATCGATTGTGATTTGCCTTAAGCTGGTATATAGAGTTTCAATGATCTTCGAATAAAAAGTAAATATTTTTGCCACTTCAAATAATAATTCTACGAGTCATCTTCCCTATGGTCCCTGATATGGAATCATATCAATTCATCTCCTTGCTACTATGAAACCATGCACCATCTTACTTAAACGTGGAATTGTTGCTTACCAAATTGAATCTCTGTCATCTGTTCTTCCATCCCTTTCATGTGTGTTTGGACGTCTCATCTCAAGAGGTGTTCTGTGTCTCATTTTGTGAGTTGATCGTCAGTTGCTCGATCTTTGAGAATATCAATTCTTATAGAATTTTCCTTTCTTCTCATTGTCATTTTGGATGGAGTTCTTAGAACAAGACATCGAGACAAATATGATCATCGAATCAGCGTTCTTATGAAGTGCAACTTGGATCGTCAAGATTGTGTTAGCTTTGAGTCCCCTCTATCTTCTTACCTCACGTCTTGAATCTCGGGACAAGATTCTTTTTTAGTGGGGGTGAGTTGTCACAGCCCTCGAATAGTTGCTTGTAAATAGTTGCATCATGGAGCCTCATCCATCATTTATAAATCCATGAAAATTGTATTGAGGGAATTTCCAAAGCCTCAAAAGAATTATCTTACAAGAAGGGCAAGAACCCTTAAAAAATTCATTCAATGAATCAAAACTTTCCTCAAAATAGTTTTGAGAATTTTGGGAAGAGTTATATATCAAACCAAAATTTTGGAACATTTTTAAGGAATTATTTGTGAAATAATTTTAAATCATTTTGTATTTTCAATTTGAACTTATATTCGTATAACTAGAATACATCTTCAAATGCTCCTGAAATAATTTATGGGCATGTGGCTAGGTCCATATCTGCAACATAAAATATCTCACGGAGATTTAGCATGAGTTTGAATTCTATTTTGAACTAAAACAGTGGCAAATGAATAAATAAAAGAAAACAAAACAAAAAAGTAAAATGGAGAAGAAACTCACCTGACTTACTTGGCCTGGTGGAGAAGGCAGCCCAACCCACCAGGGGCATGCCTGTCTTCTTCCTCATGCCAGCGCACGAAGAAGCTCAGTGGCAAGCGCAGATGTCGCGCTTGGCCACCTCCTGCCTGGTTGCCTCCCTCCCTGATCCTATCGACGATGCCACACACACACTATGACGACCCGTCCACTCGCCTCTCCCTTTGGTTGCCCCTCCCCTCCTCTACTTTATTTCCCGCTGCCGCCCAAGCACCACCATCACCGCCGGTCGTCGTTCTCGTGACCACCGTGCATCTCGCGCCTCACCACCTTGTCCCCGAGCACCGTCGTTGTCTCCTGAGTCATCCACACCAAGTTGTTCGACTCCGAGAGACCTGCAAGGCCACCATCGACGTCATCTTCAAGCTCCAGCTGCCAAGATCGCTGGCAGCCATTCGCCCTCTCCGGTGCCTCCTCGATCCCGATGAGACCCCATCCAATGCGCCGTGAGCCCTCCTTCATTTCCCCACCTACCCCCTTGCTCAATCTTGCTCTGTAGTTGTCGCCCGCAAGTGCCCGTGAGCTCCGACTGTCGGATCTAGGGTTCCGGCAAAACCCTTAAGGTTCAAACTCTGGGGTGCACATGAATATCGTTCCTTCCGCCCTAGCTCGTCTACTGAATAACCCTAGGCCTAGCTCGTGAGATCCGAAGAACAAGGGACACAAGATTTATACTGGTTCGGGCCACCGATGTGGTGTAATACCCTAATCCAGTGTGGTGTGGTGGATTGCCTTGTAGGCTGATGAAGAACTAGTACATTGATGAACTGCCTCCTAAGGAGAGGTGTTCTTGAGCTCGAGCGAGCTTGTGGGTGTGTAGGCGGTCTCGATGATCCGATGCCTTTCTAATTTGGTGGCTAGCCCTATTTATAGTGGCTCGGGTCCCCTTCCCAAATATTGAGTGGGAAGGAATCCCACAACGGCCAAATTTGAAGGGGGATAGCTTGTACAAGCTACCCTGACAAAAGGTGGTCTTCACCTACCAAAGGCTCTGGTGGTGACGCCTCCGTGGGCTCCACGATGACCTCCGCTCTGCTGCCCTGCAGGTCTTGGTCTTGTTGCACCGATATGGAAACCTTTGCATGATGCCTCCAGACTATTTGTCTGCATCAGCTCCTCTAGAACCAAAGAGGAAACTGGCACTTCTGCGCCCGCTGGCGCTCGCCTGGCCTTGATCTTCACTGCTCACGTCACGAGGACATCACGAGGTGTCCCTCGCCTCGATATCTTTCATCCTCACGAGCCGGCCTGGTGAGGCCGCCCCAGGGGATGCCTTGTGTCATCCGCCTCGCGAGGCTTGGCCCCTCGCGAAGGTCTTGAGTGGCTGCTGAAGATGTTGGGCCACACCAGGGCACTTGCCGAGCCACGCCCTGGGCCGCAGGCAGGCAAGTCTGGGTACCCCCGTTCCCAGAATGCCGACAGTAGCCCCTGGGCCCAAGGTGCGCTCGGGCTTGGCTTCGCTGAGAAACCAAGGGCCAAGGGCGGAGCGCTGCGGGCCCCAAAAGCCTGCGGCCTTGACTGACACATGGCGATTGACGGGTTGTGGGCGTCTCCACTTGCCCACGCTGCCTCGGCGACTTCAAGACTTGACAATTCCCCGCATGCATAGCAGATCATTATTACCTGCGATTCCGGAGGCTAGCCTTCTCCTAGCTATAAATAAGGCGGCGAGCGGAGCCCACACTGCCCATGTTCTTCCTTCGTTCCTCTCGCCTCTTCTTCTTCCTTGCCCTTTGCTCGGCCGAGATGCCCATGGTGCTGACCCGACGATTTTCCGCTGCTGAGAAGGGGAAAACCCGGCAGGAGGGGCCTGACTCACCACCAGCCAAGAGGGGGCGAGGCCGTCCTCGCAAGTGTGCCGTGACTCCCATCAGGGCTGCGAGCGAGCGTGGGTGAACCCCCACAGCGCCCGTAGCCGCCCTTGGTTGCCGCGGCGGCGGCTCTTTGAGCGGCGGGGGCCGCCATGGCGTTTGCGGTCCTGTGAACAGAAGGAGGCGGTCTGGGGTCGTTAGACCTCCCCAGCCACGCTCCCACTTAGCGGAGGTGGTGCTAAAGTTCATCGTGTGGTCGGAGAGCCCAACAGGCACCAGGCTCCAGCTCCCGCGCTCCTTAACCAATGAACTCCTCGCCACGAGCTCCGGCGGGTTTTGGTTGCAGGCAGACGATTGTTGCAGCAGGGCTTCATGGGTCGCGGTAGAGGCCGCTGCCTCGGGCGCTGTGGCTTTGGCTCGAGGTTGGCAGACCTTCGCCCGCGCGCGCGGCTTTGGCGGCCGGTGCACCTTTCACTTCAAGTACGGTGGCGACTCGACCCTCTTCGTGAGGGTGTTCGGGGAAGACGGGTGCCGCGTCGAGTGCTACCCCAAGGACAACGACGGCGGCATGGTGCTTGGCATGGGCGATGGCCGCAGCTCGTCCAGCTAAGGCGGCTCCTCCTTTAGCGGCAGCTCCAGCAGCGGTGGCTATGAAAAGCCGCCACACCTTCATGCCCGCCTGGCAGGTGGCGCATGGTCATCTCATCGTCGAGCTCGGGTGAAGCGTGAGGAGGGCTCTGGCTGAGCCCATGGTGTAGGTCCTCGTGAGCGGTCGTGCCTTGAGGGTTGTCGTCAGCCGTTCTTAGTCTTTGTTTCTTCCTGCATCGTTTGATCAAACAAGCATGGAGCCCTGGGAGGGCATGTAATAAACTATGGTTTTATGACATTTAGCACCATGCATAATGTCCCTGTCTATTATTGCGCAATCCATGTACTACGCGTCCTTAGGGTGAGGAGGCTTATCTTCATGTACTCGAGATGGTCCCCATCTCATGACGTTCGACCCTTCGTGAGGCTGCAAAAACTCGTTAGTTGGTTACTATCCTTTACTGCCCAAGGCCCTTGGCGCGGGTGGAGCATGGTCGGCCGCCCCTTGTCGCGGTACCCGTGGGGCACGGACATAAGGATGGGGGGTGTGTCAGTCACAAGCCCTGGTTTGGGCACCTTGTGAAGACTTAAAAAGGGGGAGCGCTGGGGAGAGCGTCGTGCAACTGCCGCTCTCCCTGACCTAGCCCGGAAACTGAGGGAAGGACCACAGAGGGAAATCAAAACCAAGCAATCAAGGAATGCCAGAACCTTCAGAATCCATTGAAAAAAGGAAGACAAGGGCAAGCCAACTCCAGAAATCAAATGAACGGCCGTGTCTGGCACCTAATCTAGTCTTCTCACCAGCGCAGAGCTAAGTGCTGCCACTAGGACGTGGGAGGGAGCCCCCGAGGCCCGATGGCGGCTCTTCGGAGACTCCGGGGCGTGTACAGCCCCACTCATTATTACGTCAGAGTGTCATGAGGGGAGATCTTCACAGGCCGGAGCCTTGCTTCACAGGCACTGGGCCTTGGCTTCTCAGGCGGAGGGCCTTGTTCCTCGCATGGACGGAGCCTAGTCTTCTCAGGCGCAAGGGCCTTGTTCCTTGCAGGCATGGGGCCTAGTCTTCTCAGGCGCAAGGGCCTTGTTTCATGGATAGAACCTCCGGAGATGCCGGATATTCCATGCGTTTGGAATGGGGATGCCGTCCCCTGTTTCCAGGCGCACGGCGTCGGGTCTGGAGATGTGGGTGATCTTGAATGGGCCTTCCCACATGGGTGAGAGCTTGTGCAGCCCCTCTTAGGAGAGGACTCTCCTTAAAACGAGATCACCTACCTCGAGTGTCCTGTGGCGAATGCTGTAGCAGTGGTACCGCCGCAGCACCTGCCGGTATCTTGCAGCACAGAGTGAAGCGTCAGGCCGGCGCTCCTCCCCCAGCACGTGGTCTGTCCCCTGCACGGCGCCTTGTTGCGCCTTGTCGAACGCTAGGACTCGCGGTGATCGGTGCTTGACCTCGTGAGGGAGGATCACCTCAGCTCCGTAGGCGAGGAAGAATGGGTTCTCGCCCGTTGGCTTGGTGGCAGTGGTGCGGACCGACCATAGCACGGGCGGGAGCTCATCGTGCCAACCTCTTTCGCAAGCTTCAAGCTTCTTCTTGAAGGTGTGGGTCTTGAGGCCCCTCAGGACCTCCGTGTTGGCGCGCTCGCCTTGGCCATTGCTTCTGGGGTGCACTACGGAGGCGTAGCAAATCTGTGTCCCAAGGTTAGGACAATATGTCTTGAAAAGGTTGCTAGTAAACTATGAGCCGTTATCCGTGATGATGCGGTTGGGTACCCCGAACCGGTTCACGAGGCCCTTGATGTACTTGACTGTGGAGCCGGCTCGGATGGTTCGGACAGCTTCCACCTCCGACCATTTGGAGAATTTGTCGACGGCGATGTAGAGGTAGTGGTAGCACCCGAGCGCTCATGAGAAAGGGCCCAGGATATGAAGCCCCCAGACAGTGAACGACCAGGATAATGGGATAGTATGCAGGCCCTGAGCCGGCTGATCGATCTGTTTGGCATGGAACTGGCAGGCCTCGCAAGACTTCACAAGTTCGTGCCGGATGTTGGGTTCCAGAAAAAACCCTTAAGGTTCAAACTCTGGGGTGCACACGAAGATCTCTCCCTCCGCCCTAGCTCGTCTACTCAACAGCCCTAAGCCTAGCTTGCCAGATCTGATGAACAGGAGACACA
Organism: Secale cereale; assembly: GCA_902687465.1. Lineage (NCBI taxonomy): Eukaryota > Viridiplantae > Streptophyta > Magnoliopsida > Poales > Poaceae > Secale > Secale cereale. The sequence goes on along the minus strand of LR738712.1, from coordinate 368,791,313 downwards.
AGATGTATACTGGTTCGGGCCACCATTGTGGTGTAACACCCTAATCCAGTGTGTATGGTGGATCGCCTCGTAGGCTGAGGAAGAACAGGTACAAGGATGAACTGCCTCCTGAGGAGAAGTGTTCCTGAGCGCGGGTGAGCTCGTGGTGTCATTTAGGTCTCGATGATCCGATCCCTTTTGTGATGGTGGCTATGCCCTATTTATAATAGCGAGGTCCTCCCCCCAAATATTGAGCGGGATGGAATCCCACAACGGCCAAATTTGAAGGGGGACAGCTAGTACAAGCTATCCTGACGAAAGGTGATCTTCACCTACCAAAAGCTCTGGTGGTGACGCCGCCGTGGGCTCCGCGATGACCTCCGTCCTGCTGCCCTGCTGGTCTTGGCCTTGTTGCACCGATATGGAAACCTTTGCCCGATGCCTCGGGACTCCTCGCCTGCACCTGCTCCTTTAGCACCAAAGAGGAAACTGGCACTCTCTGCCCGCTGGCACCCGCCTGGCCTTGGTCGTCACTGCTCACGTCACGAGGACCTCGCTAGGAGTCCTTCGCCTCGATATCTCCGGTCCTCAAGAGTCGGCCTTGTGTGGCCGCCCCAGGGGATGCCTTGCGTTATCCGCCTCGCGAGGCTTGGCCCCTCGCGAGGGTCTTGAGTGGTTGATGAAGATGTTGGGCTGTATCAGGTCGCCTTGTGAGCCACGCCTTGGGCCGCAGGCTGGCAAGTCTGGGTGCCCCAGTTCCCAGGATGCCGACAGTAGCCCCCGGGCCCAAGGCGCGCTCGGGCTTGGCTTCGCGGCGAAGTCAATGGCCAAGTGTGGAGCGACGCGAGCCCCAAAGTCCGTGGCCTCGTTCGACGTGTGGCACTTGATGGGACGTGGGCGTCTACACTTCCCCACGCAGCCTCGGTGACTACGCGACTCGTCAAGTCTCTGCGTGCACAGAGGACCATCATTACCTGCATTTATGGGGCCGGCGGTTTGGCCTTCCTCTGTCTATAAATAGGGCGGCAGGCTGAGCCCTTGCCGCCCATCTTCTTCCTTTGTTCCCCTCGCTCTTTCGCTTGACCGAACCGCCCATGGCGCCGCCCAGGAAATACTCGTCCGTGGAGAAGGGGAAGGCTCAGCAGGAGGGACTTAGCTCACCACCAGCTAAGCGAGGGCGAGGTTGTCCTCGTAAGTGTGCCGCGACCCCCGCCGGGGCCGCTAGCGGGCGTGGGCGGACCCCCTCAGCGCCCGTAGCTGCCCTTGGTAGCCGCGGCAGCGGTCCCATGAGTGGCGGGGGCCGTCGTGGCGTTGGCGATCCGATGAACAGAGGGAGGCGCTCTGGGGTTGTCAGACCTCCCCAGCCGCATTCCCACCTGGCGGAGGCGTCGTTGGACTTCATCGTGTGGTCGGAGATCCCAGCCGACACCAGGCTTCATCTCCCGCGCTCCTTGGACGGAGAACTCCTTGATGCTAGTTCCGGCGGCTTTTGGCTACAGGTGGATGGTTTTTGCAGTAGGGCGTCGTGGGTCGTGGTGGAGGTTTCTGCCTTGGGCGTCGTGGCTTTGGCCCGAGGCTGGCAGATGTTCGCCCGCGAGCGCGGCTTGGGCGGCTGATGCACCCTCAATTCAAGTCCGGCGACGACTCGACCCTCTTCGTGAGGGTGTTTGGAGAAGATGGTCGCCGCGCCTAGTGCTACCCCGAGGACAACGGTGGCGGCGAGGTGCTTGGCCTGGGCGATAGCCACAGCTCGTCCAGCTACGGCGGCTCATCCTTCAGCGGCAGCTCCGGCAGCGGTGGCTGTGACCAGCCGCCACACTTCCGCGCCCGCCTGGAGGGCGGCATCGAGTCGTCTCATCGTCACGCTCGGGTGAAGCGTGAAGAGGGCTCTTCCTGAGTCCGGGGCGTGGGTCCTCGCGAGCTACCATGCCCCGAGGGTCGCTGTCAGACGTCCTCATTCTCTTTTCTTTTGTCATGCATCGTTTGATCAAACAAGCATGGAGCCCTAGGGGGCATGTAACGAACTGTGGCACCGTGACATTTAGCATCATGTATGGTTTTTCTGCTTATTACTGTGCGACCCGTGTTTTACATGTCCTTAAGGTGAGGAGACTTATCTTGGTGTGTTCGGGATCGCTCTCATCCCGTGTCGTTTGGTCCCTCGCGAGGCTGCAAAAACTCGTTAGGTTATTATCCTTTACTGCTCGAGGCCTTTGACGTGGGTCGAGTGTGATTGGCCGCCCTTTGTCGCGGTACCCGTGGGGCATGGACGTAAGAATGGGGGGCGGGCCAATTAAGGGCCCCTGTTCGGGCGCCTCGTGAAGGCTAAAGACGAGGGCGCGCCAGGGAGAGCGATGTGCAACTGCCACTCTCCCTAGGCAAGCCCGAAAGCTCGGGGAAGAACCACAGGGAATCTGAGAGAAGAACCGCAGAAGGAGATCAAAGCCAAGCAATCGAGGAACACCAGAACCTTCAATATCCATTAAAGAAGAGAAGATAGGAACAAGCCCCCCGAGGCCCGAGGGTGGCTCTCCGGAGACTCCGGGGCATGTACAGCCCCACTCATTATTACGTGAGAGTGTCACGAGCGGAGATTTTTATACGCCGAAGCCATGCTTCTCAGGCACCGGTCCTTGGCTTCTGAGGCGCGAGGGCCTTGTTCCTCGTAGGCATGGAGCCTAGTCTTCTCAGGCGCGAGGGCCTTGTTCCTCGCAGGCACGGAGCCTTGTCTTCTCAGGTGCAAGGACCTTGTTCCTCGCACGCACGAATCATAGTGTTCTCAGGCGCAAGGGCCTTGTTCCTCGCAGGCACGGAGCCTAGTCTTCTCAGGCGCAAGGGCCTTGTTCCTCGTAGGCATGGAGCCTAGTCTTCTCAGGCGCAAGGGCCTTCTTCCTCACAGGCACGGAGCCTAGTCTTCTCAGGCGCAAGGGCCTTTTTTCATGGGTAGAACCTCCGAAGGTGCCGGATATTCCATGCATTCGGGACGGGGATGTCGTCTCCTATTTCTTGGCGCACAGCTCCGGGTCTAGTGACGTGGGTGATCTTGAATGGCCCTTCCCACATGGGCGAGAGCTTGTGCAGTCCTTCTCTGGAGAGGACTCTCCTTAAAATGATGTCACCTACCTCAAGCCTCCTGGGGCGAATGTTGTGGCAATGGTACCGCCGTAAAGCCTGCTGGTATCTTGCTGCTCGGAGTGAAGCGTCACACTTGCGCTCCTCCCCCAGCACGTGGTATGTCCCGTGCACGGCACCTTGTTGCGCCTCTTCAAATGCCAAGACCCGCGGCGACCGGTGCCTGACCTCCTGAGGGAGGACCGCCTCAGCTCCGTAGACGAGGAAGAAGGGTGTGTCACCCGTCGGCTTGGTGGCTGTGGTACGGATGGACCACAGCACAGATGGGAGCTCTTGGTGCAATCCTCTTCCGCAGGCTTCGAGCTTCTTCTTGAAGGTCCTGGTCTTGAGGCCCCTCAGGGCCTACGCATTGGCGCGCTCTGCCTGGCCATTGCTCCTAGGGTGCGCTACAGAGGCGTAGCAAATCTGCGTTCCAAGGTTAGCACAGTATGTCTTGAAGAGGTTACTGGTAAACTGTGAGTCGTTGTCGGTGATGATGCGGTTAGGGACCCCGAACCGGTTTACGAGGCCCTTGATGAACTTGACTGCAGACCCGGTCGGGATGGTCCGGACTGCTTCCACCTCCGCCCACTTGGTAAACTTGTCGACGGCGATGTAGAGGTACCGATAGCCCTCGGGAGCTCGGGGGAAGAGACCCAGGATGTCCAGCCCCTAGACCGCGAATGACCACGAGAGCGGGATGGTTTGCAAGCCCTGGGCCGGTTGGTGGATCTGCTTGGCATGGAACTGGCAAGCCTCGCAAGACCTTACCAGCTCGGCGGCATTGTTAAGTGCCGTGGGCCAATAAAAACCACTACAGAACGCCTTGCCGACCAAGGTGCGCGATTATGACTAATGCCCGCAGTCCCCGGCATGGATGTCGGCTAGCAGCTCACCTCCCTGCTTCCTGGAGATGCATCGCCAACAAACGTCATTTGGCCGTCTCTTGTAAAGCTCACCGTCCTGGATGCAGTATGCTGTGGCCTGCCGGGCTACGCGCTCGGCATCTTCCTCCTTTTCCAGCAACACTCCTCGCAGCAGGTATGACTTGAATTCTTCGGTCCAGCACCCCTCCTGAGGCTCGAGCGCCAGGAGCAAGCGAGCTCCTGAGGCCGTGCCACAAGCCGGGGCTCCCGAGGTCGGCGGCTGCATGAGTTCTTCCTGAGGCTTTGCTGGTCCTTCTCGCGGGGGTGATGCCGAGGGCCTGAGGAGCCTTTCCTCGAAGACGCTGGGTGCCTGGGGCAGTCGCCTGGATGCTTTCTTGGCAATGTCATCGGCCTCCTTGTTGGTGCCGCGGGGCACGTGCTCCAGCTCCAGGCCCAAGAACTGCTTCTCCATCTTGCATACCTCTGCGAGGTACGCCTCCATATGCTCGTCCCTAGGCTCGTACACCTTGTTGGAGAAGTTGACGAGGAGCTGTGAGTCACCCCTAATGACGAGGAGTTTCACCCCTAGGGCTATCGCCGCCTTGAGGCAGGCGATGAGGCCCTCGTATTCCGCGATGTTGTTGGAGACCTTATCACCTGGCTGAAAGCAGAGTTGCACGGCGTAGTAGAGCTTGTCTTGAGCGGGCGAGATGAGCACGGCCCCTGCTCCAACGCCCTGGCGGGCAAACGCGCCATCAAAGTACATGACCCAGCCATCAGGTGCTTCGCTCCCTGGTGAGAGGGACTTGTCCGGGCTTGCTTCAGGTCCTGGGGCATCGGTCCATTCAGCCACGAAGTCAGCAAGCGCGGCCCCCTTGATGACTCTGGTGGTGCTGAACTCTAGCTGGAATGCCTACAGCTCTATGTTCCATTCCGTGACACTTCCTGCCTCGTTTGGGCTCCGGAGTACCCTTTCTAGGGGGTAAGCTGAGACGACCTTGATGGGGTGGCCTTGGAAGTAGTGGTGCAGCTTGCGTGAAGCGACGAGGAGCGCAAGCAAGAGCTTCTGTGGCATGGGGTAGCGTGCTCGGGCATCACGGAGCACCGTGCTGATGAAGTATATCGGGTGGTCGATGAGGGTGGTGTCCGGACTCTCCTACGGCTGTGTGGTCTAGAAAGGTGCCCAGGAGGTTGGTCGTGAGCTGGGGCAGCCGCGGCTTCAGGGAAGTCGGCTTGTATGTCGCGACCATCTTCCAACCCTGACGGGGCCCCGGGAGCACCTCTCTTGGGTTGCAAGGCCTTATCTTGACGCTCCTCTCGAACGGCCACCATCGTCGCTGTCACAGCCCTAGCTTCCCCTGTTGTCTTTGTTTGATCTTCATGTCATCATATTTATTTTCAAAGGAAACTTGAAATGGGGATGACTAAACCCTAGCACCAAATCAAAGCAATTAGGTTTAACCTAAAAATATTTTCAATAAACCCAAAAATTGCCTTCATTAATGTTTGATAATTTTGGCAAGGGTTTTGGTCCAAACCAAAAATATTGAACATTTTTGGGGAATTGTTTGGGCTTTGATTTAATTCACTAATGTATTTGAGTTCGTGCAAATAAATCTTATAAATATTTTTATTGCCCCAATAATTCTGAGACTTCTTGTGGAGCTCTGGAATTAATCATTTTACATCCACAAAAGTTTCCAGAAGCTGCAAAAATAATTTGGTTAGAAAACCAAATTCAAAACAAAAGCAAAAATAGAAAACAGAAACAAAAATGAGAAAAGGAGAGAGAGAGAGAGAGAGAGAGAGAGAGAGAGAGAGAGAGAGAGAGAGAGAGAGAGAGAGTAACTTACCTGGCGCTTACCAGCTGCAGAGGCGGCCCGCTCCTGTTTGGCCCAGCCCACCAGGGGCAGCCTCGTCTTCCACCTATTGCCAATAGGCAGAGGAGAAGCTGGGCACGGCGCGCGCCCACGGCCTCCACCTCCTCCCTGTCTGCTTCCCTCCCCGACGTCCTGGACAAGTGCCACGCGACGGCCTCGACCCCATGCACCTCTCCTCTCTCCCTCTGGTCGCTCTTTCCCCTCCCTTTCATCTTTCCACAGCTCACCTGAGCACTGCCGTCGCCACCACCGCAGCCACAGCCACCGCCTCGCCTCCCTGAGCTAGCCAGGAGCTCCGCCCCAACGTCTAAGACCTCCTCACCCAGCCAAGCGATGCCGGACGCCTCGAAGCGCCACCCCCGACGCCTTCTTCAACCTCGGGTTCCGCCGTTCGTCGCCGTCGATTCGCTCCGGCCAAGCCATCCTCGAGCCCGTTTCGACGACCCCTGCACGCGCCGTGAGCACCTGCGTCTTTCCCCTGTGTCCCCGCAGTCTAACCCGTCCTCTAGCTAGCTCACAGCCGGACCCGAGAGCTCCACCCCGCCGGCCATGTCGCCGTCGTGGCTGGAGCAAGTGCAGCTTGCGTCTGGGCGTGTCAACGTGCTCAGTGGACCCCCAAGAGCGCGTAGCTTTCCCCAGCTTCTTCCCTAGCGCACCTTAGCGTCGAACTCATCGACGTCCAAGCTCCGGCCGCCACAAACCTCACCGTCGGCGCTGTTTCCGGCCACTTCAGGCCATACCTCTAGCACCGTTGGATGCGGCCGAGTGCCAGCTTTCCAACGGGACTAACCGCGCCCGAATCCGCCTCTTGTACGCGAAACACGAGCCTCTCCGGTGAGACACCGCCGCGAAATATGGTCGCCGGCGCGTAACTCCGGCGTGCTGACGTGGCACTGCTTAGTTAGGTCTAACAACTAGTTAGCACTAACCTAATGACCCTCTGGGTCAATGACAGATGGGCCCCGGCGCCCTAATCTTTAGTTAGATTAGAATTAACCCCCTATTTAGCGTGTGATACTGACATGTGGGTCCCACGTGTCAGCCTCTGTAGCTGGCTCTGTGTCACTGACCGGTGGGCCCTACAGGTCAGGTTTGACCTAGTCCAACCGTGTTGACTGGATGACGTAAGCATGATGCAGTGCTGACGTCATAATTGCTTTCTGGATATTTTGTAAATCAGAAATGATTTATGAAATTCAGAAAAAGTCCAAAACTTGTAAAAATCATATAAAATCAATCGTAGCTCAGATGAAAATAATTTATATATGAAAAATTATCAGAAAAATTCAAGGAATCTGTTCATGGCATTTTCATGAATGTTTGAACAAGTTAAACCTGCTGGTCAGGTCAAATCAATTAAATGACGTTTAAATAACCATATGTGGAGTTTGAATTTGAATCTTGGATTCAAACCAACTTCATTTAAATTGTTTCTAGTTGCATTAGCGTTGTATTAGCTCAAACCACATCATACTGCCATGTCATGATCATGCATCATATTGTTGCATTGCATTGATTGTGTTATCTCTTATTTCCGGTGTTTGTCCCCTCTCAGTAGACGTGGTTCTAACGATGAGTTCGATGACACCGATGAAGAACTATTACTATCTTCATAAGTGCCAGGCAAGCAAAAACCCCTTAGAGCATCCCGATACAATCCCACTCTCTCGCTCCTGCTCTCTTTTACTGCAATAGGACAACAACGTTTTGAAATGCTTTCTGTTGCGGTAGGTGAACCCCATTCCTCTGCAGGACCTGTCATTGCCACAGTAAATAGTTGAAACCCACTAGCATGAGCAGGAGTTGTTTGAGCCATGTTGTGCCTACTCATCCATGCTTGTATGTCTTGCCTGCTATTGCTTAGAGTTGTGTCAGGTCTGATTCATCAGGGATGAATTGGAATGGTGATGAACATGTCCTACTGTGTGTGAGCTAAGTGTGTGAACACGATTTGGTAAAGGTAGCGGTGAGAGGCCATGTAGGAGTACATGGTGGGTTGTCTCACTGGAATCGTCCTTAAGACCTGAGTTCTGTGTAAGTTGTCCAATGACTAGCTACTACCACGCATTGGAATGCTTAAGTGCCCCTCTCGACTTATTAATCAACTCGATCTCTGTCCAGGAGTTGCAACTAGTTTCTGGTGTTTGTAGGTAGTGTTAGTAGTCTACCAAGTGGCACACGGTACATGTGGGCTTGGGACAGACTAGGCACCGTGGCACGATGTACCAAGCATAGATCCATCCGTCGAGGTGGGCTTGGGAACCCTGTGCACATCGTTTGGGGCCGTGAGCGACACCCCGGCCGGATCTCCTTACGGATGGAACCCGAATAGGCGATACACCTGGACTAGAGTCTTGTGTGGTTAGTCAGGTCGTGGCCGACACCCTCGCCAGGCTTCCGCTTGAAGGTTGCCGAGATACACGACGTGTACATGGTGGTAAGTGGCGAGAGCGTGTGTGAAGAAGTACACCCCTGCAGGGTTAACATGATCTATTCGAATAGCCGGGTTCGCAGTTATGGACTTTTTGGATGCTTACGTGGTACATAGACAAGTGAAAGTGGATACTCTAAAATACTCAAGACACGTGTGAGTGCTATGGACGGCCTTCTCGTAGGTAGACGGGAGCGGATCCATAGTGGTGTATTTGATTGGTGAATATGTGGACTGGTGTGCGCCACCTCAAAAGAGTTACTTGCAGTCATAGTTCAGGATAGCCACCGAGTCAAAGCTGGCTTGCTGCAGTCAAACTCCACCACCCCTTTGTTGATACTAATGCATATGTAGTTAGTTCTGATGTAAGTCTTGCTGAGTACCTTTGTACTCACGTTTGCTTAATTTATGTTTTTGCAGAGAGACTTCAGTCTCACTAGTGGTTCCGTGTGGACTTCAATGTTTAGCTTGTTACCTCAGCTACGATCTTGTGCCCTTGGGAGGGTCTTGTAGATAGTCAGGTTTCTCAGCCTTTTTCATTTGTAGTTGTCTGTACTCAGACATGTTATGCTTCCGTTGCCTGCATGCTCTGTATGTTGGGTCATGTGACCCCTGTTTGTAATAAATGCTATGATGGCTCTTCTGGGCCTTTTCTATATGAGTTGTTGAGTTATGTTGCGATGCCATGTTGTACAGCACATACTTGCATGTTATGCGTACGTGTAATGTGTATTGCTATGTGTGGGATCTGGCACCTAGTTGTTTACCCTTGGTAGCCTATCTTACAGGGAAATGTCTCCGAGTGCTTCCACTGAGCCTTGGTAGCTTGCTACTGCTCCGGAACACTTAGGCTGGCCGGCATGTGTCCTTCTTCGTTCCTGTGTCTGTCCCTTAGGGGAAATGTCACGCGTTGTTCCTTTAAGTCCTTGTAGCTTGCTACGACTTGGTTTCATACGTTGATGACCGACACGTTCGTTGCTGGGTCATGTACGCCTGTCTTTGTAATTTAGCGCCACTTTTGGTTTATAACTAGTCATGTCGGCCCAGGTTCTCTGTCATATGGATGCTAGCGACACTATCATATACGTGTGCCAAAATGCGCAAACGGTCCCGGGCCAGGGAAGGTGGCACCCGTGGGGATACCGTGCGTGAGGCCGCAAGGTGATATGATGTGTTATAGGCTAGACCTGTGTGAATTAGGATCGGGGTCCCGACAGCTTTTGGTATCAGAGCCTGACTGGCTGTAGGATTAGCAAGCCAAACTGGTCGAAGTCGTGTCTAGAAATTCTTTAGTTATATAAGGGAATTGATTGTGGAAGGGAACGTAAGGCTCTTTCTACTCCTTTACCTTATGACCTTCTGATCTGAGTCACCTTCTTCTATTCTACGGGGATTAAGAACTAGGATTCTCATTCTATTTATCAGGATCACGTTAATGGTGTATTCAACCCTCAGTTCAGTTCCTACTACTTCTGTGTGTTCAACTGTTGATCTCAGAACCTTGACATTATGATGTTGAGTGGTTATGCTATCTTTGTGCATGAGTTTTAAAAGTATTCTCGAGCATTTACAGCCGTTATGCTGTCCGAGTCATCCCAGGTCTCTAAACAATCTGATGCATTTGCAATTCATTCCTACCTGTTCTTCATGTCCTTTTAGGCCAGATTAACCACACTAGTTGGTGAGTTGAGTTACTCTGTTGCCTCGACATATATGTTGGAGCTATTATTATGACCCAAAGTATCTTAGAGATCACCCAGTAATCTAGCAATGCTTTATATTCCCAGTGTGATGATTCTGGCCATTGTTCTCGAAAGCATCCCGTGATGCCATTTAGTTAGTAGGCATTCTACTCCTGGGTTCTTGGAGCCGAGATTCACTCTACTTATTTCATGTTGATAGTGTTTGCTCGTTCCTTTAGGATATTAGTAACCTTGTGATAGTCCTCGAGGTCCGTGGTATATCATTCTTCCAAATACCATGAACCATCCATGGCAGAAGTTCTCTCGAACCAAAAGATCGCAACCAGAGTGCTCCTGAGTAGTACTCCATTCATATTGTGACTCTGCCGGTCCTACCCTTCTGCATTGATTATCCGGAAGAAATATGTTGAAAGTTCGACATGCTAGTCTATGCATCCACAACTCGAAAAGTTATATGTTCCTTTGAGTTGTCCCTTTTTAGTTGTATTCTGACCTTCGTCTATCAGTTGATAGTCAGGAGAAGTTGTGCATTCGTGTTCATCGATGCCTTTTACTCTTGTGGTCCGTCAAGCCATTCCATTCTGGAATGACTAGGAGAAACAAACTCTAGTACCTTATCCATATCCAGGATTGGGTCAAAGCAGTTGTACTCCGTAGAACAAAATGCAATCAAGCTTTTGATCCGTTCTACTCTGAAGTGTTACTCTCTTTACGTCAGGATCGTCATGAGAATTGCACTATCTCTTATGAACTCTTGATACAGTGATACTTCTCGCCATCATCGTTCATTCTTCGGTCTCCGTGTTATTGTAACCAGAATGTCGACAAGTGAATTGTGATGTGTGAAATCAATACTCCTAGCAACCCCGTTGCTTGGTGGTTAATGGACGATAATCTCATTCTTAGCATGCTGGTTACTGAACCATCATTCTAAGATTGATCGTGCTACCTCGTCCATATTTCCTGGTGCACTTTTCGATCAATGAGTTAGGATTGTATCAATCTCTTGCTCTTTTGATCATATCGACTTGCCTTGAAAAGCAAGATTGTTCCCAAGCTTAATAACATGTCGGTGGTTCATTATTTTCCGATTATCTTCTCGGAAGTATTTCCAGGTTGTTCCCTGACCGCTATGTTGAACTCGGGATGAAGTTGGTTTACCTATAAACCACCCCTTCTCCAAGAATCTGTGTTGGATATCCTGAGCTAGTTGGTTAAGCTAAACAACAACTTGGAGGGTTGGAAGATAAATGCTTAATATACATAGCTCACTCCAAAGGGTTATCTTGTGTGTGTATTGAAGATAGATGATATCTTCTTCAATTGATCTCCGTGATCATTTGTGGATCTGTTGTCTTGTCCAGACTTTGATTTGAGTATGGGTTATCGCCAAGTCAAATCAGAACCAACGATATTCGTAATGTTGTCTTACTCATGGTTGATTCCTCGAGCATACACCATTATATCTCTTGGTCTGACCAATGATATCGCTTTGTTCACATAGTTGTGGAATTCCATCTTCATGGAAATCTGGATGACCTGTTGTTGAGCCCATCAGCAATATTTTCATCTTATCCATGATTCATGTTGGACATCCATGTTAGTGTTGGAAAATTTTATAAGCATTATCTTCATGTCCCATTCATGAAGCATATGTTGGATGAAAGAAGTGACTTCCTCTAATTCACGTGCATCCGATGGAAGTTGCCACCGTGAATTCGGGAAGGCTTATTTTGCTTCCTTTGGAATCATCCCAAGTTAGTCACGCATATGTGCGAAGTACTCTATGGTTTGATAGGTTGGCCGCCTCCATTCTATATGTGTTTCCTAGCACGCCAAGCCACTGATTGATTTGTTCAAGGAAAAAGGAGTTGTTGTGCGAATACTAGTTCATGCACAAGACTTCAATATCCCCGCTAATGGTTCCCCACCTGAACTCGGTAGTGTTTTATTATAAGACTACTACGTGGTCATGCTTGTCTGCGACAGCGTGTTCACATGTGTGTAGCAGAACCAGCTCATGTTTTGGAGCTTACTATCGCAGTTCATTCCTCGAGAATCTCGCAACGTCATCTCGTTGATTTGTGTTGCAAACTTTCATTTTTCTTCCTAGACTTGATGAGTCTGGAATATCCTGACACCAACCAGATCTGAATCTCACGCAGATATCATGGTCGAACATTTCCCAAGAACTATAATAGTGGTCTCTCTGTAGCCCGGTAAGTGGATGTTGTGGCCAACACACCAGCCGGAAGACCTATTATTGTAGTATCTTGATTGAAGAAGTTGGCCACCTTCCCATAAGAACTTCGTAGGATTTACTCCCTAGTTGCTTCTTATGGATTTTTGTGCTCCTGAAGTCCGACCTTTTACTTGACGTTCTAGGTACCAAACCATTTTAATAAATGGGTTGCGCTAGCACATCAAGGAGAACATTAGAAGCGGAGTGCTAAATGTCTCTCGGTCGATCATCCAGATTTTGCCCCTTGGCTCCGCTAAGGTGAAATCTGAGAAAGTGTTATCTTCCTTTGCATCTGCATCGTCCATCACTATTCATCATGGTCGTATGTTGTGTTGTCAACACCATTGGCACGGATAATGGTAAAACCTTGATGGTTATGGAAATGCTCAAGTTCTTGAGACCACGCACAAGCACTAGGTGTTATGACTGGCACTAACCGGGATTGCTCCTAGTGTTCTTGGTTATGCTATAACCTCTCAAAGAGTAGATTCACTCTCTACTGTTGGGTTTCTTCCCAGTTACCAGAATCATTCCCGGCATTTGCATTTTGTTCCTAGCTTGCACCGCCCACGTGCCATTTCACCATGGGTTCCATCCATTTCCGATGATAAGCAAAATCATCAGTTGTGTTGTCTTCAACAAGGTAGTCCACATCATCCATTCTAGATGGAGTATGTCGTTCCCTCAAACTCCGTTCGATGATCGTTTGTGATTACCATAGGCTGGTATAGAGAATTTCAATGATCTCTATATCAAAAGTAATTTTGTTTGCCACCTAAGGGAATAACTCTACGAGTCACCTTCGCTAAGGTGCCCCATCTGGTGACATCGATCACCATCTTCTTAGGTATGGAATTATTGCCTACCAAGTGAACCTTATCATTTGTTTCACTCCATCCCTCTGGATGTGTGTTTTGTATCTCGGCTCAAGAGATGTTACAATGTCTCACTCCATGAGTTGATCTTGAGTTGCTCGATCTTTCAGAAGATCATTTTTGGAGAGTTTCTTTCGTCGTCACTGTGGTGGACAAAGATCTCGAAAGCAAGGATGTCGGGATCGACATGAGGCAACCAATCAACATTCATATGAAGGACGGTTGGATCATGAAGATTGTGTTAGCTAGTGTCCCTCTGTCTTCTTACCTCACGACTTGAATCTCGGGACGAGATTCTTGTTTAGTAGGGGTGAGTTGTCACAGCCCTAGCTTCCCCTATTGTCTTTAATTGATCTTCATGTCATCATATTTATTTTCAAAGGAAACCTGAAATGGAGATGACTAAACCCTAGCACCAAATCAAAGCAATTAGGTTTAACCTAAAAATATTTTCAATAAACCCAAAAATTGCCTTCATTAATGTTTGATAATTTTGGCAAGGGTTTTGGTCCAAACAAAAAATATTGAACATTTTTGGGGAATTGTTTAGGCTTTGATTTAATTCACTAATGTATTTGAGTTGGAGCAAATAAATCTTAAAAATATTTTTATTGCCCCAATAATTCCGAGACTTCTTGTGGAGCTCTGGAATTAATCATTTTACATCCACAAAAGTTTCCAGAAGCTGCAAAAATAATTTGGTTAGAAAACCAAATTCAAATCAAAAGCAAAAATAGAAAACAGAAACAAAAATGAGAAAAGCAGAGAGAGAGAGTAACTTACCTGGCGCTTACCAGCTGCAGCGGCGGCCCAGCTCCTATTTGGCCCAGCCCACCAGGGGCAGCCTCGTCTTCCACCTCTTGCCAGTAGGCAGAGGAGAAGCTGGGCACGGCGCGCGCCCACGACCTCCACCTCCTCCCTGTCTGCTTCCCTCCCCGACGTCCTGGACGAGTGCCATGCGACGGCCTCGACCCCATGCACCTCTCCTCTCTCCCTCTGGTCGCTCTTTCCCCTCCCTTTCTTCTTTCCATAGCTCACCTTGAGCTAGCCACAGCCACCGCCTCGCCTCCTTGAGCTAGCCAGGAGCTCCGCCGCAACGTCTAAGACCTCCTCACCAAGCCAAGCGACGCCGGACGCCTCGAAGTGCCACCCCCGACGCCTTCTTCAACCTCGGGTGCCGCCGTTCATCGCCGTCGATTCGCTCCGGCCAAGCCATCCTCAAGCCCATTTCGACGCCCCCTGCATGCGCCGTGAGCACCCGCGTCTTTTCCCTCTCTCCCCGCAGTCTAACCCGTCCTCTAGCTAGCTCATAGGCGGACCCGAGAGCTCCACCCCGCCGGCCATGTCGCCGCCGTGGCTGGAGCAAGTGCAACTTGCGTTTGGGTGTGTCAACGTGCTCAGTGGACCCCCAAGAGCGCGTAGCTTTCCCCAGCTTCTTCCCTAGCGCACCTTAGCGTCGAACTCATCGACGTCCAAGCTCCGGCCGCCGCAAACCTCACCGCCGGTGCTGTTTCCGGCCACTTCGGGCCATACCTCGGGCACCGTTGGATGCGGCCGAGTGCTAGCTTTCCAACGGGACTAACCGCGCCCGAATCCGCCTCCTGTACACGAAACCCAAGCCTCTCCGGTGAGACACCGCCGCGAAATGTGGTCGCCGGCGAGTAACTCCGGCGTGCTGACGTGGCACTGCTTAGTTAGGTCTAACAACTAGTTAGCACTAACCTAATGACCCTCTCGGTCAATGACAGATGGGCCCCGGCGCCCTAATCTTTAGTTAGATTAGAATTAACCCCCCTGTTTAGCCTGTGACACTTACGTGTGGGTCCCACGTGTCAGCCTCTGTAGCTGGCTCTGTGTCCCCGACCGGTGGGCCCTACAGGTCATGTTTGACCTGGTCCAATCGTGTTGACTGGATGACGTAAGCATGATGCAGTGCTGACGTCATAACTGTTTTCTGAATATTTTGTAAATCAGAAATGATTTATGAAATTCAGAAAAAGTCCAAAACTTGAAAAAATCATATAAAATCAACCGTAGGTCGGACGAAAATAATTTATATATGAAAAATTATCAGAAAAATTCAAGGAATCTGTGCGTGGCATTTTCATGCATGTTTGAACAAGTTAAACCTGCTGTTCAGGTCAAATCAATTAAATGACGTTTAAATAACCATATGTGGAGTTTGAATTTGAATCTTGGATTCAAACCAACTTCATTTAAATTGTTTCTAGTTGCATTAGCTCAAACCACAGCATATTTCCATGTCATGACCATGCATCATATTGTTGCATTGCATTGATTGTGTTCTCTCTTATTTGCCGTGTTTGTCCCCTCTCAGTAGACGTGGTTCCGACGATGAGTTCGATGACACCGATGAAGAACTATTACTATCTTCAGAAGTGTCAGGCAAGCAAAAACCCCTTTGAGCATCCCGATACAATCCCACTCTCTCGCTCCTGCTCTCTTTTACTGCATTAGGACAACAATGTTTTGAACTGCTTTCTGTTGCGGTAGTTGAACCCCTTTTCTCTGCATGACCTGTCATTGCCACAGTAAATAGTTGAAACCCACTAGCATGAGTAGGAGTTGTTTGAGCCATGTTGTGCCTACTCATCCATGCTTGTATGTCATGCCTGCTATTGCTTAGAGTTGTTTCAGGTGTGATTCATCAGGGATGAATTGGAATGGTGATGAACATGTACTACTGTGTGTGAGCTAAGTGTGTGAACACGATTTGGTAAAGGTAGCGGTGAGAGGCCATGTAGGAGTACATTGTGGGTTGTCTCACTGGAACCGTCCTTAAGAACTAAGTTCTGTGTAAGTTGTCCAATGACTAGCTACTACCACGCATTGGAATGCATAAGTGCCCCTCTCGACTTATTAATCAACTCGATCTCTGTCCAGGAGTTGCAACTAGTTTCTGGTGTTTGTAGGTAGTGTTTGTAGTCTACCAAGTGGCAGACGGTACATGTGGGCTTGGGACAGACTAGGCACCGTGGCACGGTGTACCAAGCGTAGATCCATCCGTCGAGGTGGGCTTGGGAACCCTGCGCACATCGTTTGGGGCCGTGAGCGACACCCCGGCCGGATCTCCTTACGGATGGAACCCGAATAGGCGATACACCTGGACTAGAGTCTTGTGTGGTTAGTCAGGTCGTGGCCGACACCCTCGCCAGGCTTCCGCTTGAAGGTTGCCGAGATACACGACGTGTACATGGCGGTAAGTGGCGAGTGCGTGTGTGAAGAAGTACACCCCTGCAGGGTTAACATGATCTATTTGAATAGCCGGGTCCGCTGTTATGGACTTTTTGGATGCTTACGTGGTACATAGACAAGTGAAAGTGGATACTCTAAAATACTCAAGACAAGTGTGAGTGCTATGGACGGCCTTCTCGTAGGTAGACGGGAGCGGATCCATAGTGGTGTATTTGATTGGTGAATATGTGGACTCGTGTGCGCCACCTCAAAAGAGTTACTTGCAGTCATAGTTCAGGATAGCCACCGAGTCAAAGCTGGCTTGCTGCAGTCAAACTCCACCACCCCTTTGTTGATACTGATGCATATGTAGTTAGTTCTGATGTAAGTCTTGCTGAGTACCTTTGTACTCACGTTTGCTTAATTTATGTTTTTGCAGAGAGACTTCAGTCTCACTAGTGGTTCCGTGTGGACTTCGATGTTTAGCTTGTTACCTCAGCTACGATCTTGTGCCCTTGGGAGGGTCTTGTAGATAGTTAGGTTTCTCAGCCTTTTTCATTTGTAGTTGTCTGTACTCAGACATGTTATGCTTTCGTTGCCTGTATGCTCTGTATGTTGGGTCATGTGACCCCTGTTTGTAATAAATGCTATGATGGCTCTTCTGGGCCTTATCTATATGAGTTGTTGAGTTATGTTCTGATGCCATGTTGTACATCACATACTTGCATGTTATGCGTACGTGTAATGTGTATTGCTATGTGTGGGATCCGACACCTAGTTGTTTACCCTTGGTAGCCTATCTTACAGGGAAATGTCTCCTAGTGCTTCCACTGAGCCTTGGTAGCTTGCTACTGCTCCGGAACACTTAGGCTGGCCGGCATGTGTCCTTCTTCGTTCCTGTGTCTGTCCCTTAGGGGAAATGTCACGCGTTGTTCCTTTAAGTCCTTGTAGCTTGCTACGACTTGGGTTCATACGTTGATGAGCGACACGTTCGTTGCTGGGTCATGTATGCCTCTCTCTGTAATTTAGCGCCACTTTTAGTTTATAACTAGTCATGTCGGCCCGGGTTCTCTGTTATATGGATGCTAGCGACACTATCATATACGTGTGCCAAAATGCGCAAATGGTCCCGGGCCAGGTAAGGTGGCACCCGTGGGGATACCGTCCGTGAGGCCGCAAAGTGATATGATGTTTTACAGGCTAGACCTGTGTGACTTAGGATCGGGGTCCCGACAGTCGCGCTAGCTGAATGTGGCGTCGCGGCCAGGTAAAGCCCCAATGGCTCTTGAGGCTTGGGTGCCACCATTACTGGCGGGCTGGTGAGGTATCTCTTGAGGTCTTCAAACGCTGCGTTAGACTCAGGGGTCCATTCAAATGGGCTCTTCCTTTCCATCAGCTTGAAGAAAGTGAGGGCTCTCTCCCCTATCAGCTTCTGCATCTCCTTAAGGTTCTTGGGCGGACTCATCTTCTCTATGGCCTTGAGCTTCTCGGGGTTCGCCTCAATTCCTCGATGCGACACGAGGAAGCCCAAGAGCTAGCCTGAAGGGACTCCGAACATGCACTTCTCCTGGTTGAGTCGCAAGTGTACCTTGCGTAAGTTGGCGAAAGTCTCTTCCAGATCTGTGATAAGTGTTGAGGCCTCCTTAGATTTTACCACGATGTCGTACACATACGCCTCAGCATTCCTCCCGAGCTGCTTTCCTAGTGCGATGTGCATTAACCGCTGGAAGGTTGCTCCGGCATTCCGTAGCCCAAACGGCATGCAGGTGTAGTAGTACACCCCGCACGGGGTGAGGAAGGCGGTCTTCTTGACGTCTTGCAGCGCCATCTTGATCTGGTGGTAACCTGAGAAGGCGTCCAGGAAACACAGCAAGTCGCACTCGGCGGTGGAGTCGAGGATTTGATCGATGCGTGTCAGAGGGAAAGGGTCTTGCGGGCAAGCTTTGTTGAGGTTGGTCAAGTCGATGCACATGCGCTCTTTTCCTCCTTCCTTGGGTACGATGATGGGATTTGTCAGCCACTCCGGGTACCGGACCTCGCAGATGACTCCCGCCGCCTCAAGCTTACGAGTCTCCTCCATGATGAAGGACTGCTTCTCCGTGGATTGGAGCCTGGCCTTTTGTTTCACGGGACGCATGTTAGGGCATACGTTTAGGTGATGCTCGATCACCTCTCTTGGGACTCCGGCCAGATCCTTGGGTTCCCATGCGAACACGCCCCTGTTCGTGCACAGGAATCCGACCAGCACCTCCTCCTGAGCTGGGGGAAGGCTAGCTCCTATGGTGAAGGCGACGCCTGACGGCTCACCTTCATCCAACAGCACCTGTTTTGTCTCGGCTAGGTCTTGGGAGAAAATTTTCTTCTTCTTGGCGGGGGCAGACCCCTTGGTCCCAGGAGCGGCTTCCTCGGCTGGGCGCGCTGCCTCAGCGGTCCGGAAGACGCGCTTGAGGGCCGCCAGGGCTTCTTTGGTGTCCCCCGTCATGGTAAGGACTATGCGGCTCCCCGACATCTTCATGAGGTTATAGGCCGAGTGGGTCGCGGCCATGAACTGAGCCAGCGCCGAGTACCCAAGGATGGCATTGTACGGGAGACCGATTCAGGCGATGTCGAAGTCGATCAGCTTGGTGCGGTAGTTGTCTCGGGTGCCAAAGGTGACCTGGAGGCGGATCTGCCCTAGGGGCTGGTAGAACCGCTGCCGACCCAAGAAAAGGGCTTGGTGGGCCGTAACCGCTCGAGTTGCACTTGGAGAAAGCTGAAAGCTTCCACCGAGAGCACGTTGAGGCCAGCCCCACCATCCATGATTGTCTTGGTGACAGCCACATTTCAGATGGTGGGGTGCAGAGCATCGGAAGGGCACCGGAGCCCGCAGTGGAGGCGGGTTGGTTTACCAAGCCGAAGGCTTGGTCGGCCTTCGGAGTCACCCACCCAGGAGGAGCCCCCTTGCGTAAGGAGGCGACCCCAGTCTGGCGAAAGATCTGCTTGATGAGTCGGCCGGAGGGTGGTCGTTGGGAGCCGCCGAGGAGGGACATGACGGCGTGGGGCACCGGTGCCCCAAAGCGTGAGAGGAAGAGGTCGTGTAGCTCTTCCTAGGACGCCATGGATAATTCTGGCAAGCTGAAAAACCAGACTCGTGGCACGCCGTTGAGCGCCATGGGGAGCCAGCTGGCCATGACCTTGTCGTCGTCGCCGGCCGCAGAGATGGCCTCCTCGTAGGCCTGGAGGAAGACAAACGGGTCGGCCGCCCCGTTGTAGTGTGGCGACAGATTCGGCCTGAACTTGGGTGGCCACTGTACCCGCCGTAAGGCGGGGGTGAAGGCCCAGTGGCCAGGAGCGCCGCCGCGCGCGGCTACCAAGCCTGTCGGAGGAGGGATGCCCGCCATGAGAACCTGATGATCGGAGGGTGGAACGGACGGGGAGAAAACTTCGGCACACCCCTACCTGGCTCGCCAAATGTCGGATGTTGGGTTCCGGCAAAACCCTTAAGGTTTGAACTCTAGGGTGCGCATGAAGATCTCACCCTCTGCCCTAGCTCGTCTACTCGACAGCCCTAAGCCTAGCTCGCCAGATCTGATGAACAGGAGACACAAGATGTATACTGGTTCGGGCCACTGTTGTGGTGTAACACCCTAATCCAGTGTGTATGGTGGATCACCCCGTAGGCTGAGGAAGAACAAGTACAAGGATGAACTGCCTCCTGAGGAGAAGTGTTCTTGAGCGTGGGTGAGCTCGTGGTGTCTTTTAGGTCTCGATGATTCGATCCCTTTTGTGAGTGTGGCTAGGCCCTATTTATAATGGCCAGGGTCCACTCCCCAAATATTGAGCGGGAAGGAATCCCACAACGGCCAAATTTGAAGGGGGACAGCTAGTACAAGCTATCCTGACAAAAGGTGGTCTTCGCTTGCCAAAGGCTCTGGTGGTGACGCCGCCGTGGGCTCCGCGATGACCTCCGTCCTGCTGCCCTGCTGCACCTGGACTTGATGCACCGATATGGAAACGTTTGTCTGATGCCTCGGGACTCCTCGCCCTCACCTGCTCCTTTAGCACCAAAGAGGAAACTGGCACTCTGCGCCCGTTGGCGCCCGCCTGGCCTTGGTTGTCATTGCTCACGTCACGAGGACCTCGCGAGGAGTCCCTCGCCTCAATATCTCCGATCCTCACGAGCTGGTCTTGTGTGGCCGCCCCAAGGGATGCCTTGCGTCGTCCACCTCGCGAGGCTTGGCCCCTCGCGAGGGTCTTGATTGGTCGATGAAGATGCTGGGCCGTATCAGGTCGCCTTGTGAGCCACGCCCTGGGCCGCAAGCAGGCATGTCCGGGTATCCCCGTTCCAAGGACGCTGACAGTTTGGTTCCATCGTTGAGTGCCGTGGGCCAGTAAAATCAACTGCAGAACGCCTTGCTTACTAGGGTACGCGACGATGAGTGATGTCCTCAGTCTCCGGCGTGGATGTCAGCTAGCAGCCCGCCTCCCTGCTTCCTGGAGATGCACCGTAAAGAAACATCATTTGGTCGTCTCCTGTAAAGCTCATCGTCTTGGATGCAGTATGTCGTATCCTGGCGGGCCATGCGCTCGGCATCTTCCTCCTTTTCTGGCAACACTACTCGCACCAGGTATGACTTGAATTCCTCGGTCCAGAATCCCGCCTGAGGCTCGAGCGCCAGGAGCAAGCGAGCTCCTGGGGCCGGGCCGCAGGCGGGGGCTCCCGAGGTCGGTGGCTGGGGGAGTTCATCCTGAGGCTTCGCCGGTCCTTCCCGCGGGGGTGACACCGAGGGCGTGAGGAGACTTTCCTCGAAGACGTCGGGCTCCTGGGGCAGGTGCCTGGATGCTCTCTTGGCAATGTCGTCGGCCTCCTTATTAGTGCCATGGGGTACGTGTTCCGGCTCCAGGCCCAAGAACTACTTCTGCATCTTGCGTACCTCCGTGAGGTATGCCTCCATATCCTCGTCCCTTGGCTCGTACACCTTGTTGGAGAGGTCGACGAGGAGCTGGGAGTCACCCTTGATGATGAGGCGTTTCACCCCCAGGGCTATCGCCGCCTTGAGACCGGCGATGAGGCCCTCGTATTCCTCGATGTTGTTGGAGACCTTATCGCCTGGCTGAAAGTAGAGTTGTATGGCGTAGTAGAGCTTGTCATGAGTGGGCGAGATGAGCACAACCCCTACCCGCGCGCCCTGGCAGGCAAACACGCCATCAAAGTACATGACCCAGCCATCCGGTGTTTCGCTCCCCGGCAAGAGGGACTGGTTCGGGCTCGCTTCGGGCCCTAGGGCGTCAGTCCATTCTGCCACGAAGTCAGCAAGCGCGACCCCCTTGATAACCCTGGTGGTGCTGAACTCTAGCTGGAACGCCTACAACTCTACATTCCATTCCACGACCCTTCCTACCACGTTTGGGCTCCGGAGTACCCTTTCAAGAGGGTAAGCTGAGATGACCTTGATGGGGTGGCCCTGGAAGTAGTGGCGCAACTTTCGTGAAGCGATGGGGAGCGCAAGCAGGAGCTTCCGCGGCATGTGATAGCGTGCTCGGGCATCACGAAGCACCGTGCTGACGAAGTATACAGGGTGCTCGACGGGGATGAGGTCTGAACTCGCCAGTGGCTGTGTGGCCTGACTAGGTGAAGGCACTCCAGAGGCTTGGTCGCCAGTAGGGGTAACTGCAGCCCCCGGGGAGTTGTCTTGTAGGACTCGGTCGTTTCCTGGCCCAGTTGGGGCCACGGGAGTGCCGCCCTTGGGTAGCAAGGTCTTGTCTTGGCGCTCCTCTCGTACAGCCACCAGTGCTGCACTAGCTGAATGCTGTGTCGAGGCCAGGTAAAGCTCCAGTGGTTCCCGAGGCTTGGGTGCCACCATCACTGGTGGGCTGGTGAGGTATCTCTTGAGGTCTTCGAATGCCGCGTCAGCCTCAGGGGTCCATTCGAATGGGCCCTTCCTTTTCATCAGCTTCAAGAACGGGAGGGCCCTCTCCCCTAGATTGGAGATGAAACGCCCCAACGACGTTACAAAGCCGGCTAGCTTCTGCATCTCCTTGAGGTTCTTGGGAAGACTTGTTTTTTCTATGGCCTTGACCTTCTCGGGGTTTGCCTCGATTCCTCGGTGCGACACCAGGAAGCCCAAGAGCTTGCATAAAGGGACGCCGAAAACGCACTTCTCCGGGTTGAGCCGCAGGTCTACCTTGCGCAGGTTGGCGAAGGTCTCTTCCAGATCTTTGATAAGGGTCGAGGCCTCCTAAGATTTTACCACGATGTCATCTACGTACGCGTCAGCGTTTCTCCCGAGCTGTTTCCCCAGTGCGATGTGCATTAACCGCTGAAAGGTTGCTCCTGCATTCCGTAAGACAAACAGCATGCAGGTGTAGCAGTACACTCGGCACGGGGTGAGGAAGGCAGTCTTCTCGACGTCTTGATCTGGTGGTCACCTGAGAAGGCATCCAGGAAACACAACAAGTCACACTCGGCGGTGGAGTTGACGATCTGATCGATGCGGGGCAGAGGCAACGGGTCTTGTGGACAAGCTTTGTTGAGGTTGGTGAAGTCGACACACATGTGCTCTTTCCCCCCTTTCTTGGGCACGATGATGGGGTTTGCCAGCCACTCCGGGTACCGGACCTCGTGGATGACACCTGCCGTCTCCAGCTTACGAGTCTCCTGTATGATGAAGGACTGCTTCTCCGTAGATTGGCGCCTGGCCTTCTGCTTCACCGGGCGCATATTAGGGAACACGTTTAGGTGATGCTCTATCACCTCTCTTGGGACTCCCGCCAGATCCTTGGGTTCCCACGCAAACACATCCCTGTTCGCACGCAGGAATCCAACCAACGCCTGATATGTCCATTTTGTATCATGCTTTTATGTTGATATTTATTGCACTTTGGGCTGTTATTATACATTATGTCACAATACTTATGGCTTTTCTCTCTTATTTTACATGGTTTACATGAAGAGGGAGAATGCCGTCAGCTGGAATTCTGGGCTGGAAAAGAAGCAAACTCTGGAAACCTATTCTAGACAACTCAAAAAGCCCCGAAACTTCACAGGACACCGTTTCAGAAAATATAAAAAATATTGGGTGAAAGAAGATCACCAGGGGGGCCACCACCTGTCCACGAGGGTGGGGGTGACGAGGTTACTGACCTAGGGTAGGGTCACAGGCCTGACCAAGGTAACCCACCCAAGGTCACTACCCCAGAAGCTCAAAAGGCAAACCGATGGTAACAAGGACAGTCGACTGAGATAGCCCAAGAGGATATCCCACTCGACTGTACTCCAGGAACCAGACGACTCAACTTCACTCGACCCATCCAAGGCACTCGACCCCCGAAGGTCAAAGGTTCCTTAGGACAGCAACGGTCTGGTATTCACTCCGCTGCAGTGAATGCCTTTATTACTCTTTACTGCAGACGTTATCAGTAGCACCCGCCTTTATGTACATTGAACCCTTAGTAACGTGGAGCATGGCCGGGGTCCTGGCACACTATATAAGCCACTCCCCTCCTCCAGTACAAGGGTTCGCACCCCCTTTAACACACACACATATACATATTTCAGTCGACCGCCTCCGGGCACCGAGACGTAGGGCTATTACTTCCTCCGAGAAGGGCCTGAACTCGTAAACGCCTTGCATACAACTTCGCCATAGCTAGGGCCTTGCCTCCTCCTACGTACCCCCTACTCATACTGTCAGACTTAGAACCACGACAGTTGGTGCCTGATACGTCTCCAATGTATCTATAATTTTTTATTGTTCCATGCTATTATTTATGAAGTCTTGGATGTTTAATGGGCTTTATTATTCACTTTTATATCATTTTTGGGACTAACCTACTAACCCAAAGGCCCAGTCTAGATTGCTGCTTTTTGCCTACTTCAGGGTTTTGCAGAAAAAGAATATCAAACGGAGTCCAAACGGAATGAAACCTTTGCGAGAGATATTTTTGGAGAAAATCACGCATAGGAATCTTCAGGACCAAGTCAGGGGCCAGAGGGGCTGCCCTCGAGGGTGGGGGCGCGCCCCCCTTCCCAAGGCGCGCCCGCTGCCTCAAGGCCCCCTCGTGTGGCCCCCGGTGCCCTCCTTCTTCCTATATATATCCACGTACCCCAGAAACACCATACGCAGAGAGAAAACCCTAATTCCACCGTCGTAGCTTCTGTTCCCTTGGAGATCCCATCTTGGAGCCTGTTCCGGAGCTCCACCGGAGGGGGATCCACCACGGAGGCCTTCATCACCATCATCATCGCCCTCACCATGAGTTGTGAGTAGTTTACCACAGACCTTCAGGTCCATAGCTAGTATCTAGTTCTTCTCTCTCTCTGGATCTCAATACAAAGTTCTCCTCGGTCTTCGAGGAGATCTATTTGATGTAATCTCTTTTTGCGGTGTGTTTGTCGAGATCCGATGAATTGTGATTTTATGATCAAGGTTATCTATGAAAGATATTTGGTTCTTCTCTGAACTTTTTATGCGTGCTCATAATATCCTTGCAAGTATCTTCGAATTATCAGTTTGGTTTGGCCTACTAGATCTATAGTTCTTGCAATGGGAGAAGTGCTTGGCTTTGGGTTCAATCTTGCGGTGTCCTTTCCTAGTGACAGTAGGGGCAGCAAGGCACGCATTGTATTGTTCCATCGAGGATAAAAAGATGGGGTTTACATCATATTGCTTGAGTTTATCCCTCTACATCATGTCATCTTGCTTAAGGCGTTACTCTATTCGTATGAACTCAATACACTAGATGCATGCTGGATAGCGGTCAATGTGTGGAGTACTAGTAGTAGATGCAGAATCGTTTCGGTCTACTTGTCTGGGACGTGATGCCTATATACAATGATCATGCCTAGATAGTCTCATAATTATTCGCTTTTCTATCAATTGCTCGACACTAATTTGTTTACCCGCCGTAGAATACCGCTACCATGAGAGAAGCCACTAGAGAAAACTATGGCCCCCGGGTCTATTCTCAATATATCAATCTACATCTACTTCACTTTTACCGCTTTTATTTGCTGTTTTATTAAACTAAAAATACCAAAAATATAAACTATCATCTCAATCAGATCTCACTCTCGTAAGTGACCATAAAGGGATTGACAACCCCTTATCGCGTTGGCTGCGAAGTTCTTATTTGTTTGTGCAGGTGCGAGGGACTCGCGCGTGGTCTCCTACTGGATTGATACCTTGGTTCTCAAAAACCGAGGGAAATACTTACGCTACTGTACTACATCTCCCTTTCCTCTTCGAGGGGATACAACGCAAGCTCAAGAGGTAGCAAGAAGAATTTCTGGCACCGTTGCCGGGGAGGCTTACGCAAAAGTCATATACCAAGTACCTATCACAAACCCTTATCCTTCGCATTACATTTATTTACCTCTCGTTTTCCTCTCCCCCACTTCACCCTTGTCGTATTATTTGCCCTTCTTCCGCCGTGTGTTTATCGTTCGCTTGCCTTTTTGTTTGCTTGTGTGAGTTCGCTTGCTTGCTTGTCATTATTGCTAGCCCCTTATCCACTCCTTTGTCTCCCGAGTTTGAAGTACTTCACTTCAAGCAAAGGCAAGGAGAAAACTTAAAAGATGCTTGGTTTAGGATGATGGAATCTTATCGTAAGTGCACCTTAGAAGTGAATTTTAGAATCTTGCTTCGCAATTTTTATGTTGTATTGAATATGTCTCATAGACAACTCTTGGATTGCGTTGCCAAAGGAAATTTTATCGAAGTTGATCCTAGTTTCGCGCATGAAATCATAGAGGGAATAGTGGGAACACTACCTCCCCAAAAGGAGTCAAACTCAACCCCGGAAGGGACGCAAGTTTTTAAGAAAATTGGCGAAGTAACGAAAATATTACAAAAATCTCTTGAACCTCTTACGAGTGTTAGTGGGAAACTCCACCGCATGAATATGTTGATTACTCTTTGCAATAAGCGGTTGGATGCTTTAGATCTTAAGATTTCTGAATATGAAGGGAAACGCAAAGAACCTCCCGGATTCGAGCTTGACACCATTAAAAGGGTGAAGACCAAAGATGGCAATACGTAGATCTATCTTGTATCGTGCCTAGCTAGGGGCGTAAAATGATAGCGCTTGTTGGGAGGCAACACAATTTTATGTTTTTTTTGCTTTTGTTGCTGTTAGGGTTTAAATATTGCATCTAGCCTCTGATTAGATGTGGTTTCATGTTTTGTTTAGTGTTTGTGCCAAGTAGAACCTTTGGTAAGACTTGTGTGAAGTTTATATGATCTTGCTGTGAAAAATAGAATCGTTAGTGCTTGCAAAAGTAGTTGTGGGCTTTTACTGGATCGCGATTTTTAGTTGATTCTTTCTTATGCTGATTGGTACACAAAATGCGCAAATTAACTAATTTAGTTTGAATTTTTTGGAGTTCCAGAAGTAGGCGAACCCAGCAGATTACTACAGACTGTTCTGTCTATGACAGATTCTGTTTTTCGTGTGTTGTTTGCTTATTCCGATGTATCTATGAGTAATATTGGAGGATATGAACCATAGAGAACTTGGAGTACAGTAGGTTTAACACCAATAAAAACAAAGAATGAATTAATTTCTGTACCTTTGAGTAGTGGTTTGCTTTCTCACACTAACGGAGCTCACGAGATTTTTTGTCTAAGTTTTGTGTTATGAAGTTTTCAAGTTTTGAGTATTGCTTTGATGGACTACGGAACAAGGAGTAGCAAAGGCCTAAGCTTGGGGATGCCCATGGAACCCCAAGTAAATTCAAGATAATCAAAAGCCTGAGCTTGGGGATGCCCCGGGAAGGCATCAACTCTTTCGTCTTCATCCATCGGTAAATATACTTAGAGCTACATTTTTATTCACAGCATGCTATGTGCTTTGCTTGGAGCATCTTGTATAATTTGAGTCGTTGCTTGTTAGTTTGCCACAATCATCCTTGCTGGACACACCTATTTGAGAGAGTTAAATATGGCCTAGAAATTATTAGAACACTCTATGTGCTTCACTTATATCCTTTGAGTTGAATAGTTTTTGCTCTAGTGCTTTACTTATATCTTTTAGAGCATGGTGGTGATAATATTTTGTAGAAATTGTTGAACTCTCATGCTTCACTTATATCTATTTGAGAGTCTATTAAAACAGCATGGTAAAGTGTTTAGGCTAAAGAAACAAGTCTTCACATGATAAACATCCAATGTCAATGTATTAAATAAAAAATTCACACCAAGTGCATTGAATAGAATGTGATGTTGAATGCTTGATAATTGTTTTGAGAGAATGAGGATAGTGATATTAGAGTCATGCTAGTTGTCGGCGTCCTAGGAACCAGGGTACCCAGACTTGCCTATCTGTGGGCCGCGACGTGCTCCTACAACCGGCCTGGCACGGCCCAGCTGACCGACCAGCTGCTCAAGACCCTCGCGAGGGGCCAGGCCTCGCGAGGAGAACAACGCCAAGACCCCCTCGGGATCGGCCTCGGCAAGGCGTTCCAGAGGGGCGGGGAATCCAAGGCCAAGCCTGCCTTAGGAGGAGGTAGTGATGTCAGCAGTGACGCACCACGCCAGCGGGTGCCAGCGTCCGTGAGCGGCACAGTTGCCATTTCGGTGCAAAGGAGACATCACATCCGTTGGTTCCCAAGGAGCGGGGCAAAGGTTTCCTCTTTGGTGGAACAAGACCGAAGACCGCAAGGACGATAAGGGGGATGTCACCGTCGAGCCCACCACCGTGTCACCGCCTGATCCTTTAGCAGGCGAAGACTACTTTTGTCAGGGTAGGAACGTCCTTGTGTTCGCGCTCAAAAATGGCTGTTGTGGAATCCCTTCCCGCCTAAACATTTCGGGGGAAGAGGACCGTGGCCGCCTATATAAGTAGCTAGGACCTCCACTGCAAAGGGAGAAGGATCGATTTCACACACTTTGCCACCGCACAAGGAGCAAGAGCACTAGCTTCCTGACCCTCCTGAGCTCGCCTCCTGAGCTCAGGAACCCTTGTACCAGTTCATATTCTAACTCGCCCGAAGCCAATCCACCAACGCAGGAAGTAGTGTCTTACACCTCGCGGTGGCCCGAACCTGGATAAACTCTTGTGTGTTTGTTCGTTGTTTGCTTGAATCCTTCCACCGAGACGAAAGCAAGGCGCTAGGTAGACGTAAGTGGGAGAGATCTTCGTTCACGCCCCTCTGTTCGAACTTAACGGGTTTTGAGGAGCCCTGAATCCGACATTTGGTGCGCCAGGTAGGGGGCGTGTCAAAATCACGCCTCTCCGACGACCTCGTCGTGTTCTCGTCACCGACCCTACTCCACAGCCATGGTGGACACACGCCGAGCTCGCGCCGCCCGCTGCGCTGCGAACGTCGCTCAGACGCTGCCCGCGGGCAACGATGCACCGCTCCGCCCCAACTCGTCCGTCGCCAACGCCGCCACCGACCCGGCTGTCCACGAGCAGTAGGACTCCTCGCCGCCGCTGTCCGTGCGGCGGGATGGCCGCATGGCAACATCTTCACCCTTGCCGGCCGCAGCGTCGTCCTCGCTGGTCCGCCGCGGGCCGGTCTACCAGCAGCCTGCACTACTGATGGCGCGGGAGCTCTTGCGCTACCGCCCGGCAGATGATCTCTACGACGAGTGGCTCCACCGCATCACCGATCTCGTCAACGCAGCTGGGGAAGCGCCTGCACCAACGCACTCTTCGCGTCCTCCGTCGCCCCCGGCGGCGAACGAGGGCCGTGTGGTCCCGGCTCCGCCTCACCCTCACCCCGCCGCCCAGGAGGGCCGGCGCGAGGTCCCTCGATGTGAACAACCCCGCAAAGCCCACGCCCGCGACGAGGAGAGTTGCCAGGTGATCCCGCACCCACATGCAGGGGCATGTGGGCCCCCTGTCCCGCAACGCCCAGACCGCGCACCACAGGAGGTGGTGGCGCCAGCACCTCAAGAACAAGCAGCACAGTTGCAGGGGCACCTGTGATCATGAGCGTACGCGGGTGTGGCACCCTAGCTCCCGAGCTACGGCGCCTCATTTGGCCCGACAAGTTCAAGCCGGACCTGCCTCCGCGCTACGACGACACCACCGACCCCACAGAGTTCCTTCAACTATACGAGCTGAGCATCGAGGCGGCCAACGACACTGAGCAGGTCATGGCGAACTGGTTCCCCATGGTTCTGAAGGACGGCGCACGATCCTGGCTCCTGAACCTTCCAGTGGGATCCATCTCCTCCTGGGGAGAGCTTCGCAAGCGTTTATCGCCAACTTCCAAGGCACCCGCGACCGAGCCCCGGCAGCTGCTGACCTGCGTCGCTTGAAGCAGCAGCCGGGAGAAGCCCTGCAAAAGTACATCCAACGCTTCAACACCATGCGCCTCCGTATCCCCAGGGTCTCGGACGAGGCCATCATCTCCGCGTTCACCGATGGCGTCTGCGACGTCAGGATGAGGGAAGAGCTCGCCATCCACGAAGACCTGTGCACAGCCCTCGAGATGTTCAAGCTCGCGGCAAAGTGCGCCAGGGCGGAGGAAGGCCTCCTCTCCCTTCAGGAGCTGCCTGAGGTGGAGTTAGACAACAAGAAGACCAAGGCCAAGGAGTCGAAGCACAAGGGACCCGCCGTGCTAGCTGCTGAGCCAGAACTGAAGTGTGGCTGCGGCCACGATGACCACCCCAGAGACAACCGACCGTACTGCGTCTTCCACAACGCCCACAGCCACAATACCAATGACTGTCAGGAGCTCAGGGCAATGCGCGGCGGGCGCGTCGGGCAACGCCCTGGGCGTGACAACCGCGGCTACGGCCGTGGAGGAGGCCGAGGAGGAGGACGTTGGGACGGCAGGAACTCGCGCCCAGGGTGGCGTGAGCAGCCTCGTGAAGACCACCGGCAGGAGCAGCCTCGTGACGCCCCCTGGGCGACCAGCCTCGTTAGGGTCGCCCTCAGGGCCACGGAGGCCTGCCTCTGCTGGCACCACCACCAAGGAGGAACGACGATGACCGCCAGGGAGACGGGGCAGGGGGCTTCCAAGAACCACGTGCAGTCGCGTGCATTCTGGGAGGAGCCCATGCCCCGGCTTATCACCGCATTTTCAAGCAATTCGCCCGTGAGGTGAACGCGGCGCTTCCCAGGCCTGACGCCGCGCGCAACCTCAGGTGGACCAAGCAAGTCATCGCCTTTAACCCCAAAGACCAGCTCAAGTGCACTGCGGCCCCAGCCGCGCTCCCGATGCTCTGCAGCCCGACCATCATCAACGTCCTCATGACTAAGACCCTCATCGATGGCGGGGCAGGGATCAACATCCTCTCCGTCCAGACCTTCGAGACACTCCCGGTTCCCTACAATCAGCTCCACCCCACCAAGCCATTTTATGGAGTCACGGATGGCTCCACGCTCCCGATGGGGCAAGTCTGCCTCCCCGTCACCTTTGGAGACCCCGACAACTACCACACCGAGCTCATCGACTTCGACGTCGCCAACATCCACCTCATGTACAACGCCATCCTGGGGTATCCTGCCCTTGCCAAGTTCACGGCGGCGACCCATCACGGCTAAAACGTCCTCAAGATGCCCGGAAGCGGCGGAGTCATCACGATCGCCTCCGATGAGAAGGAAGTGGTGCGTTCCCTGGAGCGTGCCTACCAGACCGCGGCGGTTGAATACCCCGATGAGGATGAAGCCGTCCTCGCCCTGCAGACCGCCCCCAAGAAGAAGAAGAAGAAGAACCTACCCGTTAATGGACCTCAGAACGCGGGGCCTCCCGACGACCTGGCCTCAGGACTCGCGCCTGCTGACGAGGCGCCTTCCACCCTCGCATAGGGAGGCGCGCTCGACGCCCCTCTCGTGACGGGCTCGGGGGCTCTCCTCTGGAGTGTCCCTGAGGTGACACGTGCCCCGATGGAGGTGTTCGAGCACCACCTGCAAGCGTATCTTGATGCGCGTTTTTGTGAGCCCAGCGCGAGCCGTCCGGCGCTGGGGGCTCAGGACTTCACCGACCAAGTTACGGAGGAACTTCAGTACGCAAGACTCATCTGCGGTGGGCGTAACCGCACAACCCCAAGTCCACTTGCTCGCAGCCCGAGCGACTACTTCCGCATCTGCGTCGACACCGCGGGTCTCAACCGAGCCACTTCTCAGGAGCCCTTCTGGCCGACGGCGGTCGGCCAGAGGAGGGCCCTCCCCTGCAGCTACGTCTGCATGCTCTTCGACTTCCGCAACACAGCTGCCACTTTCCAGCGTCTCGCGCAGAATGCCTTGGGGGCTCAGGAGGCTCAGTGGCAGGCGGTCCGAACGGAGTGGGAGCCGGACCCGCGCGACCACTGAGAGCCTCAGGAGCCCCTGGGCCTCAGGAGCCCGACGATCCTCGGGAGTGACCCGCATAGCTCACGTGTTCAGCTACCCCAACTCTCCTTCGGCAAGTATCAGGTGACACTTTAGGTATCTAAACGAGGGCGCCTCTCGGGCTGCATCATCCTCGGGCCGCTAGGGGCTGTTCCCCCGTGGTTGTCTCCCTTTTTGCATGATCAAGGCCAGATATTTATTTCCATTCACATTATCTATATGCTTGGCGTCCTCACCGCCACTAAGGTCATGATCCCTTGTGAGCTCACTCGTGACCGCCCCATGGTTAAGGACTGGCACGACGTCTGTGCTCGGGTCCGTCCCTGCAACGTCGATAAACCCAAGGGCTGAGCTCTGCCTAGCGAGCCATTTCCGTGACGGCATCTCCCATGGTCCTTGGTGCCTTGTTCTCGCATGGGCTAATCCTGGATGGGTAAGTAGGGGCCCGTGGCAGGTGCCTTGCTCATGCGGGAACCGCGCGCAGGCTGTTTTTCCTTTGGATCATGGCATCAGAAGACTGGGCACGGCGTCTGTGCTCGGGTCCGTCCCTGCAGCGTCGATAAATCCAGTGGCTGAGCTCTATCTCGCGGCTTAACCCCATGACGTCACCTCCATGGGTCGCTGGTGCTGCGGCCTTCTCATGCAATATCCCCTGGAGATGCACTCGGCGTAGGTCAACACAACACCTCTCTTTTCAAGAAGAAGACTCAGGCGCAACCCGCCTCAGGGTGGGGTCTCGTGAGTGATGCGTAAGCTCACGAGAACTTCCTCAGAGTCGTTCAGCTCGTCCTGAGGAGCACACATATACACCTTGGCTGTCCTACCGTTCTAGCCACGCGTTAGGACGGGGTTGTACACGCCCCGGAGTCTCTCCCGGTGGGAGGCTCCCTCCCACGGTCCAGTGGAAGTACCAAGCTCCACGCTGGTAGATCCAACCGAGGAGCGGTTATGCCCACGAACCAGTGGAAGCACCAAGCTCCGAGCTGGCCGACACGACTGAGGCGCGGTTATGCCCACACTCCACGCAAGTGTGGTAGCTCTATGCTCCACGCTAGTTATAAACAACTGAGGGTGGCCCCCAGTGGTCGCACCAACCTCAGGGAGCATTTTAGCTCACGACGCTCACAACTTCTCCTTGGATGGGTGTCGCGAGGGGGGCTAGGCACGGGGGCTATGCTCAGGTC
Organism: Secale cereale; assembly: GCA_902687465.1. Taxonomy (NCBI): domain Eukaryota; kingdom Viridiplantae; phylum Streptophyta; class Magnoliopsida; order Poales; family Poaceae; genus Secale; species Secale cereale. The sequence goes on along the minus strand of LR738712.1, from coordinate 368,758,583 downwards.
ACGCCTGGCAGACGCCACCCTACCAGGTGCCCAGACACCTGGCCTTCTCGTGCCCCCATCCTAGGCGAAGGCTCGTGGGCATGGTATGGTGCTTGTTCCCCTTCATGAAGAGCCGTTCGTACGTCAAGGGGGACCTCTAGGCATCACGGCCGTCGAGGTATGCATGGGGTTGGGCCCTGCCAACGCAGAGCACCTAAAGCAAACATGAAAAGAAGCAAGCATGGAATTATCTAGCTATTACAATAACGTCAAGTTTTTTCAAATTCAACCAAGTTCTTACGCCTCCCCGAGGCACTCGCACTCCTCTCACTAAACAGGATGGATCAAGCATCGCCGGGCGCAGCAGTACCGGTCGTCTCCCCTTTGGCCGCGGTAACGGTAGATTGGAGGAACGCATCCACCAGCGACGTGACTTCGCCCTCAGGGCCTCGGCAGCCGAGTTCTCCATGACTGCGGTCACGGGCTCGGACAGCGAGTCCAGGTCAAGGGTGGGGTCGCGAAGGCTTAGGTGGCTGCACACCCACGTCGGGACGAAGGTAAGCAGCGTGCGACCTTCAGCATCGACTAACTGGCCGATCACGGCTGTAACACCACACAGGAACTCCATGAGCGCAGCAAGGAGCCCGGCGGGGCCTCCCTCAGGGGCGGCCAGCGGCTCCTTGAACCCTTCCCCGTAGGCGGCATGCAGCGCCTTGCGGGCCTCAAGGTCAAAGGCGGTAAGGTCCTCGGGACTCACCGTCGCCAAAGCTGCGAGAGCTTCCTCCTGGGAACGAGCTGCTTGGGCCGCCCTGGCCTGCTCAACTTCAACCTTCAGCTTCTCCAGGGCGGCGCGGTCAGCAAGCTGCTCCTGCTGCAGTCGGGATGTCGTGGCCTTCTCCGCCTCGAGCTCCTTCTCCAACCCTTTGAGCTCCAGGGCGCGCCTAGTGTCTTCCTCATGGAGGGCCCCCAGCTCGCTCTCTGCCTTGAGGCAGCGCTTCTCGAAGGACGTGGCATCATCTCGTGCAGCGTCACGAGCCAGCATGGCCGCCGCGGCTTCCTCTCGACCCTTGGCAGCAGCCACCAAGGCCTGATCCCAGGAGGCCCGCTCGGATTCGTCTGCCAGGAGCTACCCGTGGATCATCCCCAAGCGCCCTTCTGTCAAGTGGCCGTCATTGTTTTGCAGATCAGCACAAAGACGACCCAGCGCGGCAGAGGCAGCATCCAAAGCCTCAGGTCCAGGCTGCCGGCTGGCGCACGGGCACCGACAAGACTGGCTTCTCGACTAGGGGCTCGGGGGCTCTAGCTCCCCTCGCCAGAGCAGCCGGAGAAGCAGCCAACTCCGCAACCTCGCCGGAGACAGGGACGTCTTCGGGTGGCACCGTCACCACACTCGCGGTGGCCCGACCAATCGAGGCGCCCAGCGCCGCGACATCCTTCCACAAGGTTGCGCCAGCAGCCGAAGGAGCAGGGCACCGCGGCAGGACCTCCCCCTTCACCCTCTTCATCACACCTCCCAAGCTGCAGCGTCAAAGGAGAGCACATCAAGGGCACGGCAAATAAGAATGAGTGAGAAATTGCACACTTACTCGTCGGAGGCGAGGCGCGCCCTTCTCTTCACCAGCGAGTCAACATCAGCTCCTGGTGCGACTGGCATTCCAACAGCCCGGGCCTGGGCAAGACGCAAGGCCACGGTCCTGGGCGCGGCCGCGGTCGCCAGGTTCTCCGGCGTGGTGCCCTTTGGCGGGGTCGCCACCTTGCTTCCCCCGAACGCAGTGCGTCCGGCCCGACGTGGAGTGGTTGCCTAGGATCATCCGGCGGCACCTGCGCCTGTTGCCCCGGCGAACACTTCGAAGGAGTCCCCATCGTCGTCTAGGGTATCCTCCGAGCCCCCGTCGTCATCACCAGAAGACACATCGAACGTGGGCGGAGCGCCCACGGGCGCACCGAGGTCCGGCATGGCCTTCAGCAGCTCGGCCCTGTCGAGACGGCTGTACAGCGGCAGTTAGGCCCCAGCAAGATCCTCCGGAACCATCCCAGGAGGGCCCTCGAGGTGAAGTCTAGATCATCTTCGGCCAGCATCCCTGGGTGCAGCAGGAGCCTGTCGTCGTCACCCGTCAGCTCCCACATGGGGCGTGAGTGAGCCTGCAGCGGAGCCAGACGCTGCCTCAAGAACTCCTTCATGATCTGGCCTCCTTCGGGCCTCGAGCTCAGGTCAGCCTCAATCTTCGCCAAGACCGGCCCGGCGAGAGGGCCAGTGAGCTTCGCGTGGCGCCAACCGTCAAGTTTCTCCGGATGGGCAGTAGGTAGTGCCAACAGAGGATGGGTGCGCTGGGCATCTAGATAGACCCACCTCTTCTGGTGGGACTCTATCTTCTTCCCGGCCGTCATCAGGCGACAGCCCTGTCGCTGGAAGACAAAGGAAACACAGACCGTGCACGGGCCATTGTCGTATTGACGCATGGAGAAGAAGTGGCGGAAGAGGGCGACCGTCGGCCACACCCCCACGAACGCCTCACAATAGAAGGCGAAGAGCGACAAGACGAAGATGGAGCGGGGTTGGATATGGAGAGTGTGCACCTGGTAATGTTCCAGGATGGCGTAGAAGAACTCGAAGAAAGGGGACACGAGCCCCACGGAGATGCTGTGGAGGAAGAAGTGGTAGCACCACTTCGGCAAGGTCCACGCCATGGTGGATCCAGCCTAGATCTGCGTCCGACCGTGCTCACTATGGGAGCTCGACAGGAACGGCTGGACCTTTGAGTAGTCCTCCTCCCTGATGATGGAGGACTCCTCAAGCGCCGCGTCAAGAGAAGAAGCAGATCTAGGCGCCGATGCGGTGCCCTTGTTCTTCTTCGCCATGGTCAAGGAGGGCCGAAGGATGCAGAGAGGCAAGAGCCGCAAAGGGAAAAAATCCAAGCAGGAAGGAAGGAAGGCGATAACTCCCCCAGCGGAGAAGGCCCCTTTTTGTCAAGACACACAGTTACCGAGACGGCGTGGGTAGCGGGGTCACTCCCGTCCCATCCAACCGTGACGCGCCAGCCTGGCCCGTAGCCTTTTTGGGGCCCGCGGCGCTTCGTCCTCGACTAAGGATTCACCCCGAAGCCAACTTCGTGCTCGCCTTGGGCCCAGGGGCTACTGTCGGCGTCCTGGGAACCAGGGTACCCAGACTTGCCTGGCTGTAGGCCGCGACGCTGGAATGCCCAGTATGGGATTATACCTCCTACGTGTCGAGGCACGACTTAAAGGTATAAGCCCATTCTAGAATGATCTCAAGTTTGGTATCTTTGCACGACTCATGTAAAAATAGGGATGAAATTGCAAAAGGATAGTTGGCTTACACTCGCCACGTCACACAATACATTACATAAGCAAAATCATCATCCAAAACATCACAACCCGACTACGGGCGAAGATCCAAAAGAAAGATACCAAATACATAAAGCCATAGTCCGAATCGCCCCTAGTAGAAACCACTACTGATCGTCGAAAACGTCGCATACATACGGCCACTCTCTTCATCGAGCTCCCAGTGAAGTACTTGGACCATCTCCTGCATCATTCTCGGCTGAACCTGCATCTGGTGTTGTAGTATCTGTGAGCCACGAGGACTCAGCAATCCCATAACCATGGGTATCAAGACTAGCAAAGCTTTATGGGTATGTGGAAGGGTAGTGGTGAGGTTGCAGCAGCGGCTAAGCATAATATGGTGGCTAGCTTATGAGTACAAGAATAAGATGAGCATCTACGCAAGCGGTCGCAACTAGTAATGATCGCTAAAGATCCTGAACTACCTACGAGTCAAACATAATGCCACCATGTTCTCTTCTCAAAGTGAAAAGAGACAATCACGGTTACTCACACAGTTGCTTGTTTTACTTCGGATCCTCTATCAAGTTTTTTACAACCGGACATTAACAAATTCCAATCTGCCACATAACCGCGGGCACGGCTTTCGAAAGATCATAACCCTGCAGGGGTGTCCCAACTTAGCCCATCACAAGCTCTCACGATCATCTGAAGTGATAAATATAATATCATCACCCCTTATCTTAGGGAAATCCGATCAGGCTCGGCTTCCCGGTGCACATGACATTTCGACAATGGTAAAACAAGTCCAGCAAGACCTCCCAGTGTGCCGACATCCTGATGGTAGCCGCGCGCATCTCGTCTCAGGCCACGTCCGGATGAGCACTACGTACAGCAACCGAAGACCCCAGATAACTGGGTGGCACCGCAAGTGGCTCTAGTTTGGGACCAACACCATCAACACTGGCCACCCCTTGTTATGTAGAATTAAGAACCCGGGGACATGACCCCCTACGCAATTAATTAATTAATTAAGTTGTTATTATGAGCAAATTTAAAAACAATGTTGGGCCTTGCTGGAGGAGTTTTATTCAAAGTCGAACTGTCAAGGGGTCCCCATATACCCAACCGTGTAAGGAACGCAAAATCAAGGAACATAATGCCGGTTTATCGGCTCCTAAGGAGGCATGAGTGGAACAAAACACCGAGCAAAAGGCCAAGCCTTCCACCCATGCCCAGTATATGGGTGTGTTATTATATATATAACGTATTGTGATATACCAACAAGAAGTTCCCTCCTGGAACAATCTTCATCTTCACCTGCAACTAACAACGCTATAAGAGGGGCTGATCAAGCGGGTAACATAGCCAAACAATGGTTTTTGCTAGGTAGGTGTCAAAGGTTAGAGGTTTCATGGCAACAAGGAGAGGCTGACATAAAGGATGGGTAGCGCGACATATAACGATAGCATCGAGACAACTAAGCAATGGCAATGATAGTAAAGGTATCCAAGGGTATGGTCATCTTGCCTGGGATTCCGCAAGGAAGAAGAACGGATCCATGAAGAAGACGGAGAAGAAGCCTTGAAGAAGAACCATTGGTAGACGAACGAATCCTCACGAACGCAACGGAACAAGCACTAACGAGAAGAAGCAAGCAACACGGTAAACACACCACACGAGACATGTCAATATGCTCAACCAAGTATGATGCAAGACAGTTCTATATAGGATGCACTACAAGTCTATATAGGAAGCACAACATGGCAAGGTAGGAAGCACAGTAAAACAACACAAGTCTATATATGATGCAATACATGGCAAGGTATGATTCATGACAAGTCTAGATAGGAAGCAATCATGGCAAGGTAGGAAGCACAGAAAAACAACACAATCTATATATGATGCAATACATGGCAAGGATGATGCATGACAAGTCTATACAGGAAGCAATGCATGACAAGGTAGGAAGCACAGAAAAACAACACAAGAAACATGACAATATGCTCAAGCAAGTATGATGCAAGACAAGTTTATATATGATGCAAGGGGTGAAGCAAAAGTAAACTAACTATTTAGACAAGTTTAAATGAGGCCGGAACAACAAACAACAATTCCGGAAAATCCCCATGTGCATATTATGAATTTGGTACTTTTCTGCCTAGAAACACATTTTATTATTGTTAAACAGGAAAATAAAGTGCACCGTGTATTCTACACATTTTTATACCCCATTTACATATAAAGTTTATTAAAAACCGAGCTACGGTTATTAGTTATGAATTAAACCATTTTAACAAGTTATTTGAGCAAGTTAATGAAAACAGCAAGTTAAACATTTTTAACAGGGGTGAAAGTGGCATATTATGAATCTACACAAAATTCTAAGCATTTTTCATATATAAAGTTTTTACATGTGATGCACAGATGTGAAGTTATTATATGCATGATGATTGAGGGTTTTTCTACAATTCTGAAAACCTGGGATAATAGCTAAATCGCAACAGAGGAAAAAACATGCAACAGGCCTAATCTACTGGGGAGTTGGGCTGCTCACCATAGGCCGAGGCCCGGATCGGTGGAGAGGGGAGCTCTGGCGCGCTGGGCCTGGCGCTGGAAGTGGCCCAGGGCGAACGGGGATAGCTGGCTGGGCCTTGCAGCCGCGCAGCAGGAGAGGCCGGGTTGGGCGCGCCTGGCGATGCGGTAACGGGTGCGCGGAGGAGTCGGGCGAGGCCACGACGCTGTTGATGCGGTAACGGGTGCGGTCGATGACCCGACCGGATCGAGCGATCGAGGCAGAGTAGCTGCGCAGGCTCCGGCGACATGGCCGCGGGACTTGGTGGCGGGCCGTTGCCTGCGACGCGGGGCGAGCTCGAGGCTGGAGGGGAACGGGCAGATGGAGGAGCGAGCGCGGGCGATGGAGATCCAGGGCTCAGGGTTGAGCTCCTCCGATCTGGATCGAGGAGGGAGCGGGAGGTGCGGCTGCGGTGGTGGAGATCGAGGGAGAGCGGTGGCGAGCGCTGCTTGGCCCGACGCTGAAGACGAGGAGGAGCGATGGTTGCTGCGGGAGGAGATCCTGATGTGGATTCGGTGGAGAGGCGGCGGCGATGAGTGGATGGGACAAACTGCCTAGTTTTTCGGGATTGATTTAGGGTTTCCACTATATATAGTGTTAGAGCTAGGCTAGGGGCTAGAATGACCCTCCGATTTAGATCAGACGATCGAGATAAATAGGTTAGGGAGTCCAAATAAAGAATCGATGATATTTTAGGGATGTTTGGGGATGATCCGGACCCAACGGTCACGAATGCTCGGGTTGGGTTCGGGACAGATCCAGACGTGCAGGCGACGGGGTGAAAGTGGGCTGGTTAGCGGGTTGTGTAGAAGGCATCGGCTGAGACGAGAGAAGAGAGAGAGAGGCCCGGCGGCAGTTTCGAAACACCGAAACATCCGACGTTTATCCGGCTATAGTGCCGCTATATGTTTAACGGTTGGGCTATCAAACGAACTCCGAATGCGACGAAATTTGACAGGCGGTCTACCTACGCTATAATAAGACCACACGCCAAGTTTCAACCCATTCCGAGAACATTTTCCGGCCACTTATAAAATAAATATTCGGAGGTGCCGCGGGCGCATGCGAGTGTGTCTGGACTCAGAACGGACAACGGAGAGAACTCGGGAGCCCGAACGAATGCAAGTTTTGAAAACATGCTGATGAAATGCACAAGATGACAAGGCAAAGTGCAACACGCAAGCAAATGACATGGCAACGATGACGAATAACTGGCTGACACCTGGCGCATCGGTCTTGGGGCGTCACAACTCTCCCACACTAATAGAGGATCTCGACCCGAGATCCTGGAGATGGAACCGGATAAAACAGAAAAGGAAGAGGTAAAACAAAGTTTCTTCTTCGACAAACGAGTGAAACCACGAACCTTGAGAGGTTGAACAATCTTGAAGGAAGGAATACAACAGAGATGAATGAAGTTAAGAGCACTCCGATAAAAGGAGGAACAAGGAACATTATGAGAACCTTGTAGGTTGAAAGACATTAAACAAGAGCTCACGGATGATGAAAGAATTTCAAAACCAGTCCGGTTAAAACAAGATGGAGCAGGAATAGAACGAAATTATTTGGACAGCATTTCGACTGTAAATGGAAGGAATGGAACATGAACTTGAGGAGATGGGAAGATACTTGATGAAATCAACAACACACTGCCTCCGGAACAATTGAAAGGATGGAACAAGAGGTAAGAAAGATTTCAGACAGCACTCCAGTTGAAAAGAGAGGAAAAACTTTGATACGATGAGAGAACTCGAACGTTGGGCACAACAGTCCAGTTAAATAGAAAAACAAGGAAAATAACATGATCTTGACAAAACGAGATTATGGGACAAAGAGGGTAATATAACAATGCCTCCGGAATCGAAGAATATCATAAAAATCAATGAAGGAAATGAACGGAGAAGAAAAATGACAACTTCTCCCACAATGAATTAGAATATCCTCCTTCGAAGAAGGATTGAACGGAGTTGTTGGAAATTCAACAACGAAAAGAATAAGTTTGTTGTGGGCTTATGGAAAACATCCCAAAGTTATGAGGTGACCACCGGCCACTAACGGAAAACAATTGCTTGCCTTGGTTCAATGATGAAGAGATGAAAAACTTCTTTCACCGAGAGTATAAATGAAGAATTTGGATCATTTATATGCACCATAATAGCAACAATCCTTAGGGGAAAGCTTTAGGTGAAATATAACCCAAATGACTCTAACAAACAAAATGGGAGGTTGAAAGGATCTCCTGAGAAAATAAGGATGATGGGTTTAAATATTTCATTCTTGACAACTTGTGAATCATGAAGCACGAAGGAAAATTGTAAAGAATGACATAAAACCACCTCAAAAGAAAAAGGTAGAAATAATTGCACTTCGGAATACATGATGAAGAATGCTTGAGCTCCAACAATAATCTTGACGAAGACCTCGAGGATGAATTAAATCATGAAGAACCACCAAGAGAACTCCGGTAACAAAAGGATGAGAAGTGCAGGATGAAAAGATTAAGATTTGAGCCTCACAATGATTAGATGGAGCTTCGCGATGAGATAATTAATATAGCTTGGACCTTCGGAAAAGAAGGATGGTTCATTTCGAACCAAGAGTTTATTCCTCATGAACAAACTTCAGAAGAAGGAATTAATAACCTTGGGGAAAACAAGAATAAGAATTATGTCATGCTTATCCTTCACCAATTTAAGTCGATGACAACCAAAGGATTTGGCATACTACTTATTCTCGTTGGAAAGAATTAAAGAGAGATCTCGCACAAACTTGAGAAAGTACTCAACGAATCACCGGTAGGATTTCAGAAAGAACGAATTAATTGATATGATGATAAAGGGAAATGAATGTTGAACGAACCACCATAAAAAATCGAAACCGAGTCATGATAGAGAACAAACCACCATGAAGAATTAGAAAATGAACGAAGATACATGAGACAATCTTAGATACAAAAGAACGAATGGATAACGAACAAAATAAAGAATACTTGAATGATGCACCGGAAGAATATGGAGACGAACGGAGAGGCATCGATGAAGAATAGTTGGAGGACGAAGTTGCAACTGAGAACGAAGAAATCTTCTGAAATGATGGCCTTCGGAGGATCACAATGGAAAGGATTCATGAAAAGCTTCGGATGGGTATAAAAAGAATTCATCACAATCGGAACAATAATGAGGATGGCATGAAGCTAGAACCACGAATCTTCAAGAGAACGGCCAAGATTTAAGAGAAACTCTTCTCCGGTCTTCAAATATTGAGAATGACAAGGAGAAACACCTTGAAGAATTGTGAGATACTCCGGAAGAATAAAAAGATGGAAGGTTTAACCAAACATGAAAAGAATTTGAAAACGATCTGGGAGAAGGCATATGACTGATGGAATCCATACTTACGTCACACTTTGAAAAGAATTTGAGTATAACTCCAGAAAAATTAGAAGAGTCAGGTAAGATCACGAATATGACTACTAGATGAAGCCACCTATTAATTTCCGAAAGTTTCCAGTTATGCAATCAGGTGTTGGGGATACAGGGGAAGCATCGCGCACTCAACTCTAATCCTACATCCAGCTGCACTCCCATAGAAATATGAGAACACCGCTTAGGAAAGGTATGGAATCAACATTTGACATCGAAGCAACTCGAATACCAGAATCAAAACAAAAACAAAGGATAGTGTAACATCCCAAATTTTCAATTTGGAATGTTATACTTAGATCATAATTGCATTTGCATATTTTTGCATTTTGTTCGTGGAGTTCCTCGAAATTCTAAGCAACTCAAAGACCTACGGAGAGAGTTGGGGATTTTACCGTTTTCGTATTTGAGTTCGCTCGAATACCGGTACGAGGACAGTGTGATTCTAATTATTTTTCTCTCCTAAAAATATTTCTAAATAAAATAAATGAGCGGAGATAATATGACTTCTCCAAAATAATAGAAATATTGGAGGAAAAATATTAAAATCACTTTTGGTATTTTTCTGGATTTATTTTCGGATTTATTTGCATAGGAAAAATACGCGTTTTTCAAAATTGCATTTAGGTCCGGGAAAAATGTTCACTTTATCCTAAATATTATTAGAGGACGGTGAAAATTTATTTCGGGAATTTTGGAGTCCGTTTGATATTTTTTCTGTTAGTTCTATTGCGCCGGGAATCTATTTAAAAAAAAAGGAAACGACTAGGAGTCGTTTTAGCCCAGGACTCCGGGCTTTATATAGCGCCCAGGCCGGCCCGTTTTCGCCCAGCCAGCCCGCCGCGCAAACCCTAACCCTAAGTCGCGCCGCCAACCGCGCCCCGCCGACGACGCCGCCGCCGCCGCCGCCGCCCCTCGCCGGACGCCGCCGCCGCCGCCCCTCTCCGGACCTGCCGCCCCGCCGCCCCTTGCCGGAGCCGCCGCCCACCGGACTCGAGGTAGAAGCCGCCTCGTTTTTTTTTCTTTAAAGGATCAGATCAGTTTATAAAAAAAAGAACCCGAGATCTATTTTTTTTTTCCGGTTTAGATCGCTTTTCGTCGGTTTAGTTAAATATCGGACGTTCGTCCGTACGTTCGTTTTAACGAACGGTTTTCGTTAGTTAATCACAGACAGCGAACGTTCGTTCATTAGCCTGTTCGTCGTTTTTCTTTTTTGGGGTATTTTATCCGCGATTTTCCGATCGCGATTTCTACCCTGATCTTGTTTCGCGTTTTTCTTTTCGCTCGAGAGTCGGAATCAGGTGATTCAAAATCCCAGATCTTCGCCTCGAAGCCCTCTTTACGTTTAACCAACTTGAACAAAGTTTTGGCTACTGTAAAATTTGACTTTAGGCCAACTAGTAATTCGTAGCTCGTTTCTTTTGCAGTTTGAGTTTCGTTGCTTCTTTCGAGTTAATTCTTTTGCAAACCGGAGTTCTTAAGTTGAACTTTCTGGTTAGATCTCTTATTTGAGTTTTACCCGTGCATTAGTTAAGTACTTATTGTATGCTTGTTGTTTGATTGCGATAGAGTACCCGGAGTGCGCCGCTTGCTACTTTGAGTCTCTAGGTTTTGCGGATCATCAGCCAGGCAAGTAACACTTTGATCATGCTTTCCAATTACCCAGTTTTCATTGCATTAGTCAAACGCCTCACACATTGCATGAGTAGGATCAATTAAATTGTGGGATTGGGAAGTAGTTTGAGGTAGAACCTATTACCTGCATTACGTTCAAACCCTTGGGAGTTACTCTACGTTTGCTGATAGGACATGCTATGCTCGTAGACGTGGTTTGGGTTTGAGTGAAATCCATGACAGATGTGAGTTGTAAATTAATGGTTCAACTTAAGGTGGCAACTTTAATACACATCTGGGTGGATTGAGCCATCTGGGTATTCCAGAATTGCCTGTTTTTCTTTTGGACCACCACCCAGGCTCAAAGGGATCATGAGATTATTCATACTAGAAACTTCCGTGTGCAACCACAATGCTATTATGGGCTCTAGCATAGTATGAGTAAGTTGTGCGAACTCTTACAGTGGTGGACTAGCAGATGCAGGGGATGTAGGTTGGTACAGTCCGCCCGATCGTAAGGTGCTAGCGCTTCTGAAAGACTATGTCTCGGTCATCCGTTTCTCAAACACCATGTAGTGCGAGAAACCAAACGGAGGCGATCGAGTCTTGTGGGGAAAGTGCACAAACCTCTGCAGAGTGTACAAACTGATCATGATTAGTCGTGTCCCTAGTTATAGACATCTTGAGTATCTGGTACTTGGTTTTTCATGTGCATCTCAACATGTTACTTTAATTTAATTTTGTTGGGTTTAATGATTACTTTTAATTGGGGTTGAGAGGATGTCTATCTTCTCAACGATGTTTCAACTACCATGATAGTAAATTAAAATGCATTCCTTTGAAGTAGGGAAAAATTGGCTTTACGCAAAAACTTAACCATAGAGCTTTCCACCAGCCATATTGCATATAGTATAGCCTTACTTTCATTGCATCTCTTGTGTTATCTTGCCAGCATATTCCATGTGCTGACCCGTTTTTCGGGCTGCAACGTTTCATGTTGCAGACTTTTCAGACGACGAGTAAGATGCCCTTTTAGGTCGTGGTTCTATACTCAGTGATGCTGCTGGAGTTGATGGACTCACTTATCTTCCGCTGTTATCGTGTTAGATGGCCTTCAGCCATATTATTTGTAATAAATTCATTGTTGGACTATCGATGTAATAAGTGTGTGATTGCTACTCTGTTATAAATCCTTCGAGTACCATGCGTGTCAGCATTACTGATCCAGGGATGACACTGATGCATGGAGATCAGACTGTTTGAGGTCTGGTTGCTACAAAGATGGTATCAGAGCACACGCTGACTGTAGGACACGACCACTAAGACAAGCCCTAGAACACTATTCACTCTTCTCTCTTCTGACTCCTCATCTTTTCTATTCTTTAGGATGGTGGAAGCAAAGCACAAGTTCATGCAACCGGATGACGACACACCGTTTGGACGACACCTGAAGGAAGTCACCAGATATCTACACATTGGATTACCAAGCTTCACTAGAACCTACAATGCCACTCTACCTGAGGAGGAGCGTTGGTTGATTCAAGCCCAAGTTCTAGGAAGGACGTATGCACCCGTCACCCCACTCATAGCATTTTCCTTTAATGCACCCACATGGAGCCTAGGAAGGAGTATGGCAGCCCACATTGCTATGGGAAGGATTGGATAAGTCTACAAGCAGGAGCTAAAGGACACCATCTACCAGATTTGTGGACGCTGAGATGAGAATTGAGATATGATCAGCACTAGGAAGGGTATATCCATTGCAGCATTCATCCAGGAGTTGAACCACCACATTCGTCGCCAGGAGCACCAGATGTGTGCTCCTAAATAGGAATTCGGAGTTAGAGGAAGAACTCAAGTCTACACGCGATGGATATGAGGAGGAGATGAAGATACTTGTGGAGAAGAATGATGATTTGACCCGGAAGTTAGGGAGAAGAAGACGAGGAAGAAGAACCCAAGGAGATTCCACCGGAAGATTATATCATCATAGATGACACGGATTCGGAAGCTGAGGATAGCAAGGACGAAGATTATGAAGATGAAGCTGGACAGATATTATGGAATCCTCTGCCGATCAATATTTTTAGATGACCACCCTATGACTAGTAGCTTACCACCAAGTATTAGATTTAGAGCACTTTTGTGACGATTGTTAGATTTGTAAGACCTTGTTTGAAACTGATTGGTGTGATATGATTGTGTGTTTGTCTCATGTGCATATGGGTAGTGATTTTCCCTTAGACCTCTATTCTATTCTAATCTCTTCCCTCTACACCCATCATATGCCTCCAAGACGCGAAATCGAGTTTCCCCCTGAGCTCACCCAGCTAATCCAGCAGCAGAACACCCTGATGCAACTTCTTGTCCAGAACACCCAGAACAACAACAACAACAACCCTCCACCACCACCACCTGTGGACAACCTGACACGTTTCTTAAGGTTGCAACCACCTGTGTTTGCTAGCAGCATCGAACCAATTGTGGCTGATGACTGGCTACGCAAGATTGGAAGGGATTTGACCACCGCCAATTGCTCCGAGGCTGAGAAGGTGCGATTTGCCACACACCAGTTGTCTGCACCAGCCGCAGCATGGTGGGAGAATTACACAGCCACTTACCCCGTAGCCAATGTCACTTGGGATTAGTTTCAGCAAGCTTTTCGTACCGCCCATGTCTCGACTGGAGCCATGAGTATGAAGAAGCAGGAGTTTCGCAACTTGCGCCAAGGAAACCGTACTGTGGCTCAGTACGTGGATGAGTTTAGTACCCTATCTCGTTATGCCCCAGATGATGTGGCAACAGATGCCAAGAAGCAGGAGAGATTTATGGAAGGGCTGAATGATGAGATGAGTGTACAGCTGATGGTGGCAACTTTCAATAACTATCAGGAATTGGTTGACCGAGCCCTGATGATTGAAAGGAAACATCAACAGATTGAGAGTCGTAAGAGAAGTATGGTCAAGGAAAGTATAATTCTGGAGCTCAGCAGAAGCCTTGCTTTACCCCTAAAGCGGTAGGACAGTTTCAACATACCGATGGAGGAAGTAGCTCACACAACCACAATGGCACCAAGAATGGCAATGGTAATGGGAGTGGGAATGGAGCCAATGGAAACCAGAACCGCCCTGCACCGTCCACACCCACCAAGAGGGATTTTAGCCATGTCACTTGTTACAAGTGCGGGAAGACTGGACATTATGCTAATGAATGCCCAGAAGTTAAGAATGGGAACGGCAATGGAAGCGCCGAGAAGAAGCCCAACCCGTTAAACAAAGGACAAGTGAACCACGTGACTGTGAAAGAAGTAGAGGAGCAACTAGATGCAGTCATAGGTAAGTTCTTAGTTAAGACCTTTACTGCACTCGTTCTTTTCGATACTGGCGCATCGCATTCATACATTTCAAGGGGATTCGTGGATAAGTATAACCTACCGACCCAAGCCCTTAGATCGCCCATGTTAGTAACCTCACCAGGAGCGGAGTATATGGCTAAGTCATGGTGTGATCAGTTGCCCTTAAGGATTGGTAATTACATATTCCCTTCGCACCTAATAGTATTGGAATCTCAAGGACTAGATGTGATATTAGGTATGGATTGGTTATCTAAGTATGAAGGGAATATAGAATGTGCCAGTAAGACCATTTTGCTTACTACGCCGGAAGGAAGAAGGATCAAGTATGTATCCCGGCATGAGTCAAAGAGGAGTAGATTAAATTCCTTGTCAGGAGTTGTTCAGGAGGAAGTGCCAGTAGTGAAGGATTATCCGGATGTGTTTCCAGAGGAGTTACCTGGCATGCCACCGGATAGAGATATAGAGTTTTTGATTGAACTTTTGCCAGGCACCGGGCCAATTTCTAAGAGACCCTATAGGATGCCCGCAAAGGATTTGGAGGAAATTAAGAAGCAGATTAAGGAGTTACTGGATAAAGGATTTATACGCCCAAGTTCTTCGCCTTGGGGTTTGCCAGTACTTCTAGTGGAGAAGAAGGATGGATCGTTAAGAATGGTTGTTGATTACCGAGGATTGAATGAAGTAACGATCAAGAACAAGTACCCATTGCCAATGATCAATGATCTGTTCGATAGATTGCAAGGAGCTAAGGTCTTTTCTAAGATCGATCTGCGATCAGGGTACCATCAATTGAAGATTCGAGAGCAAGATATCCCTAAGACGGCCTTTATCACTAGGTATGGGTTGTATGAGTATACCGTTATGTCGTTTGGTCTGACAAACGCACCGGCCTACTTTATGAACCTGATGAACAAAGTGTTTATGGAGTATGTAAGTTCGTCGTAGTGTTCATAGATGATATTTTGATCTTCTCGAAGGATGAAGAGGAGCATGAAGAACATTTGCGTTTGGTATTAGAGAAGCTTAGAGAGCATCAGTTGTATGCCAAGTTTAGCAAATGTGAGTTTTGGTTGAAGGAAGTCGGATTCCTCGGACATGTTATATCCGGAGAAGGAATAGCAGTAGATCCCGCCAAGGTGGAGACTGTGACCAATTGGGAAGCACCGACGACCGTTGGAGAGATCCGGAGTTTTCTTGGACTCGCAGGATACTACCGGAGATTCATCGAGAATTTCTCGAAGATTGCAAAGCCAATGACGGAGTTGTCGAAGAAGGAAACCAAGTTCCGTTGGACCGAAGAATGTGAGATTAGTTTCCAGGAGTTGAAGAAAAGTTGGTATCATCATTGTGTTGATTCTGCCAGATCAACATAAGGATTATGAGGTGTACTGCGACGCTTCACGTCAAGGACTTGGAGCAGTTCTTATGCAGGAAGGAAGAGTTGTTTCGTACGCTTCATGACAACTGAAACCTCATGAGATGAACTATGCCACCCACGATTTGGAGTTTGCAGCCGTAGTGCATGCATTGAAGACGTGGAGACATTTTCTCATAGGAAACCATTGTGATGTATATACGGACCATAAGAGTCTGAAGTATATATTCACTCAGAAGGAGTTGAATCTTAGGCAAAGGAGATGGCTGGAACTCATTAAGGATTATGACATGAGATTGCATTACCACCCCGGAAAGGCTAACGTAGTGGCTGATGCGCTAAGCCGTAAGAGCCATGTCAATACCCTAATGATGGAAGAGTTTCCAAAGGAGTTAGCCGAGGACGTACGAGAACTACGTTTGGAGATAGTTCCGAGAGGCTATGTAGAAACACTAGAAATCCAGTCTACATTGATGGATAAAATCAGAGAAGCTCAGAAAGCCGACAAGGAGATTGTCGCTATAAAGGAGAGGATGAGCGAAGGAAAAGCTAAAAGTTTTCGTGAGGATGAGCACGACACCTTATTGTTTGAGGATCAAATCTATGTGCCCAATGACCCGGAGATTAGGAAGTTGATTTTACAGGAGGCCCATGATTCACCATACTCGATTCACCCAGGGAATACTAAGATGTATTTGGATTTGAAGGATACTTTCTGGTGGACCGGTATGAAGAAGGACATTGCGGAGTATGTAGCAGTTTGCGATGTATGCCAAAGAATAAAGACAGAACATCAGAAGCCAGCAGGATTGCTACAACCTATGCCAATTCCCGAATGGAAGTGGGAGAAGCTTGGAAAGGATTTTATCACCGGATTGCCCAGGACCAAGGGAGGGTATGACTCAATCTGGGTAGTAGTAGACCGATTGACGAAGTTAGCCCACTTTATTCCGGTGAAAACCACTTATACCAGTGCGAAGTTGGCTAAGATATACATGACCAGAATTGTATGTCTGCATGGAGTTCCGAGGAGTATTGTATCTGATAGAGGAACTCAGTTTACCTCGAAGTTCTGGAATCAGTTACATGAAACTTTGGATACCAGGCTAGAGTTTAGCACAGCGTTTCATCCGCAGACAGATGGACAGACGGAGAGAGTCAATCAGATTCTGGAAGATATGTTGAGAGCCTGTGCATTAGATTATGGATCTAGTTGGGATGACAACTTGCCTTACGCGGAGTTCTCATACGACAATAGTTACCAGGCCAGTTTGAAGATGGCGCCGTTTGAGGCGTTATATGGAAGGAGATGCCGAACACCGTTGTCATGGGACGAAGTTGGAGACCGACAGCTATTTGGACCAGACTTAATCAAAGAGTCTGAGGATAAGGTGAAGTTAATCCGAGATAGACTGAAGGTAGCTCAGTCCAGGCAGAAGAGTTACGCCGACTCGAAGCGCAAGGAGATAGACTATGAGATCGGAGACAGAGCGTACTTGAGGGTATCGCCTCTATGAGGAGTTAAACGTTTCGGAGTTAAAGGGAAGTTAGCCCCGAGATTTGTGGGACCTTACCGTGTTTTGGAACGCATGGGAGAGGTTGCCTATAAGTTGGAGTTGCCCGAAGGATTGTCAGGAGTGCACGACGTGTTTCACGTTTCGCAACTGAAGAAGTGCCACGCGGAGATGGCCGATATACCGCATAGAGACACAGTACCCCTGGAAGCAATTCAGTTGGACAGTGACCTGACCTACGAGGAGAAGCCCGTTAAGATTCTCGAATTTTCGAGTAGAGTTACCCGTAGCAAGGTTATCAAGTTTTGCAAAGTTCAGTGGAGTCACCACACCGATGAAGAAGCCACATGGGAACGAGAAGATGATCTACGCAAGGACCACCCACACCTGTTCTCCAGCCAAGCCGAATCTCGAGGGCGAGATTCATTCTAAGGGGGTAGGTTTGTAACATCTCAAATTTTCAATTTGGAATGTTATACTTAGATCATAATTGCATTTGCATATTTTTTGTATTTTGTTCGTGGAGTTCCTCGAAATTCTAAGCAACTCAACGACCTACAGAGAGAGTTGGGGATTTTACCGTTTTCGTATTTGAGTTCGCTCGAATACCGGTACGAGGACAGTGTGATTCTAATTATTTTTCTCTCCTAAAAATATTTCTAAATAAAATAAATGAGCGGAGATAATATGACTTCTCCAAAATAATAGAAATATTGGAGGAAAAATATTAAAATCACTTTTGGTATTTTTCTGGATTTATTTTCGGATTTATTTGCATAGGAAAAATACGCGTTTTTCAAAATTGCATTTAGGTTCGGGAAAAATGTTCACTCTGTCCTAAATATTATTAGAGGACGGTGAAAATTTATTTCGGGAATTTTGGAGTCCGTTTGATATTTTTTTCGTTAGTTTTATTGCGCCTGGAATCTATTTAAAAAAAAGGAACCGACTAGGAGTCGTTTTAGCCCAGGACTCCGGGTTTTATATAGCGCCCAGGCCGGCCCGTTTTCGCCCAGCCAGCCCGCCGCGCAAACCCTAACCCTAAGCCGCACCGCGCCCTGCCACCACCGCCGCCGCCGCCGCCGCCGCTGCCGCGCCCGCCGCCGCCGCGCCGCCAACCGCGCAACCAACCGCGCCCCGCCGCCGGACGCCGCCGCCGCCGCCCCTCGCCGGACCCGCCACCCCGCCGCCCCTTGCCGGAGCCGCCGCCCGCCGGACTCGAGGTAGAAGCCTCCTCGGTTTTTTTTCTTTAAAGGATCAGATCGGTTTTATAAAAAAAAAGAACCCTAGATCTGGGTTTTTTTTCGGTTTAGATCGATTTTCGTCGGTTTAGTTAAATAGCGGACGTTCGTCCGTACGTTCATTTTAACGAACGATTTTCGTTAGTTAATCGCAGACAGTGAACGTTCGATCGTTAGCATGTTCATCGTTTTTCTTTTTCGGGGTATTTTATCCGCGATTTTCCGATCGCGATTTCTGCCCTGATCTTGTTACGCGTTTTTCTTTTCGCTCGAGAGTCGGAATCAGGTGATTCAAAATCCCAGATCTTCGTCTCGAAGCCCTCTTTACATTTAACCTACTTGAACAAAGTTTTGGCTACTGTAAAATTTGACTTTAGCCAACTAGTAATTCGGAGCTCGTTTCTTTTGCAGTTTGAGTTTCGTTGCTTCTTTCGAGTTGATTCTTTTGCAAACCGGAGTTCTTAAGTTGAACTTTCTGGTTAGATCTCTTATTTGAGTTTTACCCGTGCATTAGTTAAGTACTTATTGTATGCTTGTTGTTTGATTGCGATAGAGTACCCGGAGTGCGCCGCTTGCTACTTTGAGTCTCTAGGTTTTGCGGATCATCAGCAAGGCAAGTAACACTTTGATCATGCTTTCCAATTACCCAGTTTTCATTGCATTAGTCAAACCCCTCACACATTGCATGAGTAGGATCAATTAAATTGTGGGATTGGGAAGTAGTTTGAGGTAGAACCTATTACCTGCATTACATTCAAACCCTTGGGAGTTACTCTACGTTTGCTGAGAGGACATGCTATGCTCGTAGACGTGGTTTGGGTTTGAGTGAAATCCATGACAGATGTGAGTTGTAAATTAATGGTTCAACTTAAGGTGGCAACTTTAATACACATCTGGGTGGACATCTGGGTATTCCAGAATTGCCTGTTTTTCTTTTGGACTGCCACCCAGGCTCAAAGGGATCATGAGATTATTCATACTAGAAACTTCCGTGTGCAACCACAATGCTATTATGGGCTCTAGCATAGTATGAGTAAGTTGTGCGAACTCTTACAGTGGTGGACTAGCAGATGTAGAGGATGTAGGTTGGTACGGTCCGCCCGATCGTAAGGTGCTAGCGCTTCTGAAAGACTATGTCTCGGTCATCCGTTTCTCAAACACCATGCAGTGCGAGAAACCAAACGGAGGCGATCGAGTCTTGTGGGGAAAGTGCACAAACCTCTGGAGAGTGTACAAACTGATCATGATTAGCCATGTCCCCGGTTATGGACATCTTGAGTATCTGGTACTTGGATTTTCATGTGCATCTCAACATGTTACTTTAATTTAATTTTGTTGGGTTTAATGATTACTTTTAATTGGGGTTGAGAGGATGTCTATCTTCTCAACGATGTTTCAACTACCATGATAGTTAATTAAAATGCATTCCTTTGAAGTAGGGAAAAGTTGGCTTTACGCAAAAACTTAACCATAGAGCTTTCCACCAGCCATATTGCATATAGTATAGCCTTACTTTCATTGCATCTCTTGTGTTATCTTGCCAGCATATTCCATGTGCTGACCCGTTTTTCGGGATGCAACGTTTCATGTTGCAGACTTTTCAGACGACGAGTAAGATGCCCTTTTAGGTCGTGGTTCTATACTCAGTGATGCCGCTGGAGTTGATGGACTCACTTATCTTCCAAGCCTTCCGCTGTTATCGTGTTAGATGGCCTTCAGCCATATTATTTGTAATAAATTCATCGTTGGACTATCGATGTAATAAGTGTGTGATTGCTACTCTGTTATAAATCCTTCGAGTACCATGCGTGTCAGCATTACTGATCCAGGGATGACACTGATGCATGGAGATCAGACTGTTTGAGGTCTGGTCGCTATAGATAGATATGTTGCAACAAAATCTTCACAATATCATTCGAACGGAGAATTGAACGGATGAATTCCGTAGGTACATCAACTTGTCGAGAAGCCACTTCAGAGAACAAAAGGTAAATAAAAAATAACAAGGAGCAGATAGAACAAATACAAGATAGAAGTTTCGTTTCACATATTCGTGCAGAAAGCTCATGGAACGTGTTACAAAAGGGTTTTGCAATCCCCGGATCAGCATAGCCAAGGACCCTTTAAGATGCAACTCCCGATCGGAACAACGCCCATAAAACCACTTCACTCAATGTAGAACCCCGAACTCCATATCATGCATTCATTGGAAGAATGCCTACGAGCTACTAGATGAACCCACCTATTAATTTCCGAAAGTTTCCAGTTATGCAATCAGGTGTTGGGGATACAGGGGAAGCATCGCGCACTCAACTCTAATCCTACATCCAGCTGTATCCATCCTTCAACGCATAACCAGTTATTTCCGGAAACCGTTTACCTCGGACCTTCGAAACGCATCTACTATACAAGCTATGGCAATACTCCTGAACTACCTCCCCAGTACTGGGTGATGTCGGGGTTATCTTGCCACTAACCGCATAGGAGAGTTTTCGATGTCGGTTGTCTTAAGTATTCCAGAACTGATGCGATATATTTGTGATGACAACACCTCGGAGCTCAACTCCCCGGGACACTGCCACAACCCCTAAATGACAGGAGGCATCGAGAACAATGTTCTCGTCACAAAGACATCGGAACAATCCAAACAATACTCGCGAGATTCCTAAAAAAATAAAAAAATTGGTGAATTTTTGAGAGTAGACGAGACAAGAGTAATCGTCAGGAGTCCTCACCAGAGTGAAAAGAGATGAGGAACAAAAGAAATCCTACTCTCCGATATATATATAGGACTCAAAACATTTTAAGTGTGTGCCTAGACTCAACCGTCAACGATTTGATCAATCAGTGGGGGCTTTTAGGTCGGAGAAGGCTCTGAATACCAACTTGTAATGCCCAGTATGGGATTATACCTCCTATGTGTCGAGGCACGACTTAAAGGTATAAGCCCATTCTAGAATGATCTCAAGTTTGGTATCTTTGCACGACTCGTGTAAAAATAGGGATGAAATTGCAAAAGGATAGTTGCCTTACATTCGCCACGTCACACAATACATTACATAAGCAAAATCATCATCCAAAACATCACAACCCGACTACGGGCGAAGATCCAAAAGAAAGATACCAAATACATAAAGCCACAGGTCCGAATCGCCCCTAGTAGAAACCACTACTGATCGTCGAAAACGTCACATACATACGGCCACTCTCTTTATCGAGCTCCCAGTGAAGTACTTGGACCAGCTCCTGCATCATTCTCGGCTGAACCTGCATCTGGTGTTGTAGTATCTGTGAGCCACGAGGACTCAGCAATCCCATTACCATGGGTATAAAGACTAGCAAAGCTCTATGGGTATGGAGAAGGGTAGTAGTGAGGTTGCAGTAGCGGCTAAGCATAATACGGTGGCTAGCTTACGAGTACAAGAATAAGATGAGCATCTACGCAAGTGGTCGCAACTAGTAATGATCGCTAAAGATCCTGAACTACCTACGAGTCAAACATAACCCCACCGTGTTCTCTTCTCAAAGTGAAAAGAGACAGTCACGGTTACTCACACAGTTGTGTGTTTTACTTCGGATCCTCTGTC
Source organism: Secale cereale (assembly GCA_902687465.1). NCBI lineage: Eukaryota > Viridiplantae > Streptophyta > Magnoliopsida > Poales > Poaceae > Secale > Secale cereale. The sequence continues at coordinate 368,736,615 of LR738712.1, read as the reverse complement.
AAGTTTTCTACAACCGGACATTAACAAATTCCAATCTGCCACATAACCGCGGGCACGGCTTTCGAAAGATCATAACCCTGTAGGGGTGTCCCAACTTAGCCCATTACAAGCTCTCACGATCAGCTGAAGTGATAAATATAATATCATCTCCCCTTATCTTAGGGAAATCCGATCAGGCTCGGCATCCCGGTGCACAAGACATTTTCGACAATGGTAAAAGAAGTCCAGCAAGACCTCCCGACGTGCCGACACCCTGATGGTGTTGGGAACGCAGTATTTTCAAAAATTTCCTACGATCACGCAAGATCTATCTATTAGATGCATAGCAACGAGGGGGAGAGTGTGTCTACGTACCCTCGTAGACCGGGAGCGGAAGCGTTTAGTGACGCGGTTGATGTAGTCGAACCTCTTCGCGATCCAACCGATCAAGTACCGAACGTACGGCACCTCCGCGTTCAGCACACGTTCAGCTTGATGACGTCCCACGAGCTCTTGATCCAGTTGAGCTTCACGGGAGAGTTTCGCCAGCACGACGGCGTGGTGACAGATATGATGTATCTACCGGCGCAGGGCTTCGCCTAAGCACTGCAACGGTATGACCGAGGTCTGTTTCTGTGGAGAGGGGCACCGCACACGGCTAAAACAATTCAACTTGTGTGTCCTAGGGTGCCCCCCTGCCCCCGTATATAAAGGAGCAAGGGAGAGGCCGGCCCTAGAGGGGGCGCGCCAAGTGTGGGGAGTCCTACTAGGACTCCCAAGTCCTAGTAGGATTCGCCTTTCCTTTCCAGAGTAGGAGAGAAGGAAAGAGGTGGAGAGGGAGAAGGAAAAGGGGGCTGCACCCCTTGTCCAATTCGAACCAGAGGGGGGGCGCGCGCCTCCTTCCTTTTGGCTTTTCTCCTCTATTCCCGTATGTCCCAATAAGGCCCATATACTCCAAAAAATACCCGAATCATTCGGAACCTTTCCGATGTCCGAATATAGTCGTCCAATATATCGATCTTTACGTCTCGAACATTTCGAGACTCCTCGTCATGTCACCGGTCTCATCCGGGACTCCGAACTCCTTCGGTACATCAAAACTCATAAACTCATAATATCGATCGTCATCAAACGTTAAGCGTGCGGACCCTACGGGTTCGAGAACTATGTAGACATGACCGAGACTCATCTCCGGTCAATAACCAATAGAGGAACCTGGATGCTCATTTGGATCGTACATATTCTACGAAGATCTTTATCGGTCAAACCGCATAACAACATATGTTGTTCATTTTGTCATTGGTATGTTACTTGCCCGAGATTCGATCGTCGGTATCTCTATACCTAGTTCAATCTCGTTACCGGCAAGTCTCTTTAGTCGTTCCGTAATACATCATCTCGTGACTAACTCATTAGTATTTTGCTTGCAAGGCTTATTATGATGTACATTACCGAGAGGGCCCAGAGATACCTCTCCGACACTCAGAGTGACAAATCCTATTCTTGATCTATGCCAACACCACAAACACTTTCGGAGACACCTGTAGAGCATCTTTATGATCACCCAGTTACGTTGTGACGTTTGATAGCACACAAGGTGTTCCTACGGTATTCGGGAGTTGCATAATCTCATAGTCATAGGAACATGTATAAGTCATGAAGAAAGCAATAGCAGTAAAACTAAACGATCATAGTGCTAAGCTAACGGATGGGTCTTGTCCATCACATCATTCTCCTAATGATGTGATCCCGTTGATCAAATGACAACTCATGTCTATGGCTAGGAAACATAGCCATCTTTGATCAATGAGCTAGTCTAGTAGATGCATACTAGGGACACTCTGTTTTGTCTATGTATTCAAACATGTACTAAGTTTCCGGTTAATACAATTCTAGCATGAATAATAAACATTTATCATGATATAAGGAAATAAATAATAACTTTATTATTGCCTCTAGGGCATAATTCCTTTAGTCTCCCACTTGCACTAGAGTCAATAATCTAGATCACATCGCCATGTGATTTAATACCGATAGTTCACATCGTTATGCGAATAACACTCATAGTTCACATCGCCATGTGACCAACACCTAAAGGTCTTACTAGAGTCAATAATCTAGTTCACATTGCTATGTGATTAATACCCAAGAGTAATAAGGTGTGATCATGTTTTGCTTGTGAGAGAAGTTTAGTCAACGGGTCTGTCACATTCAGATCCGTATGTATTTCGCAAATTTCTATGTCTACAATGCTCTGCATGGAGCTACTCTAGCTAATTGCTCCCACTTTCAATACGCATCCAGATTGATACTTAGAATCATCTAGATTTAGTGTCAAAGCTTGCATCGGCGTAACCCTATACGACGAACTCTTTATCACCTCCATAATCGAGAAACATTTCCTTAGTCATCCAATTACTAAGGATAATTTTGACCACTGTACAGTGATCTACTCCTGGATCACTATTGTACCTCCCTGTCAAACTCATGGCAAGGTACACAACATGTTTGGTACACAGCATGGCATACTTTATAGAACCTATGGTTGAGGCATAGCGAATGACTTTCATTCTCTCTATATTTTTCTGCCGTGGTCTGGCTTTGAGTCTTACTCAACTTCACACCTTACAAGTCAGGCAAGAACTCCTTCTTTGACTGATCCATTTTGAACTACTTCAAAATCTTATCAAGGTATGTACTCATCGAAAGTCTTATCAAGCGTCTTGATCTATCTCTATAGATCTTGATGTCCAATATGTAAGCAGCTTCACCAAGGTCTTTCTTTGAAATACTCCTTTCAAACACTCCTTTATGCTTTCTAGAAAATTCTACATCATTTCCGATTGACAATATGTCATTCACATATTATTATCTGAAAGGTTGTAGTGCTCCCACTCACTTCTTGTAAATACAGGCTTCACCGCAAGTCTGTCCGCAAGTCTGTATAAATCTATATGCTTTGATCAACTTATCGAAGCGTATATTCCAACTCCGAGATGCTTGCACCAGTCCATAGATGGATCGCTGGAGATTGCACATTTTGTTAGCACCTTTAGGATTGACAAAACCTTCTGGTTGCATCATATACAAGTCTTCTTTAATAAATCCATTAAAGAATGCAGTTTTGTTATCCATTTGCCAGATTTCATAAAATGCGGCAATTGCTAACATGATTTGGACAGATTTAAGCATCGCTACGGGTGAGAAAGTCTCATCGTAGTCAATTCCTTGAACTTGTTGAAAACCTTTCGCAACAAGTCGAGCTTTGTAAACATTAACATTACCGTCAGCGTCAGTCTTCCTCTTGAAGATCCATTTATTTTCGATGGCTTGCCGATCATCGGGCAAGTCAACCAAAGTCCATACTTTGTTCTCATACATGGATCCCATCTCAGATTTCATGGCCTCAAGCCATTTTGCGGAATCTGGGCTCATCATCGCTTCCTCATAGTTCGTAGGTTCATCATGGTCCAATAACATGACTTCCAGAACCGGGTTGCCGTACCACTCTGGTGCGGAACGAACTCTGGTTGTCTACGAAGTTCAGCAGAAACTTGATCTGAAGTTTCATGATCATCATCATTAGCTTCCTCACTAATTAGTGTAGGAATCACTGGAACTAGTTTCTGTGATGTTCCACTTTCCAATTCGGGAGAAGGTACAATTACCTCATCAAGTTCTACTTTCCTCCCACTCACTTCTTTCGAGAGAAACTCCTTCTCTAGAAAGGATCCACTCTTAGCAACAAAGACCTTGCCTTCGGATCTGTGATAGAAGGTGTACCCAAAAGTTTCTTTTGGGTATCCTATGAAGATTTACTTCTCCGATTTGGGTTTGAGCTTATCATGTTGAAACTTTTTCACATAAGCATCGCAGTCCCAAACTTAAAGAAATGACAGCTTAGGTCTCTCGTCAAACCACAGTTCATACAGTGTCATCTCCACGGATTTAGATGGTGCCCTATTTAACGTGAATGTAGCTGTCTCTAATGCATAACCCCAAAAGCGATAGTGGTAGATCGGTAAGAGACATCATCGATCGCACCATATCTAATAAAGTACGGTTATGACGTTCGGACACACCATTACACTGTGGTGTTCCAGGTGGCGTGAGTAGTGAAACTATTTCACATTGTTTTTACTGAAGGCCAAACTCGCTAACTCAAATATTTTACCTCTACGATCATATCGTAGAAACTCTTCATTTTTCTGTTACGATGATTCTCCACTTCACTCTGAAATTCTTTGAACTTTTCAAATGTTTCAGACTTGTGCTTCATTAAGTAGACATACCCATATCTGCTCAAATCATCAATGAAGGTCAGAAAATAATGATACCCGCCGCGAGCTTCAACACTCATTGGTCCACATACATCTGTATGTATGATCTCCAACAAATCTGTTGCTCGCTCCATTGTTCCAGAGAACGGAGTTTTAGTCATCTTGCCCATGAGGCGTGGTTCGCAAGCACCAAGTGATTCATAATCAAGTGATTCCAAAAGTCCATCACTATGGAGTTTCTTCATGCGCTTTACACCATTATGACCTAAACGGCAGTGCCACAAATAAGTTGCACTATCATTATTAACCTTGCATCTTTTGGCTTCAATATTATGAATATGTATATCACCACGATCAAGATCCAACAAACTATTTTCATTGGGTGTATGACCATCGAATGTTTTATACATGTAAACAGAATAACAATTGTTCTATGACTTTAAATGAATAACCGTATTGCAACAAATATGATCAAATCATATTCATGCTCAACGTAAATGCCAAATAACATTTATTTAGGTTTTACACTAATCCCGAAAGTATAGGGAGTGTGCGATGATGATCATATCAATCTTGGAACCGCTTCCAACACACATCGTCACTTCACCTTTAACTAGTCTCTGTTCATTCTGCAACTCTTGTTTCGAGTTACTAATTTTAGCAACTAAACTGGTATCAAATACCCAGGGGTTGCTATGAACACTAGTAAAGTACACATCAATAATCTGTATATCAAATATACCTTTGTTCACTTTGCCATCCTTCTTATCCGCCAAGTATCTAGGGCAGTTCCACTTCCAGTGACCATTTCCTTTGCAGTAGAAGCACTTAGCTTCAGACTTGAGTTTTAGCTTTGGGTTTCTTCACGGGAGTGACAACTTGCTTGTCATTCTTCTTGAAGTTCCCCGTCTATCCCTTTGCCCTTTACTTGAAACAAGTGGTCTTGTTAACCATCAACACTTGATGCTTTTTCATGATTTCTTCCTTCGCCGACTTCAGCATCGCGAAGAGCTGGGAATTACTTTTGTCATCCCTTGCATATTATAGTTCATCACGAAGTTCTACTAACTTGGTGATAGTGACTATAGAACTTTGTCAATTACTATCTTATCTGGAAGATTAACTCCCACATGATTCAAGTAATTGTAGTACCCAGACAATCTGAGCACATGCTCACTGGTTGAGCTATTCTCCTCCATCTTGTAGGCAAAGTACTGTCAGAAGTCTTATACCTCTCGACACGGGCATGAGTATGAAATACTAATTTCAACTCTTGGAACATCTTATATGCTCCGTGGCGTTCAAAACGTTTTTGAAGTCCCGGTTCTAAGCCGTAAAGCATGGTGCACTTAAACTATCAAGTAGTCATCATACCGAGCTTTTGTCAAAATGTTCATAATGTCTACATCTGCTCCTGCAATAGGTCTGTTACCTAGCGGTGCATCAAGGACATAATTCTTCTGTGCAGCAATGAGGATAATCCGCAGATCACGGAATAATTCCGCATCATTGCTACTAACATCTTTCAACTTAGTTTTCTCTAGGAACATATAAAAAATAAACGGGGAGCAACATCGTGAGCTATTGATCTACAACATAGATATGTTAATACTACGTGGACTAAGTTCATGATAAATTAAAGTTCAATTTAATCATATTACTTAAGAACTCCCACTTAGATAGACATCCCTCTAGTCATCTAAATGATCACGTGATCCAAATCAACTAAACCATGTCCAATCATCACGTGAGATGGAGTAGTTTCAATGGTGAACATCTTATGTTGATCATATCTACTATATGACTCACGCTCGACCTTTCGGTCTCCAGTGTTCCGAGGCCATATTTGCATATGCTAGGCTCGTCAAGTTTAACCCGAGTATTCTGCGTGTGCAAAACTGTCTTACACCCGTTGTATTTGAACGTAGAGCTTATTGATACGTCCAAAACGTATCTATAATTTATGCTTGCTCCATGCCTCTTTTGGGTGATATTGCTATGATATTTATACACTTCCATACACTTTTGATCATATTTGGACTAACCTATTAACTCAGTGCACCCCAGTGCTAGTTTCCGTTTTCGGTTGTTTTTGTATTTCAGGTTTTCACATTACGAGAACTGCCAGGAAAAATCCAGAAAAAATATATAAAAAATCAGCGTTCCAGGAGCTACCGTGCGGCCAAAGTATAGTCGGGGGGACCCACAGGGGCTCCAGGAGGCCTGCCCAGGCGGCCCACCCCTAGGCCGCGCCGGGGGGGGGGGGCGCCTGGGCCCCCCAGGACTCCCCTGGACCCCCTTTGGCATATATTTAAGGTCCGCCGAGAAAACCCTGATTCCGGACCCCTTTTCTCCAGACGCGATTCCGATCTCCGCCGCCATCGCCATCAAGCTTTGGGGGACCAGAATTCCTGCGCAGGCACCCTGCCGGGACAGGGAAGTGCCCCTTGGATTCATCTCCATCGAGGTTGCTTCCTCTCTCCATGAGGCGGGAGTAGTTCCTCCTCGGGGCTGAGGTTCTCACCAGTAGCTATGTGGTCAATTCTCTCTCCCATGATGTGATCTTCGTTGTGATCATAGGCTATGTTAATCTAGGGTGATCCCATGATATTTCCCCTTCCTCTATGTATTGGATTGATGTACTCACTTGTCTTTATCTAGTATAATCCCCGAGACCAAGGTGACAACGGTCTACTGGACATGGATTAGAAAAGTATTTTCATGAGTGATTTCCTCTCTTGTGTGTTGATTGAAGATTGAGAGTCTCTTGGTGCTTGTCTTTGACTATCCTTTAGATATGTTGTGGTGATTATGGGACTCTCTTTGGATGGCCGCGGTGACATTGGGAAATCCTTAGATTGAGAACTACGAACTTTGAGGTGTGCTTTTGTAGCCTTACATAATTCTCGTCCTCTCTTGACCACGAAGGAATGACCTCCGAGTGTGTCCCCTTTGCATGTTTTATGGGAAATATCATGTGATTCGATTATGTTAATGTTGTTGGGAGTTGCCACTAGTGAAAGTATGAACCCTAGGCCTTGTTTCCACCATTGCAATACCAATTGTGCTCATGTTTACCACTTGTTTGCTTGCTGCACTTTTTATTACAAAATTATATTACTTTGTTTTGCCATCCTATTACTTGCCATTTAACATCTCTTCGCCGAACTAGTGCACCTATATATCTAACAAGTGTATTAGGTGTGTTGGGGACACAAGAGACTTCTTGTATCTTAGTTGCAGGGTTGCTTGAGAGAGACCATCTTCAACCTCTACTTCCCTGAGTTCGATAAACCTTAGGTCATCCACTTGAGGGAAATTGCTACTGTCCTACAAACCACTGCGCTTGGAGGCCCAACATAGTCTACAAGAGTAGAAGCGTGTGTAGACATCAAGCTATTTCTGGCGCCGTTGCCGGGGAGGTGAGCGCTTGAAGGTATATCTTTAGATCTTGCAATTAAATCTTTTTGTTTCTTGTTTTTATTTCACTAGTTATGTTTATGGAAAACCGTGCTATTGGATCGTTGCTTGCGGGAAGACGCCCCACACCTGTTGTGGTTGCTCCTCCCCCTTCTGAAATTGTGCCCTATAAAATACCAGCTGGTATTATCGATTATGTTTTGGCTAATCGTTATGCAGGAGACAGACATCCCGGTGAACACTTGCTATATCTGTCACAACTATGTTCATTATTTAAGCTTGCAGGTGTATCAAGGGAGTTTGTCATGAGGAAATTATTTGCCTTGTCACTGAAAGGAAAAGCATTGGAATGGTATAGGCTACTAAATGACTCTCACCTACTGGAGTGGGAAGAGATCCAGTCTCTCTTTTACTCCAAGTTTTATCCTCTTCATGAAGTCCATGAGAATAGGAATTATGTTTATAATTTTTATCCTCATGACGGAGAGAGCATAGCTCAAGCTTGGGGGAGACTGAAAACGTTAATGCTAAAATGTCCTAACCATGGGCTCCCCAAAGATATGATTATTACTAATTTCTATGCGAGGCTTTCTCGACAGGATAAAGATTTGCTCGACGCTTCCTCTATGGGTTCTTTCACAAACAAAAAGATTGATGCTAAATGGGAACTCCTTGAAAGAATTCAACGCAACACTGAAGATTGGGAGATCGACAAAGGTAAAGAGTCAGGTATATTTTATGAGTATGATTGCATTAAGTCCTTTGTTGAAACTACAAGTTTTAATAAGTTTAGTGCTAAGTTTGGGCTTGATTCTCAACTCCTTGTTGATTTCCTCAAATCTTTTGCTTCACATCTTAATATGCCTAAGGAGGATTGGATCAAGTATCATAAACCTTTTAAAGAGACTTGCAAAGAAAATGAAATTGTTCATGATGATTGCAACATGCATGATCCAATTCCTAAAAATGAAGTTTTATATAAGCATGTTAATTTTTGTGGAGTGGATAGACCTTGTGAAAGGCCTATGATTGAAGAAGAGAAGTATTGTAAGCAACATAAGCATGAAAGAACAATCACTTGGGTCAGAGATTTAAATGAAATTGCTAGAGAATTGTGTGACCTTTATCCTTTTACTTCTGAACTTTGCCGTATAGAGGGTCACTTTAATTTTCAATGCATGAACTTTCAAAACATAACTGTTAACCGGTTGTGTGATAACATGATCACCTCTGATCTTTATGATGAGCTTATGTTATTTTTGATGTGTGAAGAGTTATCAGAAAAGACTTCATGGCTAGATGTTAATGCCATAGGAATAAAAAACACTTTGCAAAATTGCCATCTCTATTGTGTTGTTAATTGCCATGAAAATGATTACATAAGTAAGATTAGAAAGGAGGGAACTTTACCAAAGTATAAAAATGTCTCTTATATTTCTGCTAATAAAAAGGAGAGTTTCTCCCAAGTTTCCCCTATTGTTTCTAATGATAAACCAGGATATGTGGAGAAGCTTCATCTCCAACCACTCCCTCCTAAGGTGAAGAAGAAGAAAAAGAAGAGGAGGAGGAAGAGGAGCAAGAAGGAAGAAGAATGGGTATCAACCTAGCCTGAGCATATTCCTCCCATCAACTTTTATCCTAACGGTTGTAAGTTTAAAGAAGAAGGTGAAGTTTATTGCCTTAATTATCATCTTGATGATACGTCCGTAGGTACTATTGAAGATGATTTTGATTATGACATGCATGTAACTTATTGTGATTGGGAAAATGATGATAATGCTACTTATGATCTTGAAAATCTTTTTGGTACCAACTCTGAAAGTGAAGATATGGGAAGCTCTAAGCTTGGGGGTGATAGGATTGCAAATCCTTTACCCACTAGTGATGTGATAATTGATAATTCTCTTGCTAGTAAGAATAAAGACAACATGTTTACAAATATAGTTCCTAGCAATGATAATGCTCTTCTCTACCATGATGATGTTATAACTCCAATCTATAGTGATTATAAAGGTACCTATGACATAAGGAGAAATTATCCTTATGAAACTTGTCATAATCATGGAGGGAATTACTCCCTTGTTGAACACCACCCTCCTAATACACAATTAATCTATAGTGTTCAAGTTGTTTATGATAGTCCTACTCCCACTATTACCAATGAGAAAGATTATGCTTATGTGGAGAGTAAGAGTACCTTTTTGCATGTGGATCATGGTAACAATGCTTTATGTGATTCTTATATTGTTGATTTCATCCATGATGCCACTGAAATTTATAATGAGAGAGAGAGATACTTGGTTCTAAATATCTTAATACTAAGAAGTTTCCTCTCTTTATGGTGAATATTTTGAAGTTATGCTTGTTTTGCCTTCCTATGCTAGTTGCTTTGTGCTTCAATGAATTATTCTATTGCAATATTCCTATGCATAGGAAGCATGTTAGGTTTAAATGTGTTTGGTATTTGCTTCTTGATGCTCTCTTTTGTTCTTCAGCTCTTATTCCTACGAGAGCATCATTAAAGTCTTAAGCCTATCTTTATGGCTATAAAGAAAGATCTCTAGGGAGACAACTCTTGTTATCTTTGCTTTCAGTTTTAGTGGTCTTGATGTTTGTTACTACTGTAGCAACATCATTGTATCTTTACTTTTCAACTTTGTGCCAAGTGTAGCCTCTGATTGCAAGAATGTTCAAAAGTTGTGACGTGCTGTCCAGGAAACAGATTCTGTCCTTGGATAGAAAAATTCGTATAAAATCACCAGATCATCTTTTTGGTCTGAATTTTTTTGACAGCGTGCTATATATAATTGTCTTTCGTGCATCTGTTCTGAGTTTTTTTATTAGAGTTGCAGAAGTGCCCTGAACAAATCATTTACTACCTGCTGTTCTGTTTTTCACAGATTCTGTCCTGTTTTGCCTTTCCTTCATTTTGCAAACCAAGAGCTTGCTTTTTCTTTGCAAAAACCTTTTGGCAATCTTGAGAAACAGTAGACCTTCAAGAATATCTTTATTTCCAGCAAGGTACAATTATTTTGTTATGGGTACTAACCTCGCTAATCAGATTATGATGAGTTATGCATGAAGGGAGTTTTCAAGTGTGCGAGGGAAGATGATAAAAAGATCCAGGAGTGTCAAACGCTCAAGATTGGGGATGCCCCCATGCACCCCAAGAAATATTCGAGGAGACTCAAGCGTCTAAGCTTGGGGATGCCCCCGTGCATCCCCTTCTCCATCAAAATTATCAGTTCGTCTTTCGTTCCACTATATTTTAATCACTTCATGTGTTATGTGCTATGCTTGGAGCGTCTTGTTTTTAGTTTTCTTTAGCTTTTCATAACGAGTCGGAACTCAGCTTTCTTTATGTGGGAGAGAAACACGCTCCACTTCTACCTAGAACATAACATAGAATTTTCATGTCTATCTTTGCTGTGTGTGTTCTTTGTCTTTCAATAGCTACTATCATGTTCTGCTCTTAGTATTCATGCTTATCTTTTCAAAGAGCTTTTGTTTAGTTGGTTGCTTGAACTCTCTTTAGTTATCATGCTCACCTTATTAAGAGAGTTTGCTTTCGTTGCATTGGTTGATATGTCTATGATAAAGATGCCACGTGCATAATGGCGCTTAGTAGTTCATGTTTTCTTGTGGTTAGTCTCAAATAGCTGGGGGATTCCCAATGTGTTATTGGAGTACCAACTTAATTTGTTTGCCTATGATGTGGTATGGTTTAGTAATATCTTCCTTCAAGAATTTATTTTGATTGACTTGGCGTATGCTCACGCATATTTAAGACGGTAAAGAAAGTCTGTCAAGCCTTGATGATCTTTTGTTTCTGAGTAGCGATATAACTACCATGCCTGATCAATGTTGCTTTGTCGCTCTGCATGATTATGACCGTCATTGCTCTTTTAGTTGGTCGCTCCCAGTCTTTTGCTAACCTCCACCCGTACTAAGCGGACTGACTGCTTGTGCATCCACATTCTTTTAATCCAGTTATGCCATATGAGTCCACCATACCTACCTATATGTGGTATTTCACCGCCACTCTAAGTAAATTTACATGTGCTACCTTTAAAACCTACATTTTTGCAATACATAGCTCATGGGAAAGTAGCTTAAAAAACTATTGTGGTAAAGAATATGTCGCTTATGTATCTTATTTCTTATAAGTTGCTTGCTGAGTGGTATCCATGTTTCTGGGGACGCCATAAACTGTTACACTTTTGTTGAATATCATGTGAGTTGCTATGCATGTTCGTCTTGTCCGAAGTAAGGGTGATTTGCCATGAGTTGAATGGTTTGAGTATGCATATTGTTAGAGAAGAACATTGGGCCGCCAACCAAAGCCATGTATCATGGTGGAAGTTTTAGCTTGGACATTAATCCTCAACCTCTTATGAATGCTTAAGCATTAAAGAGGAGTCCATTATCTATTTTCTATGTTGTCCCGGTATGGATGTCCTCAAGTTGAGATCTATCAAAAACGAGAAATCAAATGCGATTTATCTCCTTGGACCTTTGTATAGGTGGCATAGAGGTACCCCTTTGTGACACTTGGTTGAAACATATGTAATGCAATGATAACCCATGGAAATCCGAGCTAATTAGGACAAGGTGCGAGCACTATTGGTATTCGATGCATGAGGCTTGCAACTTATAGGATGTCTTATGCATAACACATATGAAGTATTACTACCGTTGACAAAATTGCTTCTATGTTTTCAAAATAAAAAAAACTCTAGCACATGAGTAATCCCTGCTTCCCTCTGCGAAGGGCCATTCTTTTACTTTTATGTTGAGTCTCCACCTTCTTTTAAAGCACCAACTATTGAGAGCATGATTGTCATTCTGAGTGTAATGTGCATTGTCCCAAAGTAGCATTGTCTTTTGCATGATTGTGATATCGTTTATTCTGAAATCATTGTATCTAGTCATCACTTAAACCTTGAAGGTGCCCCTGCATTTATGTTTTGCTTCACTAAAGGGGGCAAGCTAGATATCACTTTATCATATTTGCACATCATGTTCATTGCAAATCTATTTGATGTTTCAGTATCATATTGTAAAACTTTCAGTTCTTTGTGATTTTCTCATGAGGCAACTTAATTACTACAGATTCATTGTCTCGGTAAGCTTTTGTCATATGACTATGAATAAGTCCTATATGGTTAATAGCATGTCACCACAGAAATTATTCTTGTTATCATTTACCTACTCGAGGACGAGCAGGAATTAAGCTTGGGGATGTTGATACGTCCAAAACGTATCTATAATTTCTGCTTGCTCCATGCCTCTTTTGGGTGATATTGCTATGATATTTATACACTTCCATACACTTTTGATCATATTTGGACTAACCTATTAACTCAGTGCACCCCAGTGCCAGTTTTTGTTTTCGGCTGTTTTTGTATTTCAGGTTTTCACATTACGAGAACTGCCAGGAAAAATCCAGAAAAAATATATAAAAAATCAGCGTTCCAGGAGCTACCGTGCGGCCAAAGTACAGCCGGGGGGGACCCACAGGGGCTCCAGGCGGCCTGCCCAGGCGGCCCACCCCTAGGCCGCGCCGGGGGGGGGCGCCTGGGCCCCCCAGGACTCCCCTGGACCCCCTTTGGCATATATTTATGGTCCGTCGAGAAAACCCTGATTCCGGACCCCTTTTCTCCAGACGCGATTCCGATCTCCGCCGCCATCGCCATCAAGCTTCGGGGGACCAGAATTCCTGCGCTGGCACCCTGCCGGGACGGGGAAGTGCCCCCGGATTCATCTCCATCGACGTTGCTTCCTCCCTCCATGAGGCGGGAGTAGTTCCTCCTCGGGGCTGAGGTTCTCACCAGTAGCTATGTGGTCAATTATCTCTCCCATGATGTGATCTTCGTTGTGATCATAGGCTATGTTAATCTAGGGTGATCCCATGATATTTCCCCTTCCTCTATGTATTGGATTGATGTACTCACTTGTCTTTATCTAGTATAATCCCCGAGACCAAGGTGACAGCGGTCTATTTGACATGGATTAGAAAAGTATTTTCATGAGTGATTTCCTCTCTTGTGTGTTGATTGAAGATTGAGAGTCTCTTGGTGCTTGTCTTTGACTATCCTTTAGATATGTTGTGGTGATTGTGGGACTCTCTATGGATGGCCGCGGTGACATTGGGAAATCCTTAGATTGAGAACTACGAACTTTGAGGTGTGCTTTTGTAGCCCTACATAATTCTCGTCCTCTCTTGACCACGAAGGAATGACCTCCGAGTGTGTCCCCTTTGCATGTTTTATGGGAAATATCATGTGATTCGATTATGTTAATGTTGTTGGGAGTTGCCACTAGTGAAAGTATGAACCCTAGGCCTTGTTTCCACCATTGCAATACCATTTGTGCTCACGTTTACCACTTGTTTGCTTGCTGCACTTTTTATTACAGAATTATATTACTTTGTTTTGCCATCCATATTACTTGCCATTTAACATCTCTTCGCCGAACTAGTGCACCTATACATCTAACAAGTGTATTAGGTGTGTTGGGGACACAAGAGACTTCTTGTATCTTAGTTGCAGGGTTGCTTGAGAGAGACCATCTTCAACCTCTACTTCCCTGAGTTCGATAAACCTTAGGTCATCCACTTGAGGGAAATTGCTACTGTCCTACAAACCTCTGCGCTTGGAGGCCCAACATAGTCTACAAGAGTAGAAGCGTGTGTAGACATCACTTATCACACCCGATCATCACGTGGTGTCTCGGCACGAAGAACTTTCGCAACGGTGCATACTCAGGGAGAACACTTGTACCTTGAAATTTTGTAAGGGATCATCTTATAATGCTACCGTGGTTCTAAGCAAAATAAGAAGCATAGTAAGATAAACATCACATGCAAATCAAAATATGTGACATGATATGGCCATCATCATCTTGTGCTTTTGAGCTCCATCTCCAAAGCACCGTCATGATCACCTTTGTCACCGGCGCGACACCTTGATCTCCATCGTAGCATCATTGTCATTTCGCCAACTATTGCTTCTATGACTATCGCTACCGCTTAGTGATAAAGTAAAGCAATTACATGGCGATTGCATTTCATACAATAAAGCGACAACCATATGGCTCCTGCCAGTTGCCAATAACTTTACAAAACATGATCATCTCATACAAAACCGTATAACTCATCATGTCTTGACCATATCACATCACAACATGCCCTGCAAAAACAAGCTAGACGTCCTCTACTTTGTTGTTGCAAGTTTTACGTGGCTTCTACGGGCTTTAGCAAGAACCGTTCTTACCTACGCATACAAAACCACAACGATGTTTCATCAAGTATGTGTTGTTTTAACCTTCACAAGGACCGGAAGTAGGCACACTTGATTCAGCTAAAGTGAGAGAGACAGACACCCGCCAGTCACCTTTAAGCAACGAGTGCTCATAACGGTGAAACCAGCCTCGCGTAAGCGTACGCGTAATGTCGGTCCGGGCTGCTAAATCTCACAATACCGCCGAAGCAAAGTATGACATGCTGGTAAGCAGTATGACTAGTATCGCCCACAACTCATTGTGTTCTACTCGTGCATATCATCTACGCATAGACCTGGCTCATGATGCCACTGTTGGGGAACGCAGTATTTTCAAAAATTTCCTACGATCACGCAAGATCTATCTATTAGATGCATAGCAACGAGGGGGAGAGTGTTTCTACGTACCCTCGTAGACCGGGAGCGGAAGCGTCTAGTGACGCGGTTGATGAAGTCGAACTTCTTCGCGATCCAATCGATCAAGTACCGAATGTACGGCACCTCCGCGTTCAGCACATGTTCAGCTTGATGACGTCCCACGAGCTCTTGATCCAGTTGAGCTTCACGGGAGAGCTTCGCCAGCACGACGGCGTGGTGACAGATATGATGTATCTACCGGCGCAGGGCTTCGCCTAAGCACTGCAACGGTATGACCGAGGTGTGTTTCTGTGGAGAGGGGCACCGCACATGGCTAAAACAATTCAACTTGTGTGTCCTAGGGTGCCCCCTGCCCCCGTATATAAAGGAGCAAGGGAGAGGCCGGCCCTAGAAGGGGCGCGCCAAGTGTGGGGAGTCCTACTAGGACTCCCAAGTCCTAGTAGGATTCCCCTTTCCTTTTCGGAGTAGGAGAGAAGGAAAGAGGTGGAGAGGGAGAAGGAAAAGGGGGCTGCACCCCTTGTCCAATTCGGACCAGAGGGGGGGGGGGCGTGCGCCTCCTTCCTTTTGGCCTTTCTCCTCTATTCCTGTATGGCCCAATAAGGCCCATATACTCCGAAAAATACCCGAATCACTCGGAACCTTTCCGATGTCCGAATATAGTCGTCCAATATATCGATCTTTATGTCTCGACCATTTCGAGACTCCTCGTCATGTCCCCGGTCTCATCCGGGACTCCTAACTCCTTCGGTACATCAAAACTCATAAACTCATAATACCGATCGTCATCAAACGTTAAGCGTGTGGACCCTACGGGTTCGAGAACTATGTAGACATGACCCAGAATCATCTCCTGTCAATAACCAATAGCGGAACCTGGATGCTCATTTGGCTCCGACATATTCTACGAAGATCTTTATCGGTCAAACCGCATAACAACATATGTTGTTCCTTTTGTCATTGGTATGTTACTTGCCTGAGATTCGATTGTCGGTATCTCTATACCTAGTTCAATCTCATTACCGGCAAGTCTCTTTACTCGTTCCGTAATACATCATCTCGTGACTAACTCATTAGTCTTTTGCTTGCAAGGCATATTATGATGTACATTACCGAGAGGGCCCACAGATACCTCTTCGACACTCGGAGTGACAAATCCTATTCTTGATCTATGCCAACACCACAAACACTTTCGGAGACACCTGTAGAGCATCTTTATGATCACCCGGTTACATTGTGACGTTTGATAGCACACAAGGTGTTCCTACGGTATTCGGGAGTTGCATAATGTCATAGTCATAGGAACATGTATAAGTCATGAAGAAAGCAATAGCAGTAAAACTAAACGATCATAGTGCTAAGCTAACGGATGGGTCTTGTCCATCACATCATTCTCCTAATGATGTGATCTCGTTGATCAAATGATAACTCATGTCTATGGCTAGGAAACATAGCCATCTTTGATCAATGAGCTAGTCTAGTAGAGGCATACTAGGGACACTTTGTTTTGTCTATGTATTCACACATGTACTAAGTTTCCGGTTAATACAATTCTAGCATGAATAATAAACATTTATCATGATATAAGGAAATAAATAATAACTTTATTATTGCCTCTAGGGCATATTTCCTTCAGATGGTAGCCGCGCGCATCTCGTCTCAGGCCACGTCCGGATGAACACTACGTACAGTAACCGAAGACCCCAGATAACTGGGTGGCACCGCAAGTGGCTCTAGTTTGGGACCAACACCATCAGCACTGGCCCCCCCTGTTATGTAGAATTAAGAATCCGGGGACATGACCCACTCTGCAATTAATTAATTAATTAATTAAGTTGCTATTATGAGCAAATTAAAAACCAATGTTGGGCCTTGCTGGAGGAGTTTTATTCAAAGTCGAACTGTCAAGGGGTCCCCATATACCCAACCGTCTAAGGAACGCAAAATCAAGGAACATAATGCCGGTTTATCGGCTCCTAAGGTGGCATGAGTGGAACAAAACACCGAGAAAAAGGCCAAGCCTTCCACCCATGCTCAGTATATAGGTGTGTTATTAAACATATAACATATTGTGATATACCAACAACAAGTTCCCTCCTGGAAGAATCTTCATCTTCACCTGCAACTAACAACGCTATAAGAGGGGCTGAGCAAGCGGGTAACATAGCCAAACAATGGTTTTTGCTAAGAAGGTGTCAAAGGTTAGAGGTTTCAGGGCAACAAGGAGAGGCTGACATAAAGGATGGGTAGCGCGACATATGACGATAGCATCGAGACAACTAAGCAATGGCAATGATAGTAAATGTATCCAAGGGTATGGTCATCTTGCCTGGGATTCCGCAAGGAAGAAGAACGGATCCGTGAAGAAGACGGAGAAGAAGCCTTGAAGAAGAACCACGGGTAGACAAATGAATCCTCACGAACGCAGCGGAACAAGCACTAACGAGAAGAAGCAAGCAACACGGTAAACACACCACACGAGACATGTCAATATGCTCAACCAAGTATGATGCAAAACAGTTCTATATCGGATGCACTACAAGTCTATACAGGAAGCACAACATGGCAAGGTAGGAAGCACAGTAAAACAACACAAGTCTATATATGATGCAGTACATGGCAAGGTATGATGCATGACAACTCTATACAGGAAGCAATACATGGCAAGGTAGGAAGCACAAAAAAACAACACAATCTATATATATGATGCAATACATGGCAAGGTATGATGCATGACAAGTCTATACAGGAAGCAATGCATGACAAGGTAGGAAGCACAGAAAAACAACACAAGTAACATGACAATATGTTCAAGCAAGTATGATGCAAGACAAGTCTATATATGATGCAAGGGGTGAAGCAAAAGTAAACTAACTATTTAGACAAGTTTAAATGAGGCCGGAACAACAAACAACAATTCCGGAAAATCCCCATGTGCATATTATGAATTTGGTACTGTTCTGCCTAGAAACACATTTTATTATTGTTAAACAGGAAAATAAAGTGCACCATGTTATTCTACACATTTTTATACCCCATTTACATATAAAGTTTATTAAGAACCGAGCTACGGTTATTTAGTTATGAATTAAACCATTTTAACAAGTTATTTGAGCAAATTAATGAAAACAACAAGTTAAACCTTTTTAACAGGGGTGAAAGTGGCATATTATGAATCTACACAAAATTCTAAGAATTTTTCATATATAAGGTTTTTACATGTGATGCACATATGTGAAGTTATTATATGCATGATGATTGAGGGTTTTTCTGCAATTCTAAAAACCTGGGATAATAGCTAAATCGCAATAGAGGAAAAAACATGCAACGGGCCTAATCTGCTGGGGAGCTGGGCTGCTCACCATAGGCCGAGGCCCGGATCGGTGGAGAGGGGAGCTCTGGTGCGCTGGGCCTGGCGCTGGAAGTGGCCCAGGGCGAACGGGGCCGGCTGGCTGGGCCTTGCAGCCGCGCAGCAGGAGAGGCTGGGTCGGGCGCGTCTGGCGATGCGGTAATGGGTGCGCGGAGGAGTCGGGCGAGGCCACGACGCTGGCAATGCGGTAACGGGTGCGGTCGATGACCCCACCGGATCGAGCGATCGAGGCAGAGTAGCTGCGTAGGCTCCGGCGACATGGCTGCGGGACTTGGCGGCGGGCCGTTGCCTGCGACGCGGGGCGAGCTCGAGGCTGGAGGGGAACGGGCAGACGGAGGAGCGAGCGCGGGCGATGGAGATCCAGGGAGGCTCAGGGTCGAGCTCCTTCGATCTGGATCGAGGAGGAAGCGGGAGGTGCGGCTGCGGTGGTGGAGATCGAGGGAGAGCGGTGGCGAGCGCTGCTTGTCCCGGCGCTGAAGACGAGGAGGAGCGATGGTTGCTGCGGGAGGAGATCCCGATGTGGATTCGGTGGAGAGGCGGCGGCGATGAGTGGATGGGACAAACTGCCTAGTTTTTAGGGATTGATTTAGGGTTTCCACTATATATAGTGGTAGAGCTAGGCTAGGGGCTAGAATGACCCTCCGATTTAGATCAGACGATCGAGATAAATAGGTTAGGGAGTCCAAATAAAGAATCGATGATATTTTAGGGATGTTTGGGGATGATCCGGACCCAACGGTCATGACTGCTCGGGTCGGGTTCGGGACAGATCCGGACGTGCAGGCGAGGGGGTGAAAGTGGGCTGGTTAGCGGGTTGTGTAGAAGGCATCGGGCTGAGACGAGAGACGAGAGAGAGAGGCCCGACGGCAGTTTCGAAACACCGAAACGTCCGACATTTATCCGGCTATAGTGCCGCTATATGTTTAACGGTTGGGCTATCAAACGAACTCCGAATGCGACGAAATTTGACAGGCGGTCTACCTACGCTATAATAAGACCGCACACCAAGTTTCAACCCATTCCAAGAACATTTTCTGGCCACTTATAAAATAAATATTCGGAGGTGCCGCGGGCGCGTGCGAGTGTGTCTGGATTCAGAACGGACAACGGAGAGAACTGGGGAACCCGAATGAATGCAAGTTTTGAAAACATGCTGATGAAATGCACAAGATGACAAGGCAAAGTGCAAGACGCAAGCAAATGACATGGCAACGATGACGAATAACTGCCTAACACCTGGCGCATCGGTCTCGGGGCGTCACAGACGTGCTCCTACAAGCGACCTAGTATGGCCCAGCTGATCGACCAGCTGCTCAAGACCCTTGCGAGAGGCCAGGCCTCGCGAGGAGAACAACGCCAAGACACCCTCGGGAGCGGCCTCGTCAAGGCGTTCCGGAGGGGCGGAGAATCCAAGGCCAGGCCTGCCTCAGGAGGAGGCAGTGATATCAGCAGACGCACTGCACCAGTGGGTGCCAGCGGCATAGTTGCCATTTCGGTGCAAAGGAGACAGCGCAGCCATTGGTTCCCAAGGAGCGGGGCAAAGGTTTCCTCTTTGGTGCAACAAGACCGAAGACCGCAAGGACGATAAGGAGGATGTCACCGTCGAGCCCACCACCGTGTCACCGCCTGATCCTTTTGCAGGCGAAGACTACTTTTGTCAGGGTAGGAACGTCCTTGTGTTCCCGCTCAAAAATGGCCGTTGTGGAATCCCTTCTCGCCTAAACATTTCGGGGGAAGAGGACCGTGGCCGCCTATATAAGTAGCTAGGACCTCCACTGCAAATGGAGAAAGATCGATTTCACACACTTTGCCACCGCACAAGGAGCAAGAGCACTAGCCTCCTGACCCTCCTGAGCTCGCCTCCTGAGCTCAGGAAACCTTGTACCAGTTCATATTCTAGCTCGCCTGAAGCCAATCCACCAAAGTAGGAAGTAGGGTCTTACACCTCGCGGTGGCCCGAACCTGGATAAACTCTTGTGTGTTTGTTCGTTGTTTGCTTGAATCCTTCCACCGAGACGAGAGCGAGGCACTCGGTAGACATGAGTGGGAGAGATCTTCGTTCACGCCCCTGTGTTCGAACTTAACGGGTTTTGCGGAGCCCTGAATCCGACACTAGCGGAGTTATTATGAAATTGAGAAATACTTGTGTTAAGTTTAGTAATTCCCGTAGCATGCACATATGGTGAACCGTTGTGTGACTAAGTTAGAGCATGATGTATTTGTAGAGTGCCAACCTTTGTGTGGAGGTCGGGTGCGCGCGATGGTTAACTCCTATCAACCTCCCCCCTAGGAGCATGCGTTGATTGCTTTGTTTTGATGACTCGTAAATTTTTGCAATAAGTATATGAGTTCTTATGACTAATGTTGAGTCCATGGATTATACGCACTCTCACCCTTCCACCATTGGTAGCCTCTCTTGTACCGCGCAACTTTCGTCGGTGCCATAAACCCACTATATATCCTTCCTCAAAATAGCCACCATATTGTTCCTCAAAACAACCACCATACCTACCTATTATGGCATTTCCATAGCCATTCCGGGATATATTTCCATGCAACTTTCCACCGTTCCGTTTATATGACACGCATCATATTGTCATATTGCCATGCATGATCATGTAGTTGACATCGTTTTTGTGGCAAAGCCACCACGCATAATCTTTTCATACATGTCACTCTTGTTTCATTGCACATACCGGTACACCGCCGAAGGCATTCATATAGAGTCATACTTTGTTGTTGTAGTATCGAGTTGTAATTTCGTGTTGTAATGAAAGTGTGATGATCATCATTATTAGAGCATTGTCCCATGGGACGAAAGGCTGAATCTATAAAGCCCCTCCGCAAAAAAAAAAGAAAAAAAGAAGAAGAAAGGCCAAAGAAAAAAAGGGGGCCCAAAAAAAAAGAAAAAAAGAGCAAAAAAAGGGAAAACAAAAATGGATAATTGCTACTATCTTTTTTCACACTTGTGCTTCAAAGTAGCACCATGCTTTTCATTATAGAGAGTCTCACGCTTAGTCACTTTCATATAGTAGTGGGAATTTTCATTATAGAACTTGGCTTGTATATTCCAACGATGGGCTTCCTCAAATGCCCTAGGTCTTCGTGAGCAAGCAAGTTGGATGCACACCCACTAGTTTCTTTTGTTGAGCTTTCATTCATATTTAGCTCTAGTGCATCCGTTGCATGGCAATCCCTACTCACTCACATTGATATCTATTGATGGGCAGCTCCATAGCCCGTTGATACGCCTAGTCGATGTGAGACTATCTCCCTCCTTTTTGTCTTCTCCACAACCACCTCTATTCCACCCATAGTACTATATCCGTGGCTCATGCTCATGTATTGCGTGAAAGTTGAAAGGTTTGAAAAGATAGAGTATGAAAACAAATGCTTGGCTGAAATCGGGGTTGTGCATGATATGAGTATTTTTGTGTGATAATAAGGGAGCATAGCCAACACTATATGATTTTGTAGGGATAACTTGCTTTAGCCATAGTATTTTGAGAAGACATGATTGCTTTGTTAGTATTGCTTGAAGTAATATTATTTCTTATTTCAATATAGACTTTTATTTTGAATCTTTCAGATCTGAACATTCATGCCACAATTAAGAGAATTACATTGAAAAACTATATTGGTTAGAAATCCACATCAAAAATTCTTTCTTTATCATTTACCTACTCGAGGACGAGCAGGAATTAAGCTTGGGGATGCTTGATATGTCTCCAACGTATCTATAATTTTTGATTGTTCCATGCTATTATTTATGAAGTCTTGGATGTTTAATGGGCCTTAACATTCACTTTTATATCATTTTTGGGACTAGCCTACTAACCCAAAGGCCCAATCCAGATTGCTGTTTTTTGCCTATTTCAGGGTTTTGCAGAAAAAGAATATCAAAAGGAGTCCAAACGGAATGAAACCTTCGCGAGAGATATTTTTGGAGAAAATCACGCACGGGAAGCTTCAGGACCAAGTCAGGGGGCAGAGGGGCTGCCCTCGAGGGTGGGGGGCGTGCCCCCCTGCCTCGAGGCCCCCTCGTGTGGCCCCCTGTGCCCTCCTTCTTCCTATATATGTCCATGTACCCCAGAAACTCCATACGCAGAGAGAAAACCCTAATTTCACCGCCATAGCTTCTCTTCCCGTGGGGATCCCATCTTGGAGCCTGTTTGGGAGCTCCACCGGAGGGGGATCCACCACGGACGCCTTCATCATCATCATCATCGCGCTCACCATGAGTTAGGAGTAGTTTACCATAGACCTTCGGGTCCATAGCTAGTATCTAGATGGCTTCTTCTCTCTCTCTGGATCTCAATACAAAGTTCTCCTAGGTCTTCGAGGAGATCTATTAGATGTAATCTCTTTTTGCGGTGTGTTTGTCAAGATCCGATGAATTGTGAGTTTATGATCAAGGTTATCTATGAAATATATTTGGTTCTTCTCTGAACTTTTTATGTGTGCTCATAATATCTTTGCAAGTCTCTTGGAATTATGAGTTTGGTTTGGCCTACTAGATCTATAGTTCTTTCAATGGGAGAGGTGCTTGGCTTTGGGTTCAATCTTGCGGTGTCCTTTCCCAGTGACAATACGGGTAGCAAGGCACGTATTGTATTGTTGACATCGAGGATAAAAATATGGGGTTTACATCATATTGCTTGAGTTTATCCCTCTACATCATGTGATCTTGCTTAAGGCGTTACTCTGTTCGTATGAACTCAATACACTAGATGCATGTTGGATAGCGGTCGATGTGTGGAGTAATAGTAGTAGATGCATAATCGTTTCGGTCTACTTGTCTCGGACGTGATGCCTATATACAATGATCATGCCTAGATAGTCTCATAATTATTCGCTTTTCTTTCAGTTGCTCGACAGTAATTTGTTTACCCGCTGTAGAATACCGCTATCATGAGAGAAGCCATTAGAGAAAACTATGGCCCCCAGGTCTATTCTCAACATATCAATCTACATCTACGTTACTTTTACCACTTTTATTTGCTATTTTATTAAACTAAAAATACCAAAAATGTAAACTATCATCTCTATCAGATCTCACCATCTTAAACGACCGTAAAGGGATTGACAACCCCTTATCGCGTTGGCTGCGAAGTTCTTATTTGTTTGTGTAGGTGCGAGGGACTCGCGCGTGGTCTCCTACTGGATTGATTCCTTGGTTCTCAAAAACTGAGGGAAATACTTACGCTATTGTGCTGCATCTCCCTTTCCTCTTCGGGGGAATACAACGCAAGCTCAAGAGGTAGCAGCGCCCACCGTGGGGCAAAGCGTCTTAGCGACTTCTGGGGAGGTTGCAAACTTTTCTCCGACCTCCTTCGTTATGGTTTCCAGTGGTGGTTTGGCGTTGGGCCGCGACATCCAACCCAGCGCGCTCGTCTTCGTCGCCGACGACTCCGCTTGGCTCCAGGAGGCTCCTCTCGACATCGAGGCGCTCCCCGTCCACGGGGCTGCGCACTTCCACGCCGGTGCGTGCGGCGTCCTTCTCCGGCAGCCGTCGACTCAGTACCTGCCGATTCCTACATCATCAATCATCCCTGTCGGACGTCGTCGCAAGCGATCCGGTCGCCCGCGGCTCCAGCGGTGGGTGAAACACGCAGTGGCCCGCCAGGCGGCCACCCCTCAAGTCACGGCCATCGAGCCCGACGATTATCTCTACGGGCCGGTCGATCCATCGGTCGAGCTCGTGGATT
This sequence comes from Secale cereale, assembly GCA_902687465.1. Lineage (NCBI taxonomy): Eukaryota > Viridiplantae > Streptophyta > Magnoliopsida > Poales > Poaceae > Secale > Secale cereale. Next base: position 368,712,203 of record LR738712.1, on the reverse strand, counting down.
CAGTTTCCGAGTGCGGGAGCAGCGATCCCGCGGCGGAAGTCCTCGTGGTCGACTCGTGCTGCAGGCCGCCAGGTTTCCCTCGCGGTGGCGATGGCGGCATTGGTGGCGGTCATTCATTCGACCACGACGGGTACATTCCCCAACCCCTCACTGCCGAGCAGAGGGACGAGCTCTGCCGCCGCAATGAAGATGCGCTCTTCACCCCCATCGTGGGGGATACTCCAGAGGCTCAGGCCCTGGAAGCCACGCGCTTGACCACCGTGGCTGAGCGCGCGCGCTTGGAGAATATCCAGCGCGTACTCGACGAACGGGCCCGCCGACTAGTCCCCGAGTCCAGTTGACGACCGCGGTAATCATTCCTGCGCGAGACTGAGGTGTTCTGTACGCCTGTCTAGAACCTCGAAGCCGCGGCTCGCATCGCAGAGTCTATTCAACCATCACAGTCAGAGGCAGGGAGAGGCCTTCAGCAGAGCCGGGCGTTGCTCCGAATGGCTGGGGAGCAGAACGCGACTGTTTCTCAGTCGCGCAACAGGATTCACAGCTGATCGGTGCCTGTAGACACCGTTTGGTCAGCCCACAGTCCAAGATCGCCCCCGAGGCGTGAGGATCGTGGCCCACGTCAAGACCGGCATCTAGGTCGGAAGGACGAGCAGTATGACCATCGACCCGGTCATCACGACCGCCGTCGAGTGCCTACGCCTCCCCCGGGAAGCGGATCGTTCTCGCCCAGGCGACACGAGGGCAGGCGCTTACGCGGCGACGAGCGGAGGATTCCCCCAGATCCCCGGAGGCCCGGCTTCGATGCAAGGTCTATCCTTGTGCAGGGGCTGGTCGACCGGAACAGGGCGTTTAGAGAAGAGCAAGGTAGAGATCGTCGGAGTGGAAGCCGAGCGTCCGTCTCTAGGCCCGAGTGTTTTAGCAGTGCCATCAGGGCCGCTGAGATCCCTCCGAACTTCAGGTTGGCGGCGGGGGTAAATAAGTTCACCGGCGAGTCAAAACCAGACACCTGGCTCGAAGATTACCGAGTGGCTGTGCAGATTGGAGGTGGCAACGATGACGTTGCCATGAAACACCTTCCTCTGATGCTGGGCGGTTCAGCTCGGGCGTGGCTTAATCAGTTGGCCCCTGGGAGCATATACAGTTGGGAAGAGCTAGCCCGAGTATTTATTCGGACCTTCGAACGCACGTGCAAACGGCCCACAGGTCTCGCGGAGCTGCAGCATTGCGTACAGAAGCCGAATGAAACCTTGAGGGATTACATACAACGATGGACCACCTTGCATCACACGGTGGAGAATGTGTCTGAACACCAAGCAGTCTGCGCCTTCAAGGAGGGCGTGCGATACCGAGAGCTGAATTTGAAGTTTGGTCGGACATGCGATATATCCCTGTCCCGGATGATGGAGATAGCCAGTCGGTACGCCAACGGCGAAGAGGCCGATCGACTCTGCAGTGGCAAGAAACCAGTCGGACAAGATGATTAGAACTCCAATCGGAAACCCAAGCGCAAGGCCGAGCCAGCCGCTCTGGGCGAAGCTGCAGTGGTCAACCAAAGGAAGGGCAAAGGAAAGCCCAAGGGGCACTGGGTCCCCAAGAAAGTAAAGAATCAAGCTGGGAATGATGTACTCGACCAACCATGTCCTATTCACACGAAGAAAGATGAAGAGGGGAACTTGGTATATCCCAAGCACACCACTCGACAGTGCCGGCTCCTGATCCAGAACTTCCAGAAGGATCAGTCGACTGAGAAGGAAAAGGAATCAGAGGAGACCGAGGACAAAGAAGGGGATGGAGGTTACCCCCAGATCAACTCCACTTTGATGATCTTCGCAGACGTTGAAAGCAAAAGTCGATTGAAAGTGATCAACAGAGAGGTCAACATGGTTGCCCCGGCAACAACCACGTACCTGAAATGGTCCAAGACCCTCATCACATTCGACCAATCTGATCACCCTGCGCACATTGCTACCCCTGGGCGGCAGGCGCTGGTGGTCGACCCAGTGGTCGAGGGCACGTGTTTGACCAGGGTCCTGATGGATGGAGGAAGTGGTTTGAAAATTCTGTATGCAGCAACCCTCCGGGATATGGGCATCCCGATGTCCAAGCTGAGTGAAAGCAACATGAGGTTCCACGGGGTCATCCCCGGGAAGAAGACCGACTCACTTGGTCAAATCGCACTCGATGTAGTCTTTGGCGACTCGAAGCATTTTCACATAGAGAAGCTGACGTTTGAAGTGGTGGACTTCAACAGCGCTTATCATGCCATTCTAGGTAGGCCTGCCTACGCCAGATTCATGGCTCGACTGTGTTACGTGTACCTCAAGCTGAAGATGCCGGGACCCAACGGCATTATAACCATCACGGGGAACCATCAGAAAGCGGAAGAATGCTTCCAGAAAGGCTCGAAGATCGCTGACGAGCAGATGGCAGCAGTAGAGATGGATGAGTACCAGAAAAACATGGATCCGAGTGACTTGCTGTGGGCCAAGAAGCCGGCTTCCGAGTCAGCTTTCCAGTCAGCTGGGGAGACGAAGCTTGTACACATCCACCCACCGACCCCAATGCAGCATCGACCCACATTTCCACTACACTTGACAGCAAATATGAAGAAGCACTCATCCGGTTCCTCCGTGAGAACTGGGACATCTTCGCATGGAAACCATCTGACATGCCTGGTGTACCCAGGGGACTGGCCGAGCACCATTTGCAAGTCGACCCAAAAGTGAAGCCTGTGAAGGAACATCTCCGTCGGTCCGCCGCGGAGAAGAGAAAGGCAATTCGCGAGGAAGTGGCTCGGCTTCTGGCAGCTGAGTTCATCCGCGAGATCTACCACTCTGAGTGGTTCGCCAATGTAGTCATGGTCCCCAAGAAGGACAAGTCTCTCCGCATGTGCATCGATTTCAAGCATATCAATCGGGCCTGCCTGAAGGATCATTTTCCTCTCCCCCGCATCGATCAGATAGTCGACTCGACTGCGGGATGTGAGCGTTTGTCCTTTCTGGACGCGTATTCCGGGTACCATCAAATCCGACTGTTGGGACCCGATGAAATCAAGACAGCTTTCATCACCCCTTTGGGTGTTTCTGTTATGTCACCATGCCTTTCGGTCTCAAGAATGCCGGCGCTACTTTCATGCGCATGATCCAGAAGTGCCTGCTGAAGCAAAGCAGTCGGAACGTCGAAGCATACATGGATGACATCGTGATCAAGTCGCGGAAAGGTTCCGACCTGTTGACTGACCTCATTGAGACATTCGCAAATTTGAGAAGTTATGATATCAAGCTCAATCCATCGAAGTGTATGTTTGGAGTTCTGGGCGGCAAGTTACTCGGTTTTCTCGTTTCCGGACGAGGAATCGACGCCAACCCAGAAAAGGTCGGCACCATCCTCCGAATGAAACGCCCCGAGCGTGTACACGACGTCCAGAAGCTTACTGGTTGCTTGGCCGCATTGAGTCGATTCATTTCTCGTATCGGTGAGAAGGCATTACCTCTCTATCGACTGATGAAGAAATTAGAAAAGTTCGAGTGGAATTCCGAAGCTGAAGCAGCGTTTGAAGAGCTCAAAGCCCTGCTGTCCACCCAGCCGGTGCTTGCTGCCCCAGTCAGCAAAGAGCCTCTCCTACTATACATTGCAGCCACCGGACAAGTTGTCAGCATTGTACTCGCGGTCGAGCGGGAAGAAGAAGGCAAGGCCTACAAAGTTCAACGCCCAATCTATTACATATCCGAAGTCTTGACTCCCTCCAAGCAAAGGTACCCGCATTACCAGAAGCTTGTGTACGGGATTTACTTGACCGCAAAGAAGGTTATCCACTACTTCTCGGACCATACAATCTCAGTCGTCAGCGACGCCCCATTATCAGAAATCCTGAACAACTGAGACGCAACCGGTCGAGTGGCAAAACGAGCGATTGAACTCCTTCCGCTAGATATCAAGTTTGAAGCGAAGAAAGCCATCAAGTCTCAGGCAATAGCAGATTTTGTGGCCATGTGGATCGAACAACAGCTGCCAACTCAGGTCCAGTCGGATCACTGGACTATGTTCTTTGATGGATCCAAGATGTTGAACGGATCCGGCGCAGGCGTGGTCCTGGTATCTCCCTGGGGCGACAAGCTCAGTTACGTCCTTCAAATCCACTTTGACTCATCGAACAACGAAGCTGAGTACGAAGCACTTTTGTACGGATTGCATATGGCCATCTCACTTGGCGTCCGTCGCCTGATGGTCTACAGCGATTTAGACTTAGTGGTGAACAAGGTGATGAAGGAATGGGACGTCAGAAGCCCGACAATGACCAATTATTGCAGTGCAGTACGGAAGCTTCAAAAGAAGTTCGAAGGTTTAGAGCTCCATCACGTGCCCAGAGCCAAGAATTAGCTTGCTGATGATCTCACGAAAATTGGGTCGACTCGGAAGCCTATACCCAAGAATGTATTTTCGGAACATCTGCACACCCCCTGAGTCAAAGAAGACCCCTTCACGGAGGAACCCCCATAGCCAGTCAGTGCGTTAGATCCGACTGAAGTCGAAGTACCTGCAGTGGTCGACCTGGTCATGGAGATTTTAGTTATTACGCCCGACTGGACTGTGCCATACATAGCATATCTGCTCAGGCAGGACCTCTTGAAAGATGAAAAGGAAGCACGCCAGATCTTCCGTCGATCCAAGGCCTTTACCGTCATTCAGGGTCAGCTCTACAATGAGAGTGTCACTGGAGTCGCTCAGCGCTGCATCACCCCGGAGGAGGGTCGACTGATTCTGAATGAGATTCACTCGAGGACTTGTGGCCACCATGCTTCCTCTCGGACCATAGTGGCCAAGGCGTACCGAGCTGGGTTTTATTGGCCCCGAGCCAACGAGATGGCTAAAGATATCGTAGACAAGTGCGAAGGCTGCCAGTTCTACTCCAACATGTCCCATAAGCCAGCGTCTGCTCTGAAGACCATTCCACTTGTTTGGCCCTTTGCCGTTTGGGGCTTAGACATGGTCGGCCCCTTCAAAACTGGCAGAAGCGGATTCACTCACATACACGTGGCAGTCGACAAGTTCACCAAATGGATTGAGGCCAAGCCCATCAAGAACCTCGAGTCAAGCACCGCCATCAGCTTTATCAGGGAATTAATATTCAGATATGGAGTCCCCCACAGCATCATCACGGACAAAGGCTCCAACTTTGACTCGGATGAATTCAGAGCTTTCTGTTCTTCTCAAGGAACACGAGTCAACTATGCCTCCGTAGTGCATCCGCAGTCGAATGGACAAGTAGAAAGAGCGAACGGTTTGATTCTCCAAGGCCTGAAGCCACGGCTCATGCGTGAACTCAAGCATGCCGTCGGAGCTTGGGTGACCGAACTGCCATCTGTCTTATGGGGTCTGAGGACAACTCCAAACCGGTCGACTGACCGTACCCCTTTCTTCATGGTCTATGGAGTTGAAGCCGTGCTGCCGAGTGATTTGTTGCATAATGCCCCCCGAGTGGAACTCTTCTCCGAGGCCGAAGCAGAGCAAGCTCGTCAGGATGCAGTCGACCTCATGGAGGAGGAACGTGAGATGGCCTTGATCCGGTCGACCATCTATCAACAGGACATGCGTCGATTCCATGCTCGCAATGTTCGAAGCCGAGCATTCTAGGAAGGAGATCTGGTTCTTCGAGTGCATCAGGAACGACCACACAAGCTAACCCCAGCTTGGGAAGGCCCCTTCATCGTCACCAAGGTGATGCACAATGGAGTGTATCACCTCTACAACGTCGCTAAGAAGAAATATGAACCTCGTTCATGGAACGCGGACCTGCTCCGCCGCTTCTACACTTGAAACACTCGAACAGTCGAGTTGTAATAAAGATTTTCCAGTTTGTTTCAAAGACAAGTTTGCAACGATTCCTTAATGATTGTTGGTTTCTAAGATGCTGGCCTTCAAAATACCCCAGTGGGTGCTTAGTTGCAAACCCGATTCGCCTAAGTTACAATAACTACTTCGAGTGAAGAGCAACCCTCTCACTCGGGGGCTTAGCTGCGACCCCGTAATCGCCTAAGTTACAAAAACTACTCCGAGTGAAGAGCTACCCTCTCACTCGGGGAACTTAGCCACGAATCTGATTCGCCTAAGTTACAAAAACTACTACGAGTGAAGAGCAACCCTCTCACTCGGGGGGGTTAGGCGCGAACCCGATTCTCCTAAGTTACAAAAACTACTACGTGTGAAGAGCAACCCTCTCACTCGGGGGGCTTAGCCGCGGACCCGATTCGCCTAAGTTACAAAAACTACTCCGAGTGAAGATCAACCCTCTCACTCGGAGGCTTAGCTGCAACCACATAAGTTACAAAAAACTACTCCGAGTGAAGTACAACATAGCTCGGAATCGCCTAAGTTACAAAAACTACTCCGAGTGAAGATCAACCCTCTCACTCGGAGGCTTAGCTGCAACCACATAATCGCCTAAGTTACAAAAACTACTCCGAGTGAAGAGCAACCCTCTCACTCGGGGGCTTAGCTGCGGTCCTCCGAGCTACGCCATAAGTACAACGTGGCTCTGTCCTCCGAGCTCCGTCACAATTACAACATAGCCCGTAATCGCCTAAGTTACAAAGACTACTCCGAGTGAAGAGCAACCCTCTCACTCGGGGGCTTAGCTGCGGTCCTCTGAGCTACGCCATAAGTACAACGTGACCCTGTCCTCCGAGCTCTGCCACAAGTACAATGTAGCTCGTAATCGCCTAAGTTACAAAATCTACTCCGAGTGAAGAGCAACCCACTCACTCGGAGGCTTAGCTGCGACCCCGCAATCGCCTAAGTTACAAAATCTACTGATTGAAGAGCAACCCTCTCACTCGGGGGCTTAGTTGTGATCCTCCGAGCTACGCCATAAGTACAACGTGGCCCCGTCTCCCAAGCTCCGCCACAAGTACAACGTAGCTCGTAATCGCCTAAGTTACGAAAAACTTCTCCGAGTGAAGAGCAATCCTATCACTTGGATGCTTAGTTGCGGTTCTCCGAGCTCCGCCACAAGCTCAACTTTGCCATCAAGACGTCGACTCAAAATCCAAACAACCAGAAAGAGTCGGGAGCAAAACAAGCAAATGCAAAAGGAATCAAATCCAGATAAAGTCCCGCAAGATTCTGGCAAGAGTACCTGGGCCACGGGCCCACAAGAGTTTAATGGTTACTGGATCACTCGGCAATACGAGGCAAATTGAATCAAAGTATCAAAGTTCATTCACTCCTTAGGAGGAGGCAGGCTCGTGGGCGCAACAAACTGGCCAGGTCGATCCCATCAGCGATACGGGTGGCGGCTTCCAAGAAAGTCTCCATGAACGACTGGAACTGGAGCTCCTTCGTATTAGCGACCTTGAGCGCCGCAAGCCTCCTCTCCTTCACCTCCTTGCAGTGCACCGGGACCAAAGACAGCGCCACGTCAGCTCCACAGCGGGCGGATGACTTCTTCCACTCCTACACTTGACTAGGGATCTCATTGAGTCGAGTCATCAGGGACTCGAGGTCGTTCTCTTGCACCACTCCCCTCCAGAGTGCGGCGTCGATCCGAGCCATCACTGCTTTCAGTCGACCTAGGTAGCCTGTGGCAAAAGTGAGGCGAGACTCCAGCCTCAAGATATTCATGGCAGCTTCGTCCTTGACAATGGAATTGACTGGGTCTAGATCGGGCTCGACCCACCCAGTCTCTTCTTAAAACTTGCGGCAGAATTCTACACAATAAGGAACGCGCCGAGTCAGGAAGTAAGTTATGGGTCGACCAATCCGACTAAGTCTGAGCAAAAGAGGTATACCTTCGAGCACGAGATACCACTTCTTGGTGAGGTCGCTCACATAACCCTCCAGCTCGTTCTTCTTCTGGAAGAGGCCCTGGTATTTCTCGTTCAGGGCATTCTTGGCACCCTTCAGTCGAGTCACTTCTTGGTTGGACGCGTCGAGGGAACTCTTCAACCTGATGATCTCCCCCTCAAGTGTGCCGACTGAAGCCAACTTTTGCTCCGCCAGTTCAGTTTTCTCCTGTGCCTTCTGTTGCGCCGCCGCCAAGTCGAGGTCCTTCTGCTCCAGGGTCGCCTTAAGTTGATCTACCAGAGATGTCACTAGATAGATGAACATGAGGATACACATGACATACTTATCGAAGGTCAGTCGATGAGTTGCTCGCGTTAGTTACCAGCTGCTTCGTCCTGGGTTTTCTTCAAGTGGTCCCGAGCAAGCTGCAAGTCGAGATTGAGCTGGACCTGCTTCTTCTCAAGATCCGCAAACTTGGCTCCGAACTCACAAGATCTCTGCATCAACACAACAAATCAGAATTCTAAGACTACAGTCGAGTCAAACACTCAACCGCAGTCTCGGGGACTACACCCAGTGGGTGCACTGAGCATGCCCCCACTAGTTCTCACTCGGCCAAGATCAGTCTGACCCGAGCTAAAAAAAACAACACAAGGAGGAAAAGTTCTATTATCAGACCATGGCCGACTACCAGCAGTCAACCATGGTCTCGGGGGCTACACCCAATGGGTGCACTGAGCGTGCCCCCACTGGTTCTCACTCGGCCAAGATCAGTCTGACCCGAGCTCAAGAGAAGTACGGAACAAACAAGACACATTCTAAAGACCACAGTCAACCTACAAAAGCTAAAAGCTACAAGACAAAGCACCCAGTGGGTGTGGCATCATCTCACGAACAAGGCAGTAGATTTCTCAAACTGAAGACTACACCAATACAGCAAATCAGTCGGAAGAGACAAACCCGGACATTGGTCCGAAGAGCCGAGCTAGCATTGTAAGTAGCCATGCTACCCTCATACGCCACCTTCGTCCTCTCCATCATCAGCCCCGCCTGACGAACGGCTTCTTAAGCTACGCCCACGGGATCCTCCGGGACGTGATGGGTGGAGAAGAGAGCAGACGACAGAGCAGGTGCTGGGTCGACGGCCGGACGAGTCGACGAAGAAGGGCGGATAGTCGACACAGGGACAATGAAGGAGACCGTGGTCCGGGCCACGCCTTCCTGTTGATGGGCCTTAGAGCCAGAGGGCGCCTTCCGGCCCTTCCTTCCCGCGCGTCGTCGAGTCACTCCCGAGCACTCCTCATCGTCGTCATCATCATCGTCTGGGAGCTCTATGACATGGCGTGGCACTTCAAAAAAGACAACTATGAAGTTCAGTCGACCGTCAGATCAAACCGACAAAAAGCGAAGTACGATCTACAACTCGCACCTCCGCGGGACGTAGTAGCATCCGTGGTCTCCTCATCATCCCCACCCTTGTCGATATCCATCGAGGTCGCAGAAGCAACAACACTGAAAATTTCCTTCAAAGTGTGTCGACGAAGACAAAGTCGACCTCCAAAAGGCAGAGAGAACTAAAACAGAACATCACTTACGTAGAGGCGATTGGGACGTCCACCTTGATCTTGGGCAGGACCTTCCGGGGCTTGGCGGCGGTGACCTTGGGCTGCTTGGGCGCCTTTTCGGTCGGATCGGGAGTGGCCGTATGAGCCCGCTTCTGCACCTGGGAGCTGGAGGGGCCCGCTCGAGAGCGCACAACCTTTGGGTCATGCTCTCCCTTGGAGCGCTTCTCGCCACGGGGAGGTGACTCGACCTCCTCGCTGCTGCTGGAGTCCTCGCTCTCCTCTCCGGTCTCTTCGTCGGACTTCCACTCAGAAACATCGCCCGCGCCCTCTTTGCCCTCCTGGACCTGATCCCCGTTGGGCACCGAGTACATTTCGGTGTAGATCTGCAGAAAAGAAGGATTTGCCCAATGTTAGTCGGATTCATCAGGAGAACTGCAAACAAGAAACAAGAACATCACTCGGAAGTTAAGGCCAGACCTTGTCAGGAAGATGGTTGGCGTCGAATGGAGGAACCCTTCCGAGCCCCCTGGGGTTGTCTTTGTTCCCCGTGATGCATTTCAGACACTGCGCCACCGTCTTCGCTGAAGCTTACTATGGGTGGACTCGAGACGAGTCATCGACGCCGGAATGCAGCCACATCGGGTAGGCTCGAGCTTGGAGAGGATGGATCCTCCGCATAAGGTACACCTCAAGCAGATCCAGCCATGTAACCCCGTCGCAGACCAACTGGACGACCCGCTCCACCAGCATGTCCACTTTCACCCTCTCGGCCCGACTCACAACCAACGTCGAAGGCTGGCTGGCTCGACTAAGAGAAAAAGGAGGAACACCGGTCGACTGACCAGGAGTCGGGTTGTCCTTACAATAGAACCAAGTCGACTGCCATCCCCGAACCGACTCTGGGAGGATCATAGCAGGAAAAGTGCTCCTATTTCTAAGCTGGATGCCTAGCCCTCCGCACACCTGGATGATGTGTGTCTTCTCATCACTCAGATTCGCCTTCTAGACGGTTTGCGAGCAACAAGTGAAAATATGTTTGAACAAGCCCCAGTGCGGTCGACAGCCGAGGAAGTTCTGACACATCGAGATAAACGCATCTAGAAAAGCAATGGAGTTGGGCGTGAAGTAGTGTAGCTGAGCGCCGTAAAAAGTCAAGAAGGCATGGAAGAAAGGGTGCGAGGGCATGGAGAAACCTCGGTCGATGTGGGTCGCGAGGAGGACGCACTCACCCTCCCGCGGCTGAGGCTCGAGTTCGCCTTCCGGCACCCGCCATGAGCCGCGGGCGACCAAGCCCTCCAGCTCCTCCATGTCCTCCATCGTAATGGTGGACCTGATCCAGTCCCCCTGGATCCAGCCAGGTGGGAGCTCAGACCTCGACGACGACCCGCCCAGGCTGGACCGCTTCGCTTTCCCCGTCGCCGCCTTCTTCGAGCACTCTAACGCCACGGTCTTCTCTTTGCCCATGGCGTGCGAGCTGGTGTTGGCCGAGGAGAAGGAGAAAGAAGCAGAGGCGCGACGGAGGGACGGAGGCGAGGAAACCGAGAATGGGCGCCCAGCGCCCTCGCCTCGGACTCGGCACACATTTATAGCACGACGGTCGAGTGGCTGATCGGTGGCCCCGAGCAATCCCGTCAAATCCGGCAACAGGCGCGCGCGCGATACATGGCAAAAAAGGTGGCGCGAGGATCGAGGCGTCCCAGGCATATCCGATCCGATTGCCGCGGCACGACCCGTCCCGTGCGCTTCCCAAAATTTCGAAATCCCGCAAAATCCGGAGACCAGAGAGCAACGGATCCCGCCGAGAACTGCGCACACCAACGGCGCTCGGCGCCACGCGCAAACTTCAGTCGACGACCAATGGAACAAGCACACTCGACGGTTTCGGAATCGATTAAGACGACCAAGACGAGATTGAAAGGATGGCCTGGTACACAAGTTCAGAGAAGACTACCCCAAGGGCATCGAACTCGGACTAAGGCTCACTTCAGCACTCTCTCTTGCTCAAGCCTCAATCCAGTCGGGGGCTACTGACGAGGTTACAGACCTAGGGAGGTCATAGGCCTGACCAGGGTACCCCACCCAAGGTCACTACCCCAGAAGCTCAAAAGGCAAACCGATGGTAACAAGGACAGTCGACTGAGACAGCCCAAGACGATATCCCACTCGACTGTACGCCACGAACTAGACGACTGAATTTCACACGATCCATCCAAGGCACTCGACCCCCAAAGGTCAAAGGTCCCTTAGGACATCAACGGTCTAGTATTCACTCCGCTGCAGTGAATGCCTTTATTACTCTTTACTGTAGATGTTATCAGTAACGCACACCTTTATGTACATTGAACCCTTAGTAACATGGAGCATGGCTGGGGTCCTGGCACACTATATAAGCCACCCCCTCCTCTAGTACAAGGGTTCGCACCCCCTGTAACACACACACATATACATATTTCAGTCGACCGCCTCCGGGCACCGAGACGTAGGGCTATTACTTCCTCCGAGAAGGGCCTGAACTCGTAAACGCCTTGCGTACAACTTCACCATAGCTAGGGCCTTGCCTCCTCCTACGTACCCCCTGCTCGTACTGTCAGACTTAGAACCACGACAGGTCCCCCCCTCTCTATGCACGCCCCCTGCCTCGTGGCCCCCCCGATGGCCCTCCGATGCCCATATTCTCCTATATGAGGTGTTTTGACCTGGAAAAAACCATAAGGAGGTCTCGAGGCGGAACCTTGGCGGAAACCAATCTAGGGCTCCGGTAGAGCTGTTCTGCCGGGGATACTTCCCTACGGGAGGGGGAAATCGTCACCGTCGTCATCACCAACAACTCTCCCATCTTGGGGACATCTTCACAAGCACCATCTCCTCTCAAACCCTAGTTCATCTCTTGTATCCAATCTTTGTATCCAAACCTCATATTGGTACCTGTGGGTTGCTAGTAGTGTTGATTACTCCTTGTAGTTGATGCTAGTTGGTTTATTTGGTGGAAGATCATATGTTCAAATCCATTATGCATATTAATACCCCTCTGGTCATAAACAATATTATGTCTTGTGAGTAGTTACTTTGGTTCCTGAGGACATGGGAGAAGTCTTGCTATAAGTAGTCATGTGAATTTGGTATTCGTTCGATATTTTGATGAGATGTATGTTGTCTCTCCTATAGTGGTGTCATGTGAACGTCGACTACATGACACTTCACCATTATTTGGGCCTAGAGGAAGGCATTGCAAAGTAACAAGTAGATGATAGGTTGCTAGAGTGACAGAAGCTTAAACCCTAGTTTATGCATTGCTTCGTAAGGGGCTGATTTGGATCCTCTTCTTGCATGCTATGGTTAGGTTTACCTTAATACTTCTTTTGTAGTTGCGGATGCTTGCATTAGAGGTTAATCATAAGTGGGAGGCTTGTCCAAGTAAGGACATCACCTAAGCACTGGTCCACCCACATACCAAATTATCAAAGTACCGAACGCAAATCAGATGATCGTGATGAAAACTGGCTTGACGATAATTCCCATGTGTCCTCGGGAGCGCTTTCCTTCATATAAGAGTTTGTTCAGGCTTGTACTTTGTTACAAAAAGGATTGGGCCACCTTGCTGCACCTTATTTATTTTTACCTTTTGTCACCTGCTACCAATTACCTTATCACAAAACTATCTGTTACCTATGATTTCAGTGCTTGCAGACGATACCTTACTGAAAACTGCCTATCATTTCCTTCTGCTCCTCATTGGGTGCGACACTCTTACTTATCGAAAGGACTAAGATAGATCCCCTACACTTTTGGTTCATCAAGACTCTTTTCTGGCGCCATTGCCGGGGAGTGAAGCGCCTTTGGTAAGTGGAATTTGGTAAGGAAATATTTATATAGTGTGCTAAAATTTATTGTCACTTGTTACTATGGCTCATAATCCTTTGAGTGGATTGTTCGGGGTATCTTCACCCCGACCAGAAGAGTAAAGAGTTTCTCCTTAACCCACTGTACCTACTGAAAATGTTTGCTTTGAAATTCCTTCGAGTACGATAGAGAAACTGCTAGATAATCCCTTCACAGGAGACGGAACACCGCATCCCGGTTTACATCTAATCTATGTGGATAAAGTTTGTGGATTATTTAAGCTTGCAGGTATGCCCGAGGATGTCATCAAGAAGAAGGTCTTCCCTTTATCTTTGAAGGGAGATGCATTGACATGGTTTCGGCTATGTGATGATATTGGATCATGGAACTATAATCGTTTGAAGTTGGAATTTCATGAGAAATTCTACCCATTGCACCAGGTTCATCGTGATCGTAATTATATCTATAATGTTTGGCCTCACGAAGGAGAAAGCATCGCTCAAGCATGGGGGAGGCTTCAGTGAATGTTATATTCATGCCCCAATCATGAGCTCTGAAGAGAAATGATTATTCAAAAAATTTATGCTTGGCTTTCTATTAATAATCGCTCCATGCTCGATACTTCTTGTTCTGGCTCTTTTATGATGATGACTATTGAATTCAAATGGGATTTATTGGAAAGAATTAAACGCAACTCTGAAGATTGGGATCTCGATGAAGGTAAGGAGTCAGGTATGACCCCTAAGTTTGATTTTGTTAAGGCTTTTATGGATACCGATGTTTTCCGTGAGTTTAGCACTAAATATGGACTTGACTCTGAGATAGTAGCTTCTTTCTGTGAATCATTTGCTACTCATGTTGATCTCCCTAAGGAGAAGAGGTTTAAATACCATCCTCCCATTGAAATAAAAGTAGTTGAACCTGTTAAAGTTGAAGAAAAGACTATCACTTATAATGTTGATCCTATTGTTCCTAGTGCTTATATTGAGAAATCAGCTTTCCCTGGTAGAATAAAGGATCATGCTAAAGCTTCAACTGTGGTTCGTAAGAGTAGTACTAGAAAACCTACACCCTCTGAGCAAATTAATGTTGAACCCAGTGTTGCTATGGTTAAAGATCTCTTGGTTGAAGATTTAGATGGACATGTTATTTACCTCCAAGAGGAATTTGCTAGAATAGCCAAACCCGATGCTTGGAATAAACATAGACCTATTGTAGGCTTGCATGTTATCTTCGTTAAAATAGGAGATCATTGCTATCATGGTTTATGTGATGTGGGTGCTAGTGCGAGTATTATCCCTCATACCTTATATCAAGAAATTATGCATGACATTGCACATGTTGAGTTAGAAGGGATTGATATTACTATTAAACTCGCTAATAGAGACACTATTTCACCAGTTGGGATTGTTAGAGATGTTGAAGTTTTGTGTGGGGAAGTTAAATACACTGCTGATTTCCTTATTCTTAGTTTCCCACAAGATGACTTTTGTCGCATTATATTTGGTAGACCCTTCCTGAATACTATTAATGCTAAAATAGACTGCGTGAAAGATATAGTTACTGTTGGTTTAGGGGATATGTCTCATGATTTTAACTTTGCTAAATTTCGTAGACAACCCATTGATAAAGAATTACCTAGTAAGGATGAAATTATTTGTCTTGCTTCTATTGTTGTGCCTCCTAATGACCCTTTAGAACAATATTTGCTAGATCATGAAAATGATATGCATATGAATGAGAGAAGGGAAATAGATGAAATATTATTTAATCAGGGACCTATATTGAAAAATAACTTACCTGTTGAAATCCTAGGGGATCCTCCTCCACCCAAGGGTTATCCCGTGTTTGAACTTAAACCTTTACCTGATAATCTTATGATAGAGGCAAAGGTGTCCCGTCTTTCGATGAGATGGTGGCTATCGTTTGGATGAAGTCGACTCAGACGATCCGACTACGAACGTGCGTGGACGTCGCGCCTTAGCAATCGCTAAACCAACTCCGAGAGGTTATCGACCACACCGGAGCACGATCAACCTGACCACGAAGGTCTGTTTCCTGCAGGCAAACGAAGAACAAGCAAGAAACTAAGATTGCTATCTGGATATTGCGAAAATAAGAGGAAAACTTTATTGATCAAGGTGGGGTTCTATGACGCCTTGGTCTGGTCGTTGAACACAAACGAAGTACGCGAAGTTGCAGCTATGGCGAACTTTTAATCTAAACAAAACCCAAAGTCTAAACGACGCCCTAAGGGTTGTATATATGAGGGAAAGAGGGGGGAATTTCGTGGCCCTTGGTGGAGGGGTCCGAAACCAACCCTAACTCTTGTTTCCCCGCACATACGGATTCTAAAAACAGCCTATACTCAAGTATTTCGAAATTACATGGGCCTGGCCCAATAATAAGGTGACGCAGCACCTATAATAGCCTCTCGACGAAATTTATGAAGTGGCATCTTGTATAATTCATCCAAGGCTTCTCGCACTCATTATGGTGGCTTCAACGTCCTGAAATCATCAATTGAAACTCCATTCTTGTTCCCCTTGCGCATGCCATCATCTCCATGCTTGATCTTGCTCCAATGTTCATCCTTCTTGTCCAAGCTAGGCCCTTCATTTGTAAGCAAGACAAATGTATCCAATTTAGGCAGCATCATATTCTCATGAACATTAGATTCATTACCAAGAAACGAAAGTACCTGGTAATTTAATTGGCGTGTGCGAGCTCTAGTAATTGGTCCTGTATATGTGTCAGTTGGATCTGTGGGTGTAACCTTGTTTGTGATGTCCTCATCATCCTCCTCTTCTTGAATTGAAGTCGTCCTCGACGGAAGCTCATCTTCCTCACCCAGGTAAGGCTTCAAATCTGCAATGTTAAATGTGGGACTAACCCCAAAATCAGCAGGCAGCTCAAGTTTATATGCATTATCATTTATTTTCTCTAACACCTTGAAAGGACCATCAGCACGTGGCATTAGCTTTGACTTGCGCAAATTAGGAAACCTATCCTGACGCAAATGTAACCAAACAAGATCTCCAGGTGCAAAGACAACACGTTTTCTACCCTTATCTCCAACAAGTTTATATTTAGCATTCATGCGCTCAATATTTTCCTTAGTTAACTCATGCATTTTTAAGATCAATTCAGCACGTTGTTTAGCATCAAAATTAACCTTCTCCGAAGATGGAAGAGGCAACAAATCAATAGGTGCACGAGGTAGGAAACCATAGACAATTTCAAAATGGCACATCTTAGTAGTAGAATGCAATGAACGATTATAAGAAAATTCAATATGAGGCAAGCATTCTTCCCACATTTTCTTATTATTCTTCAAAACAGCCCTAAGCATAGTAGACAAAGTTCTGTTGACTACTTCAGTTTGTCCATCAGTTTGGGGGTGACAAGTAGTACTAAAAAGCAATTTAGTCCCCAACTTAGCCCATAAACATCTCCAAAAGTGGCTAAGAAATTTAGTATCACGATCTGAAACAATAGTATTTGGCACACCATGCAAGCGAATAATTTCACGAAAGAACAAATCAGCAACATTAGCAGCATCATCGCTTTTATGACATGGTATAAAGTGTGCCATCTTCGAGAACCTGTCCACGACAACAAATATGCTATCCCTCCCCTTCTTTGTTCGAGGTAAACCCAAAACAAGGTCCATAGATATATCTTCCCAAGGAACACTAGGGACAGGCAAAGGCATATATAAACCATGAGGATTGAGTCGTGACTTAGCTTTTTGACATGTAGTGCAGCGACCAACAAAACGCTCAACATCCCGTCGCATCTTTGGCCAAAAGAAATATGTAGCAAGTACATCCTCCGTCTTCTTAACGCCAAAGTGTCCCATTAATCCTCCTCCATGTGCCTCCTGCAACAACAAAAGACGAACAGAGCTAGCTGGAATGCATAGCTTGTTAGCACGAAACACAAATCCATCATTAACGATGAACTTGTTCCATGTTCTCACTTCTTTACAATTCTGCAATACATCTTTAAATTCAGCATCATGCACATATTGATCTTTGATGGTCTCCAAACCAAAAATTTTAAAGTCAAGTTGTGAAAGCATAGTATAACGACGAGACAATGCATCAGCAATAACATTTTCTTTTCCCTTCTTGTGTTTAATAACATAAGGGAAAGTCTCTATGAATTAAACCCATTTAGCATGTCTACGGTGCAGTTTTGCTTGACTTTTAATGTGCTTCAAAGATTCATGATCAGAATGTATAACAAATTCTTTGGGCCATAAATAATGTTGCCATGTTTCCAAAGTCCGAACAAGAGCATATAATTCCTTATCATAAGTAGAATAATTCAGACCAGGCCCACTCAATTTTTCAGAAAAATATGCAACAGGTTTACCATCTTGTAATAACACACCTCCTAACCCAATTCCACTAGCATCACATTCAAGCTCAAAAGTCTTCTTAAAATCAGGAAGTTGGAGTAAAGGAGCATGTGTCAACTTATCTTTCAATACCGTGAATGCTTCTTCCTGTGCAGTATCCCAAACAAAAGGCACATCCTTCTTTGTAAGCTCATTGAAAGGTGCAGCAATGGTGCTGAAAGCTCTCACAAAACGCCGATAGAATCCAGCGAGGCCAAGGAAACTCCTCACGTGTGTGACCGTTTTGGGCTGCGGCCAACTCTCAATAGCTTCAATCTTGGCTTTATCAACCTCAATTCCCTGTGGAGTAACAACATAGCCAAGAAAAGAGACTCGGTCGGTGCAAAAGGTGCACTTTCCAAGGTTACCACACAAACGTGCATCACGTAGAGCAATAAAAACAGCACGTAAATGTTCCTCCAAAGATCTGCTAAAAATCAATATATCATCAAAGTATACTACCACAAATCGTCCAATGAAAGCACGTAAAACTTCATTCATTAATCTCATGAAAGTACTAGGTGCATTAGTTAACCCAAAAGGCATGACTAACCACTCATATAATCCAAACTTAGTTTTAAATGCTGTTTTCCATTCATCTCCCAATTTCATACGAATTTGATGGTATCCACTACGCAAATCAACTTTGGAGAAAATTGTAGAGCCACTCAATTCATCAAGCATATCATCTAGCCTAGGAATAGGATAACGATAATGAATAGTAATATTATTAATGCCTCTACAATCAACACACATACGCAATGTACCATCCTTTTTCGGCACTAGAATAATAGGAACGGCACAAGGACTAAGGGATTCGCGTATATAACCTTTGTCGAGTAGCTCCTGTACTTGACGCATAATCTCCTTCGTCTCTTCTGGATTGGTACGGTATGGTGTGCGGTTGGGTAGCGATGCACCGGGAATTAAGTCAATCTGATGCTCAATCCCTCGAATAGGTGGTAATCCCGGTGGCACGTCTTGTGGAAAGATGTCGGCGAACTCCTGCAAAATGTTAGTGACAGCAGGAGGCAAAGAGGAAGGCACGTCCTCGAATGAAAATAATGCCTCTTTGCACACAAAAGCATAGCAAACAGATTTGCTAAAATCTAGCTCATCAATATCAGATTTGGTGGCAAATAAACATGCAGTTTTCAATTTAATTTCAGAAGCAACAGTAGATGGTTTATTATTAGGCTTCATTTGTTTCTCAAATTTTTTGGCCACAATCTGATTTTCACTCTTATTTGTCTCCTATTTTGCTTTATTAGCTCTATTAATATCATCTTTCAAAATGGAATCAGGAGTCATAGGAAGCAAAGTAATATTTTTATCCTTATGAATAAGAGTATACTGATTGTTTCTACCATGGTGTGCAGAATTTTTATCAAATTGCCATGGTCTACCAAGTAATAAGGAACATGCTTGCATAGGTACCACATCACAATCAACATAATCAGCATATGTAGAGATACTAAAATGCACACGAACAGTACGTGTTACCTTAACCTTGCCGATGTTGTTGAACCATTGGATGTAGTAAGGATGTGGATGTGGTCTTGTGGTGAGAGATAGCTTCTCCACCATCTCCATGCTAGCCAAGTTGTTGCAACTCCCTCCATCTATGATCACGCGAACAGAACGTTCCTTCACAACTCCCTTTGTATGGAACAAATTATGCCTCTGATTTTGCTCAACTTGTGTAACCTGCACACTCAAAACACGTTGAGCAACTAAACATTCATACCTGTCAGCATCTTCAGGAGCCATGTATTGCGTCTCATGATCAGAATCGTCTCCACCGTGTTCTTCACGTGTAATAAGAGCCAAAGTCTCCTCATCATAGTCACTAGCGGATTCATATCCACCATCCTCAGTAGCAATCATCACACGCTGAGATTTGCATTCTCTCGCAAAATGTCCTCTTCCCTTACAACGATGACAAATAATATCACTAGTGTGCCCTGTTGATGCCATGGAAGAAGAAGAACTCTATGCAGGCCCAATAGGTGTGCTCTTGGCAGATAATGGTGGTTGTGCCTGCTTCCTTGTATCACGGCTGGAGGTAACAGCTGATGGAGGTGTCGGTGCAGTATAATGTGTGCAAGTAGAGGATGCACGCGGTGTCCATGATGAAGGTCGACCTGTAGAAAAGTTAGTGCGCGCCAATGCCTGTCGATCCTGCACTTCACGTTCAGCTTTACAAGCAAGATGGAATAAACGAGTGATATTAGTATAATCCTTATACTCTAGAATGGTCTGAATCTCTCTATTTAATCCACCCATAAAACGTGCAAGCATAGCTTCATTCTCCTCAACAATACCACATCTAATCAGGCCAGTTTGTAATTGCTGATAATATTCTTCTACAGAATTTTTTCCTTGTCTTAAGCGCTGCAGTTTTTGAAGTAATTCACGTTGATAATATGGTGGAACCCAACGAGTACGCATAGCAGTTTTCAAAGCAGCCCAAGTAGCTGGAATAGGATATAATCTACAATGTTCAGACCACCAAACACATGCAAAACTAGTGAAAGCACAAACAGCAGCAGGAACACGTCTCTCCTCAGGATAATGTAAACATGTAAAACGTTGTCAGTTTCTAACTCCCAAGTAAGATATATATAAGGAACATATCTACCCTCAAATGGTGGAATATTCAATTTCAGTTTAGG
Organism: Secale cereale; assembly: GCA_902687465.1. Lineage (NCBI taxonomy): Eukaryota > Viridiplantae > Streptophyta > Magnoliopsida > Poales > Poaceae > Secale > Secale cereale. The sequence continues at coordinate 368,691,936 of LR738712.1, read as the reverse complement.
AAGATGGTCATGTACCTCAGGTGGTGGTGCAGCCCTGCCGTTGCGATGATATGCATGAGTATGACCTGGTGGTGGTGGTGCTGGTTGTTGCACGTAGTTCTGATTTTGGTCAACCTCATCCTCGTTATGGTCCTCCACCTCTGCAGTAGCAGCAAGAGCTACAGAAACATCAACAGCAGCACCAGAAGCTTGACCAGGCTCAAGGGGAACGCGTTGTGCTCGTCCCACTTGATTTGGAAGGCGATGTTGTTGTTGTTGTTGTTGTAGAGGTGGGACAGCTGCAGCAGCCGGTGGTGGTGGAAGACGCGAAAGCAATTCAGCAAACTTGTTATCCAGCTTTGTTTCAAACGTCTTCACCATGCCATCTATCTTCTCCATGGCCTCGTCCAATGTGTTTAGCACATCTTGAACCTGTACACTCATCATTTGCTAAAACTTATCATGAAGCTCCTTGTTCGTCAAGTTCTCCCAGTCAGTCTCGTCGACTTGTGATCCTGGCATGGTTAGCAGCAATAGAAACACACAAGAATATGATCCTACAGACTACTAACAAGTGGTGGTGGTGGCGGGTGTCACAAATCCGTCAAGCAAATATCAAATTCTTACCAGTTCTTACCCAGCAGCAGGCGGTGATCGGCAACCGATGTAGTCAAAACTCTCAAAGCTTGGATAGAGCGATTACCAGGGAGAGTCAAACGCACGATGTAGATGTATGTGGAGCTGGGAAGGCTTATAATATGGTAGCAAAAAGGGTCAGCAATAATCAATTCAGAGATGCAAAGGTGAATAAACGCTCAACGACGGTACTGTGCTGGTCCTAGGCTAGACCGTACTAGAGACGCGAGCCTAGAACACTAACAAAATCACGGCGCTGCACGTAATCAAGGGGAAAGCACACTCTGAATTTTTTTGCCTCTTTTTTTTTGCGCTCTTTTTTTTTGCGCTGTTTTTTTTTGCCGAAAATCACTATAATGGCGAGTGTCTCAAAACACTTCCCAAGTCAAACTAAGATGATAGGCACGAAATTTTTTTGATGATTTTTTTTTCGGAATCAGGGCAGCGACGATGAAAAAGTGCGGTAAAAAAACAGTATGGTGGCACGTGTCTCAAAAGACTCAGAAAAGCCCAAAAATAGGATAGGAAAAAAATATTTTTCACCTGTCGAAATTTTGGCCTAAAAACTGCCCGGGGGTCTCCAGACTCTTTTTTTTTCGAGACCTACGCAGGCAAGGAAACACAAATCCGAAACCTAGATGGATCTCGAGAACAAACCTAATATGAAAAGAACTCGGATTGGTGGTGGATATATGGTGGTAGGTTATGGCAGCGGTTGTAGGTTATGGCAGCGGTGGTGGTATGTGGTGGCGGTGGTGGGATATGGCAGCGGTGGTGGTAAGGCAGCGGCGATGAATATGGTGCGGTGGCGACGTGACAAACTGTGAACAGAACTCGAAACTCTAAAGAACTAGACGCTAAGACCAGCAACTTGACAGGACGATGCAACCGCAAATTCAACAAAGCAAATACAAAAAAGATTATGCAAAGGCTCAGATTGGTTCGGATGGGATGAACTAACCCTAATTTTTTTTGGCTTTTTCGTGGACTATAGGTATGAAGAACAGACTCGATCTAAACTATGAAAAACTGTAAAATCTCACCGAGCAGCCTGGAAATTTGATACCACTTGATAGAGGCAAAGGTGTCCCGTCTTTCGATGAGATGGTGGCTATCGTTTGGATGAAGTCGACTTTGACGATCCGACTACGAACGTGCGTGGACGTCGCGCCTTAGCAATCGCTAAACCAACTCCGAGAGGTTATCAACCACACCAGAGCACGATCAACCTGACCATGAAGGTCTGTTTCCTGCAGGCAAACGAAGAACAAGCAAGAAACTAAGATTGCAATCTGGATATTGCGAATATAAGAGGAAAACTTTATTGATCAAGGTGGGGTTCTGTGACGCCTTGGTCTGGTCGTTGAACACAAACGAAGTACGCGAAGTTGCAGCTATGGCGAACTTTTAATCTGAACAAAACCCAAAGTCTAAACGACGCCCTAAGGGCTGTATATATGAGGGAAAGAGGGGGGAATTTCGTGGCCCTTGGTGGAGGGGTCCGGAACCAACCCTAACTCTTGTTTCCCCACACATACGGACTCTAAAAACAGCCTATACTCAAGTATTTCGAAATTACATGGGCCTGGCCCAATAATAAGGTGACGCAGCACCTATAATAGCCTCTGGACGAAATTTATGAAGTGGCATCTTGTATGTTTCGTCCAAGGCTTCTCGCACTCATTATGGTGGCTTCAAAGTCCTGAAATCATCAATTGAAACTCCATTCTTGTTCCCCTTGCGCATGCCATCATCTCCATGCTTGATCTTGCTCCAATGTTCATCCTTCTTGTCCAAGCTAGTCCATTCATTTGTAAGCAAGACAAATGTATACAATTTAGGCAACATCATATTCTCATGAACATTAGATTCATTACCAAGAAAGGAAAGTACCTGGTAATTTAATTGGCGTGCGCGAGCTCTAGTAATTGGTCCTGTATATGTGTCAGTTGGATCTGTGGGTGTAACCTTGTTAGTGATGTCCTCATCATCTTAAGTATGTTTATCTTGATGAAAAGATATATCATGTTATTATTAGTGCTAACCTTTCAGAGCAGGAAGAAGAAAAATTATTGAAAACTCTGAAGAAGCACCGTGCTGCTATTGGATATACTCTGGATGATCTTAAGGGCATCAGTCCCACTTGATGCCAACACAAGATAAAATTGGAAGAAAACTCTAAACCGGTTATTGATCATCAACGACGGTTAAATCCTAAGATGAAAGAAGTGGTAAGGAAGGAAATACTAAAGCTTCTAGAAGCAGGTATTATCTATCCAGTTGCAGATAGCCAGTGGGTAAGTCTTGTCCATTGTGTCCCTAAGAAGGGAGGTATGACTGTTGTTCCTAATGATAAAGATGAATTGATCCCGTAAAGAATAGTTACAGGTTATAGGATGGTAATTGATTTCCGCAAATTAAATAAAGCTACTAAGAAAGATCATTACCCTTTGCCTTTTATTGATCAAATGCTAGAAAGGTTATCCAAACATACTCACTTTTGCTTTCTAGATGGTTATTCTGGTTTCTCTCAAATACCTGTGTCAAAAGGGGATCAAGAAAAGACCACTTTTACTTGTCCCTTCGGTACCTTTGCTTATAGATGTATGCCTTTTGGTTTATGTAATGCACCTGCTACCTTTCAAAGATGCATGATGGCTATATTATCAGATTTTTATGAAAAGATTGTTGTGGTTTTCATGGATGATTTCTCTGTTTACGGAACTTCTTTCGATGAATGCTTGAGCAACCTTGATTGAGGTTTGCAGAGATGTGAAGACACTAATCTTGTCTTGAATTGGGAAAAGTGCCACTTTATGGTTAATGAAGGCATTGTCTTGGGACATAAAATTTCTGAAAGAGGTATTGAAGTTGACAAGGCCAAAGTTGATGCTATTGAAAAGATGTCGTGCCCCAAGGACATCAAAGGTATACAAAGTTTCCTTGGTCATGTCGGGTTTTATAGGAGGTTCATAAAGGACTTCTCCAAAATCTCCAGGCCTCTGACTAATCTCTTACAAAAAGATATTCCTTTTGTCTGTGATGATGATTGTCTAGAAGCATTTGAAATACTTAAGAAAGCATTGATCTCTGCACCTATTGTCCAGCCTCCTGACTAGAATTTACCTTTAGAGATTATGTGCGATGCTAGTGACTATGCTGTAGGTGCTGTTTTAGGGCAAAGAGTTGATAAGAAATTGAATGTTATCCAATATGCTAGTAAAACTCTAGATAGTGCCCAGAGAAATTATGCTACTACTGAGAAAGAATTTTTAGTAGTTGTATTTGCTTGTGATAAGTTTGTACCTTATATTGTTGATTCTAAAGTAACTATTCACACTGATCATGCTGCTATCAAATACCTTATGGAAAAGAAATATGCTAAACCTAGACTTATTAGATGGTTTCTCTTGTTGCAAGAATTTGACTTGCATATTATTGATAAAGAGGGAGCTGAGAACCCCGTTGCAGATAACTTGTCTAGGTTAGAGAATATACTTGATGACCCACAACCTATTGATGATAGCTTTCTCGATGAACAATTAGCTGTCATAAATACTTCTCGTACTTCTCCATGGTATGCTGATTATGCTAGTCGCTAAGTTTATACCTCCTAGCTTCACATACCAGCAAAAGAAAACGTTCTTCTATGATTTGAGACATTACTTCTAGGATGACCCACATATTTATAAAGAAGGAGTAGACGGTATTATTAGACATTGTGTACCCGAGCATGAACAGGAACAGATCCTACGCAAGTGCCATTCCGAAGCTTATGGAGGACACCATGCTGGGGATAGAACTGCACATAAGGTATTGCAATCTGGTTTTTATTAGCCTACTCTCTTCAAGGATGCCCGTAGGTTTGTCTTATCTTTTGATGAATGTCAAAGAATTGGTAATATTAGTAGACGCCAAGAAATGCCTATGAATTATTCACTTGTTATTGAACCATTTGATGTTTGGGGCTTTGATTATATGGGACCGTTTCCTTCCTCTAATGGGTACACACATATTTTAGTTGCTGTTGATTACGTTACTAAGTGGGTAGAAGCTATTCCAACTAGTAGTGCTGATCATAACACCTATATTAAAATGCTTAAAGAAGTTGTTTCCGAGGTTTGGAGTCCCTAGATACCTAATGACTGATGGTGGTTCACACTTTATTCATGGTGCTTTCCGTAAAATGCTTGCTAAGTATGATGTAAATCATAGGATCGCATCCCCTTATCACCCACAGACTAGTGGTCAAGTAGAATTAAGTAATAGAGAGTTGACATTAATTTTGCAAAAGACAATCAATAGGTCTAGAAAGAATTGGTCCAAGAAACTTGATGATGCATTATGGGTCTATAGAACTGCATACAAAAATCCTATGGGTATGTCTCCATATAAGATGGTTTATGGAAAAGCTTGTCACTTACCTCTTGAGCTAGAACATAAGGCATATTGGGCTATTAAAGAGCTCAATTATGATTTCAAACTTGCCGCTGAGAAGAGGTTATTTAATATTAGCTCTCTTGATGAATGGAGGACCCAGGCCTATGAGAATGCCAAGCTGTTTAAAGAAAAAGTTAAAAGATGGCATGACAAAAAGGATACAAAAGCGTGAGTTTAATGTAGGTGATTATGTCTTGCTATACAACTCTCATTTAAGATTTTTTGCAAAAAACTTCTCTCTGAGTGGGAAGTCCCTTACGTTATCGAGGAGGTCTATCGTTCCGGTGCCCTAAAAATCAACAACTTCGAAGGCACAAATCCGAAGGTGGTGAATGGTCAAAGAATTAAACAGTATATCTTAGGTAACCCTATAAATGTTGAAACCAATGTTATTGAAACCGTAACCTCGGAGGAATACATAAGGGACACTTTCCAGAATGATCCAGACTCCGAAAAGGAAGAAGTATGTGGTACGGTAAGTAAACTGACTCCAAAACAGTCCTAAAGGCAATTTTTCACCGTTTTGGAATATTTAGAAAAATAGAAAAATAAGTGGCCGTCCGGAAGAGACACGAGGCATCCATGAGGGTGGAGGGCGCGCCCCCTTCCCCTGGGCGTGCACCCCTACCTCATGGGCACCTCGTGTGCCTCCCGGACTCCGATTTCTTGTATGTTACTCCTTTTGGTCGATAAAAATTCATTATATATACTCTCGAAGGTTTTGACCTCTGTATCACCCAAAAATCCTCTGTTTTTGTTTCGACCTGTTGTTTTTGATAGATCTAGATCATCATGGCGTCTTCCCACACCCCCTAGGACAAGTTCTTCGAGAAGGTCATCAACCCCTACCTTGCGGAGGTGTTGCATCATCCTCAAACCATGGAGTTGCATGAGGGGGTGCTGCACATCCGTGATGTTGAGGGGCCAAGGAGGACCGGAAGCGTGGAGACAAGACTCGAAGCAATGGAGCAGCAAGTTTTCAAGTGCCAAGGTATGGTGGAACGAGGACTCAACGCCAACCACATGATGATCTCGGAGCTCGCCAACAACCTCAAGCTGGACTCAAGGATCTTTGGGGAAGCTATTTCCAATTTTCAAGAGAAAATCGAACACCTCCAAGCCCAGATCTATGACCTGCAAAACCGAAACTGTGAGTATGAATATAGATTCAAGAAGATGAGTTTGGCTGCAGATTTGAGTATCCCAGAGACTCGATCATCCTTCTACGATGGTGAGCCCATGCCTTGGAAGGTGGACAACAAGCCTACATGATCAACAACTCCATCATCACCACCTCCGAAGAAGGGGGCATAATCATATGGGTATGGGCACTCCCCTTGGCAACTGCCAAGCTTGGGGGAGTGACCCCGGTATCGTATCACCATCACTCCTATCTTTACCATTTTTCTTAGCTCGGTCCTTTTGATAGTATCTTGATCTAGTAGAGTAAAGTTAGCATGATCCAGTTGTGAGCTTTTGCTTTATGATCTTTACTCTTTGTAATCGAGTCCGTGAGCTATATAATAAAGATTAGTGTTGAGTCAAGGGCTTGATTTCCTCACTTTGGTCATGACAAAAAGAAATAAAGCATAAAGAGTATCCAACAGATCATATTGATCTTATGGGAAGTAATGACTTCACATATAAAGAGTATGATGAATAAAAGTTGTTGGGAGTTGACAAACATAGTTTTGGTCATCGTTGCAATTAATATGAAGTAATAAAGAAAGAGAGGCTTCACATACAAATATACTATCTTGGACATCTTTTATGATTGTGAGCACTCATTAAAATATGACATGCTAAAGAGTTGATGTTGGACAAGGAAGACAACATAATGGGTTATGTTTTTATTATATCTGAAATAAAGTATATTGTCATGGATAATCCAACATATTGAGCTTGCCTTTTCCCCTCATGCTAGCCAAAACTCTTCGCACCAAGTAGAGATACTACTTGTGCTTCCATACATCCTTAAACCCAGTTTTGCCATGAGAGTCCACCATACCTACCTATGGATTGAGTAAGATCCTTCAAGTAAGTTATCATGTTGCAAACTCGCTAAAATATGTATGATTAATTAGTGTGGAGGAAATAAGATTTATACGATCTTGTGATATGGAAGTAATAAAAGCGACGGACTGCATAATAAAGGTCCTTATCACAAGTGGCAATATAAAGTGATATTCTTCTGTGCTAAGAATTTGTGCATCCAACCATAAAAACACATGACAACCTCTGCTTCCCTCTGCGAAGGGCCTATCTTTTATCTATGCCTTATAAGAGTCAAGGTGAAATTCACCTTTCCCTTTTACACTTTATCCTTTGGCAAGCACATTGTGTTGGAAAGATCCTGACATATATACCCACTTGGATGTAAGCTTTCATGGTCTATTACTGTTGACATTACCCTTGAGGTAAAAGGTTGAGAGGCAACACCATAAGCCCCCATCTTTCTCTGTGTCCGATTAAAACTCCATAACCATAAGTATTGCGTGAGTGTGAGCAATTGTGAAAGACTATATGATAGTTGAGTATGTAGGCTTGCTGAAAAGCTCTTATATTGACTCTTTCCGAAGTTATGATAAATTGCAATTGCTTCAATGACTGAGATCATAGTTTGTCGGTTTTCAGTGAAGTTTATGATTCATGCTCAATATTGTGAATGAATTGTTACTTTAGCATAAGAATCATATGATTATATATATATATATATATATATATATATATATATATATATATATATATATATATATATATATATATATATGTTGCTGTTATGAGAATGATCATGATGCCCTCATGTCCGTATTTTTGGGTTCGCCACTCTTACTTATCGAAAGGACTACGATAGATCCCTACACTTGTGGCTCATCAGCGCCTCTTCTTGAGCTGGGGGAAGACCAGCACCTATGATGAAGGCGACACCCGACGGCTCGTCTTCATCCATCGGCACCTGCTTTGTCTCGGCTTGGTCTTGGGAGAAAAGTTGCTTCTTCTTGGCCGGTGCAGCCCCCTCGGTCCCTGGCGCGGCTTCTCCGGTAGTACGTGGTGCCATTTCGGTCTGGAAGACGCGCTTGAGGGCGGCCAGAGCTTCCTTTGTGTCCCCCGTCACGGTAAGGACTCCGCTGCTCCCTGGCATCTTCATGAGGTTATAGGCCGGATGGGTCGTGGAAATGAACTGAGCCAGCGCGGGGTACCCGAGGATGGCGTTGTACGGGAGGCCGATTCGCGCGATGTTGAAGTCAATCAGCTATGTGCGGTAGTTGTTTCGGGTGCCGAAGGTGACCGAGAGGCCGATCTGCCCCAGAGGGCTGGTGGAACCGCTGCTGACTCCAGAGAAGGGTTTGGTGGGGCGTAGCCGCTCGAGTGGCACTTGGAGCAAGCTGAAAGTTTCCATTGAGAGCACGTTGAGGCGAGCCCCACCGTCGATGAGGGTCTTGGTGACTGCAACGTTGTAGATGGTGGGGGTGCAGAGCATCGAGAGAGCGCCTGAGCCCGCGGTGGAGGCAAGGTGGTCTCCCGAGTCGAAGGCGAGGTCAGCCTTGGGCCCTACCCATCCAGGAGGAGCCCCCTGGCGTATGGAGGCGACGTCCGTCTGGCGAATGATCTGCTTAATGTGATGGATGGAGGTGGAGCTTGGGACCGGCGCCCCGAAGCTGCGACGAAGAGGTCGCGCAGCTCCTCCCAGGCTTCTTTGGTGTCCCCCGTCACTGTAAGGACTCCGTGGCTCCCCGGCATCTTCATGAGGTTATAGGCCGGGTGGGTCACGGCCATGAACTGAGGCAGCGCCGGGTACCCGAGGATGGCGTTGTACGGGAGACCGATTCGGGCGATGTCGAAGTCGATCAGCTTGGTGCGGTAGTTGTCTCGGGTTACGAAGGTGACCGGGAGGCGGATACGCGCTAGGGGGCTGGTAGAACCACTGCCGACCCCAGAGAAGGGCTTGGTGGGGTGTAACCGCTCGAGTGGCACTTGGAGCAAGCTGAAAGCTTCCACCGAGAGATGTCGAGGCCAGCCCCACCGTCGATGAGGGTCTTGGTGACAGCCACGTTGCATATGGTGCGGGTGCAGAGCATCAGGAGGGCACCGGAGCCCGGAGTGGAGGCGGGGTGGTCTCCCGAGCCGAAGGCAAGGTCAGCCTTGGGAGTCACCCACCCAGTAGGAGCCCCCTTGCATAAGGAGGCGACCCCCGTCCGGCGAAAGATCTGCTTGATGTGTCGGCCGGAGGGTGGTGCTTGGGAGTTGTCGAGGAGGGACGCGACAGCGTGGGGCACCGGCGCCCCGAAGCGCGCGAGGAAGAGGTCGCGTAGCTCTTCCCAGGACACCACGGATAATTCTGGCAAGCTGAAAAACCAGACTCGTGGCACGCCGTTGAGTGCCATGGGGAGCCACCTGTCCATGACCTTATCGTCGCCGCCGGCCGCCAAGATGGCCTCCTCGTAGGCCCGGAGGAAGACAAATGGGTCGGCCGCCCCGTCGTAACGCGGCGGCAGATTCGGCCTAAACTTGGATGGCCATTGTACCCGCCGCAAGGCGGGGGTGAAAGCCCGATGGCAGGAGAGCCGCTGCGCGCGGCTGTCAAGCCCGTTGGAGGAGGGACGCCTGCCATGAGAACTTGATGATCGGAGAGTGGAACGGACGGGGAGAACACTTCGGCACACCCCTACCTGGTGCGCCAAATGTCGGATGTTGAGTTCCGGCAAAACCCTTAAGGTTCGAACTCTGGGGTGCGCACGAAGATCTCATCCTCCGCCCTAGCTCGTCTACTCGACAGCCCTAAGCCTAGCTCGCCAGATCAGATGAACAGGAGACACAAGATGTATACTGGTTCGGGCCACCATTGTGGTGTAACACCCTAATCCAGTGTGTATGGTGGATCGCCCCGTAGGGTGAGGAAGAACATGTACAAGGATGAACTGCCTCCTGAGGAGAAGTGTTTTTGAGCATGGGTGAGCTCGTGGTGTCTTTTTGGTCTCGATGATCCGATCCCTTTTGTGATGGTGGATAGGCCCTATTTATAATGGACAGGGTCCTCTCCCCAAATATTGAACGAGAAGGAATCCCACAACGGCCAAATTTGAAGGGGGGTTGCTAGTACAAGCTATCCTGACAAAAGGTGGTCTTCGCCTGCCAAAGGCTCTGGTGGTGAAGCCGCTGTGGGCTCCGCCATGACCTCTGTCCTGCTGCCCTACTGGTCCTTGCCTTGTTGCACCAATATGGAAACCTTTGCCCGACGCCTCGGGACTCCTCGCCCTCACCTGCTCCTTTAGCACCAAAGAGGAAACTGGCACTCTGCGCCCGCTAGCACCCACCTGGCCTTGGTCGTCACTGTTCACGTCACGAGGACCTCGCGAGGAGTCCCTCGCCTCGATATCTCCGATCCTCATGAGCCGGCCTTGTGTGGCTGCCCTAGGGGATGCCTTGCGTCATCCGCCTCGCGAGGCTTGGCACCTCGCGAGGGTCTTGAGTGGTTGATGAAGATGCTGGGCCGTATCAAGTCGCCTTGTGAGCCACGCCCTGGGCCGCGGGCAGGCAAGTCTGGGTACCTTATACGTCTCCAACGTATTTATAATTTTTTATTGTTCCATGCTATTATTTATGATGTTTTGGATGTTTAATGGGCTTTGTTATACACTTATATATTATTTTTGGTACTAACCTACTAACCCAAAGGCCTAGTCCAGATTGTTGTTTTTTGCCTAATTTTGGGTTTTACAGAAAAGGAATATCAAACGGAGTCCAAACGGAATGAAACCTTCGGGAGAGATATTTTTGGAGGAAAATACGCACGGGAGACTTGAGAACCACGGAGTAGGGCACATGTGGCGCCCACGAGGGTGGGGGTGCCCCCCTATAGGGCGCGCCCCCTGCCTCGTGGGCCCCACATTTGGCCCCCGGTGCCCTCCTTCCTCCTATATATACCTATGTACCCGGAAACCATCAGAACAACACAGAAAACCCTAGTTCCACCGCCGCAACCTTCTGTTCCCGTGAGATCCCATCTTGGGGCCTGTTCCGGAGCTCCGCCGGAGGGGGGACCTTCCACAGAGTGCTTCTGTATCATCATCGTCGCCTCACCATGAGTTGTGAGTAGATTACCACAGACCTTCAGGTCCATAGCTAGTACCTAGATGGCTTCTTCTCTCTCTTTGGATCTCAATACAAAGTTCTCCTTGGTCTTCGAGGAGATCTATTCGATGTAATCTCTTTTTGCGGTGTGTTTGTCGAGATCTAATGAATTGTGGGTTTATGATCAAGATTATCTGTGAGAAATATTTGGTTCTTCTCTGAACTCTTTATGTATGATTATAGTATCCTTGCAAGTGTCTTCGAATTATTGGTTTGGTTTGGCCTACTAGATATATAGTTCTTGCAATGGGAGAAGTGCTTGGCTTTGGGTTCAGTCTTGCAGTGTCCTTTCCCAGCGACAGTAGGGGCAGCAAGGCACGTATTGTATTGTTGCCATCGAGGATAAAAATATGGGGTTTATATCACTATGTTTGAGTTTATCCCTCTACATCATGTCATCTTGCTTAAGGCGTTACTCTGTTCTTATGAACTTAATACACTAGATGCATGCTGGATAGCGGTCGATGTGTGGAGTAATAGTAGTAGATGCAGAATCGTTTCGGTCTACTTATCTCGGACGTGATTCCTATATATGATGATTATGCCTAGATAGTCTCATAATTATTCGCTTTTCTATCAATTGCTCGACAGTAATTTGTTTACCCGCCGTAGAATATAGCTATCGTGAGAGAAGCTACTAGAGAACACTATGGCCCCTGGGTCTATTCTCAACATATCAATCTACAATCTACTTTAATTTTCCGCTTTTACATTCTGTTCTTATATCCAAAAATACCAAAAATATCAAACTATCATCTCTATCAGATCTCACTTTTGTAAGTGACCGTAAAGGGATTGGCAACCCCTTATCGCGTTGGCTGCGAAGTTCTTATTTGTTTGTGCAGGTGCGAGGGACTCGCGCGTGGTCTCTTACTAGATTGATACCTTGGTTCTCAAAAACTGAGGGAAATACTTACGCTACTGTGCTGCATCTCCCTTTCCTCTTCGAGGGAATGCAACTCAAGCTCGAGAAGTAGCAAGAAGAATTTCTGGCACCGTTGCCGGGGAGGCTTACGCAAAATTCATATACCAAGTACCTATCACAAACCCTTATCCTTCGCATTACATTTTTTGCCTCTCATTTTCCTCTCCCCCACTTCACCCTTGCCGTTTTATTTGGCCTTCTTTTGCTGTGTGTTTATTGATCGCCTGCCTCTTGTTTGCTTGTGTGTTGCTTGCTTGCTTGTCGTCATGGCTAGCCCCTTATCCGCTCCTTTGTCTCCCAAGTTTGAAGTTCTTCACTTCAAGGAAAAACAAGGAGAAAATTTAAAAGATGCTTGGTTTAGGATGATGGAATCTTATCGTAAGTGCACCTTAGAGGTGAATTTTAGAATCTTGCTTCGCAATTTTTATGTTGGTTTGAATATGTCTCATAGACAACTCTTGGATTGCGTTGCCAAAGGGAATTTTATCGAAATTGATCGTAATATTGCGCATGAAATTATAGAGGGAATAGTGGGAACACTACCTACACAAAATGGGTCACATCCAACCATTGAAGGGACGCAAGTTTTTGAGGAAATTTGCGAAGTAACAAAAATACTACAAAAGTCTCTTGAACCTCTTAAGAGTGTTAGTGAGAATCTCCACCGCATGAATATGTTGATTACCCTTTGTAATAAGCGGTTGGATTCTTTAGATCTAAAGATTTCTGAATATGAAGGGAAACGTAAAGAACCTCCCGGATTCGAGCTTGACCCCATTAAAAGGGTGAAGATCAAAGATGGCAATACCTAGATCTATCCATGTATCGTGCCTAGCTAGGGGCGTAAAACGATAGCACTTGTTGGGAGGCAACCCAATTTTATATTTTTTGATTTTGCTTATGTTTAGGAATAAATATTGCATCAAGCTTATTTTTAGATGTTGTTTTGTGTTTTAATTAGTGTTTGTGCCAAGTAGAACCTTTGGGAAGACTTGTGTGAAGTTTATATGATCTTATTGTGAAAACATAATCGTTAGCGCTCGCTAGAATGATCACCAGATTTTACTGGAGCGTGTTATTTAGTTGATTCTTTTTTCATATGATTAATAGACAAATTCCTCACATTTACCAATTTAGTTTGAATTTTTTGGAGTTACAGAAGTATGTGAAAACTGCAGATTACTACATACTGTTCTGTTTTTGACAGATTCTATTTTTCCTGTGTTGTTTGCTTATTTCAATGCATCTATGAGTAGTATTGGGAAGTATGAACCATAGAGAAGCTGGAATACAGTAGATTTAACACCAATATAAACAAAGAATGAATTCATTGCAGTAAGTTAGAGTAGTGGTTTGCTTTCTTACACTAACGGAGCTCACGAGATTTTTGTCTAAGTTTTGTGTTGTGAAGTTTACAAGTTTTGAGTATTGCTTTGATGGACTATGGAACAAAGAGTGGCAAGAGCCTAAGCTTGGGGATGCCCATGGCACCCCAATTTAAAATTCAAGGACAACCAAAAGCCTAAGCTTGGGGATGCCCCAGGAAGGCATCCCCTCTTTCGTCTTCATCCATCGGTAACTATACTCGGAGCTATATTTTTATTCACCACATGATATGTGTTTTACTTGGAGCGTCTTGTATAATTTGAGTCTTTGCTTGTTAGTTTGCCACAATTATCCTTGCTTGACACACCTATTTGAGAGAGTTAAATACGGCCTAGGAATTGATAGAACACTCTATGTGCTTCACTTATATCTTTTGAGTTGAATAGTTTTTGCTCTAGTGCTTCACTTATATCTTTTAGAGCACGGTGGTGAAAATATTTTGAAGTAATTGTTGAACTCTCATGCTTCACTTATATCCATTTGAGATTCTATTAAAACAGCATGGTAATGTGCTTAGGCAATAAAACTAGTCTTCACATGGTAGTCATCCAATATCAATGTAGTAAAAACTTTCACACTAAGTGCATTGAATATGATGAGAAGTTGGATGCTTGATAATTGTTTTGAGATATGAGGATAGTGATATTTGAGTCATGCTAATAGAGTTATTGTCAAATTGAGAAATGCTTGTGTTAAGGTTAGTGCTTCCCGTAGCATGCACATATGGTGAACCGCTATGTGACGAAGTTAGAGCATGAGGTATTTGTAAAGTGTCAACCTTTGTGTGGAGGTCGGGGGCGCGCGATGGTTAACTCCTACAAACCTCCCCCCTAGGAGCATGCGTTGATTGCTTTGTTTTGATGACTCATAGATTTTTGCAATAAGTATATGAGTTCTTTATGACTAATGTTGAGTCCATGGATTATACGCACTCTCACCCTTCCACCATTGCTAACCTCTCTTGTATCGCGCAACTTTCGCGAGTACCATCCACCCACTATATATCCTTCCTAAAAACAGCCACCATATATATTTCTCAAAACAACCACCATACCTACTATCATGGCATTTCCATAGCCATTCCGAGATATATTTCCATGCAACTTTCCACCATTCAGTTCATATGACACGCTTCATATTGTCATATTGCCATGCATGATCATGTAGTTGACATCGTATTTGTGGCAAAGCCACCATGCATAATTTTTCATACATGTCACTCTTGATTCATTGCACATCCCGGTAAACCGACGAAGGCATTCATATAGAGTCATACTTTGTTCTAGTATCGAGTTTTAATTCTATGAAAGTGTGATGATCATCATTATTCGAGCATTGTCCCATGTGAGGAAAGGCTAAATCAATAAAGCCCCTCCAAAAAAAAAGAAAAAAATGAGTGGCCAAAGAAAAAAAAGAAAGGCCCAGAAAAAAGGGGAAAGAAAAGGGACAATTGCTACTATCTTTTTCCACACTTGTGCTTCAAAGTAGCACCATGTTCTTCATGATTGAGAGTCTCATGTTTAGTGACTTTCATATACTAGTGGGAATTTTCATTATAGAACTTGGCTTGTATATTCCAACGATGGGCTTCCTCAAATGCCCTAGGTCTTCGTGAGCAAGCAAGTTGTATGCATGCCCACTAGTTTCTTTTGTTGAGGTTTCATACATATTTAGCTCTAGTGAATCTGTTGCATGGCAATCCCTACTCACTCACATTGATATATATTGATGAGCATCTCCATAGCCCGTTGATACGCCTAGTCGATGTGAGACTATCTCCCTACTTTTTGTCTTCTCCACAACCACCTCTCTATTCCACCCATAGTGCTATGTCCATGGCTCACGCTCATGTATTGCGTGAAAGTTGAAAGGTTTGAAAGAATAGAGTATGAAAACAAGCGCTTGGCTGAAATCGGGGTTGTACATGATATGAATATTTTGTGTGATGAAGAGGGAGCATAGCCAGACTATATGATTTTGTAGGGATAACTTTCTTTAGCCATAGTATTTTGAGAAGACATGATTTCTTTGTTAGTATGCTTGAAGCATTATTATTTTTTATGTCAATATAGACTTTTGTCTTGAATCTTTCTGATCTAAACATTCATGCCACAGTTAAGAGAATTACATTGAAAAGCTATGTTGGTTAGCATTCCACATCAAAAATTCTGTTTTTATCATTTACCCACTCGAGGACAAACAGAAATTAAGCTTGGGGATGCATGATACGTCTCCAACGTATCTATAATTTTTTATTGTTCCATGCTATTATTTATGATGTTTTGGATGTTTAATGGGCTTTGTTATACACTTTTATATTATTTTTGGGACTAACCTACTAACCCAAAAGCCCACTCCAGATTGTTGTTTTTGCCTATTTCAGGGTTTTACAGAAAAGGAATATCAAACGGAGTCCAAACGGAGTGAAACCTTCGGGAGAGATATTTTTGGAGAAAAATACGCACGGGAGAATTGAGAACCACGGAGTAGGGCTCACGTGGCACCCACGAGGGTGGGGGGCGCGCCCCCCTATAGGGCGCCCCCTGCCTTGTGGGCCCCACGTTTGGCCCCCAATGCCCTCCTTCCTCCTATATATACCTACGTACCCCGAAACCATCAGAACAACAGAGAAAACCCTAGTTCCACCGCCGCAACCTTCTATTCCCGTGAGATCCCATCTTGGGGCCTGTTCCAGAGCTCCGCCGAAGGGGGGATCTTCCATGGAGTGCTTCTACATAATCATCATCGCCTCACCATGAGTTGTGAGTAGTTTACCACAGACCTTCGGGTCCATAGCTAGTACCTAGATGGATTCTTCTCTCTCTTTGGATCTCAATACAAAGTTCTCCTCGGTCTTCGAGGAGATCTATTCGATGTAATCTCTTTTTGCGGTGTGTTTGTCGAGATCCGATGAATTGTGGGTTTATGATCAAGATTATCTATGAGAAATATTTGGTTCTTCTCTGAACTCTTTATGTATGATTATAATATCCTTGCAAGTCTCTTCAAATTATTGGTTTGGTTTGGCCTACTAGATCTATAGTTCTTGCAATGGGAGGAGTGCTTGGCTTTGGGTTCAATCTTGTGGTGTCCTTTCCCAGTGACCATAGGGGCAGCAAGGCACGTATTGTATTGTTGCCATCGAGGATAAAAATATGGGGTTTATATCACTATGTTTGAGTTTATCCCTTTACATCATGTCATCTTGCTTAAGGCGTTACTCCGTTCTTATGAACTTAATACACTAGATGCATGCTCGATAGCGGTCGATGTGTGGAGTAATAGTAGTAGAGGCAGAATCATTTCGGTCTACTTGTCTCGGACGTGATGCCTATATATAATGATCATGGCTAGATAGTCTCATAATTATTCTGTTTTCTATCAATTGCTCGACAGTAATTTGTTTACCCGCCGTAGAATGTCGCTGTCATGAGAGAAGCTACTAGAGAATACTATTGTCCCCGGGTCTATTCTCAACATATCAATCTACAATCTACTTTACTTTTCCACTTTTACTTTATGTTCTTATATCCAAAACTACCAAAAATATCAAACTATCATCTCCATCAGATCTCACTTTCGTAAGTGACCGTAAAGGGATTGACAACCCCTTATCGCGTTGGTTGCGAAGTTCTTATTTGTTGTGCAGGTGCGAGGGACTCACGCGTGGTCTCTTACTGGATTGATACCTTGGTTCTCAAAAACTGAGGGAAATACTTACGCTACTGTGCTGCATCTCCCTTTCCTCTTCGAGGGAATACAACGCAAGCTCGAGAAGTAGCAGTACCCCCGTTCCAAGGACGCCTACGGTTCGGTTGCATCATTGAGTACCGTGGGCCAGTAAAATCCACTGTAGAATGCCTTGCCGACCAAGGTACGCGGCGATGAGTGATGTCCGCAGTCCCCGGCGTGGATGTCAGCTAGCAGCTCGCCTCCCTGCTTCCTGGAGATGCACCGTAAAGAAACGTCATTTGGTCGTCTCCTGTAAAGCTCACCGTCTTGGATGCAGTATGCCGTAGCCTATCGGGCCACGCGCTCAGCATCTTCCTCCTTTTCTGGCAACACTAGTCGCACCAGGTATGACTTGAATTCCTCAGTCCAACATCCATCCTGAGGCTCGAGCGCATGGAGCAAGCGAGCTCCTGAGGTCGGGCCGCTGGCGGGGGCTCCCGAGGTCGGTGGCTAGGGGAGTTCCTCCTCAGGCTTCGCCGGTCCTTCCTGCGGGGGTGACGCCGAGGGCCTGAGGAGGCTTTCCTTGAAGACGTCGGGCTCTTGGGGCACGCACTTGGATGCTCTCTTGGCAATGTCGTCGGCCTCCTTATTAGTGCCGCGGGGTACGTGTTCCAACTCCAGGCCCAAGAACTACTTCTCCATCTTGCGTACCTCCGCAAGGTATGCCTCCATATCCTAGTCCCTTGGCTCGTACACCTTGTTGGAGAAGTTGACGAGGAGCTGGGAATCACCCCTGATGACGAGGCGTTTCACCCCCAGTGGTTGTGTGGCCTGACTGGGTGAAGGCGCTCCAGAAGCTTGGTCCCAGTTGGGGTAACTACGGCCTCGGGGGAGTCGTCTTGCAAGACGCGGTCGTTTCCTAGCCCAGCCGGGGCCATGGGAGTGCCGCCCTTGGGTAGCAAGGTATTGTCTTGGCGCTCCTCTCGTACAGCCACCAGTGCTGCACTAGCTGAATGTGGTGTCACGACCAGGTAAAGCACCAGTGGTTCCCGAGGCTTGGTTGCCACCATCACTGGTGGGCTGGTGAGGTATCTCTCGAGGTCTACGAATGCCGCGTCAGCCTCAGGGGTCCATTCGATTGGGCCCTTCCTTTTCATCAGCTTGAAGAAGGGGAGGTCCCTCTCCCCTAGCTTGGAGATGAAGCGCCCTAATGACATTACACAACCGGCTAGCTTCTGCATCTCCTTGAGGTTCTTGGGCGGACTCATTTTTTCTATGGCCTTGACCTTCTCGGGGTTTGCCTCGATTCCTCGGTGCGACACCAGGAAGCCCAAGAGCTTGCCTGAAGGGACGCCGAATACGGACTTCTCCGGGTTGAGCCGCAGGTCTAACTTGCGCAGGTTGGCGAAGGTCTCTTCCAGATATGTGATAAGGGTCGAGGCCTCCTGCGATTTTACCACGATGTCATCTACGTACGCCTCAGCATTTTTCCTGAGCTATTTTCCCAGTGCGATGTGCATTAACCGCTAATAGGTTGCTCCTGCATTCTGTAACCCAAGCAGCATGCAGGTGTAGCAGTACACTCCGCACGGGGTGATCAAGGTAGTCTTCCCAACGTCTTGCAGTGCCATCTTGATCTGGTGGTAACCTGAGAAGGCGTCCAGGAAACACAACAAGTCACACTCGGCGGTGGAGTCGATGATCTGATCGATGCGGGGTAGAGGAAACGGGTCTTGTGGACAAGCTTTTTTGAGGTTGGTGAAGTCGACACACATGTGCTCTTTTCCCCCTTTCTTGGGCACGACGATGGGGTTTGCCAGCCACTCCGGGTACCGGACCTCGTGGATGACACCTGCCGCCTCCAGCTTACAAGTCTCCTGTATGATGAAGGACTGCTTCTCCGTAGATTGGCGTCTGGCCTTCTGCTTCACCGAGCGCATTTTAGGGAACACGTTTAGGTGATGCTCGATCACCTCTCTCAGGACTCCTGCCAGATCCTTGGGTTCTCATGCGAACACATCCCTGTTCGCGTGCAGGAATCCAACCAGCGCCTCTTATTGAGCTGGGGGAAGACCAGCACCTATGGTGAAGGCGACAAATGATGGCTCATGTTAATCCATCGGCACCTACTTTGTCTCGACTTGCTCTTGGGAGAAAAGTTGCTTCTTCTTGGCCGGTGGCACCCCCTGGGTCACTGGGGCGGCTTCCCCGATAGTAAATGCCGCCGCGGTAGTCCGGAAGACGCGCTTGAGGGCCGCCAGAGCTTCCTTTGTGTCCCCCGTCACGGTAAGGACTCCGCTGCTCCCTGGCATCTTCATGAGGTTATAGGCCGGATGGGTCGTGGCCATGAACTGAGCCAGCGCGGGGTACCCGAGGATGGCGTTGTACGGGAGGCCGATTCGGGCGATGTCGAAGTCAATCAGCTCGGTGCGGTAGTTGTTTTGGGTGCCGAAGGTGACCGGGAGGCGGATCTGCCCCAGAGGGCTGGTGGAACCGCTGCTGACTCCATAGAAGGGTTTTGTGGGGCGTAGCCGCTCGAGTGGCACTTGGAGCAAGCTGAAAGCTTCCACTAAGAGCGCGTTGAGGCCAGCCCCACCATCGATGAGGGTCTTGGTGACTGCCACGTTGCAGATGGTGGGGGTGCAGAGCCCGCGTTGGAGGCAGGGTGGTCTCCCGAGTCAAAGGTGATGTCGGCCTTGGGCGCCACCTATCCAGGAGGAGCCTCCTGGCGTGTGGAAGCGATGCCCGTCTAACGAAAGATCTGCTTGATGTGACGGCCGGAGGGTGGCGCTTGGGAGCCGCCGAGGAGGGCCGCGACTGCGTGGGGCGCCGGCGCCCTGAAGCGTGCGACGAAGAGGTCGTGCAGCTCCTCCCAGGATGCCACTGACGATCCTGGCTAGCTGAAGAACCAGGCACGCGGCACGCCATTGAGTGCCATGGGGAGCCAGCTGGCCAAGACATTGTCATCGCCGCCGGTCGTCGAGATGGCCTCTTCGTAGGCCTGGAGGAAGATGAACGGGTCTGCTTCCCCATTGTAGCGGGGTGGCAGATTCGGCCTGAACCTGGGTGGCCACTGTACCCGCCGTATAGCGGGGGTGAAAGCCGGTGGCCCGGAGCGCCACCGCGCACGGCCACCAAGCCCGTTGGAGGAGGGACGCCCTCCATGGGAACTTGGTGAGCGGAGAGTGGGACGGATGGGGAGGAAACTTCGGCACACTCCTACCTGGCACGCCAAATGTCGGATCTAGGGTTCCGGTAAAACCCCTAAGGTTCGAACTCTGGGGTGCGCACGAAGATCTCTCCTTCCTCCCTAGCTCGTCTACTCAACAACCCTAGGCCTAGCTCGTTAGATCCGAAGAACAGGGGACACAAGATTTATACTGGTTCGGACCACCGATATGGTGTAATACCCTAATCCAGTGCGGTGTGGTGGATTGCCTTGTAGGCTGATGAAGAACTAGTACATGGATGAACTGCCTCCTGAGGAGAGGTGTTCTTGAGCTCAGGCGAGCTTGTGGGTGTGTAGGCGGTATCGATGATCCGATGCCTTTCTAAAGTGGTCGCTAGCCCTATTTATAGTGGCTCGGGTCCTCTTCCCAAATATTGAGCGGGAAGGAATCCCACAAGGCCCAAATTTGAAGGGGGACAGCGTACAAGCTAGCTTGACAAAAGGTGATCTTCGCCTGCCAAAGGCTCTTGTGGTGACGCCTCCGTGGGCTCTGCGATGACCTCCGCTTTACTGGCCTGCTTGTCTTGGTCTTGTTGCACCGATATGGAAACCTTTGCCTGATGCCTCAGGACTCTTTGTCTGCACCTGCTCCTTTAGCACCAAAGAGGAAACTGGCACTTCAGCGCCCGCTGGCGCCCGCCTGGCCTTGATCGTCACTGCTCATGTCATGAGGACCTCGCGAGGTGTCCATCGTCTCGATATCTCCGGTCGTCACGAGCCGGCCTGGTGAGGCCGGCCCAGGAGATGCCTTGTGTCGTCCGCCTCACGAGGCTTGGCCCCTCGCGAAGGTCTTGAGTGGTCGCTGAAGATGTTGGGCCACACCAGGCCGCCTGCCTAGCCATGCCCTGGGCCGCAGGCAGGCAAGTCTGGGTACCCCATGGTCTCCGCCGTCCTTTTGGTCGTCGGAGCAGGAAACCCAAGCCCTCCGCCGCGCTTGCTGTCGCCGGCAATGAGCCGTCGGCGTATTAGGCCCATTTGACCTGGGGTTTGACCTCCCCTGGGTCACTGTCGTGTGGGCCCACACCCCTAACTAATTTAGATTAGGATTAAGTTTAGTGTTAACTAAACACTATTAACTAGTCTTGACACTGACGTGCAGGTCCCACTGATCAGTTTGACCCTAGCAGACCCAGTTGACCGCTGACGTCATCATGTGGTCATGCTGATGCAATAAGAGCCTGTTTGGTTGATTCCCTGGGCTTCATGCCTGGCAAAAAACGATGCGTGGTGGTGGCCTGGAGAAAAGAGAAAATATGCCAGGTCAGGCATGCATGTGCACCCGCTGTTTGGTTAAATGCCTGGCCTGGCATCCATGCTTATGGAATAAAAAATTAACATGTCAGGCTGAGTTGACCGGTAGTGAACATCAGAACCATAGATAATCAAGCGAAGGTGTACTAATCAGTCCAGAGTGCCATTAGCCTGGAAGCCAGGCGTCCGAATTCATCGGCCTGAGCCAGGCTAATTGAATTTCCTGCCAGGCTGCCGGTTCCAGGCCACGGAGGCATCCGGAATTTTAGGCCTCTAACCAAACAACATCCAGGCACATCTCAGGCAGGTCTCAGGCCAGGCAATTGTTTCCCAGGGTTGCAACCAACCACACCCTAAGTCATTATCTGGATTTAGTTTAAATTAGAAATATCCAGGAAACTCTATAAATCTTCAAAACTTCAAAAATTCATATAAAATCAACCATAGCTCAAATTTAAATAATTTATATATGAAAATTTATCAGAAAAAATGCAAAGAATTTGTTTATGAAATTTCCATGCATGTTTGAATAACTTAAAGCTACTGTATATGACAATTTGTATAAATGGCATTTGTAATGTCTTATATGGAGTTTGAACTTGAACCTAGGGTTCAATCCAACTTCATTTAAATCATTTCTAATTGCATTATCTCAATCAATAGCATATTGCCCTATGATGATCATGCATCATATTGTTGCATTGCATTGATTGTGTTCCTTTTTTGTTTGCCGGTGTTCTTCCCTCTCAGTGGACGTTGTTCCTGTGTTGTGATCGTTGACACCGATGAAGAGCTATGCTATGTTTAGAAGTGCCAGGAGTTCCGATACAATCCCACTCTCTCGCTCTTGCTCTCCTCTATAATGTTTCAATTGCTTTTTGCAGCTGTAGCTGAACCCCTTTTCCTATGCATGGCATGTCATTGCCACAGTAAATACGTGAAACCCACTAGCATGAGTAGGAGTTGTTTGAGCCATGATGTGCCTACTCATTCATGCTTGCTTGTTATGCCTGCTATGCTTAAAGTTGGGTTCGGTCTGATTCATCTGGGATGGATTGGAATGATGGCGAACATGTCCTACTATTGAGAGGTAAGTGTGTGAACACGATTTGGTAAAGGTAGCGATGAGAGGCCATGTAGGAGTACATGGTTGGTTGTCTCATTGAAACCGTCCTCAGGAGCTAAGTTCTTTGTTAGTGGTCCAAGACAGTTACTACCACATATTCGACTCTGGCAACTCGAAGCTCCCTCGACTTATTAATCACCTTGATCTCTGTCTAGGAGTTGCAACTAGCTTCTAGTGTTTGTAGGATATGTGTTGGAGGCCGTGTGTAGCGCTGACCCTAAGGGTGGGCTGTGATGTGGTAGATACACCATGGCCCGGTGTACCGAGGCACCCATTTGGTGGGTTCGGAAACCCTGCACACATCGTTTGGGGCCGTAGTGGAAACCCGACCGGACTTCCTTGTGGATGGAAATCGAATAGGCGATAAACCTTGACTAGAGTCCCGTGTGGTTAGTCAGGTCGTGGCCGACACCCTCGCTGGGCTTCTGCTTGAAGGTTGCCGAGTACATGTCGTGTAAACGGTGATAAGTGGTGAGAGCGTGTGTGAAGAAGTACACCCCTGTAGGGTTAAGGATCTATTTGAATAGCCACGTTCATGGATATGGACTACTTGGAACACTTACATTGTTCATAGACAAGTGGAAGTGGATACTCTAAAATGTGCATGATAAGTGTGAGTGCTATGGATGGCCTTCTCGTAGGGAGACGGGAGCGGATCCATAGTGGTGTATTGTTATGGTGAATATGTGGACTCGTGTGCGCCACCTCAAAAGAGTTACTAGCAGTTGTAGTACAGGATAGCCACTGAGTCAAACTTGTCTTTCTATAGTTAAACTCCACTACCCCTTTATTGATACTGATGCATATGTACGTAGCTAGTTATGATGAAAGTCTTGCTGGGTACATTTGTACTCACGTTTGCTTAATTTATGTTTTTGCAGAGAGACTTCAGTCTCACTAGTAATTCTACGTGGGATTCGACAATTAGCATGGGAATCCCAGACAGAGGTCTGGTTCCTTTAGAGGGTCTGGTAGATAGACATGCTTTCTAGTCTTCTATCTTTTTAGTTGTCTATACTCAGACATGATAAGCATCCACATGTGCTTGTTGCTTGTGTGACTCTATATGTTGGGTCAAGAGACCCTTGTTTGTAATATCATTTGATGTATGGCTCTTCGAAACCTTTGCAATAAATACTCTGAGTCGTATAGTTTTGTTGTGATGCCAAGTTGTATTTACACATATCGAGCATATTGTGCGTATGCTATTGAAATGCTTGGCATGTGTGGGATTCGACACCTAGTTGTTTATCCTTGGTAGCCTATCTTATGGAGTAATGCCTCCTAGTGCTTCCACTGAGCCTTGGTAACTTGCTACTGCTTCGGAACACGTGGATTGACCTTCATGTGTCCATCCTTGCTCATGTGTTTGTCCTCTTCTGGGAAATGCCATGCGGTGTCTAACGGGGTCCTATTAGCTTGCTACAGCCCGGCTACACTCGCTGCTGACCGACACGTGCATTGATGGGTCATGTATGCATGTCCCTGTAATTTAGCACCACTTTGGGTTTACGACTAGTCATGTCGACTCGGGTTCTCTGTCATATGGATGCTAGCGACACTATCATATACGTGAGCCAAAAGGCGCAAACAGTCCCGACCCAAGTAAAGTGGCAGTCATGGAAATACCGTACGTGAGGCTGCAAAGTGATATGATGTGTTATATGCTAGATAGGTGTGACTTAGGATCAGGGTCCGGACAACTACGCCATTGAGATCGATGCCTATGGGCCTATGCCGATGGCAGCCGGTGGCAAGGGGTAGGCTGACGGTATATGTCCTATGCTGATGGCAAATGATCGTCGGCATAGGGTGTTACTCCGATGGTGAGCAGTGCCGGCGGTCATCTCCCCGTTGTTGGCAAAGACCTCACGGCCAACATCTGGGGCGGGCGAGCCGTCCACGACACCAATACTCCACCCAAGCTTTGTGGACTGTAGAAGAGGAATGGCCCCATCATGGTATGGACTAGCTGCTAGCCCACGCAAGTCTTCTACAATGTTGATGTGGATGAAGACCTTGTAGACACATCCTTTGGAGCCTTCGTCTTCTGGTAGCTGACCACCACGCAAGGCTACGCCACTAGCAGCAGGGTGGCCGACATTGAGGCTAGGGGCTTGGTGACAGTCATCCACACGACCTTGTCAATGGCGTCCGTGGTGAGAGCCCAAGCCCACAAATTGAGCGCAGAGGTGTTGACGCAACACAACGATTCATCCTTGATGACATCCAGTGCACACCGGCGCAAGATTGCAAGAGTCACTAGCTCTTGGACCAAAGTTGCATTAGTAGCCCTTTGAGACAAAGGAGCACATGGAAGGGAAGAAACGTCCATTCGACGGTCCAAGCCATGACCCTGAAGTTCCAGCTGCCAAAGTCAAACTCTTTGTCGACCATGGGATGTGACTTGGATCTCCACAAGGTTGAAACCCATGGCATGGTAAAGGCGTCGTGGAAGTCCTTCGTCGTGGTGCGCATGTGGCTCATGTCCACACCACCACGAGATGAGTTGTGAAGGCTGCCTTCGTAGCCTCGGTCTCCTCTATGGCTATGAACGTGATGTGGTCCTCCTCAGGGCACGCAACATGGTCCACCACCACCTCCGCCATGGCATGCTAAGCTCGGGTGGCGGTGATGGTTGGAGCAGGAATAGCGGGGAATGGGATGATACGTCTCCAATGTATCTATAATTTATGAAGTATTCATGCCATGTTTACAACAATTTTATATGGTTTTGGTATGATTTGATTAGAACTAACCAAGACTGGCGCTGTTTTCAGCAGAACTACAGTGGTGTTGTCTTTTGTGCAGAAATAAAAGTTCTAAGAATGGGCATGTCAGTACAACAAACATTCACGTTTGCTTCCCGGACTCATACACAGGCGTGCTGGCATCACATGTTCGGCACCAACGCATAAAACAAGGCGAAGCCAGAGAAACCACTATTCGAGATCAAGGAGCGGATCAAGAAGACCAAATCAACATATGAGACAGTAGAGCACACCTTGGGAAGGCCTTCTTGTCGGGGAGGAGGGCCCAGCCAGGTCGAGACCGCCCCAAGGACGAGTCCCAGATTGCCCCGGCAGACTTGCCGGGGCCGCCAAGAGCAAGAGCTCCTGGAAGGCACCACCGCTCCACCGCATCACAACGCAAATCACCTATCAGTGTGGTGTCGAGCCTTCAGATGATTAAATGGCCTCCACTAAGCACGTGGTGGCCTGTTGGAAGACAGATTACACCCATTTGATACCTGTCTAGAGGCATGTCAAGAAGATAAGCAGAAAATGATTAAGCAGCGCGACAGGCTTGCCGGGCTTCATCCTCAGCATGACACCTAGCAGTGCATTTAATGCACTTTGTCCTAACTGCCAGAGTTAGGTACAATAGCACTGTTAGCTATCTAATCACTAGATAAAGACTGTTTTGCCACTGTGGTTACCCCTTGAGCTATAAAAGTAGGTCCAAGGCAACCTAGAAACGGATTCGGGCCCTTGAACACTTGTACGCGTGTAGCTGCTCACCCCAAGGCCACTGATGAACATTCACGTTGCGTGCTCATCGTGTTCCTCCACCCAATCCACCAAAAGTAGGAGTAGGATTTTACGCCTCACGGTGGCCCAAACCTGGGTAAAAACCACCCATGTCATCGCCGTTGCGCTGCCTCATGGCCTCCACTATTTGTGCAACGTGATATCCCCCTCACAGAACCACAAAGGGGCTGATGGCCTCATTGGTGATCGTGTTCTCCCACGATATCTTTGGCACGCCGGGTAGGGGGAACCGCTTGCGCGAACCCGAGGTTGTGAACAGCGTGTCAACCATCATCATCATCCTCTTCATCAATGTTTTATCCATTCATGGCGCCCAAGAAGAAATCCGGCGCGACTTCGCACCCCTCCACTTCGAAGGCCCCTTCACGCACAGCCGGGGACGCCGTTGGCGCCATGGAGACATTGGGTTAGGCGGGTGTCGCGGGAGATACGACCGGCACAGGAGGCACCGTCGTTGTGTCCCCTGCGGCCGAAGCTAGAGCAGAAAGCATCGGGGGCGAGCGGCACCAACAACATCTTGACGGGAATAACCCTCAAGCCGCGGGTGGAGGGAACGTTCAATCCTAGCCTCCCTGCCGTGCTAGTGGGCACAGCCGTAGCAACAACGCCCACTCTAGCGCAAGTCGTGACCCTCCAGCCATGCCTATCGCAGGCGCGGCCTCTGGGCACGTGCTTTTCCTGGGGTAGGGCGAACAAGACAGAGCGCCAAACAGTGACATCAATCCCCGAGCATGAACCACTCATCACCAAACTACCTTGGTGACCGGTTCACGATAGCGAGAATGCGACGACGTGCCTGTTGGTGCTACCGCGAGTCGAGCGACGTTGTGATATGCCTCGTCGGCTATGCCGAGCACATCTATGGAAGCCATGGCATGGGCCCAACTCCTACTGGGATTTCCACCAGCAGCTGATCAAATGGATGAGTGGAGGGCCACCATCCAAAGTTTGACCGGCTTCACTGAAGCTAGAATATTTCAGTCGGTAGAGCCATCACAGTAATCACGAACAACAACAACAACAAACCGGGCTGCTGGCCGTGTCGAGGGGGCCATGTTGATAGTGTTGTCCCCTCCATGACAGCTAACCCAGAGGCAGCAGCAACAAGAGCAACATGTCCGTGAGCCTGATTAAGCATCGATGGCCTTGTCTGACCCACGAACTCACCGAGATCAGTGGCAGGTCCTGGAAGATTGATGAAGGGAAGATGCGCACATCACCATAGAACGGCTCTGGGAGACCCACCGTCACTCTGACAGACGCAATGGCCCAGACATCGACGAAACCGCGCCTAGTGCTGGCCGGTACCTATCTTACGAGGTTGGGTGCCCAGCCTTCACTCACGAGCTGCGACAGGTCCGCTTGCCATCCGCCCGAGTCTTCAAGCCAGAGTGACCAGAAAAATACGATGGCAAGCTAAACCCGGCAGAGTTCTTGAGCATGTACACAATTGTTGTTCAAGACGCCGGGGGTAGGGATGAGAAGGTTCTCACCAACTACTTCCCTTTGGCACTCAAGCCAAATGTGAGGTCGTGGCTGATGCACCTACTAGAGAACTCCATTTCGTCATGGGCCAACTTGTACAATGAATTTGTTGGCGCCTTCACAGGTGGCCATCAAGAGCTTGGACGGCCCAGTGATTTGCATGTCCTGTCCACATAAGGGAGGGGGAGATCTGTCACATCCCTAGTCAGTGCTTGCATTAGGACTAGCTAGAGTGTGCATCATGTTTACTTTCCACAGAAACTTGAAATGGGAATGACAGAAACCCTAGCACTCCTCTTCTAACAACTAGGGTTTAATAAAATCTTTTCCAATGTACCCAAAATGCCCTTTAAAAATGTTCATCATCTTTGCCTTGGTCTTAAACCTCTGCCAAAAATGGTGCACAGTTTTCTAGGACATCCAAAGGTCTCTCGATTAATTCATATGGTATTTGCATTTGGGTATTTAAATGTTATAAAATATTTTATGTGCCCAAATAAACCTAAACTGAAATGTTCCATGTTGGTTATATACTAAACAGAGAGCATGAGCAGTTTGGTGATTTTTGAAAGTGCCTAAGCATTTTTAGAAAAGCCGCAAAGTTGCAAAAGAAATGAAACAAAAAGTAAATAAAAAAAAGGGGAAGCAGAGACTTACCTGAGGCCCACTTACCAGCACGGCCCAGCCCACCAGGGGCATGCCCGTTTTCTACCCCGTGCCAGCGCACGAAGTAGCTCGGTGGCGCACGCCGCCGACGCGCCGGCCACCTCCTGCCTGCCTGGCTACTCCCCCCGACGCCCTGGACGCCCCTAGGCGTCGCCACGCACCCCCTGGCGCCTCTCTCACTCTCCCCCGTGTCTTCCTCCTCCTCTCTCCCCTCCGCCGAGCTCCACCGAGCGGGCTCGTCGCCGCCGATCGCTGCCACCGCGCCCTAAGCCACCCCCTCGCCTCCCCGACGCACCCATCCGCTCCACCGTATTGCCCTGGAGCTCCCCACCGACGCACACGACGCCAGAAGCCCCGTAGCGCTATCCTCGCCGCCGTGGCCACAGGCGCTGTGCCTCGCAGCTGAGCACGCCACTAGGATCAGTAACTCGCCAGCAGGCTAACGCCACCCCTAACTCCTCCTCCCGTGCTCCACAACGCCGTTCCGGCCAACCCCGTGCGAGCGCCGCCGCGAACGTGCTCGTCGCCGACAACTCCGGCGACTTTTCGACCAACCAGTGGCACCATTGGATGTGGTGCATTCCCAGGAGCAAATAGAACCCATTCGCGCGACAAATGGTCGCAGGAACAGAGATTCCGGCGTGTCACCGCCGTGCGAAATGGTCGCCACCGGCCAAACTCCGGCGGGCTGACGTGGCTTGTTAGTTAGGAGCTAATGGTGATTAGTTTAACCAACACAGCCACTCACAGTGGACCCCATCGCATAGTCAAACCCAGTCAACACCAGTTTTGACCGGGATTAGCCTCTGTGACACTGACATGCGGGACCCACCAGTCAGGTTTGACCTGGACCAGGTCTGTTGACCTACTGACATCAGCATGATGTCATGCTGACGCAGTAACTGATTTTCTGGGATTATTTGATTTAAAAACAATTCAGCAAATTCCAGAAAATGCTTTAAAACTTCAAAAAATCATATAAATTCAACAGTAGCTCAGATGGAAAAGATTTATATATGAAAATTGATCAGAAAAATCCAATCTTTCCAATGGCACTGGTTTCATGCATGTTTGAGCAAGTTAACCTTGCTGTTCACTTAAAAACATGATAATGCACTTAAATAAATAATAGTTTGGGTTTCAATTTGAATCTTTGATTCAAATGGGCTCAAACCCTTCTGTTTATAGATGCATTAGCCCAAAACACATGCATCTTGCCATATCATGAGCATGCATCATATTGTTGCATTTGTTTGTTTTTTGATTGTATCGCCGGTGTTCTCCGTGTTAGGTTCTGCTCCCGAGGATACTTCTGCGTATCCAACTGAAGAGCAGTACCCGACAACCACTCTGTCAGGCAAGCAATCATTGATCATTCCGATACAAACCCATCTACTCGCTCCTGCTCTCTTTTACTGCATTAAGGCAACAGCGTGTGTACTGCTACTTGTTGCGGTAGTTGAACCCTATTCCCTTGCATGACATGTCATTGCCACAGTAAATAGTTGAAACCCACTAGCATGTGTAGGAGTTGATTGAGCCATGTGATGTGTGATCCACCATGCTATTTGTATATGTTGCCTACTATGCTTAGAGTTGTGTTAGGTCTGGTTCATCTGGGTGATGGATCAGAGTGAAATGATCATACCGGTAAAGAGAGGGGTGAGTGGAACATGTTTGGTAAAGGTATCGATGAAAGGCCATGTAGGAGTACGTGGTGGGTTGTTTCATTGGAAACGTCCATAGGACCCGAGATCTGTATGTGTGGTTCAACTTTCAGCTACTACCATGCATTGGGCCCGAAACCAATGGACCCTCTCGGCTTATTAACTGCCCTTGTCCTTTGTCCAGGAGTTGCAATTAGCTTCTGGTGTTTGTAGTTTACTGGTGGTCGTGCGCAGCGCTGACCCTCGGGGTGGGCTGTGATGCGACAGGTACGTGGCACGGTGTACCGGTCGCCCGTTTGGTGACTCGGGAACCCTGTACACATCGTTTGGGGCCGTGAGCGACACCCCGGCCGGATCTCCCCACGGATGGAACCCAAATAGGCGATAAACCTGGACTAGGGACTTGTGTAGTTAGTCAGGTTGTGGCCGACACCATCACTGGGCTTCCGCTTGAAGGTTGCCGAGTACATGTCGAGTGAACGACGATAAGTGGTGGAAGCGTGTGTGAAGAAGTACACCCCTGCAGGGTTACCAAACTATTCGAATAGTCGTTGTTCGCGGTACGGACTACTTGATTACTCTTACAGTTCATAGACAAGTTGATGGATACTACTAAAAGCCTCAAGACAAGTGTGAGTGCCGTGAATGGCCCTTCCGTAGGATGACGGAAGAGGATCCACGATGGTGTATTGTTGTGGTGAGTAGAGGACTCGTGTATGTAGTATTATCTTGCAATCTGTTGAGAGTCATAGTATAGGTTAGCCAAGAGTGAAAGCTGGCTTTCTGCTATGAACGCCACTACCCCTATTGATAAAGTTGCATTTATGATAGGTTCTGTTGTAATACTTGTTGAGTACCTTTGTACTCATGTTTGCTTAATAACTGTTGCAGAGGAGAACATTGCCCCTTCTGATGGGTTCTACATAGACGTTGACGTCGACGAGTAGCTTGCTACCTAGACGGAGATCCTGAGCTTGTGAAGGGCCTTGTAGATAGTCAGGCTACACCAAGCCTGTTTTATTTTCCAAGTTGTCTGTACTCAAACATGTTAGCTTCCGCTTGTGCTTGTATGACTGTATGACTTGAGTGTTGGGTCATGTGACCCCTACCTGTATGGATATGTTATGTATGGCTCTTTGGAGCCTCTTAAATAAAGTACTTTGAGTCATAGAGTTTTGTTGTGATGCAATGTTGTATTTGCACATATTGAGCATATTGTGTGTATGATTGAAATGCTTGGTATGTGTGGGATCCGACACCTAGTTGTTTCCCTTTGGTAGCCTATCTTACAGGGAAATGCCTCCTAGTGCTTCCAATGAGCCTTGGTAGCTTGATACTGCTCGGAACACGTAGGCTGGCCGGCATGTGTCCTTCTTCGTTCCTGTGTCTGTTCCTTAGGGAAAATGTCACGCGTTGTTCCTTTAAGTCCATGTAGCTTGCTATGACTTGGGTTCATACGTTGATGACCGACACGTTCGTTTCTGGGTCATGAATGCATGTCTCTGTAATTTAGTACCACTTTTGGTTTATAACTAGCCATGTCGACCCGGGTTCTCTGTCATGTGGATGCTAGCGACACTGTCATATACGTGTGCCAAAATGGGCAAACGGTCCCGGGCCAGGTAAGGTGGCACCCGTGGGGATACCGTGCGTGAGGCCGCAAAGTGATATGACGTGTTACAAGCTAGATCGGGGTCCTGACAGCGTTGGCATCAAAGCCGGACTGCCTATAGGTTTCTCAAGCCAAACTGGTCGATGTTGAGTCTAGAAAATTTTTAAGTTATATGTAGGGGAATTGATTGTGGAAGGGAACGTAAGGCTCTTTTACTTCTTTACCTTATGCCCTTCTGATCTGAGTCAGCCTATTCTTTCTACGGGGGTTTAGGACTAGGCCTCTCATCCTTACTAGGTTCACGTGTTACTAATCCATAGACTCTTAGGATTGTTGGTTCTAAGCCTCAGTTCAGTTTCTACCCTTTTAGTATGATGATTAGTTGGACCCGGAACCTTGAATTGATGTTGTTGAGTGGCTATGCTATCATTTGTATGATGTCTCAAAATCTTTTTTGAGCATTTACAGTTGTTATGCTGCCCGATTTCTTCCAGGAATTCTAATGCCTTTGTATTACTTCGTGTTTCAGATGTCTGGCCGCACACCTCACCAAGTGTTTCGTTTGACTCGGTGCATTAATGTGCCCGGTCACACGGCCATGCTAGTCCGTGTGTTGACTGAAACCGGCTACCGCTGGTATCCTGAGTAGACCGTGGAGGAACAGTACCGGGATTTCAATCAGAGTCAGTATTTCTGCACTGTCCGGATATACCCCTCATATCCCGGAGCTAACGACCCCATCCACTGGTTTGTATACTAATGCTGCTCATGAGGAGCCACTGCTTCAGACTACTGTCCAGATGCTGGAGGATTGGGACCGTGAGGTCCGTGCCCTCCAGATGGAGCTGTATAACACTCGAGCCGCCCACTGGACTACTTTGACACGGCTTGCACCTGCTGTGCACGCCGGATATCTGGATATGCGGGATTTGTACCCCGTGCGGACTCGTCTGCCTGATCGTATGGATTGGCGTGACGTTGGGGGTATTGCACCCCCACCTGGGCATCGGTTACCACAAACATCAGGCCCGAGGCCACATCCATGTCCCTATGGTCCACAGCCTTCGAGTGCTCGAGAGTTTCAAGATCCATCTGTTCCACTTCCAGGCTACGGTGGTAATCTTTACGAAGATTACTACGGGAATGTCTGAGCTAGACCGTGGCAGTAGTAGTATCGTAGTAGTTGTATTTCCACAGTCCTGCGTGTCTTGTGGAATATGACTTAGTTTGTACTGAGTCCCGGAGGTGTAGTTAAATAATGTATAGGAGCTTGGAATGCCTCTGATGAGATGTATCGTCTTTCATTGTAGTTGTACTTTAGCCTTGGTTTGTACTAAACTATGTATGGTGTGTATGACCACTGGTGTATATATGGCAGTTTCTATATTACCATGTCGTACGAATGAACATCTCTGCATTCCGTGTCATTCATTACATTCTGCACTCCTATGTCAAGTTTTTGCCATCCTTGTCTAAACCATTGTTTTGTTTTCCTAGGATGGTCAACACTCGCAGCACTCCTGCTGCTCAGGAGCAGGGTGAGGCTAGTGGGGCTAGAGATGAGAATCTGCCCCAGCCACCCTCCTTGGCTGAACTTATGCTCGAGGCAGAACGGAACAAGAGAGAGACCAATCGTCTGCTAGAACGCATAGAGCAGAACACTGGGTTCCATCAGAGGAATGACGTGGTGTCAATCAATGACTTTATCAAGATGTGCCCACCCAAGTTCCATCATTCCACTGAACCTCTGGATGCGGATGACTGGCTTCGTAGTATCACCCACAAGCTACACTCTGCCCGTGTGGCCGAAGCTGACAAGGTTATCTACGCCGCCTACCATCTTGAGGGCCCTGCTAGTCTGTGGTGGGAAAACTTTGAGGCTATGCGTCCTGCAGGCCAAATCACTACTTGGGCTGAGTTCAGTGAGGCATTCCATGAACATCACATTCCGGAAGGTCTCATGGATCGCAAGCGGGAGGAATTCTACAATTTCACTCAGGGCCGGTTAACAGTGGATGGCTATAGTCGCGAGTTTGGCAACTTGGCACACTATGCACCTGAGGAAGTATCCACCGATGCCAAGAAGTAGGCGAGGTTCCGCAAGGGACTCAGCCCTGAACTTCGCCGAGATCTACGTCTGCACAAGTGCACCTCCTTCCAGAAGTTGGTGAAAAAAGCTATCAGTGCTGAGACGGGCCAGACTGATTTCGAAGCCACACGCAAGCATCCTCGTGACTTTGGTTCCTCATCCGGCTCTGAATCTCACAAGCGCCGTGTGTGTGTTCCTAACACTGCTCTACCACCCAAGTACACACCGAGGCCATCCTATGAGGCGCCTCGCCCAACTCAATAGTATGCACCTGCCAAGACTTATGGAGGACCACCTACCAACTTTGCTCCACGCACTGGCACTGTGACATGCTTCAAGTGTGGAGAACCGGGGCACTACATGCGTGAGTGTCCTCAGAACCAGCCAGGAAAGCCCGCTGGCCGTGGTAAGCCAACAGGCAAGGTGAACTATGTCAAGCCAATCCCCACTGCACGTGGTCATGTCAACTATGTCTCTGCTGAGGAAGCTTATGAGGATCCTAATGTCGTCCTTGGTACGCTTCTTGTTAACTGACATCCGGCATCTGTTCTTTTCGATACTGGAGCATCTCATTTGTTCATATCTAAGAGCTATGCTCGAATGCACAACATGACTTTTTGTGACATGCCCACTTCCATGGTTATTCAAACTCCTGGTTCAAAGTGGCAAACCTCTAGGGTAAGCCATGGAAATGAAATTCTTGTCGATAGACTTGTTTTCCTTGCATCACTAATCGCTCTCAAGTCCTCGGACATAAACATCATCTTGGGTATGGACTGGATGACGACTCATTACGCCAAGATTGATTGCTACACTAGGACCGTTCAACTTACACACTCGTCTGGCAAGACAGTCAATGTCTTGACCCGAATGGCTGAGCGTCAGCTCTACTCTCTTAATGCCAGCCCTTTACCAGAACTCGAAGATATTCCAGTAGTCCG
Source organism: Secale cereale (assembly GCA_902687465.1). Classification (NCBI taxonomy): domain Eukaryota; kingdom Viridiplantae; phylum Streptophyta; class Magnoliopsida; order Poales; family Poaceae; genus Secale; species Secale cereale. The sequence continues at coordinate 368,657,149 of LR738712.1, read as the reverse complement.
TGACTTTCCGGATGTTTTTCCAGAAGAACTGCCAGGTGTTCCACCTGACAGAGATGTCGAGTTCGTGATAGATCATATTCCAGGAACTGTCCCAATCTCTAGGAGACCTTATAAGATGGCACCCCTAGAATTAGCTGAGCTTAAGAAACAACTCGATGAGTCCTTGAAAACGGGTTTCATCCATCCTAGTTCTTCACCTTGGGCTTGTCCCGTCATGTTCGTCAAGAAGAAGGATGGAACGGAATGGATGGTTGTAGATTACCGACCTGTCAATCTGGTCACCATAAAGAACAAGTATCCGCTCCCCAGGATCAACGACCTATATGATCAGCTCGCTGGATCCTCAGTCTTTTCCAAAATAGATTTGAGGTTGGGCTACCATCAAATCAAAATCAAGAACGGGGACATTCCTAAGACGGCCTTTGTTACTCGTTATGGCCAATACGAGTACACCGTCATGTCCTTCGGGTTAACCAATGCCCCAGCCACCTTCTCCCGGCTAATGAATTCTATATTCATGGAGTATTTGGATAAATTCGTCGTGGTATACCTTGATGTTACGGTGCCTGGTAGTGAGTTCGATGTTACGGTGCTTGATCCCAGTGATAGAAATGGAACCGACACATATGTATCGTTGCCACTTGATGTCTACTACGCAACCTTCTTCTTGTAGACGTTGTTGGGCCACCAAGTGCATAGGTTTGTAGAACAGTAGCAAATTTCCCTCAAGTGGATGATCGAAGGTTTATTAATCCGTGGGAGGCGTAGGATGAAGATGGTCTCTCTCAAACAACCCTGCAACCAAATAACAAAGAGTCTCTTGTGTCCCCAAAACACTCAATACAATGGTAAATTGTATAGATGCACTAGTTCGGCGAAGAGATGGTGATACAAGTGCAATATGGATGGTAGATATAGGTTTTTGTAATATGAAAATATAAAAATAGCATGGTAACAAGTGATAAAAGTGAGCACAAACAGTATTGCAATGCTTTGAAACAAGGCCTAGGGTTCATACTTTCACTAATGCAAGTTCTCTCAATAATAATAACATAACTGGATCATATAACTATCCCTCAACATGCAACAAAGAGTCACTCCAAAGTCACTAATAGCGGAGAACAAAGGAAGAGATTATTGTAGGGTGCGAAACCACCTCAAAGTTATTCTTTCTGATCCATCTATTCAAGAGTCCGTAGTAAAATAGCACACTGTTCAAGAAATCTTCCGATTCAGCGATTTATCGTCCGATTTATCGCTACTCTTGGGATGACCGATAAGATTATGCCTTATCTTCATCATTTATCATTTGGGCCGATTTATCGCTATGACAAGTGATTTATCGGGAATCTACCGATAAATCGGGCCTATTCGTGGCACTATGTTTGCAAGAACTATGTTTATTTGTGTTATCCGGACCTTGTTACGCAATATCTAATGTTTTTCTATTTTGTTTGTCATTATATCAGGATTCAAAGCTAGGATTCAAGGTAACACTTCTGTCCAATATTGTTTTGGTGTTGAATATAGCATATTTTAGTGTTGGGAACCTCAGATTTGAAAAAATGGCCGATTAATAGTCGACCGTTAAAATCGATTAATCGACCGATTTCCGATTAATCTCTAATCCCCAGGTGACCGAGACGGTAACGATAAGCGATATCCTCAACATTGAAATAGCACGAAGCTATTAATTCCGTTCGATCTATCCTAGAGTTCATACCAGAATAACACCTTAAGGCACAAATCAACCAAAAACCTAATGTCACCTAGATACTCCAATGTCACCTCCAGTATCCGTATGTATGATTATACGATATGCATCACACAATCTCAGATTCATCTATTCAACCAACACAAAGAACTTCAAAGAGTGCCCCAAAGTTTCTACCGGAGAGTCAAGATGAAAACGTGTGCCAACCCTTATGCATAGATTCCCAAGGTCACGGAACCCGCAAGTTGATCACCAAAACATACATCAAGTGAATCGATAGAAAACCCCATTGTCACCACGGGTATCCGACGCAAGGCATACATCAAGTATTCTAAAATCCTTACGGACTCAATCCGATAAGATAACTTCAAAGGGAAAACTCAATCCATTACAAGAAGGTAGAGGGGGAAAACATCATAAGATCCAACTATAGTAGCAAAGCTCGCGATACATCAAGATCGTGCCATCTCAAGAACATGAGAGAGAGAGAGAGAGAGAGAGATCAAACACATAGCTACTGGTACATACCCTTAGCCCCGAGGGTGAACTACTCCCTCCTCATCATGGAGAGTGCCGGGATGATGAAGATGGCCACCGGAGAGGGATTCCCCCCCTCCGGCAGGGTGTCGAAACGGGTCTAGATTGGTTTTCGGTGGCTACAGAGGCTTGCGGTGACGGAACTCCCGATCTAGGTTATTTTTTGGAGGTTTGGGTATACATAAGAGGTGTTGGAGTCAGGAACATACAAGGGGGGGGGGGGTCCCCGAGCCGGCCACGAGATAGGGGCGCGCCCCCATCCTCGTGGTGGCCTCAGGACTCCTCTGGTCCATCTCCGGTACTCCTTGGACTTCTCCTGGTCCAAAACCAACCTCCGTTGAGTTTTAGGTCAATTGGGCTCCGTTTGGTATTCCTTTTCTGCGATACTCAAAAACAAGGAAAAACATAAACTGGCACTGGCTCTGGGTTAATAGGTTAGTCCCAAAAATCATATAAAAGTGTATATTAAATCCCATTAAACATGCAAAACAGATAATATAATAGCATGTAATAATCAAAAATTAGAGATACGTTGGAGACGTATCAAGCATCCCCAAGCTTAATTCCTGCTCGTCCTCGATTAGGTAAATGATAAAAAATGGAATTTTTGATGTGGAATGCTACCTAACATAATTATCAATGTAATTTTCTTTATTGTGGCAAGAATATTCAGATCCGAAAGATTCAAGACAAAATTTTAATATTGACATAAAAACAATAATACTTCAAGCATACTAGCATAGCAATTATGTCTTCCCAAAATAACATGGCCAAAGAAAGTTCATCCCTACAAAATCATATAGTTTGGCTATGCTCCATCTTCATCACACAAAATACTCAAATCATGCACAACCACGGTTTCAACCAAGCAATTGTTCCGTACTTAAAAATTTTCAAACTTTTTCAACATTCACGCAATACATGAGCATGAGCCATGGATATAGCAGTATAGGTGGAATAGAGTGGTGGTTGTGGAGAAGACAAAAAGAAGGAAGATGGTCTCACATCAACTAGGCGTATCAACGGGCTATGGAGATGCCCATCAATAGATATCGATGTGAGTGAGTAGGGATTGCCAGGCAACGGATGCACTAGAGCTATAAATGTATGAAGCTCAACAAAAGAAACTAAGAGGGTGTGCATCCAACTTGCTTGCTCACGAAGACCTAGGGCATTTGAGGAAGCCCGTCGTTGGAATATACAAGCCAAGTTCTATAATGGAAATTCCCACTAGTATATGAAGGTGACTAAACAAGAGACTCTCTATCATGAAGATCATGGTGCTACTTTGAAGCACAAGTGTAGAAAAAGATAGTAGCATTGTCCCCCCCCCCTTTTTTTTGGACCTTCCTTTTTTATTTGGCCTTTCTTTTCTTTCTTTTTTCTTTTTTTATTTGGCCTTTCTTTTTTATGGCCTTTCTCTTTTTTTTTGGTACAATGCTCTAATAATGATGATCATCAAACTTCTATTTATTTACAACTCAAAAATTACAACTCGGTACTAGAACAGAATATGACTATATATGAATGCATCCGGTGGTGTACCGGGATGTGCAATGTATCAAGAGTGACATGTATGATTTTTTTGCATGGTGGCCTTGCCACAAATACGATGTCAACTACATGGTCATGCATCGCAATATGACAATGATGAAGCATGTCATAATAAAAAGGAATGGTGGAAAGTTGCATGGCAATATATCTCGGAATGGCTATGGGAATGTCGTGATAGGTAGGTATGGTGGCTGTTTTGAGGAAGGTATATGGTGGGTGTATGGTACCGGCAAAAGTTGCGCGACACTAGAGAGGCTAGCAATGGTGGAAGGGTGAGCGTGCGTATAACCCATGGAATCAACATTAGTCATAAAGAACTCACATACTTATTGCAAAAATATACACGTCATTAAAACAAAGTACTGCATGCATGCTCCTAGGGGAAGGGTTGGTAGGAGTTAACCATCTGTGATCCCGACCTCCACACAAAGGATGCCAATCAAAGAAATACATCATGCTTCAAATTTGTCACACAACGGTTACCATACGTGCATGCTACGGGACTTGCAAACCTCAACACAAGTATTTCTCAAATTCACAACTACTCTACTAGCATGACTCTAATATCACCATCCTCATATCTCAAAAGGATCATCAAGTATCAAACATCTCATAGTATTCAATGCACTTCATATGAAAGTTTTTATTATACCCATCTTGGATGCCCATCATATTAGGACTAAATTCATAACCAAAGAAAATTACCATGCTGTTCTAAAAGACTCTCAAAATAATATAAGTGAAGCATGAGAGTTCATCTATTTCTTCAAAATATAACCACCACCGTGCTCTAAAAATATATAAGTGAAGCACTAGAGCAACCGACAAACTACTCCGAAAGATATAAGTGAAGATTAATGAGTAATTGAATAATTATGTAACTATGTGAAGACTCTCTAACATTTAAGAGTTTCAGATCTTGGGATATTATTCAAACATCAAGCAAAACAAAATAAAATAAATTGATGCTCCAAGCAAAACACATATCATGTGGTGAATAAAAATATAGCCGCAAGTAAAGTTACCGATGAACGAAGACGAAAGAGGGGATGCCTTCCGGGGCATCCCCAAGCTTAGGCTCTTGGTTGTCCTTGAATATTACCTTGGGGGTGCCTTGGGCATCCCCAAGCTTAGGCTCTTTCCACTCCTTATTCCATAGTCCATCGAATCTTTACCCAAAACATGAAAACTTCACAACACAAAACTCAATAGAAAACTCGTAAGCTCTGATAGTATAAGAAAATAAAACCACCACTTAGGTACTGTTGTGAACTCATTCTACATTCATATTGGTGTAAAACCTACTTTATTCCAAATTCTATGTGGTTCATACCTTCCGATACTACTCAAAGATTTATCAAAATAAGCAAACAACACAATGAAAACAGAATCTGTCAAAAACAGAACAATCTGTAGTAATCGATAACTTTTGAATACTTCTGTAAATCTAAAAATTCTGAAATAAATTGGTGGACGTGAGGAATTTGTCTATTAATCTTCTTAAAAAATAATCAACTTAAAATCACTCTGCAGTAAAACATGGCAGCTAATCTCGTGAGCGCAAGTTTTCTGTTTTTTTTACAGAAAGATCACATTAACATTCACCCAAGTCTTTCCAAAGGTTCTACTTGGCACTTTATTGAAATAAAAGCTATAAAACATGATTACTACAGTATCTTAATCATGTGAACACACAAAAACAGTATGGGTAAATATTGGGTTGTCTCCCAACAAGCGCTTTTCTTTAATGCCTTTTAGCTAGGCCTGGTGATTTCAATGATGCTCGGATAAAAGATAAGAATTGAAACATAAAGAGAGCATCATGAAAAATATAAATAGAACATTTAAGTCTAACCCACTTCCTATGCATAGGGATTTTGTGAGCAAACAAGTGATGGTAACGAGAATCAACTAGCATAGGAAGGGAGAACAAGCATAGCTTCAAAACTTTCAACATATAGAGAGGAAACTTGATATTATTGCAATAGGTAGAAACATATGTTCCTCTCTCATAATAATTTTTAGTAGCATCATGAATGAATTAAACAATATAAACATCACATAAAGCATTCTTTTCATGATCCCCAAGCATATAAATTTTATTATTCTCCACATCAGCAAAATTCTTCTCATTCGGAATAGTGTGAGTATCATAAGAAACTTGAATACTATAGATTGTTTCCACATTAAAAGAGTAATGTTCAGAAAAAGGGTAATCATAATCATGACAAGTTTTATAAATATAATCATCATTACTTTTTATCGCATAATTGTCATCACAATAATCATCATAAATAGGAGGCATGCTATCATCATGATAACTTTGCATATCAAAACTTGGGAGGCTAAAAATATCATCTTTATCAAACGTATCATCCCCAAGCTTGGGATAAACATTAATTGCAGCAAATAAATTCTCAAACAAGTCATTCTCATCAAACATAGCATCCCCAAGCTTGGGCCTTTTCATATCATAAGCACAATCACTCTCATCATTAATAGTATGGATAGCACCGATAGTATAGCGATTATCATCATCACAATGAGTAATAGGAGCAACATCATTTAGGAGGGATACCTTTTTACCATTGCTTCTCCGTCTTTTCTTTTTCTTCTTCACATTATGTGTGGGTTTAATCCTCCTTTTGCAGCTCCTTATTAATGAGATTGGTTTAATAGAAGGCTCCTCCTCGTTACCAAATTCATCATAAGAAATAATAGGAAGATATTGGGAAGGCTCTTTCCTTTCATTAGTATTCTCTTCATCTTCTACTTGTTTTCTTGTCTTTATGTAATTCGCAATATAAGGCATTTCAATGCAATTCACCGCACAATACATAAATATTTCTTCTAGATCAAAATCAAGAACTCTTTCAAGGGCAAATTCTAGAATATTCTTAGTTATACGATTCATTTCTTCGTAACCCAAAAGCAAACTAAGTTCATTATGGTGTGCAAGCGAAATCAAGTCATCACAATTTTTGGACACGATTCGATCATGAAACAATTTGCATTGGATATTTAAATGATCATGTTCATTGCAAAGTTCACAAGGATGGCTAGGAAAAATTAAATTTCAGCACAAACATCTAGCCTTTCTTGCAACCTTTTAGTTTCTAAATACTTATGCCTCTTGCAAAATCTATCTTCCCTGTTTGGTGTGTACTTGCAAACTCTATGCACTCCACAAAAATTGACATGCTTATATGAGATATTTTCATCATGACTAGTGCAATCATCATTAGTACAATGGACATACAAGGAGCTCCTACTAACAACATTGCAATCATGCTCATCATTCAAAGATTTAGTGCCGAACATTTTAATGCATTCTTCTTCTAGTACTTGAGCACAATTTTCCTTCCCATCATTTTCACGAAAGATACTAAAAAGATGAAGCATATGAGGCAACCTCAATTCAATTTTTTTGTAGTTTTCTTTTCTAAACTAAACTAGTGATAAAACAATAAACTAAAAGATTCGATTGCAAGATCTAATGATATATCTTCAAGCACTCACCTCCCCGGCAACAACGCCAGAAATTGCTTCGTTGACGGGATGTGAGTGCCGCTTACCTAGCCTCCCCGGCAACGGTGCCAGAAATTGCTTGATGTCTACTATGCAACCTTTTTCTCGTAGACGTTGGTGGGCACACAGTAACTGAACAACTTTGGTTGGTTTGCCAGGAATTGGTTCAGTGTCGCAAAGTGAGGTTGATTGAACAGATTGCCTTGGCCTTGGTTCCCATGATTGCCTTGATTTGCTTGGTTGGCTTGAAAATTCTGCATCATTAGCATGAGCATCTGAGTGTTCTGGTTGGTTGCTTGCATAATTGCTCTCCATGCCTCAGACGGAGGTGGAGGGGAAGGAGGACTTTCAGGAGGACGCTCTTCTTCACCCTCTTGGTTTGGGTTGGGAACCTTCTTAGGAGCCATCCTGAATATGATGACAACCGTTAGCCATTGATGCAAAATAGGTAAGCTGAATCAACGGCTAGATATTTGCAACATAAAGTCTTCACAATGAACATTCAAACAAAATGAACGAATGAATTCCACAGTTTAATGATACAACAATCTTGTCGAGAAGCCACTTGGGAGAACAAAAGATAAAATAAAACATCAAGGTACAGATGGAACAAATACATGATAGAAGTTTCGTCCCACATGATCGTGCTAAATGCCCCATGGTATGTGTTACAAAGGGTGTTGCAATCCCCGGATCAGCATAGCCAAGGACCCTTTAAGATGCAACTCCCAATTGGAACAACGCCCATGAAACCTCTTCACTCGATGTTGAACCCCAAACCTCATACCATGCACTCATTGGAAGACTGCCTACGAGCTACTTGAAAAACCCACCTATTAATTCCCGAAGCTTTCCGGTTATGCAATCTGGTGTTGGGGATACAGGGGAAGCACCGCGCACTCAACTCTAAACCTACATCCAGATGTATCCATCTGTCAACACATAACAAGTCATCCTCGGAAACTGTTTACCTCGGACCTTCAAAACGCATCCGCTATACTAGCTGTGGAAATACACCCGAACTATCCCCCCAGTACTGGGTGACGTCGGGGTTATCTCACCACCAGACATGCATAGAAGAGTTTTCGATATCGGCCGTCTTAAGTATTCTAGAACCGCTACGATACATTTGTGATGACAACACCTCAGAGCTGAACTCCCCGGGACACTGCCACAACCCCTAAATGACAGGAGGCATCGAGAACAATGTTCTCGTCACACAGATATCGGAACAATCCAAACAATACTCGCATGATCCTAAAAAATATTTTAGTGAATTTTTGAGAGTAGAGGAGATAGAACAACGTCAGGAGTCCTCACCTGAGCGATGAAGGGATGAGGAGTAAAAAGAAATCCTACTCTTCGATATATATAGGACTCAAAACATTTTGTGTGTGTGCCTAGACTCAACCGTCAGCGATTCGATCAATCAGGGGCTCCTAGGTCGGAGAAGGCTCTGAATACCAACTTGTCATGCCTAGTATGCGGCTATGTCCCCACGTGTCGAGGCACGACTTAAGGACATAAACGCATAATAGAATTATCTCAAGTATGGTATCTTTGCACATCTCATGTAAAATTCAGGGATGAAATTGTAAAATGATAGTTGGCTTACACTCGCCATGTCACACACTGAATACAATAGCATACATCATCCAAGAACATCAGGGTCCGACTACGGATGTAATCCAAACGAGAAAGATACCATAAAGAACACAAGCCCGGATCCTCCTAGTAAGAACCACTACTGATCGTCAGGATAAGACACCTACTAATGTCCACACTCTTCATCAAACTCCAAGTGAAGTTCTGAACCATCTCCTGCATAGTTCTCAACGGTACCTCCATCTGGTGTTTCTTGAATCTATGAGTCACAGAGGACTCATCAATCCCGTTTCCGGGTATCCAAACTACCAAAAACCTTAGGTGTGGAAAGGCTATAAACAAGGGTTGCAGCAAGCACTAAGCACTAGCTTATGAATTTAGAGCGAGAAGAGAGAAAGTGCCAACGATCGCCAAGTTGATCAAGAAGTGATCCTAGCTACTCACGATCAGACATAACCCCATCGTGTTCACTTCCCGAAGCCCTTCAGAAAGAGACCATCACGTTTACCCACGCAGGTAGTTTATTCATGAATAAGGTGTCAAGTTATCTACAAACGGATATTAACAAATTCCCATCTACCACATAACCGCGGGCACGGCTTTCGAAAGATCAAACCCTGCAGGGGTGTCCCAACTTAGCCCATCACAAGCTCACGATCCGCGGAGTCGCAACTCCAAAGTCAAAAGACCCGAGTATTCTCGGAATCCCGTGCTCAAGATATTTTGACAAAGGTAAAACTAATCCAGCCAGATCTCCCGGCGTGTCGACACCCTGATAGTAGTCGCGCGTATCTCGTCTTAGGCAACGGCCGGATGAGCAAAGCGTACAGGTGCCAAAATACCCCAAGTTGCCAAGGTGCGGACCCGCACAGTGCTCTAGTTTGGACCAACACTCATGAGGAGCACTGGCCTGGGGGGTGGATTAAGACCTCATGTTTATAACTCCCTATGCAAGTTTTAGTTATTTAGGCAAATGTAAAACCAATGTTGGGCCTTGCTGGAAAAGCTTTAAACAGAGCGAATTATCAAGGGGGGGCCATAAACCCCAATCGTGTTAGGAACGCAAAATCAAGGAACATAACACCGGTTTATCGGTTCCTAAGGTGGCATTAGTGGAACAAAACTCCAAGCAGAAAGGCTTAGCCTTCCACCCATTACCAATATATAGGTGAATTAGTTTTTAACATGTATTATATTGTGTTATCCCAACAACAACTTCATCGTGGAGCAAAATCTTCAAAACTTCACCTACAACTAACAATGCTATAAGAGGGGCTGAGCAATGCGTACTTAGCCAAACAACGGTTTGCTAGGAAGGTGGTTAGAGTGTTTCGTGGCAACAATAGGAGGGCTGACAAACAAGAATAGGCATCGAGGAAATTGTCTAAAGAACGAGACATCTAGCATAGGCAAAGATAGAAGTGATACCTGGGAATGGTCATCTTGCCTGTTGATTCCATGGAGGGATCATAACCTTGCTCCTCAAACTCAGCCTCGAAAGGAACCTCGAACTCCGAATCATCACTGGGCTCTAACCAACACAACAATGCAAACAACGGAACGACAATCAATCATCATGCTATTCTCAAACACATGATGCATGAATATGATGCATATGGACATGGATAAGGCATCATGTAACTCCTAGGAAAAAGAAGAGTGCACAAGCTACATGGCAATTACAAGATCACACACATGAGCAACACAATCAAAAGGAACAAAACTAGCATGGCCACAAGTGGTTATGTAGATTATTTAAACAAGCACCCAACAAGTTTGTAAGAGTTGTTTAACATGGCAAGGGGTGCATCTAGGACTAACAGCAACATGCTAGCATTTTAAATGGGCCGGAAAGAACAAAACTCATATTTTAAAGTTGTTAAACATGCAAAGTAACAGCACCACATTAATATACACATTTTTCCACCCCAAATGCATATAAAGTTTGTTAAATTTAGAGTTGCAGATATTTAGTTATGATTTTTGCAAGTTTGAGCATATTTAAACAGAAATTCATTCAAACAGCATTTTAAATGTTTTAAACATGGCAACAAACTACATATTAATATTCTACATGAAAAACTAAGCAGTTTTCATATATAACTTATTTTCATCAGAGGAATATTTTAACAGATATAAAATATGCAAAGATAATGCAGAAAAACAAAAACAAAAACAAAATAGAAAAGAAAAACAAAAGAAAAGGGGCAAGCTGACCCAGTTGGATCTAGCCCTAGCCACTGACCCGTGGGTCCAGAGGTGCTGAGGTGGCAGCGGCGGGTGCGGGTGTGTGTGCGCGCGAGCTGTGAGAATGACAGGTGGGGCCGGCCTGTCAGTGGCACCTATGAAGGAAAAAAAGGGGGAATAATCCCACTGCCCCCGGTGTGATTCGAACCCAGAATATCGTGGTAGCGAGGGGGAGGCTCAGGCCACTGGGCTGAGTGCGGGCGTTTGACAGAGAGGGAGCCTGGCTACTCTTGAGGTAATCTGCAACAAGCACAGGTCCTCATCTTCCTCCAATAGAGAGGCTCGTCGGAGGTGAGCTTCAACGGCGACGGCGAGGCACTACAGGTGCTGGCGGGCGGGCGGAACCTGCAGGAGGGTGCGGGAGTGCGTGCGCACGAAGCTCGGTTCCAAAGCGAGGGAGCGCGGGGCGCAGCAGAGGCAGAGGTCGGGCTCGTGCGCGAGCACGGCTCGATGCGGTGTGCAGGGGCGGCGGCAGGGCGAAACAGGGTTGCAGATCTACTACCTAGTGCGTACAGGTGCGCGCGACGTGAAAGCGGAGCTGCTGGGGACGCGGGGCGCGCAGACTGCGAGCGTTCTCTGAATACTTCAGAGAACCACCGGATCACGGGGAGCGCGGGGTTGGCATGGATCCGACAACGACGCTGGTGCACTAAAGGCGACGGAAAAGGAGCAGGGAAGGGGCTGGATATACCTTGTTTACCTAGGACGTGCAGACGGGGCCGGGCTCGTAGCAGAACGACGGCAACGACGGCGAGGAAGCCCGGCGAGCTTCTGACCGAGAAGATGACGAGGACGACGACATTGTGGAAGGAGATCTTGGGCTCGGCCATTCGCCTGAACAGATCCGCGGCAACGCGGCGGGTCCGAAGGATGTCGAGGAGGAAGACCAGGGCGAGCTATGCCGGTGGCAAGCTGTAGCTCGGGTCGGCCATGGCATCGGCGACAACGTGCGAGGAGAGGTGTGGAGATGTGCAACGTGGAGGGAGGAAGGAGGAGAGGGGAAACCCTAGGAGGCTCTGCTCGGGTTTAAAAGGAGCGGACGACGCGCTGGCCTCGACGTCCGTGAGATCACGGCATGACGGAGTGGGCATGCTCTGACTCTTGAGGCGAGCGACGGAGGAATACGGAGCAACGAAGGGAGAGAGGCTAGCAGGCGGGCCCCAGCGAGAGGGGGGTCACGGCGCGACAGCCCGCTGGCGGGCTGCGCGCGTGGAGGAGCTGGCTGGGCCGCGGTGCTGGCTGCTGGGCCTGGTGGCTGTGCTACTAGGTGCTGCTGCTGCTGCGCTGCTCTGGCTACGACTGGCCTTTTCCCTTTTTTTTTCTTCAGACAGAAAAGAAAAACAAAAAGAAAAGCTCAGGGACCTATGGGAGGAGTATGGAAAATTTAAAAATATTCCCAAGCTCCTGTGAAAATGCTCTATTTTATAAAATTGTCATGGGCATTTTTAGAGGAAGTAAAATAATTCAAGTTTGAAAATAATTCCAACTTGAGCCCTTTTAAAATCTAACCAAAACAATTCCAACAGAGGTGTAGCTTTGCAATGTGACTCATGACAGTGTAACTTAGATGTGGGGAGGAGATGAACATTATTGGAAGAGGCTAAGTCGCTTGCAAAATTACTTAAAGAAAGGAAAGAAAAAAAAGGAAGAAGAAGAGTGATGCAAAAGGAAGAGGGGGGTTTAGGGTTAGCATGGGCATGGTTTCTATCACCACTAACATAAGAACAAGATGCACTCACTTGGCATGCTAGGACAAGGATCATCACATATGCAAGTAAAAGAATGCTAAGATGAACATGATGCCATGGTGATGATGAAGCAATGCATGGTTGCAACAAGGAAAAGGAACATGACAATGCAATACAATAAGAATGTATAATTGAAAAAGAACCCCCAAGGAAAGGACAAGGATCAAATGATAAATGCTTTATTACTATATATGGAAGGTATCACATATGGGGTGTTACACCATTTTGGGCTGCGGCCAACTCTCAATAGCTTCAATCTTGGCTTTATCAACCTCAATTCCCTGTGGAGTAACAACATAGCCAAGAAAAGATACTCGGTTGGTGCAAAAGGTGCACTTTCCAATGTTACCAAACAAACATGCATCACGTACAGCAATAAAAACAACACGTAAATGTTCCAAATGTTCCTCCAAAGATCTGCTATAAATCAATATATCATCAAAGTAAACTACCACAAATCCTCCAATGAAAGCACGTACAACTTCACTCATTAATCTCATGAAAGTACTAGGTACATTAGTTAACCCAAAAGGCATGACTAACCACTCATAAAATCCAAACTTAGTTTTAAATGTTGTTTTCCATTCATCTCCCAATTTCATACGAATTTGATGGTATCCACAACGCAAATCAACTTTGGAGAATATTGTAGAGCCACTCAATTCATCAAGCATATCATCTAGCCTAGGAATAGGATGACGATAACGAATTGTAATATTATTAATGCCTCTACAATCAACAGACATACGCTATGTGCCATCCTTTTTCGGCACTAGAATAATAGGAATAGCAAAAGGACTAAGGGATTCGCATGTATAACCTTTGTCGGGTAGCTCCTGTACTTGACGCATAATCTCCTTTGTCTCCTCTGGATTGGTATGGTATGGTGCGCGGTTGGGTAGCGATGCACCGGGAATTAAGTCAATCTGATGCTCAATCCCTCGAATAGGTGGTAATCCCGGTGGCACGTCTTGTGGAAAGACATCCGCAAACTCCTGCAAAATGTTAGTGACAGCAGGAGGCATAGAGGAAGGCACGTCCTCGAATGAAAATAATGCCTCTTTGCACACAAAAGCATAGCAAACAAATTTGCTTAAATCTAGATCATCAATATCAGATTTGGTGGTAAGTAAACATCCACTTTTTAATTTAATTTCACATGCAACATGAGATGATGGTGTGTTATTAGGCTTCATTTGTTGCTCAAAGTCTTTTGCCACAATTTGATTTTCACTCTTATTTTGCTCCTGTTTCGCTTTATTAGCTCTATTAATAATTGAATATCATCTTTTAAAATGGAATCAGGAGACATAGGAAGCAAAGTAATACATTTATCCTTATGAACAAGAGTATACTGATTGTTTCTACCATGGTGTACAGAATTTTTATCAAACGGCCATGGTCTACCAAGTAATAAGGAACATGCTTGCATGGGTACCCCATCACAATCAACATAATCAGCATATGTGGAGATACTAAAATGCACACGAACAGTACGTGTTACCTTCACCTTGCTGCAGTTGTTGAACCATTGGATGTAGTAAGGATGCGGATGTGGTCTTGTGGTGAGAGATAGCTTCTCCACCATCTCCATGCTAGCCAAGTTGTTGCAGCTCTCTCCATCTCTGATGACATGAACATAATGTTCCTTCACAACTCCCTTTGTATGGAACAAATTATGCCTCTGATTTTGCTCCGCTTCTGTGACCTGCACACTCAAAACACGTTGAGCAACTAAATATTCATACCTGTCAGCGTCTTCAGGAGCCATGTATTGTGTCTCATTTTCAGGATCATCTCCAACATGTTCTTCACGTGTAATAAGAGCTAAAATCTCCTCATCATAGTCACTAGCGGACTCATAATCACCATCTTCAGTAGCAATCATGACACGCAGAGATGGGCATTTGCTCGCGTAGTGACCACGACCAGTGCAACGACGACATATAACATCATGTGTTGGCCCTGTGGATGCCATGGATGAAGAAGAACTCTGCGCAGGACCGGAATGTGTACTCCTGGTTGATGGTGGTGGTGCCTGTTTACTTATATCACGGCTAGAAGTCACAGATGAAGTAGCCGGTGGTGCAGCCGGACGTGTCGAAGTAGATGATGCACGCGGTGTCCATGATGAAGGTCGACCTACAGAATAATTAGTTCGCGCAAAGGCATGTCGATCCTGCACTTCACGTTCAGCTTTGGAAGCAAGATGGAATAAACGAGTGACATTATTATACTCCTTATACTCTAGAATTGTCTGAATCTCTCTATTTATGCCACCCATAAAACAAGCAAGCATAGCCTCATTATCCTCAACAATGCCACATCTAATCAGGCCAGTTTGTAATTCCTGATAATATTCCTCTACATAATTTTTTCCTTGTCTTAAACGCTGCAATTTCTGAAGTAATTCGCGTTGATAGTACGGTGGAACCCATCGAGTACGCATAGCAGTTTTCAAAGCATACCAATTACTTGAAATATTATCCGGATATAATTTACAATATTCAGACCACCACACACAAGCAAAAGTAGTGAAAGCACAAAGAGTAGCAGCAACACGTCTCTCCTGGGATATTTTAAACATGTAAAACGTTGTTCGGTTTCTAACTCCCAAGTAAGATATATATCAGGAACATATCTACCCTCAAATGGTGGAACATTCAATTTTAGTTTAGGGAGATGGTCATTATCTCGTACCTGAGGGTGTGGTGCAGCCCTACCATTGCGATTATTTGCATGTGGACGACCTGGTGGCTGTGGTGCTGGTTGTTGCACGTAGTTCTGATTTTGATCAACTTCATCCTCTTAATTCCCCGCATAATCGTTCTCCTCCTCAGCAGTAGCAGGAGCCACAGAAGTATCAACAACAGCACCAACAGTTTGGCCAGGCTGAAGAGCGACACCACTTGCTTTTGGGAGGGTTGTTTCGCGACGTGAAGGTGGTTGTTGTTGTTGTTGCAATGGTGCAGCAGGTGGAGGTAGACGCACAAGCACTTCAGCGAATTTGGCATCCAACTTGGTATCAATTGACTTCTCAATGCTATCCATCCTCGCTAGCGCGTTGTCAAAACTGGTCATAACATCTTCTACCTATTGACCCATCATTTGCTAAAATTTATCATGCAACTCCTTGTTCGTCATGTTCTCCCAATCAGTCTCGTCGACTTGTGACCCTAGCATGGTTAGCAGCAAGAGAAACACACAAAAATATAATCCTTCAGACTACTAGAAAATGGTGGTGGTGGCGCGTCACAAATCCGTCAAGCAAATCTCAAATTCTTACCAGTTCTTACCCAGCAGCAGGTGGTGATCGGCAACCGTGGTAGTCAAAACTCTCAAAGCTTGGATAAAGCGATTACCAGGAAGAGTCAAACGCACGACGTAGATGTATGTGGAGCTGGGAATGGCTTATAATATGGTTGCAAAAAGGGTCAGCAATAATCAATTCAGAGATGCAAAGTTGAATAAACACTGAACGACGGTATTGTGCTGGTCCTAGGCTAGACCGTACTAGAGACGCGAGCCTAGAACACTAGCAAAATCACGACGCTGCATGTAAACAGGGGGAAAGCACACTCTGAAAAAAAAATCGCCTCTTTTTTTTGTGCTCCTTTTTTTTTGCCGAAAATCACTATAATGGTGAGTGTCACAAAACTCTTCCCAAGTCAAACTAAGATGATAGGCACGAAATTTTTTGACGATTTTTTTTTGGAATCAAGGCAGCGATGACGAAAAAGTGCGATAAAAAAAACAGTATGATGGCACGTGTCTCAAAAAGACTCAGAAAAGCCTAAAAATAGGATAGGGAAAAAATATGTTCACCTGCCGAAATTTTCCGAGTTCTTTTTTTTTTCCGAGACCTACGCAGGCAAGGAAACCCGAATCCGAAACCTAGATGGATCTCGAGAACAAACCTAATATGAAAAGAACTCGGATTGGTGGTGGATATAT
This sequence comes from Secale cereale, assembly GCA_902687465.1. NCBI lineage: Eukaryota > Viridiplantae > Streptophyta > Magnoliopsida > Poales > Poaceae > Secale > Secale cereale. The sequence goes on along the minus strand of LR738712.1, from coordinate 368,640,262 downwards.
GGTGGTAGGATATGGCAGCTGTTGTAGGTTATGGCAGCGGTGGTGGTATGTGGCAGCGGTGGTGGTATATGGTCGCGGTGCTGGGACATGGCAGCGGTGGTGGTATGGCAGCAGCGATGAATGTGGTGTGGTGGCGGCGTGACAAACTGTGAACAGAACTCAAGACTCTAAAGAACTAGACGCTAAGACAAGCAACTCGACACGACGATGCAACCGCAAATCCAACTAAGCAAACACGGAAAAGATTATGCAATGGCTCAGACTAGTTCGGATATGATGAACTAACCCTAATTTTTTTGGCTTTTTCGTGGACTGTAGGTATGAAGAACGGACTCGATCTAATCTACGAAAAACTGTAAAATCTCACCGAGCAACCTGGAAATCTGATACCACTTGATAGAGGCAAAGGTGTCCCGTCTTTCGATGAGGTGGTGGCTATCGTTTTCGAGGTAGTCGACTGATACAGGGTGGAACCCTAATCAGCGGATCTTTCACGAAATGGAGGGGATCCCACGATGAACACGAAGAACACAAAGGGAAACGGGGGAAAACACGAGAGGAAACACACAAGAACAAGTCCAATCACACATCCACTAGACAATCAAACACACAATATCACAAGATACATGAACAACAAAGGGAAAGATACATGGGTAGAGTTCATCTCCAAGAGGAGGTCTTGAATCCGTGAAGGATCTTCCCGCTAGGGGTCTTGAATCCAAGGTGGATCTTCTCCGTAGAGGGGCCGCGGTCTCTCTCGTGGAGTAGATCCGGGATGGATGAGCAAAGCTCTATCTCTCATATGAGCTAAACCATTGCTAACCCTAAAATGGTGGAGGTGGAGGAGTATATATAGTCTAGTACATGAAGGGGTAAGTGGGAGAGGATACATGGGCCTTTGGCCCGACTCTGCGCGCAGGCAGGCGCCGGATGTCCGGGCTGGGGGCCGGATGTCCGGCCGATCATGGGAGGCCGGATGTCCGGGCACGGGCCGGATGTCCGGCCTGGCGATGGCCGTTCTTCGGGTGCTTCTGTTGCCCTTGCCGGATTTCCGGGGTGATGCCGGATGTCCGGCCTCTGCTGAAGCGCCGGATGTCCGGGCTGGACGCCGGATGTCCGGGCTGGCGCCGGATGTCCGGGCTGGCGCCGGATGTCCGGCGGCTGTAACTTCAGCCGCTCCGTCTTTTTCCGTCTTCTCTTCCAAGCTTCCCTCGCGGATGGTGTAGGTGTTCCTCGGCGCTTGCACTCCTCGTCGTCGTCCGTGAAGCTCCGACAATACCTATGCATGCACACGAGTGGAGTGTCAAGTAGTATACCATCCTCGAAGGGGTCAAGTGAACACGTGTAAAGGAGATGATTCACCTTTATGTATGAGAAATAGAGGTCACACGTGTCACTTCCCAAGCAGACTCTTGACATGGTGATGTCCATAGGATACACCGTATCATCCCCTCCCCCTTGGAAAAGATCCGACCTCGGATCGAAAACCAAATCACCATGGGAAAGAGATGGCGTTGTCATGTAGATGTGGACCATCACGAAGTGCTCATCATCTTGAAGCTCTACATGGGCACTCTCCAATGTCGCACCGTCTAGTGATTCCTTCAAAAGGAGCAAGGACAACAAACACTTGGAAAAACAAATGTGGTTAGCGTTAGTGCAAAACCAAGCATTCAAGAGGTGATTCACCCAACAAGTGTTGTCATCAAGCATATCATAAGGTGTGACAAAGAAGTGTGGCATGGCAAATAAGCATATAAGTTGAGCACAATCAAGAACATCATTGAAACAAGCATGTAAATGTGAGGTAGAGATGCACATATGTGTGACAAGAGAATAAGCATCTACCTCATGGTCATAGCAAGCATGCATAAAGCGCTCAATGAAAGGTCTATGGTAGGCATAAGAATCATTCACAACACCATGTAAAATGAAGCGTCTAAACACATGGGTCACGTGCAAGACAATCCAAGCATAATGTGCATAGGGTGTAGTGAAAATCGAGTGGCACTCAACACAATAGAAATAGCAATTGTTCATCATGTGTGAGGCCATCAAGTCAATCATGTGAAAAGCAATGGGACATGGCATATGTGAAGAGATGACATTGTTGCAACCAAGCATATGATAGGGACAAGTAATCCACAAGTCGGATGCAACACACAAGGCATGTATATCATGATGCATGGAGACGTGTAAATGGCAAGTCGAATCAAGATCTCTAACATCCATGCTCATGGTTTTGAGTGTCTCGAAAGAGAAGGATATCACCTTTAAAGTGTGTCCTTGTGCCTCCTTCACAATGCCGAAGCACAAGCAAGTGCGGTGTAGAAGCGTCGTGGTAGAAAGGGGTTCGCTCTCAAGAGCTCGAATGGTCAACTCACGTGAAGTGGAAGTCGACACATATTCCAAGTATCCTACACAAAAGAGACACAAACCAAAGAAATTGTGTGCGTGGTAAATGTACACATCATCCATCATGATGTGTATGTGCACGTTAGAGTGAGTACAAGATAAGCATCTCTCAAAGAAATTTGATGCATGGTATAAGAACATGTCATCCATCATGAAGGAATAGTTATTGTGTATAGCATGATGTGGATGCAAATTGAGCATACAAGTATGGGGAGCATGCAATGGATAGGATGGACCAAAATCTCCTAAAATGTATGAGGAAACTATGGGGGTCTCCTCATGAGCAATGTCGAAAACATCATTTGGAGAAAAAGGACAACATCCAAAACAATGCATATCGGAAGCTAGGTGATCATGGCATGGCATATGGTGGATATGATGCAAAGGAAGCATGTCAATATCATCACAAGAAAAACAAATGCCAATAACCATGGGCTTGTCATCTATGCCATATGTGCAAATTGGGTTTATCTTAATGGCATATGCATAGTTACTATGAAGAGATTGCAAATATGACATATGATTGATCTCATGCATAGCATATGACAAGTCAAGCGGATTGTCAAACATGATGTGGCCAATAGAATTATCACAAGAAATCCTATGCAACATGGCATCACAACTAATAGACTCCACATGGCAATCATCAAACTCATCATAAATGGGTAAATCATCGCATGGGGAAATCATACTAGAATGAAGCATGGCAATAGGTGGATCAACATCATGCAAGCAATCAATGTCAACATAGTCCACTAGTGGGACGAGATCATCACCTTCACCTTTGTCACCTTTCTCATTCCACTCATGTGGTGTAGGTGAGGTGGGAAAGACCAAATGGTGGTCATCATCTTCATCTTGATGGAACCATGTGGGGGGTGCATCATATTCCACCATGGCCATCGTCTTGTCCAAAGGAAGGACGAAGTCGTCGAGGATCGGCGCGTCATCGTATATGGGACCTAGCACCAAAGGAGAAGACACAATAGAGGTAGAGGTCAAGTCGTTAGTGTTGAAAGTGGCCTCACATGACCTATCAACTATCTCACTCTCTCTATGTGGTGGCTCACTCACTCCCTCAAGGTAGGTGCACTCAAACTCGCATATGGTGGAGTCACTCATCTCACTCAAGTGGTGGGGATGGTAGCTCTCCTCACATGGGAATTGTGGCAACTCATCGTATATGGGGCTAGTGGTGAAGTCACTCTCACTCTCAATATGGTGGCACAAGTCACTCAAGTCATCATACGTCGCCGTGGTCGAAGGGAAAATCCCATGCTCAACCATCTCGTAGTCGTCGTCGTGGATGAAGGCCGAAGATGGCACATCATCACTCTTGCCTCCAAAGATGGAAGCATCAACCTTGCTCGTCACCATGTCGTTCGCCTCCAAAGCGTGGTCCTCGAATGGCTCCGTAGTCGTAGTCGTCGCCGCACCGTCTTGAAAAAGAGTCGAAGTAGACTCGGCATCATCAATGCCACAAAGAGGGATGGCGATGAAGTCGAACTTGGGAACGTCGTCTTGGAGCTCGTCGGGCTTGGACATCATGGTGATACTAGCCCCATGCTCGCCATCTTGGAGCTTGGTCTTCGAGAAGTGTGCTTGCGGTGGAGAAGCCTTGGCTTTCATAAGTTCTTGTTCCGCCTTGAGAGCACCAATGTAGTTGTCGTCGAGGGACTTGTAGTTCTCGAAGAAGATAGTCTTGTAGACGTCATTGTGCAATCCCATCATGAAGTGGAGCTTCATTGAAATGGGGTCGTCCACGCCGGCTCGTTGCAAGGCCATCTTCATCTCCTTGAAGTACTTGTCGATGGACTTGGATCCTTGAATGGTGTTCTCCAATTGGCGTAGAAGTTGTTCCGTGTAGGTGGAAGGCACGAACTCTTGTCGCATAGCTTTCTTCGTCTTGGGCCAAGTCACGTTGAAGCTCGTCGAAGTTGTGTGAAGCCACCATGTTGACGCGTTGTCGTGGAAGTTTCTTGTGGCGCACTTCACTTGATCTTCGTAGGGAACTTGGTGTAGCTTGAGGTAGTCGTCCATCCTGCGCTCCCACTCGAGATACTCCTCGGGGTCTTGAGTCCCATAGAAAGGAATCTCGTGGTCGTTGTCGAGGTCGTAGTAGCTCGTGGTAGTCGCGGACTTGAGCTTGGTAAGCTTCTCTTGATCATAAGCTTGAGGTTCTTGTGGGCGAAGATGCCGCATATCCAAAGGCGCAGATGCCTTGAAGTCGCTTGGCGAAGATGCCAAGGTACAAGGTGAAGTCGTTGAGCGGTTGTTGGTGTTGAGCTCATGACCTTCACGTTCTTGTCGTTGATGGTGTCGATGCCGATGAGATCTTGCCGTAGATGGTAGCTCGGAAGGATGTGCGCTTGAGCGTCTTCTCGAAGATGAGGGAGACCTCTTGCGGTTCTTGATGAGGGCTTTGAGCTCCTCCATTTGAGCATTCATGTTGGCGCACAAGTTGTTCGTCATGGCATCGAACTTGTCGTTGTTGTTGTAGACCGAAGTAGATGAAATGCTTTTCCTATCCATCACAAGACTCGAGCAAAGGTGAGTAGGAGATGAGATAAACAATACCAAGTTACCTTTTCCCAACGTTGAGGATGTATCCCGTTTCACTCAATGTGAAATGAAAGAATAGTGGAATTGGTACCGGACTTGTTCACTCACACCTATCAAGTAAAGCTTATGGTGGAGCTCGGTGAGGATAGTGGCACAAAAATTTGATGCAAAATGTTAGCAAGAGTCAATAATGTTGAAAGAGATTCACAAATTTGCAAATGTAACAAGTAGACCAATAGCAATATGTGGCACACGGAAACACACACACGGATAGATAAATGGGGTCGTGCAACCAAGGAATGAGCCAAAATGTGGAATCCACGGAAAACGCTCGTGTTGCACAACTCACGAGAGACGCTAGCACGATTGCTCTATAGGCGGATACGACACTTGTGCACAACCTATAAGATGCAAATGTATGCAACGACTTCTATCCCAAGTACGCTATATGTATAGTATTCCGGTGGTATGATCCAAAATGATCAAGTATGATATCATATGATGCTATGCTATGGTTCTTGCTTACAAGCTTCTTTGTGGCTCTTTTGCTTCCAAGCTTATTCTTTTTTTTTTGTTTTTTGTATGTCCACGATGCGAAATGCACAAACCAAGATAGCAATTGTGTATATGCGGGAACAATCTTGTGACACAAGGGATGATATGATGATACCAAGTGATGTGGTATGTATGCAATGGAAGGGCGGATTGATGATCACTAATGTGCACAAGTAACGTTGCCGGCAATACTCAAAGGCTAGTCTCGATAGGCAAGTGACGCAAAATGGGCTAGGGGTTAACAATGCAATTGCAAGGGGGATATACAATGATGTCGTCGAGGTTACCGTCCGTGTCGATGATGAGAGGTGGTGCTCTTGATGTAGACCCGTTCCTAATTAGCCGAAACACCTTAGGAAACGGAAAAACCACAACTCAAAATCTCAAGGACAAATGTCAAATGGTGGTAGCGGCAATGCCGTGGTGGTTGCGGAAGTGGAATGATGGGCTATACACGATGTCGGAGTTGAAGTCACGGTTCCTAAGTAGCCGAAACACCTTAGGAGACACAAGCCACAACTCAAACAAGCTTGAACAAAAATTTGGGTAAGTTGGGTTGGCTATGTATGGTGGACTAGGCTATGCGGAAGTGGTGGTGGTGGTTGATGAAGAAGCAATGGTCCCTAAGTAGCCTAAACACCTTAGGAGACTCAAATCACTACTCAAGCAACCACAAATGCTATGGGGGACAAAAAGGTTAGGTTGCGGAAGTCGGTGGTGGTTATGCGGATGATATGGTGGAAGCCCTAGGCAAAGATGCCAAAGTCCCAAAAATATGATGGAGTCAAATGATGATGGTAGTATTTTTGTGTTATGGGGGATGTCAAGAGCTTCAAAACGAGCTCAAGAACGTCGAAATCGGAGTTCGTATGAATTAGTTATGGACAAAACGGTGAAACACGGGTGGCTGAAATTCCCAGGGGTCGGACATCCGGGGCCGGGGCCGGATTTCCGGGGCCTGTTGTCCAGAACCGCGCGGGATTTTTCACTCCAGGAGCCGGATGTCCGGCCCGATGGCCCGGATGTCCGGCCAGTGGCCCGGATGTCCGGCCCGAAGTTTCCAGATCTGAATCGGGACGAACTTTTCGAATTGTGGGCGGAAATTGATGATTTGGGGCTCAAAATTTGAAGGATTTTGTGGAGGAAAGATGGGGAAACTTGGGGAAATGCTAGATCCACTTGAAACCAAGCAAATCCACGGATCAAAATCAACAAAATGTCATCAAACCAACAGATCACAAAATTTTTTGGGGCTATTTTTGGTGGGGAATTTTCGAATTTGGGGAAGAACACAACAAAACAAGGCTAGAAAACGGTGGGGAGGCTCCAAATTCGTGAGAAACCGTGGCTCATGATACCATATGATACAGGGTGGAACCCTAATCAGCGGATCTTTCACGAAATGGAGGGGATCCCACGATGAACACGAAGAACACAACGGGAAACGGGGGAAAACACGAGAGGAAACACACAAGAACAAGTCCAATCACACATCCACTAGACAATCAAACACACAAGATCACAAGATACATGAACAACAAAGGGAAAGATACATGGGTAGAGTTCATCTCCAAGAGGAGGTCTTGAATCCGTGAAGGATCTTCCCGCTAGGGGTCTTGAATCCAAGGTGGATCTTCTCCGTAGAGGGGCCGCGGTCTCTCTCGTGGAGTAGATCCGGGATGGATGAGCAAAGCTCTATCTCTCATATGAGCTAAACCATTGCTAACCCTAAAATGGTGGAGGTGGAGGAGTATATATAGTCTAGTACATGAAGGGGTAAGTGGGAGAGGATACATGGGCCTCTGGCCCGACTCTGCGCGCAGGCAGGCGCCGGATGTCCGGGCTGGGGGCCGGATGTCCGGCCGATCATGGGAGGCCGGATGTCCGGGCACGGGCCGGATGTCCGGCCTGGCGATGGCCGTTCTTCGGGTGCTTCTGTTGCCCTTGCCGGATTTCCGGGGTGATGCCGGATGTCCGGCCTCTGCTGAAGCGCCGGATGTCCGGGCTGGACGCCGGATGTCCGGGCTGGCGCCGGATGTCCGGGCTGGCGCCGGATGTCCGGCGGCTGTAACTTCAGCCGCTCCGTCTTCTTCCGTCTTCTCTTCCAAGCTTCCCTCGCGGATGGTGTAGGTGTTCCTCGGCGCTTGCACTCCTCGTCGTCGTCCGTGAAGCTCCGACAATACCTATGCATGCACACGAGTGGAGTGTCAAGTAGTATACCATCCTCGAAGGGGTCAAGTGAACACGTGTAAAGGAGATGATTCACCTTTATGTATGAGAAATAGAGGTCACACGTGTCACTTCCCAAGCAGACTCTTGACATGGTGATGTCCATAGGATACACCGTATCATCGACTTTGACGATCCGACTACGAACGTGTGAGGACGTCGCGCCTTAGCAATCACTAAACCAACTCCTAGAGGTTATTGACCAGGCCGGAGCACAATCAACCTGACCACGAAAGTCTGTTTCCTGCAGGCAAACGAAGAACAAGCAAGAAACTGAGATTACAATTTGGATATTGCGAATTTAAGAGGAAAGCTTTATTGATCAAGTGGGGTTCTGTCACGTCTTTGTCTGGTTGTTGAACACAAACGAAGTATGCGAAGTTGCAGCTATGGCAAACTTTAATCTAAACAAAACCCAAAGTCTAAACGACGCCCTAAGGGGTGTATATATGGAGGAAGAGGGGGGAATTTCGTGGCCCTTGGAGGAGGGGTCCGAAACCAACCCTAACTCTTGTTTCCCCACACATATGGACTCTTAAAACAGCCTGTACTCAAGTATTTCGAAATTACATGGGCCTAGCCCGATAATAAGGTGACGCGGCACCTATAATAGCCTCTAGACAAAATTTATGAAGTGGCATCTTGTATATTTCGTCCAAGGCGTCACTCACTCATTATGGTGGCTTCAAAGTCCTGAAATCATCACTTGTAACTCCGTTCTTGTTCCCCTTGCGCATGCCATCATCTCCATACTTGATCTTGCTCCAATATTCATCCTTATTGTCCAAGCTAGGCCTTTCATTTGTAAGCAAGACAAATGTATCCAATTTAGGCAACATGATATTATCATGAACATTAGAATCATTACTAAGAAACGAAAGTACCTGGTAATTTAATTGGCGGGCGCGAGCTCTAGTAATTGGTCATGTATATGTATCAGTTGGGGCTGTGGGTGTAACCTTGTTAGTGATGTCCTCATCATCTGAGGACTTCCGGACGTCCGGTCCCTCATGAGCCACCGGACTTCCGGTGCCCAAGGGACGTCCGCTCCCTGTGCACGCCGTTTTCTCCTGGGCCGAGGCCCATGTACCCCTTTGTCCCCATATACTATTTATACTCCTCCACCTACCTGTTATTAGGGTTAGCATTGTGATAGCTCATTCTAGTAGTAGAGCCTTGCTCATCCTTAGTGGTTCATCTCATCGAGAGACTACGGCGTCCACGGAAAAGATCCACACGGATTCAAGACCTCCTCACGGAGAAGACATCAAGACCTCCTCATGGAGAAGACTATCGCTGTATCGTCCTTAGTTGATCGTGGATCGTGTATCACTCTTTGTGTTTCCAGATCTAGCATATGTGTGACCTAAACTTGTTGATTTGAGTTTTCTCTTGTTGTTTCTCTCGTGTTATCCCTCGTGTTCTTCGTGTTCTTCCTCGGGATCCCTCCTTTTCGTGAAAGATCGGCCTCCTATCGGGTTGTCCCCGTATCACAACCCCTAACCATGTGCGGGCAATGTAGAAGAATTGTGTGACGTCTTTGCATGAAAAGAGTGGTGTGAAAGACAATCCACGGTATCACAAGTCATCGTTGCTCTCTATAGCTCTTTTTGTCAACTCGCGTGTTTGTGAGGTTGACAAGTTTGCATAGGTACCTACACAAAAGGGACAAACACCAAAGAAAGTGTGTGTGTGGTAAATCTACACATCATCCATCATGATGTGGATGTGCACATGTGGGTTAGCACAAGATAAGCATCGCTGAAAAAAATTTGTAGCAAGGTATAAGAACATGTCATCCATCATGAAAGAATAGTTATTATGTATAACACGACGGGGACACAAATTGATCATGCAATCATAGCAAGTGCGTGGTACAACAATAGCATTTTTATTCATGGGGAGCATATTGTGCACACATGTATGGGGATCATGCAATGGATGGGATGGATCAAAATCTCCTAAAATTTATGAGGAAACTGTGGGGGGTCTCCTCATGAGAAATAGTGGAACAACATCCAAAACAATGGATGTCCGAAGCTAGCTAATCATGGCATGGAATATAATGTATATGATGCAAATGGAGCATGTCAATATCATCGCAAGAAAATAAAATGCCAATAAATCATGGGCTTGTCATATATGCCATATGTGCAAATAGGGTTTATTTTAATGTCATGTCACTACTGCAGGATGCTGCTAACTGAACACTAAGATCAAAGACCCTTCGACGAAACTGTGTGCGATGCCATAATCGCAAATGGTGGTGTAAAAAACTTTCAAAAAAGGCGCAAAACATTTGCGATGGAGGATGCATCAAACACAGTTCATATTTTAGTTGCGTGTGCGATGTAGGGCATACTGTTCAGTTCAATTAACTGTTTTCGATGAGGAGGAACCAAAGAAACAGGCAGCCAGATGAAGGTGTGTGTGATATACATCATAGGGTTCACTCGGATGAACTATTTATTATTAGGCAACACAAAAGAAATGGTTAGCCAGATCAAGATGTGTGCGATATACGACACGCGGTTCACTCGGTTGGAGTATTTGCGTTGAGACATGAGAACGGAAATGGTTCAACTTAACAGGATGTGCGTCATACGCGGCAAACAAGTCTTTAATCGGAAATGTGTGCGAAGACTGAAAACAACACAGATGATCAATGCTAACAATCCGTGTGTGTTGTGAGCAAACGATTGCTAGTATACAATTGTGAGTGATTGATGAAAACATCACCGACAGGTTCCATTGTTTAGTCCATGTGCGATGTGATTTTCTTTGTCTGCACAACATCTACGCTCTGTTTACAGAGCATCAACATATATACTTAAAAAGATAGCATTGCATAACCAAATTAAGCATACAATTACACAAGTGACTACACACATAACATTTTCACACACCAAAGTACACAATTACATGCATACTAAAGTAGGAGAAACGAGGATCTACTCATCTACTTATTGTTCCGACGATGCTTGCCATTGCTCTGCTTCCGGCTGGATCCCTGGCCGTTTTGGGGAAGGAGGCACTTCCTCATGTCAACGATCCACATGTACATGTCATAGCTCATGTACTCCTCCTTGGCCGTGTACATGATGTGAGCTTTGTCGAGTTTCTCCATCCAGGCCGAGTACCAAGCACGCTTGTCCTTGTTGCATGAATCCTTCCTATCTCTGTAGTAGGGGTCGATGATGGCCTCGGCGAGGTGAACCAGTGATCCTTCTCATGCTCCTTCCTGCCCCATATCTTGTATTGGCCCTATATATTGACAAGATTCTGGCAGGCTATACCCGAATTCTCGAGCGCCTTTACATCGTTGGTGATGTCCACCGTAGCGAACATGTAGTGGGGGCTGTTGACAAACCTAGCAAAACGCTCGCAAGGCCTTGTGGCCAGGAAGTAGTTGTAGATGAGGACATGGTGGCACACACACATCTGGGCGACGACGACCTTGGGACGAGACCTGGCACGAGCGCGGGTGTACTCGAGGTCGAACCCGACCACCTTGTACTTCTGCTCGGCAAGCAACAGCTCCATGATGTGGATGGAGTGCTCCACCTAGACCAGGTCGTTGGTGTACACCATCAAGAGGTCCATGAACCTTCTGTGGGTGTCCACCATGGCACGCATGGTGAACTACTGCTCGTATTTGGCAGCGCTCGGAGCTCCATTGAAGCCGCACAGGATACCCTCTAAGAATTTCTCGTGGTGGGTGTGCTTCTTGCAATGGTGGGGCACGATCGAAAGGTTGGCCACTATAATAAATGGGAGCCGACCGACCTGTAATCGTCATGTCTTGTCACGGCGTTCATAGCGGAGGATTCTAGTGCATGCTTGACAACACCGCACCTCACGCGTGGGCTCGAAGAGGCGCCAAATGTATCGTCGGTGAGCCTATTCACGCTACCATGCAGTTTACCACGCAAGGCTCCCGCCCGGCTAGTTTGGCCACGCGTCGACTAGAAGAGGGACAAATCATGGACGTTTATTGGCAAAAAGCTTTGTAAAAACGAAGTGTGTGGCATGACTTCAGTCATAAGTTTACCCATGGGTGATAAGCTCAAAGTTATGCAGAAGGGTGATGATGGACACTCGAGTGCGATAGTTAATTCTGCGCTCTACAGGGCACACGGTGGAAGAAACCAACTGTGTGCAATAATGTCGAAGAGCGCAGTCGAGTTAGCTATACAGACTGTGTGCTGTGAGATCAACAAGGTAAACAGATTCGAGAATGGTTAATAAAATCTAAGACCATTGCGTATTAAGGTCAAAATAGTGCTACAATATACGAGTCTCATATGATGACATTTCAACGATTGTACCACAAAATCTCGAAATATTACAAGCTTCAAATTCTAGAGTTATATGGCTCAAATTCGAAGATTACAAGGTTCAAACTGATATTAGAAATGAAATTCAGCTCATCAGCTGCAAACGCTCGCGCTGATCCACTGGACATGGATAACAGAGAGGTTCAAACTAATATTACCACTTCTAAGTCTAGTCTCGAAACCTCACAATTTTTGCCGTGCTGTTGCTGTTGTTGTTGTTGTTGTTGTTGTTGTTGCTGTTGTTGTTGTTGTTGTTGTTGTTGTTGTTGTTGTTGTTGTTGTTGTTGTTGTTGTTGTTGTTGTTGTTGTTGTTGTTGTTGTTGTTGTTGTTGTTGTTGTTGTTGTTGTTGTTGTTGTTGTTGTTGTTGTTGTTGTTGTTGTTGTTGTTGTTGTTGTTGTTGTTGTTGTTGTTGTTGTTGTTGTTGTTG